>JADLZK010010875.1:0-600000 GCA_015847255.1 Hyparrhenia diplandra | reverse complement strand
AGTCCATCATCGCCCTCCGTATCGAGTACTTGGCCAATAACCTCGCCGAGGGGATACCGGCGCCAAACCGAGGAGATGGCGCCAAGAAGGCCGAAGAAGGCCGGCGCGCGGCCAAGAAGGCCAAGAAGGCGGCTTAATTAGGCTAGCCGCTTTTTTTATGTTAATTTATTGTATCGCTTGTTTCTATGACGCTTTAATTTGGTTTGTGTTGTTTGTTAATGGATCGGTCGTTTGTTAACTGGATGCGTGTTAATCTTCGCTTCGATTTTTGTTTTATCGTTCCTTTGCTTCCCCTCCCAAATCGCTATCGGTTCCAATCAACCCTGGTTGTGTCAATCGTCGAATCGCTATCGGTTCTAATTCAAACCCGCCAATGGATTCGTGTCCATCAAGACCATCGCCGGGAATGATTCAAACCGTAGAGATATAAATCTTCACCGCCGGTATTGGTCGAGTCCGTGGAGATTCTGGTTTGTCCCGCGCTGACGGTTCATCATCGCCGGGCGCGGTTCATCGCCGCCGGTGGACTAAATTTCGCAAAGATACCGGGCGGTAGTGATGAGCGAATCAGTAGTAGTGAAAATGTACGCCGGCGGTTTGACCGCTAAAAGACCGAACCAGAGCCTATAACGGTCCGGTTCACTTAAAAGACCGTCCACACAATCGGACGGGTAAAAACCGATTGAACCGGGCGGTTTTTAACTGAACCGATGAATCGGCGGTTCCATATGAACCGGAGCGGTTTTTAAGTTATCCAAAAATGCCCTTTGTGTGCGTGGGAGAAGTTGGTCCGTTCAGGGGTATAACTGGACAAGTGTGTTACTGGGCGCACTAGGGTGGGAAAAACCTTTTTCCCACGTCTGTGTTCGCGGCAGCGCATCTGCTGGTGGTGGCAGCGTTGCAAATCGAGGGCAGCGTTGCAAATCGAGCAGGGGCAGGGGCAGCCAACCAGAGCGCGAGCGGGAGGCCTGGGCGGCGGCTGCACCGGCCGGGGAGGCGACTGCTGCGTGCTGTGGGCGAGTGCGGCTGGGGGCACCTGCTGACTGCTGTTATGCTGCGGCGTTCCAAGCAAGGGGCTGGGGCGGCCATCCGGCGGGCGAGCGCTGGTCGGGGGCGTCTGTTGCTGGGCTGCAACGAGCCAGCGAGCGCGCGAGCGGGCAGGCCTGGGTGGCACGACAATGGCAAGCCGGCGAGGGCGAGTTGCTCTGCTCGACCACGCGTCCACTCCACCTCCATTGTTGTTGTGTTGGAGTGCTGCACGAGAAGGACAAGCTCTGAACATTGCTACTACCGGTGAAGCTCTCTGTCTTTATTTTATGATTGTTCATTGCTGTTGGTGAAGGTGAAGCTCTCTGGTAGTGATGTCCATTGTCCACATATGGTTAATTTGGGTGTTCAACATTTCATTCATGTGAAAGTTGTCAATATATATACAATCCATAATAATAATTAGCTAAATGATCCATGAAACCACCAATCCAGTCTCTTATGGTTAGGCTGCAGTGGGGCAAACAGCCAGCCACGTGATCCACAGGGGCCTACTAGACTACACCCCAGAAAGTGAGTGTCACCTATCTGGGGGCGTCGGTCGCCCGTTTGCCTTGAATAGGACGACTGTGTCAACAGTTGCCAACTTGCGACTACGATCCGGTACAAAAAAAAAAACAACGATGACATGGCAATGAAATGCAGAGGAGAGAGAGAGAGAGGACTGCACGGAATGAGCTGAGAGTCTCCTCCCTTGCCACGGCCACGATGGTGCACGTTTTGATTTGAAATGCCCAAAAGTCGCTTCTGTTTCTATTGATTCGTGGAGCTGCATGCAACCAAAAGCAATCGTGTGTGTACAGTAGTACTAAAAGGCACGAGATTGTGGCCATCACCCATCGTCTGTCCCACAATCCATGATTGAGTACTTGGAGTAGAAAAGCAACCGTTGTGGCTCTATCATTTTGATGAGTTGTGGATGTGTTTGATTCTAGTTCAAGTAGTGCACCCAAATGCTCTGGTTGATGTTTCAAACAAAAAAAAAAGAAGCTCTGGTTTTACTAGAGTTTTGAGCATCTCTGTTCACTATATGCATTTTAATTTTTTTGGCATCAACCACACTGTAGGTAGTAGGCACTCCATGGGTCATAGAAACCGGTAAAAGCTAGATTTCACCAACTAGTTTTTATGAATCTAACAAAAGGCTAGCCGTGGCCTTGTTTAGATTGCTAAAATTTTTAATCTTTTTCTCACTCTCTCCATTACATCACATTTAATACACCAAAAGACATATGTTTAGAATATTAAATGTAGATAAAAAAAAATAACTAATTACACAGCTTTAGATGTACATTGCAGATCGATTCTTTTGATTCTAGTTACTCTATGATAGAATAATATTTACCACAAACAAACGAAACGCGCTACAGAGTGCTAGAGGACAAAATGTTAGAAATTTTTGCAATCTCAATAAGGCCGGTGAGCATTGCTCCGATGCCCATTTCAAAGAAATGGAACCCATAGAGCCAAAAGTAATCTCCACCCTAATGCAATGCTTCCTCCTCATGACATGTATTTAGGTCCAGTTTAGATTTCTTTCATGTTCCGCTTTTTCTCGTGAAACTGAATTCATTTATATGTAAAATTTCCGTGATTTATGCATGTGACATTTCTTTATTCAAAATCATGATTTCTTAGATGGCTTATTATTTTGCACGCACCGTAAAATGTCTCGGATTAACAAAAATCTATTCCTAGGCAAAATCGATAACAAACATACATGTCAAATTTGACATGTATTTAGACGGCTCAGTTTTGTGCACACATAAGTAGTACTCCTCCATCCCAAATTAGTTTTTGACTTTTTGACAACAAGTTTAACCACTGCCTTATTCAAAAAATTTGTACAAAATATCACTTCTTTTTTGTTGTGGCTTTCTTTATTAATATAAGTTTTTAAAGAATGACTTAAATTTGATTATATTTTGCGCAAATTTTTTTAAATAAGATGAATGGTCAAACTTGGAGCTTAAAAAGTTAAATGACTTATAATTTGGGATGGAGGAAGTAACATACATGTTTGTATACACATGCAAGGCTATTTATTTGAAGAGTTGACTAAAATTTAGCTCATCTAGATCTCCTGGTTACACCCACCCGAACTTAGGCCTTGTTTAGATGGCTAAAATTTAGCCCCGAATGTCACATCGCATTAATCGTAGACGCTTTCGCTTGTTAGTGGTAAATATCATCCTACCATGGAGTAATAGCCAAAAGAATCGTCTCGCAATATACATCTAAACTGTGTAATTAGTTTATTTTTTTATCTATATTTAATACTCTAAATATATGTATTTTGGTGTATTTAATGTGATGTGATGGAGAGAAAGTGGGAAAAAGTTTGAAACTTTAGCCATCTAAACAAGGCCTTATTTTAGATATTTTTTTTTTTGAGTAGAAGAGTATATGTGTGCTTTTCACGCGCCTTTTCAGGATCAGCCCTGATTCCGGCGGGACGCCCGCTCGCGGCCTTCCTTGTCGTCAGGCTGCCCGGGCCCCGCGTCATGGATGACCACGATGGACCCAAGGCACTGCACGATCTCGGGACAGGGGTTGGGTCGACCAGGCCGCTCCCGGCTGCGATGCAGACCCGTCCGCGTCGGTGCACTGTGCCGCGCCGCGACCGGCGACCACGCCGTCGTCGCCTCACCGTCCGGTCGGTCCAAGATGGAAGAACGGTGGGTGCTTTGACAGCGCACGCGCGCCGTATACCGACTCCTTTGCTTCACCCAAGCTTACCAAAGACCTTCTTTGTATTTTCCTATCCTACGATCCAAAGGGAGGAACCTTGACGTATCTACGATGATGTGCAAGTGTTTTGAAAGGCCCTCTTTGGCGAGGCTCACGGGCTGGAAGGGCCAGTTTTGGCTCTACGGAGTATAGAGCCGTAGAGGAAGCCTTGATTGCCACGAGCCTTTGGCAACGGCTGTGATGCTGCATGCAAGCGCATGTGAGAGGGAGAGGGGTCTGCATGCAGCATTGGAGCGAGTGCAAGGCTGAGTACAGTAGACCGTGCCTGTTTTCAAATGACACAGTGATGCTTTGCTTTTCTAGCCTCGGCTACACCGCGAGCACGCCGAGCAGTCTACTAAGAAAAAAATTAACAACAAAAACTGAGGAGTTCATAGGATTCATGTGACATTTCTTTAATCGAAATTAATGGCTTTTAGATTGGCTTATTATTTTCACGCACCGTAAAAATCCTCATATTATATATTAATAAATTAACAAAACCTATTCCTAGGCAAAATCGATAACATACATGCATGCATTTGACATGTATTTAGACGGCTGGCTCACTTTTGCGCTCACATAAGGACATGTTTGGATACACATAACACATGGCTAGCAAATTGAAGAGTTGACTACAGATTTAACCCATCTGTTACATCTTCCTGGTTGGACGCACAAAACTAATTTTAGATAATTTTTGGCTTCATACAGACACAGTAGGAGAAAGAAAAGAAAAATTCCACGGATAGGGCAGGGATCGTACCACCTGGTCGGACTTCTGGGAAAGAAATCTTGGCGCGAAATGAAATCCTTCCCGCGCAATGTTTGGATACACATAACACCTGTTGGCTCTGTCTTGACGAGTGGGGTCTACCGTTCGAGCATGTGCCTGTCCACTTGGCTCGCCACCAGGCCTGCCGTCGTCCTTGCTCGCCAAACAGGCACGGCTGTGGACCTGTGGTGCTGTGTGCATTGAAACTTTAGAAAGAGAGAGAGGACGTCTGTGTCCATCGCTGCCGGCTGCCGCTGGTGCAGCAGCAGAGCCCCACATGCTCTGTTCTCAAGGTGAGCAGTGGCTCAGTGCCGTTGGAAGCCCGCACACGGTTTTCAAACAAAAGCCACCCATGGTTTTGGAGTGGACCGGGAGCCCCAAACCACGCGTGCCGGTGCCGGACCGGACCGGCGCTTCTCCCATCTCCCCACCCTAGCACCCCAGCGCATTGCCGCCGGCACCGCCCAGTTCCAGAGCTTCCTCCACACCCACTCACCGCGCCGTGCGCCTACCTATCTACTCGCCGCCACAGATCCCGCCGCCAACCGGCACCGCCCCCATCCCCAACCCTTCTCCATCTTCCCCAATCCACCCACCCACCCCTCCATCCATCCCAGTGCGCGCGCGCGCGCGCGCGCGCAACAAGCGGCGCTTCATCCATCAGCCTTAGCACCAACCGGCAATGGCGGGCTGGTTGGATGACGAACTGGTGGAGCTCCGGGAGGTTGCGGACCAGGATGACTCGATCTCCTTCCGCTTCTTCCGCCCCGACAGGGAGCCCGAATCCGCCGTGAGGCAGATGATGTGGCCGAAAGCGGAGCGGGTCAGGTCCAGTCCCACCAGCCAGACGGAGCTCCAGGACCTCTGCAACAAGTGCCTTGTCCCGGCCATCTACACCCCCATCGCCCGGGCCGCTGGCATCTGCCTGAAACCGCCGCCGGGCACCATCTGCGTGTACGCCGACGCCATCGAGGCCGGGATGCGCCTGCCTCTCCACGACTTCTACGTCGCGGTGCTACTCCACTACGGACTCGCGCCGAGCCAGCTCGCGCCCACCGCGTGGCGGTATATGGCGGCGTTCGTGCTCCTCTGTGAGGAGGTGGGAGTAGATCCGATGCTCTCGGTGTTCAGGTTCTTCTTCTCGATCTGTAATCAGGGTGGGTGGCACCATTTCAAGCATTATGGAGAGCCTAGTGCTACTGGACCTCGACGACTGTTTAGTGGCACGCAGCCGACGCGTGCTGACTGGAAGAATAGGTTCTTCCTCCTCAGGGCGCCGCCGAATATACCGTGGCCGTGCCCGGACAAGTGGGGGTTGCCGTGTAAGGACTCGGTTCGCATGCCGCCGAGGACCAGCGACTCCACTAGGGCCATGAAGAGGCTGCTGGAGAAGGTGGGAACCTCCGGCGGCCTTGATATCATGAGTTTCCTGTCAAGGCACCCTTTGCCGGTCGCCGCGCAAGCAAGGCTCACCCGGAGCAGAGGGCGGTCAAAATTGAAGAAGCTGCTGCTGCCAACGCAGCCGCCACCCCAGCCACCACCACCACCGCCACCACCAGCGCCGCCACCACTGCTGCCACCCCCTGCCGCCGCCACCGCCACTTCTCGCGTCGCTCACTCCGGAGCAGAGGGCGGTGAAAGCAGAAAAGAAGCCGCTGCCGCCGCTGCCGCCACTGCCACCACCCCCACCGCTGCCGCCAACGCCGCTCCCACCACTGCCGCTCGCGCTACCACCAAAGCCACTCCCACCGCTACCGCTCGTGCCACCACCAAAGCCGCTCCCGCCGTCGCTGCCACTCCCAACGGCGCCGCTCCCACCACAGCTGCTCGCGCCACCACCAAAGCCGCTCCCGTCGTCGCTGCCTCCGCCACCGCCACTCCCCAACGGCGCCGCCCCACCACCACAGCGCTCGCGCCACCACCAAAGCCGCTCCCGTCGTCGCTGCCGACGTCGCTGCCACTCCCAACAGCGCCACTCCGACCACAGCCGCCGCGCCACAACCACAGCCGCCGCGCGCACCACCACCAAAGCCGCCCCGCCGCCGCTGCCACCGCCACCGCCACTGCCGCCGCTCCCGCCGTCGCTGCCACCGCCACCGCCACTGCCGCCGCTCCCGCTGTCGCTGCCACCGCCACCGCCGCCGCCGGGCGTGTCCAGCCGCGATCTCGCGGCTACGCCGCTCCCCAGCAGAGGGCGGTAAAGTGGAAGGCGCCACCGCCGACCGCCACCTCTCGCGGTTCGGGCTGTTGTGGGGAAATCATTTTCCTTCGCCCACAACGCCGCTCCGGGCCAGGAGGCGAACCGACACTGCCCGCAAAGCGCAAATCGCCTGCCCCAGCTGCCGACGCCGTAGCCACCACAGCCACCCTCCTCACGGGGCCTAAGCCGAACCGGCCCGCCCGGCAAAGCGCAAATCGCCTGCCGCCGCCGCCGCCCCCGTCACCGCCGCCGCCGCCACCACAGCCACCTCTCGTGGGGCGTGTCCAGGCCACCACCGCCACCACCACAGCAATCATCTTCCCGCCCCCACCGCCGCCACAACGGGAAGGGCAAAGCTCCTGCCGATGTCCCTGGTCCATCTCGCTGGAGCCACAGACATTGTCCTTGAAGCGCAAATCGCCTGCTGCAGTTGTCCCTGCTTCTTCATGCTCACAGGCACAGCCGCCGAACAACAGCAGCCTGATCATGCGGCCGGGCACCTCTCACGGGAGGGCAACCATGTCCCTGCACCCGCGACCCCACTCTTGCGGAGAAAGCATGTTCTTCCTGCGCCCACCGCTACTTGGATGGATTCAACTCCCGCTCAAGGGGTTGTCAGAGTTTGGGTTGGATTGAGGCGATGCTTCAGAAATATGAGAAGGCGTTGCAGCAGTGCAAGAGTAACATCGCCGCACCAAGGCCATGATCGCCAAGGTCGAGCAGGAGCACGAGGAGAAGGACGCCCAGCTGGCCCAGGTGACGAAGCAGCATGCCGCCAAGGTCGACAAGCTCAACAAGCAGCATGCAGCCAAGGTCGACCAGCTCAACCGGGACTACAATGCTAAACTCGCCTTATTGAAGAAGGAGCTTGCTTCCACCAAGGACAAGTATAACAACTTGTTTAGTGAACCAGTGCAGCCTGTTTTGAAGGATGGATTAGTAGGAGAATCCCCCTTGTGTATCGATGAGTATACAGTCAAATGAAAGAATGGAACAGTATATAAATGCTTAAATCAAGTCTGTCATGAATCATCTATGCCCAAACAGAAAAAACAAAAACTTGCCCATTCTACTGACAAAGAATGGATAGCAAATAATGATGCTGCACATGCACAGGTACCAAATACTAATACTTGTACTTGATCTGTTCCTGCTTGGGAGGATCCATTTACACACTTGTTCATTAGCAAGAGATGATTGATTATTAAATTCCTGACTTCTTGAGATACACTTTATACGTTGCAGCATTGTTTCTCAGTACATTTCAGAAGGCAATATGATTTGCTTTCTGTCAGACTTTCAATTTTGCTTGAATATATCTCGATGTGCTTGTGACTTTCAATCAGCCACTTGGGGAATATGTTGAAGCCCTGACCTTTAAGCCAACCATTATTTGTTTCACTCCTCTAGTTGGTTTATCAGAAACAGGCTCAGTGTTTCTTCTTGTGCAACTATTATGTTTTTCTAACTTGCTGGTCCTGTTCAAGTTTCTTTCTCCATTTATATCCTGCAATGTTAAGTTCATTACTCAAAGTAAGTAAATTTTCCTTTCGCGGGGTGAACAAACTCCTCAAATGTCATGTCCACTATCAACTTGTGAATTGTGATTAGACACAAGTTGAAGACAGTAAAAGTATCGCAGATGCTGCTCTAGTGGCACCAACAGAAGCTGCTCTAGTAGAACCTCTCCTGACTCAATCATTGCTTAGTTTTAAGCCTTGTGACATGTTTACCATTATTAGATAGATTTGTGTTCCAGTTATGTGCTCACATTTTATAGTTCTTTACTGTCGATGAATAGTTATGATATTGGGTGTATTCATTGTGCCCTCTGATCCTCTATTAGTTATGATGCCATAAATTCATTATAATATCAAATGAAGTCTTGTATTGTTTGGTACAGGAAGGCATGGTTTCATCCCATAATTAAAAAAATGAATAATCTTTACCCTTGTTTTTAGTGAAAATTGATAAGGAGTCGTGGCTCTGACCTATAGTAGAGTTTGCTGCAAATTTTTGTAGCTGCTTATGAAAATTGCTCTTTTCAGTCTTTTTGTGCCAGCCACCCAGTCATGATGGTATTAATCGCTGCGTGTCTGAGTCTCAGTCAGATTCATGTCTGTATGGTGAATTTTGCAAGTATGTTGTGGTTCTGGTCTGAGATATTTGTAATATCTTCTGTAAAAAGTAATTAGCTGCAAATCGAAGATTACCAAATGATTATTGATCCTTGTTTCCTTGATGTGTTCTGGAAGCTATGGTCTTCCATTCTTTTTCCTTGTGAATTAGATTATTCTTCTTTATGCTTTTTGTTAGTTGCAGTCTCATGGATTATTAATGTATTTATTTGAATCTTTTCTTCATTCAATTCCAGTCCAATGTCTTCTCAGGAGCCTCTGGTGAAGTTTTTTAACTGCTGCTGGCGGATTGAGGAAAATTGACTAGGCGATACCTACGAAAAGTCCTTCACTGGTACACTTTGTGATACTTTGCACTTATGTGTTTCAGACAGAACTGTTTCAAGTATGCTGTAGGCACACAATTTAAAGTGATGACTGTTTTTCTTACCTGCCACACACTAGCAGTCTTCTGCACTTATGTGCTTTTTCTTTATGCAATGGCAGAACTGTGCCCATTTGAGTTCCTAAACAGAGCATCCATTGGTTAGAACAACTAGTTTGCAAACTGTGCACAAAGGCAATGTTCAGTTAGCAACAATTAGATTTAGTTAGCAACTCTCTTGAGAATTTAATTATTGGAAGATTGTTATTAGTATTATGCAGGCTGCTCTCTTTTTGGCATTAATAGCATTGCATTGTTGGCCTTGGTGAAAATTCTGTGGTGGTCAACACATCTTGTATCCTGTTTTGCCTAGTAGGCTAACTCAGTTATAATTTGGCATATTGTCAAGAAGTTTAGAATAAATAAAATTCATTTGATTTATTGGGATATAGTTGCCTAGAATGAAGAAGTGCTATGCTTGAAGACATTTTTTTTTGAATCCTATGATGCAAATTACATAAGGTAGCATGACACTGAATTTTGAATAGTTGTCTTCAATCCTTGATGGAAGCCTAGAGCCCTAGATTGCCTAGCCATTAGGTCATCTTTCAGTTTTGTTAAGGTGAACATGGCATTTTCAACATTTCCTGGTTATATTTTTGGATATCATTCAGTTCAAATGTTTGTATGCTAATAAGGTTGACCTCCAGCGCTGCTGAAGAATACTAGAGATTTTCCTATTAAACATTGCATTTCCTCGAGATATCATACTTTAAAGAAGAATGGCGTAAGACAGGCTATGCCTGGTGTGGCTTGCCAGGTTACCACAGTACTGTGCTGCAGGTGCAGCCGATTAAACAGACAGAAATAGCATATCACGTTTCCCAGAACCAGCTCATTCTTGTCAGGGAATGTATCGTGTCACTTCTCTGATATGCATATCAGCATTTCCTTTTCTGTGATATGCATATCAGCATTTCCTTTCTTTGTTCCTTACATGATTGATATGTTAAGGTGAACATGTTATGCTGAATGAAAAGCCTGAACACGAATGCTCGGTTTGATTTTTGTTATGTGGAAAGCAAGAACTGTGCTCATGAACCAGGGGGAACATCACAGAGTCTTGTTCTTTGTTTTTGGCAACACTGATCTAGGGATGTAGTCCAAAGTACCATTATTGCTTGCACCAAAAGCTGATCCTATTTTGATTGATTTTTTTTTTGGACATCGATCTGGTAGTGTTAGAAAACATTAGACGAGTTGAACCTGTATTACGGCTGTATCCAACTCTTTCAGATTTATTGTCTTACGGTTGTATCCTTTCCATCTTTTCAGGTTTTTTTGTTTTTTTTATTTATGATGTGGCACTTTATGATTGGTTGAGAAAAATGAAAGACAACGAACAGATCTAGGAATCTTGCACAAAAAAGTGGAAGACTGGAACCTCAAAATTCATGTGTAGGCAGTCTACTAATCTTCTGGGGATGGGTTTTGACTTTTGAGGAGAACTCGGGCCAAAGCAAACACCGCTCGTCTCCCCGCGGGCTGTTCCCAGGCCGGCAAAGCCCACAAGGCTCTGACATTGCCAAGCTTTCAGAGGCCGCGCGTAGGACGGTTGAGGCAGCAGCAGGCCCGGTAGGTAGGTAGGTAGGTTGGCGTTCCGTTTGGCTCCGTGAAACCCGTAATACTCCGACAGGTCCGTCGCTCCGCTCCGGCACAGGCACAGCGTCGTGTACGGCAGCCTGACCTGTGGACTGTGGACTGTGGTCACCACAGCAATCAATCATCGCCGGACCAACTAGTTGATCGCCCATGAAAACGCAACGCAATGTGTTTGGACCAGCAGTAGGGCTTGTGGTGTGTGCGATGCACATGGCGTATTCAAAGCCGCCGCTAGCTGGTACAGTACTAGTAGTAGTAGGCCGGACTGGGACGTGTGTGTGTGCACGCGAGTTTGGCTACTTGGTCCCCCACCCCCATGGAATCTATAGTAGCCTAGCCACAAGTGTTCGTCTTCCGCGTGCCCAAGCGGCCACCCAAACCGCCGTGGCTGGCGTCCCCTGCTGGCTTGTTCCTCACCGGCCACCGCATACGCACGCTGCACGCGTGACATACACAGAGCACAGTCCATGCGTACCTGGTGGTGTGTTGAGAGCAACCAGCCACGGATGGATGCCCTCGGTACGCGACAAGGCGGAGGCGTCAATGCCGGGCCCTATCGCTGCGCTGTGGTGTGCTTGCTGTCGACACACACGACACGGGCCCGTCACTCACCCGTGCCTGCCCCTATTATCATCGACAGATCCACATCACTAGCCTGCCCATGCGCACAGCACCACAGCACGGGGAGTTGCACGGCGCCATCAGTTCACACCGTGGATTGACTTGGCCTGCACCGAACGACGGTGGAAAACGACAACAAGCTTTTTTTTTACAATATAATACTGGAGGTGTTGGAGATTCATTTATCACGGGTGAATGCAAACGAAAAAACATTCACACTCCTAGGTGTACATGTACTGTAGACCCCACTCGCCATTCTTCCAAGGGTGGTCTTCACGCGCGCCGTATACTTTTCTACTAGTACACGTATATTTTCTTTGGTACTTTTGTACAGCACATATCAATCACCCACGCTACTAGTGTGCATTTCGTCACTCGTTCGTCGCCTCCCTCGCCCCGGAGGTCCTACTACGCTCCACGTCAGCATCCATAGCCGTAGAAAACGGAGCCGCGAGTCAAACCCACCAGTGAAATCCAATCAAGCCACGGCATCCCGCGCTGACCAAGTCAACCCATCCGAGCTGGCCTCCTGCTCAAGCCTTCCTGCCGTTGCCCGCCTTCTCCCCCCTCCCCTCCTCCTCCTCCTCCTCCTCCGGCCGCCGGTCCACCGGCAACCTCCCATCCTTCCCCTCGCCACCGTCACCATCCCGGAACCTCGCGTAGATATCCCCCCTGTAGAAGCTCCACGTCCGCCACACCAGCACGAGCGACACGACCGCCCCCACCACAGTAGCCGCCGTGATAATCAAAAACGACTCCTTAAAGCACTCCACCCCGATACACAGCTTCTCATGCTTCCCACCAACGACGGCGCCGACATTATCCTGCTTTACAGCGGCGGCGTCGTAGAGCCTGCCCGCCACAAGCACGTTCAGGATGTACGACCCGACGGGGCTGGCCATGCCGCCCATGTTGTAGAGCGTGGAGTAGTACTTGAGCCCGAACACCTCGGAGATGATGGCGAACACCAGCGGCCACTGCGCGCCGAAGCAGAAGCCGATCACCACCGACGCCGCGTACAGCGACTGCGGCACGCCGAAGGCGATCAGGAGGTGGCCCGCGGACGCGAGGAGGAGGACGAAGGTGAGGAGGACCGGGCGGGGGAGGCGGTAGCGGATCAGGACGGCTTCGGAGGCGTAGCCGGCTGTCACGCGGCCGGCGTAGTTCCAGATGCTGATGAGCGAGACGAAGGTGTTGATGCTCTTGGATGGGTAGCCCAGGACTCGCCGATCTGGCCCATGTTGTCGATTGCGGTTAGTGTGCCGCCCACGCCGCAGATCGTCGCGATGAAGAGGACTAGCATGTCCACGCTCACTAGGGCTTGCAGGATCGTGTAGTCCTCGCCGCGAGGTGGAGGACGGAACATGGTGCGCACGCACTTGCTGAACGAGCCCAGGCAAGACGATGATGATGTGCTCGATGGCGAAGGATGATGGTGCTCTGTTTTCTTGGTGGTGGTGGTGTTGGTTGTTGCTGTTGAAGACATCTGGAGGTCGGTGGAGGATGGTGGTGGAGCAACAGCAGCAGCGGCGACGCTGGCGTCGTCCACGACGGTGATGGTCGGCGGTGGGTCGGCGGCGCGGGAGCGCGGCGTCGAGCTGGCGCTCGCGGAAGATCTTGTACTCCTGCTTGACGACGACGCCGAGGGGCATGAGGAGGAGGATGAGCAGCGGCGTGGCGGCGAGGCCGTAGGCGTCGCGGGAAGGGCACCTGCTTCTGCACCACGATCATGACGAGGAGGAAGCACGCCAGCGCGATGGAGAGGTAGAGGAAGCAGAAGAAGGGGTCGGAGCTCGTCTCCTGCCCCCGCCACGGCGGCGCGGGTACGGCATGTACCGGATGGTGTGGACGAACACGACGGACACGGCGGCGGGGAGCCACGCGATGAGGAGGATGAGCGACTCGGCGTCGGCGCCGCCGTACAGCGCCAGGTACAGCTGCGTGTACACGGCGCCGCTGAGGCCCACGAAGCCCTTGAGGATGCCGATCACCACGCCGCGGCTCTCCGGGAAGTTCTTGACGCCCGTCACCAGCGCGCCCGTGTTGGCGAACGACTGCGAGTTGGCGCCCACGAAGAAGTAGAGGCACACGAGCCACAGCGGCGGGTGAGACGTGCGCCCGGACACGGCGAGGTACACCATGAGGTAGCCGAACAGGTTCATGCCGGCGCCCATGGCCAGCACCACCCACGGCGGCGTGACCTCGTTGATGAGACCCGAGAAGACGCCCAGGTTGGCGCCCAGGTCCTGAAGAAGGAGATGGTGTTGAGCGTGCGCTGGTCGTACCCGAGTGAGGACTTGAGCGTGCCGGAGTAGCTCGAGAAGATGTACGTCGCGCCGGAGGCCGCCATGATCAGCAGGCTCGCGAACACCGTGAACCACCGCCCCAGGAGCACCTGCCGCGCGAACCCGCGCGTCAGGATCACGGTCAGAGGGTTCCCCGACGGCGGCGCCGGAGAGCTGCTGCCGCTCCCGTCGAACACCATGGTGTCTGGCGCGCGGGGAGGAACAGGATGAATGTCCTGTCCGGCGCGGGCGTTGGTTGGTGTTTGTTGGGTGTGTGTGAATTATGAGCTTGTTTATACACACATGATGCTGTATTTAACGAGCTGATTGAGGGAGAAAGGAGTGTGGATCGAGTGACGGGCTTGATGAGCCGTGCAGCTTTGTGATGTCTCTTTCACACTGTTATCTTGGACTTGGAGGTCATTAGGACGAACAGCTAGCCTAATTGAAAATTTGGATCTTGGACAAAGGTGAACTGTACTAACCTCTAGTACTGTACTACACTAACGTCTGAAAGATTTTTTGGGCGAATACAGTTACTTTGGTTCCACAGTGATTATTAAAAGAGAAAAAAAAAAAACAGGTTGATGAATCTGTTTCGTTTAGTATTTTGGTGTCACAGTGATGGTTTGCACGTGTCGGTGTTTCAAAATTAACTGAACAATTCAAAGACAGCAGGAAAAAAAAAAAAAAAAAGAAGGACAATTACTACTAGCTCTCCTTTTGTCTACATACATATTGATTGTGACATTCGCAGTATATATTTAAAAAACACAATGTCACTATTTTGGAACCATTTTCGATCTTGGATTGGAGTCCAACTGACCGCACGAAAATTTTAGTCCCCTGACCGTCTTCAAGCTCTCACTACTAATTCATCATTGTTTCAATGTCAAAATCAAAATATCTTACCGTAGGATGTGACTAGTTTGTCAGTATTCCTTCATCCCTCTTTTCACACCTCCGGCTTTCCTTATTTACGTTTTAAACATGGTGCACTCAATCTACCAAATCACACCATCCTGTAGTGGCAGGTGTGTTTGGATCTGTATCTATGACCATCGTGCCTCTTGGGCTAGTCACCATAAACCGTATATCCTGATCGATGACCACCTTGTCCATTCCTCTATAGTAAGCCACGGTGAACTCTTAACTCCCAAAATCCCTTCCCCCTTAACAGAATTCAGATTATTAGAGTTTATAGGAGAATCCTAACTCCCAAAAATCTCTTACCCATACCATAATTGAGGTTATTTGAGTTTATACGCTTAATAAGGCTTTCTGCAGTGTGGTGTGGGAGTGATGTCCAAAATAGAGAGTGTGTTTGGGAGTCACTCCCAACACTGCAGGTAGTGATGCTTCTTTTAGAGTGAAGCCATCGAAGGTGAGAGCGGTGAATCCTCATGCATTGGTGTCTAAAGAGTAAAATACAATTTTTTTTTCACTTTAGCAAAAGGCAGAGTGTCTGATTTTCCTCTCACGGATGAACCGGACCGAGAAGGAGCGGAGACATATTTTATTTGGGATGGGTCCTAACATTGTCGGATTGCATCGGTGCCAAATATTTTGTACACTGTGACTTGTTGGGCATCGGTGCTTACTTAGGGCTCAGTTTTTTCTTTGCATCGCTACAACACTGTAGAAGGCCTAAGGCCACAATGTCACTGAGATACTCAGGATGTTAAGGACCATAGGCACAAATCTTTGATGGACTAAAGGAAAAAGAGGCCAAAAAATCACAAGTGCCCTATTTATTAGAGGGAAATTGGAAAACATGAAACTAGAGGAGTGTAACAACTAAGGACCAACACTGGGACTCACATAGGAAATAATCTTTGAGCAACGCACAAGAGCATCCTAAAACTTCATCATAATCGTTGAGTTTCTCACATAGACCATGGTCAAGCATCTTTGACTTCCAAACCTTCAAGAGGGACTGTATGCCATCTTTGCAGAGAGTGTTGGATGACCATACGCACAATTTTGAAGCCGTTACAACTAATCTCCCCCTAAAAAGGATATATTGATGATGCTATCAATAGGGTTATGAGCTAGCGAATGATTCCAAAAACAGCCACCACCACACAAAAACACATGAGAGACATGACATGAATCACCGCTACTCATAAGGAAGTTGAAACAAGTTTTTTCTCCAAGACACACACACACACATGAAGAATGACCATTTCCTTAACGCCATATCACCACAGTTGCATCATCTTGCTAGCAACCAAGCTCCTTTGAGCTCCCTATAAGCTTTGTATGCTAAAGGTAGAATGAGGTTGAACATGGCGGGTAGCAGCCAAGGGTTAGGAAACTGAGGGGAGACATAGGTAGAAATAAAGCTACTCCCTCTGCTCCAAATTATAGTTCACTTTGGCTTTTCTAGATACATTGATTTTATTGTGTATCTAGACATAGTGTATAACTAGGTGCAATATAGTTACTTTGGTTCCACAGTGATTATTAAAAGAGAAAAAACAGGTTGATGAATCTGTTCCGTTTAATACTTTGGTGTCACAGTGATGTTTTGCACGTGTCGGTGTTTCAAAATTAACTGAACAATTCAAAGATAGCAAAAAAAGGAGGAGGACAATTACTACTAGCTCTCCTTTTTCTCTACATATTGATTATGACATTCGCAGTATATATTTAAAAACACAATGTCACTATTTTGGAACCATTTTCGATCTTGGATTGGAGTCCAACTGGCCGCTCGAAAAATTTTAGTCCCCTAACCGTCTTCAAGCTCTCACTACTAATTCATCATTGTTTTTCAATATCAAAATCAAAATATCTTACCATAGGATGTGACTAGTTTGTCGGTATTCCTTCATCCCTCTTTTCACACATCTGACTTTCCTTATTTACATTTTAAACATGGTGCACTCAATCTACCAAATCACACACCATCCTGTAGTGGCAGGTGTGTTTGGATCCGTATCTATGACCAACGTGCCTCTTGGGCTAGTCACCATAAACCGTGTATCCTGGTCGATGACCACCTTGTCCATTTCCTCTATAGTAGAGCATCGATGAACTTAACTCCCAAAATCCCTTATCATTACCAGAATTCAGATTATTAGAGTTTATAGGAGAATCCTAACTCCCAAAATCTCTTTACCCTTACTATAATTGAGGTTATTTGAGTTTATAATGTCATCACCTTATAAGGCCACAATGTCACTGAGACACTAAGTATGTTAAGGACCATAGGCACAAATCTTTTCACAAAACCATGTTTGATAGATTTTAGATGGAGTAAAGGAAAAAAGCCAAAAAAATGGCAAGTACCCTATTTACTAGAGGGAAATTGGAAAACACGAAACTAGAAGAGTGTAATCACACAAGCACCATGACTCACATAGGAAAGAATCTTTGAGAAACGAACAAGAGCATCCTAAAACTTAGTCATAATCATCAAGTTTCTCACATAGACCATGGTCAAGCAACTTTGACTTCCAAACCTACAAGAGGGGAACTATATGCCATCTTTGTTGAGCACGTTGGATGACCATATGCACGATTCTGAAGCCGTTACAACTAATCTCCCCGAAAAAAGATAGATTGATGACGCTACCAATGGACTTCTGAGCTGGTGAATGATTTCAAAAACATCCACCACCAGACAAAAACACATGAGAGACATGACATAAATCACTGTTACACATAAGGAAGCTGAAACAAGTAGTTTTTTTTCTCCAAGACACACAATGACCATTGCATCAACGCCATATCACCACAGTTGTACCATCTTGCTAGCAACCAAGCTCCTTGAGCTCCCTATAAGCTCTGTATTCTAAAGGTAGAAAGAGATTGAACATGGCGGGTAGCAGCTCAGGGTTAGGAAACTGAGGGGAGAAATAGGTATAAATAAAGCTAACTAACTGGAAATATGGCTTTCAAACTGTAGCCGAAGTCGTATCGTCGTGCACTTACATGTTGCACCTCAACCACCTGGCTACCTGCAAACAAGATCTAGAGTTCCACAAGGGTGCATTCATCATTGATAGTGAACTTTTTCGATTTCGGTCTATGTGGACAATTAATTGGCCACTAGTTGCAATGACAAACTACAACCCACCGGCATTCCAGCAGGTACATCAGGCCATCGAGCCACACCCAAGAAAGATTAATTACCATCGCTGCCCACATGATGTCGTGCTACCGCCTTACTCTTTGCTGCAAAGGCTTTGAGCGCACCGCTACAGTAGTGACGGCGAGGACCATGAGGGTTTCGACAAAGGTTAGGAGTTGACCGGTCCAAGCTAGTAGAGCACACAAAAAGGATTCACAATATTCTTTGTCCTGTTTTGTGTCAACTGTACCTGTAAGTTGTCCGCTTGTTGTGTGTGTGGCCTCTTAGAGCAACAACAGTGTATAGAACCGGCCTGTGTTCTATCTCATGATTTGATGGCACCTGTTAAAATTGTGACAATGTATAGAACCAACATCGGATCTACAAGTGGGCTCCATGTCATTAATAAAAGGGCCGACGCATAGAGGAACATGCAAAGGAGAGAGAGAGAGCGCGCGGTGGGAGAGGAAGAAGATTTCTTTAATACGAAGGAGCGTGTGCTATCTGTAGGCACGGGGTCTCCATCGGACTGAGGCCACAGTGTATCGAGTCTGTCAAGGATCAGACCGACTTCGAACCGAACATTGTGGACGCTCTTAGGTTTCTTCATTGAGTTCTATTTTCCCGATGGCCCTTCGGATCTGTGATATCTACTGCTCTAGCTTCCCTGCCGGCACCTAATCGTGGGATCAAATGTCCCACGTTCTAGTCGTGGGCCAACAACTACAACTACCGCGTTTATTTTTACCCAGAGTGACTGAAACATGTTGGCACGGATGAGTGCGGTAGTTGTGTGGGTGTGAGTGTGATCTCATCTTGAAATTCCGCTCCCTACTAACTGTACCATACAAGACTTACCGCATCCTCATGCATGATCGGTCAAATTAATAAAAGAAAACCCTAACGTTCTAGAATCTATATCACCATCAGATGCAACTTGTGCACGGAAATTCCCTGTGGAAGAACCGGACAGTGTGCCCCGTCGTCAGAAACGCATGGTATGATGAATCGAGCTGGCAACCGGACAGCAGATATTCGGTCGCGATGGGTCGGTCTTGCGGCGGTGGCACGACGTACAGCTTGACTTGGGAGTGCAGCGCCACGAGCACGACGACTTCTCGTGGAGCGAACGGGAGTGCTGCACGTACTCCACAGGTCTGCCTGTAGGAATCAATCAATGGATCAGATATTCTTCAGGCATGGGTGATCATGGGAAGGGAGTGACCGCCGAGGATATTTTTCCAAGGAGACAGCGACGCCTGCCTGCGTGCGGACTGCGGACGCTTTGTTGACTGCCTTGCCCTGCGGTCTGTCTGTGCTTCTTCCTCGGCTCCAGCAGTCCTGCGATCCGCTGGCGTCGCGCGTGTAAAAAAGCGTCCCCTCGGTCACCGGCCACGGAGCGCGACGTGCGGTGTGGTGCGGCCCGTGAGGACATGGACATGGATCGGCAATTCGTTGGGCAGGTGTGGACTTGGGGAGACGCGGACGACGACGCGTGGTTAGGACGGACGGACGGACGATTTGCGCCTGCCTTGATTGTGCTTATTCTATTATTAATTTCTTTTTGAAAGGTGAATTAATTAATTAGTGGGGGGTAAGTCAAGCTGTCGATAGTGTCCTCCTGTGCGCTTGCTAATTCGTTTTTGGGGCAGAGGTAGGTGCGCGGTTCGTGGCGTCCAATCCAGCGCGGCCAAGCAACTACTTGCAATCTGTGTGTGTGTGTGTGTGTGTCTGTCCTGCGCTCGCTGCTGTACCTGTACTCACGTCTGCTTCGGTGCCATCGATGGCTCACGTCTGTTTGTGAGTACGGATTACTGTTCCACATAATGACTCTGCTCAGTCTCCAAGGGATTTGTTTGCCTAAACACGAGTAGTAGTACTATTTTACAGTAGCCTACTAGCCCATTTGACCGCGGCGTCCAAATGCCAAGGCATTACCTACTCATACTCAGGAAATTACTGTGCTAGTCGTTGTTGTTCCTCAATTTTACTTTTGTCGCTGAACCTGAAACTATGCCCACTGATGAAGAAGTGGCAGGCAGGCAGGCAGGCACATTATTATCAGGAAGGAAATGGTAGGCACATTCTTTTCAGCAAGGAAATGGCAGGCACATTCTGTTGCGACGGGTGTGTGTACGTGCGCGGCACGCCACGCATGAAGCATGTACTTTTGCTTAGTCGTGTTTTTGTGGTGGTTAGGCTGTTCCAGCTGCACAGTTTGGTAAGTTTTCCCTCGACTAAATTTTAATGACGGGTTGTTTAGTTTGAGTGTGACCAAACGGGACTAAAAGGGTTGAGGTGTTTGGCTCCAAAGTGACTAAAATGCCGTTTGGATCGCCGGCCTAGCTTGCTTCACAAGGTGTCGTACCGCCAAAGCCTTTTTCTGTTTATCTGTGGTTGTTCGCCACATCTTTTCCTGTCTACGATGAAGGTGAGGCGATGTAATTTGGCCGCCACAGGCATGGCGCGATTTTGTGCTGCGGACAGTGATGGCAACCACAACTTTATTACGAACCAAACACCGGCCATAGACCTGGTGGCTGTCGGCGTGACATGGTCAGCACAAAACCAAACACCAGCCTACCACTCGCGGCTGTGCAGTTGTGGCATGGCGCACGGTGGCATGGAACCAAATAACCTCTGAAAGTTGTGTAGTCCTCCTTTTGTCTTTTAGGCTTATGAGATTAAAGTGTTTGTCATTTTTTTTTACTTAGTTTAGTTGAAACTTTAGTCTCTAAATAAATGACTAAACTTTAGGAGGTGGGATCCCAACAAGCCTAAGTGCACATAGAGAGAGATTAGCGGCGCACCGTTTCTGCTCGTCTTCCTCCTCTCTCTATTCGAAGAAACTCTCTCCCCTCTATGTACATTATTCAAACTAGTAGTGTGTTAGCTCTATTGTTGATATATATCTATTTGCAAAAAACTATAGAGTTAAATGCACCGTGTAGCACCTTAAACTTGTCATGGTGTGCCATCTCAGGTCCATCATCTTGCAAAACGCACATCCGACACCTTAAACTTGTCATGATGTGTCATCTAAGTCCATCATCTTGCAAAACGCACATCCGCACCCTTAAACTTGTCATGGTGTGCCATCTGGGTCCATCATCTTGCAAAACACACATCCGAAAGCAGCCCTCCTCACCGACGTGCGGATTAAGCGCGCTGGACGGGTCCTCAAGAAAGCGGCATCTCCACTACTATATTACAAGGCACAAGACTCCTCATCGCCAAGCCTGCCGCTGCAAAGGCGTGATCGCCGCGCATCCACTCACCAAGGTACCGGTCGCCAAACACGGAGAGATCCTTGTAATGCAACGCATGGGGTTCATCAAAGGCACGCCGCCGGAGGGCAAACAAGCATACGAGAATCAGCGACAACCTTGAACCTTCGCACAAGGAGGTCGCGAGACGGTCGTTCTCCGACGTCCGAGCGGCCGCTCCCGCCCCCCAGAGCGCCCGCGGAGGACGCCAGCTTGACTACGTGCGTACTCTATCCGGGAGTGCACCTTAGTTGTTTATTTCACGAGTAATAGGCTTAGTTGTTTAAGGTGTCGATGTGCGTTTTGCAAGATATTGGACCTAGATAGCACACCATGACAAGTTTAAGGTGCCATGTGCGTTTTGCAAGATGATGGACCTGGATGACACACCATGACAAGTTTAAGGTGTCAAATGTGTTTTGCAAGATGATGGACCCAAGTGGCACACCATGACAAGTTTAAGGTGCTTCAGTATGCATTTAACTCAAAACTATATATTGGTAACACACTACTTTTTTTCAACTTAAAATTACCAGTATGGGGGAAGTATATTTGTAGGCTATATATGGAGACTGGTTGATTTGTTTTTTGGGGAGTATATCCGTAGGCTAGATATCGAGACTTTCTCTATCATCTTCTTCTTCTTCTTTTTTGATATATATATATATATATATATATAAGAGGCTGGCCTCAATCGTTGGCTACTGTATTATATTATTGCAGCTGCAGCATCTATTCTTTTGACGGCGGAGCGAGGCTGCCATCTCTTAGCACTGCTATGAGTAATATCTTCTTCGTTAAAATAAAGAGCCGTCGAAGACCAAAAGTCTCCCTGTTCTCTGCAATTGGTTGGACTTGGACTGTAACCGACTACACTTGCGTCGCCTTTTGTTGACCTGTGAGCGAGAAACGCCACAACGTCTTTGATGCAGTCCACACTGCACTTTCCCTTTTTCTTGGAGTTCAAACTATACTATATAGGGGGTGTGTCTGTGTGTGAGCATGACACATTCATGGCAATTCTACCTTGAACTTTAGCAATGAGTTGTGGCTAATTCTTTTTTGACTTTGGGGGCAACAGAGCACCATATGTCTATGGGCTGCCAATGATTTACACTTTAGATATTTACCCTAAGTTTTCCATTTTATACAAATATTTTTTCCAAAACACCTTTTGCAATTGTTTTCCCTATCGCAAAACTGTGCAGAGAACTTTTGGCGACAATTTTCTGAAAGTGATTTTCGTTTTCTCTTTTTTTTCTCTTTATAAAAAAGAGAGCACTGATACCTATCAAATTCCACACAAAAATCATGGATACCTATTGAAAAAAGCTAAGGTTAAGCATGGGTAGTGTTGGAGCATTTTTTATAGAAAGGTCATGTCATCTTCATGAAATTTCTGATTAGATGGCCCATATACAGTGAACAACGACATCCTCTGCAGTTTGCACACGTTTACTTAAGGCCTTCCACAGGTTAACGAATTCCTCTTGTGCCAGTTTAGAATTATTTCAGATATGAGCTTTTATCCCTTTTCTTAAAGACAGTGGTCACAATGAATAGTGTGTGTCATGGACGTCATGATCGTCGTCGTCATCATCGTCCTTGTTTGCTGAAAGCTCCTTACACTAACACTTGTGTGATCGGTGGTCAGCTCTTTCGCCTGCTTCTTCTTCAGAGTGATGACAACTCACATGGCGATGCCAGATACACGACTGAACACGCATGGATTATCTCCATTTGCAGAGTGCTACAAAAGGCAAAACAAGAATTGACGCGTCGTGATGCAGAAGGAAACAACACATCCAAAGTGGTCCGTGGAAGCCTTTTTCTGGACAGATAAACACGTGTGTGGATCTAATAATGCATTTACCATCTTATATGCTAGTCATAGATAGAGCCTTTTGATCTAGTAATTTGTCTGCAAGTGAAATTACTATGAAAAACATACTAGTAGTACATGATTGAACAAATATCAAAGAGCTGAAATTTCAGAATAACAGTCAGCAAGACGTGCACTCAAGAGCAACACCATCTCTATCTACAACGAAGTTCAGCACCCAGCGTTTGTAATTGTATATCGCCTTCAGACTAGCATAATGAAATCGCTTATTCGATCGATCACCAGCAAGATCCATCTCCAGTCATATCAATTCCTTCCACTATAAAGATTGAGAATTGCAGCTCAGATTCTCCTCTCTGTTTGACTGAAATGTCTGGATCTCGTTTCAGGATCCGAGTGATTGCAGACCAAAGACAGAACAGAAGGCGACCACCACTAACCATGCATGCGGCTCATGATCTCTCGTGCTGATTGATGACACCACTAGAAGCACATCCATTTAACACGAGCTGATGATAATCATCCTTCAGTTTTTCAAGAAATCCATCAGGCAGTCATGTATTTGGAATACATATATGTACATAACATCTATCTATGTCAGTAATGTGTATCATTGAAAAATCGGCAGTCAGTGCCGTGCTCGCAAGTGATTCCAAGGATATTTTATCCAAGAAGAGAGCAGAGATTCCAGGGATATGCTGTCTCTTCGGAGACATCTGATAAAATTGGAACGATACAGAGCATTCTAGGGATATATTGCAGAGTATGCTCGCAAATGATTCCATTTAACACGATCCGTCTCCCTAGCTTTATAGTAGTCCACAACCAAAAATCAGAGAGAGAAGAAACAATCGCACATACGCTGCAGCCTGCAATGTAGCGGTAACCACAAGAACGGAACATGCTGATACAGATTATATTCCCGACAGTGCAGGCGTGCAGCAGATTCTGCAATCTTCAACGTTATTTGCTGAATGCATTAACACTCTATTAGCAGCCACGAATTGGACTCGAAGAGATACATCAACCACATGGTTTGCTTTCAGAAAAGAAATTAAAAGGAAACAAAAGCCTGCCTGCCTGCCTGCCTGTATGCATGGACATCGCAACAGAAGAGAGATGTATGGACTGAATCGATCGATGAGCGATAAAAGATTTCATTGATCAGCTTTATTTCGCCACAGGCCGGTGCTAGTGGAGGATACAAACGAGTGTCCCATGACAAACCGCTTTCGCGAGACGGCGAGAGCAATGCGATGTGGGATTGAAGATGACAGCAATGATTTGGGACCTGTCGAGAATTTAGGAGTACTGGTTGTAGCTTTAGGAGTAGCTTTTCCATGGGGGAAAAGTTTGCATTAAATCGCCTCAAAATTGATGGCAATTGGCAAACAGAGAGAAGCCAAGAACAACACTGCATGCATTGCGTCGGCAGGAGGCGACGTTTCTCATTTCTTGCCAGTTCATCACAGAAAATACCCTTTTGGTATGTTCCAATTCGTTAGCAACAGAAAGACAAACTAAATGGCCATCATTGATTTTTTTTTTTTTATATATTCTAAGGTGATAGTATTGTAATTCTTTTGAGCAGAATGTAATAATTTGAGCAGAATGTAATATATTTGTATTATTATTATTAGACTATATATATATATTCAAATTCAAACAAATTTCAAAGATGTTTCTCTTTCGGTCATGCCAAGCCCACGGCCCTTATGCAACTAAATGGGCTGTTATGATGCATGGTTTTGGAAGGGCATTTACTTGCGGACTAAAAAAAGGAAAAAAAAAACTTGCGGACTAGGCTTAGGTGTGGCAAATGGACAGTGATCCCAAGGCCCATTTAGTCACACCCAGCTAGAACCATGGCATGAAAAACGAAGTTACAGGGTGTAAATTATTTAGTAAGATAAGAAGACATTGCCCAAGACATGGCTCTTCATAAAAAAAACTGCAAATCTACCCTACTAATAAACTAGAATGATTCTCTAGTAGACTCTGAATCATTCTCCATCTTTTCAGCTCTTTCAAACCATCCTTCTCGCTTTTCACTTGAGGCTACATGGCTTTCTAAATACAATTTATGATGTTTCTCATTTTTTAAACTGCTTCGGTACTCATCTTTCTAAAAACTTGCACATATTTCGAAAAGATAAATACAAGAAGTAGAGGAACAGTATAAAACTTGTATATTATCTCGTTCCTATCGATTGTTTCGAGCAGTTTATTCACTTTGCTCTGCTTCAAAGAACACTTTAATTTTCTATACAGAAGTATGCAGCCAAGCATGCACTCAACAGGTGTGGTTTGTCAAGTGCAATAGAGTTGAGCTGTTCTATAACTTTTTGCACACGAAAAAACATCATAAGCTGTTAGAGTATATAGAGAACAAAAATTCAAAAGTCCAGCGGAACCATAAGAAATATATAAACAAAATATTCATTGTGTATTGATAGGATTAGAGATTTTGTTGAAAGAAAGTTCTCCTCAACTATTCTTCTACTAGATATCCAAATATTCACATCCTCTATTCTTTTTTTTTTCTGTTCGCAAAGATTCAAAGTGAAGCTAGCTCTCCAAAGTGCCAAACAGGATATTAAAGAATTGATACAAAGAGGATTTTTATTGGAATAGCTCTCCAAATGAGAACTTAGAAAATGGGTTTAAATGAAATTGCCCGAGATGCTCTTACTTAAATAAGTGATTTATGACTCATGTGGAAAGGCTTGTGGTAGATATCGATGAGTTGTTTAACTTCTATGTACATGATTTTTTTCATTTGAAATTACGTAGTATCTCAAAATTTTGTTCAAAGTTCTAATATTTTAAAATTCAAAATTTGAATTGTGTAAACAAAGTCATGTGAATAAAATGATCAAAACAGAAGTGGTAGGTCATTATACAACTTTGTTTTTTATAATTTTTTTTTCATTTGAAATCATTTATTACCCCAAGAATCTATTTGAATTCCTAAAAATTTGCTATTCAAATTTTAAATAGTTCAAATAAATTTGGATGAGGAAATGACTAAAATTAAAGTTGTAGATCTCAATGGGTTCTAAAACTTTATAGTCGACGACATTTTCATTTGAATTCATTTGATACTCAACATATATTTATATGACACATATATGGTCCAAAATAGAAAAAAATAAATATTGGGCCAAGTAGGGTTCCAAATAAGCAATACATTCAGCCCAAACAATACCCTGCCACAAGCTTGGCCATTCGATCAAAACAGACGACCAAGATACATCATGTCCCAAATAAAAACACTCCAGAAACCCTACCCGACGTCCCTCCAGGGCGCCTTCCTCCCTACGCCTCCACCGGCATGGCGGTGTAGTGGCGCTGGCGAGTTCCATAACCAAGCGCGGCAGTGCGGGTGAGCGACCCCACCTCAACGCGGCGACATGGTGCTGGAGCGCACCTCGACGCGGGGCGGTGCAGCGTCCCCGGCCCCGCCGGTGTTTCAGGGGCAAGTGTGGCACTTGAGCGGTGCCGCGGCGCACAGGTGGGCTCTAGAGGTGGGTGTGGGCTCATATTTTAGTGGGTGCCACAGGGTGTAGTGACTCTCCACGTCCAGGCTTCTTCTATCTCATGCTTCCCTAGCTGTCTCTCTTTCTCCGACTTCCCTTTTCTATGTGCTCCGGTGTGTACTCCAACAACTCCATGACTAAATCTGGTGCCTACATGACTGGATTTGCCTATCTCACCATTGGATTGTTCTGATCTGGTGCCCCAGGCTGGATCCATCGGTCTCCTCACCAGTTCTCTTTGTACCGGGTAACCTCTCACCGATGGACAATTTTTTTACTTTAATTTAAACTATACTTTTGACCTTAGAATGCTAAAAGGTCTTATTTTCTATTTTGTATTTTAATTTGAATTGTATATGTATTTTTTTTTCAACGTTTGTGCACTACTGTGTTGGCCTTGTTCCTTTCTTTTTGTCGGAGCACCACTATAGGTGTGTTTAGTTCACGAAAAGCAAACCCGAAAAGTGCTACAGTACCCATCACATCAAATCTCTTGACGCATGTATGGAGCACTAAATGTAGGTAAATAAAAAAACTGATTACACAGTTTGGCTGAAAAGTGCGAGACGAATCTTTTAAACCTAGTTAGTCCATGGTTGGACAATAATTACCAAATACAAACGAAAAGTGCTACATGTTTGTCCCATGTAGAAAGCTGAAACTTCTATGTTTAAGGTTCTCTGTTTATTGTGTAAAAGTAGTACAAAATAAATCATATGTCTGGTACCCTATATGATTTCTATTTCTGCCACTTACTAATGTCAGATTATTATAAGTATTGTATATTTTACATTGCTAGACTGAAGTTTGAGAGCACCAAAGTACCTCCAGGATTGAGTTTTCTATAAAAAAAGCATCTGCATTTTTTTTTTTGCCATACTATGGGTGCTTGAAAATTTTAGTAGTTTCTATTTTTCTATCCTATTGATGATTCCATTTTTATGTTGTGCCTAGGTGTATAGTGATGCTGAAGCTAAGACAATTAATGTTCTCCTTGTTGGGAACCAGGTGAAGGCTTATCGGACTTCCGCCGCCTAGGTCTCTCGCGGAAAAAAAAGAAAGGGCCGCCGCCGCCGGGTGCGGCCCCCCCTCCCCGCCTCCGCCTCGCCGCCGGTGGTGACGAGGAGCGGGGGTCTGTCTCTTCAACGCCTTCGTGAGGGTCTTGACCGAGTCCTAGGTCTAGGGTTTGCTCGCCATCGATGTTTGGCGGTGGAGTTAGGTTGTGCCGGAGGAGCGTGGCTCCTCTCAGGGTTTGTTCTTCCCGGCGACGCCGCCGATGCGGAAGCGATGACAACGCAACGGAATAAATTCTCACAGCCTTCTTCCGTTCTCCGATGGCGATCTTCTCCGACGCCAACGGAGAGGCCGTGGAGACCTGTCCAGAGTCGAGGGCCGGGCGCATCGTCGTCTTCTTCAGGTGATGATGTTGTTGACCCCGTTAATCTCAAGGAAGATGTTCTTTGGTGAAAATCTGAGCTTTGCTTGGGTTGCCGGCGGTGGAATCGAAGGATGCGTCATGGGTACGGAGTTGGCCGATACGCCCGGGAGGCGCTTTATTCGGCCGATTCACCTAGAAGTAAGTCCTCCTCTCGCGGCCTCCACCTTGTGGAGTTTGGCTCGTGCCCCACGACGATTGGGAAGCGGCCGGCGGGCGGTGACGAACAGATCTCTCAAGGCTTCGAGGAAGATGAACATGAGTTTTGTACTTCGTTGTAATTTTCCTTTTTTTGGGATTTCTGTTTGTAAAAGGGTCGGTGTAATGCACCAAGATTAATACATGTTCCTTCTCAAAAAAAAAAAAAAACTATTAGTTCATTGCTTATGGAAATGCTGCGATCAAATACACAAACTGATGTTGATGGGATTCAGCAGCTTAGCGTTAGTTTACCTATTTTGTTTGTGTTATTTATATCTAACAGCGCTATGTTTGGCCAAGTTGACATATACACACATCTGTACCGGCTTATATGTTATTAGGCAATAAAGAGACTACATATTTCTTCTGTGCATGTCTAAAAGGGCTACTTATTTCTTCTGCCACGCAACATGCTAGGGTTCCTACATACTATTCTGTAACAGGTTATGGAACCATGTTTGCAGTTTTTCTCTGAAGATTGTCCTTCATATATAATGGCAAGGGAACTAAGACGCTATTGGCATTACTTAAGATTATGATTCAGAGAGGACCAGGTAATCTCTCTAGATTCATCAAAAAATAGTTTACCCATGTCATCTTGTTTCTTTATGATTATATCTATACCTAATAAATGTAAAAAGTGGAGGCAAGCTCATGACTTCCAATCAGACAATTTTGATAAGACTAAGACAAATAGTTAAGATGTAGTATGTTCAAGCAATAGTATTTTTACTAAAGTGCATCTCCATTGTTGATGTATTTTGTTGCTTATTCATAGCTCATTGGTTTTCTTCTTCCATCCTTTGGGTTCACCTCTGTGTCACATGCTAGAAAGGCAATGCTTTGTGCACAAGTTAGTTCCTCTATGTCAAAAGCACAGTTTAAGGCATACACATATGACGCCTCCATGTTTGATTACATAATGAAACTAGAAAACTGGCACAATGCATTTTCATTTGAGATAATTAAATCTTTTGAGTTGTAGCGATTGTTCCTAATTTAATTGCTAGATTAATATATATGGATGGTGTTATATGTAGTATGGAAACAAAGATTGCTTTATTATGTAAAAAATGGTTTTGTTTTCTTTGTGCTGACTCCTTGTTAAGGTGTATATATTATTGCATCATTTTTCATTCTTTTTAAATATCTTTACACAAGGAAGGTTGTTCTTGTGTTAGGTCAATTGTTACATTATGAGTTGTTAGATTATTTAAATGCCCTCAAGATTTAAAACTACTAGTGCATTACACATTATGAACTGCCATCACATTATATTATGTTGGGTCAATTTTATTATTACATAGAGCCCATAACAGTAGTACAAAAAGTGGCTCTAGTCCCGGTTGAAAAAGGGGATTTGGGGCAATGCCCTTTAGTCCCTAGCAAGGCTATTGGTGTAACTCGTGGTACTCAAACCCAAGACCTCATGCATTGCCTTGCTTGCAATATCCTACCCCACACAACACATGTGATTTTGGATGAAATTCTTTCCTTTTTTGAACTAAGCCACGGATGATCCTTTAGTCTGTGTTGTAACACCACCTAGGACTAATGTAGAGTTTGGATTTGTGTTACCAACCAGGAATAAAGGTCCTCCCATGCCCATGAAACTTTGACTTGTTTGTAATGCGAATCGAAGTCTAGCCGTGACTAACATGTTGAATAGAAGGTCCGTTCTCAACTAGTGTAAGACTCTACATGCCTGGGCATGTGAAAATCACTAGTAGTCTAAAGATGTCTCCAAAACTAGGTCACATGGTTTTGTAGATGAACTCCAATGGAAAAATTGAATTTCACCATCACATAGGTCTCAAGACGATGGAAACACACAATTTGGCACCAAATGGGATAGTTATATGACCATTGGAAGCTTCCATGCTAGTCAAAACCTGTGCATCTAGTTTTACAAACTAGGGGGTAGTAGTCGTTTCCACCCAGGGAAGAATCAAATTTTTATTGGACAGAACAGATTTGAGTCAGTTTTAAGCACAAAATCATGCTATATTGGACTCTACCAAGGGGAAGATTACAAGTATAAAGGGAGTGACCCATTGGACTACTACAAGCTACTATAAAATGGGCTGGGGTGTTACATTCATTCAACCCCTTTTAAGGATTGATGTCGTCAACAACTCACCACATATACTTCACAGATGTCCAACACCACCCCTTGGCCACAGTCCTCCATGGGCACATGTAGCAAGGGTTGATGATCTGATTCTGTAACACACCCCGCATCCAAATATATCTATATGGCCCATCCCTTCATGTGGAACAAGCTTGTATTTGCATAGCACCTCCCTTACATTTTTGTCTCCACTTCATGTAAAAGTGTTAACCCAGAGGTGCTATGTTTAAGAGAACAAGGATTATAAAATGTCCCCCGCCCTCATAAGCTTCCAAAGTGGCATGAAAGCCACCAGTTACAACCTCACAGGTGCCACTTGGACTAGATGGGCTAACTTCATGACTAATGTAGGCTACTAATGGACTGGGGTGTTACAAAAGGGATCCTCATTGAGGATGTATGACTCAACTTAACATCCATCTAAATAGAAGTTTATGTGTATATGGCACACACAAGTAGGCCATTTGCTTGTGAAGGATTACAAATTCATGTTAGGCCCTGTTTGACACTGCTCCACTTCACTATTCAAACCATTTTTGGGGCTTTAGCACAATGAATAGCTCCATCGGTAGAGCTGTAGCTGTTTTGGTAAATCATTTAGCAAAATTGCTCCACATATAGAGTGCCTTAAAACAAGATCTCACATAACACCATGTAGGATGAGGTGAAGTTGGGTGAAGCCAATATTTTTAACTCCATTTCACATCAAATTTCTATGAGAGCACAATTTAATGGGCTCCCTGGATGAAGCCGTTTTGTTTACCCCATTTGGCACAAAACGGCTCCAAACAACACCCAAAGCCTCTGGAAAAGTCCTACCAAATGGGGCCTTAATTTGTGTTTACAACACAAGCATATGTGTGGTAGGAACACGACCGTAAAGTTAGCCTAACCAGCAAAATATATAACTAAGGGTGTGTTTGATTGGGTGGCTATTCCCAAGCTAGGTTCCTAGAGCTATTTTTTGGCTATTTGGTTGCTTGTAGGGGGGTCTCAGGCTCTGGTGCTAGGTAGGCTTTGGAATGTATGACATGTTGCAGTAGCACACAAATGCAAAGCATCTAGCCTACCAAATAACAAGCAATTATTATAAATAAATTAGCAATGTATGACAACCGAGAGGTAAGCATGGTGGCAAGTGACACTTCCAACTTGATGTTAAAATCAATTGTAAGTAGGGGAACTACCATCGGTCACATAGATGCTAGCATGGAAGGAGGCAAAGATGGGCCTTCTTTGCCTTGCCTTGCAGCACCGAGGTCAAGGTCCGCGTCGACAACGATGGCTTCCATGGGTCTTGGTTCGAGGCCACCCGATGTGGCACACCGACAAGTACATGCACCACCTCGCCGCTGTTGTTGAAGGCGTGCTCATGGAGCCCTTCGTGACATCCCACTTTGACCCATGCCCGTCACTTTCGTGTCACCTCTCCGCGTGGTTTTACGCACGCATGACATCGCCGAGGTGTTCGACAATGATGAGTTGTGATCGGGCATCATTGTGTCCACCTCCAATGTCATCGGGTCACCATCGTGTTCCCCATCACCCACTAGGTCATTGAGTTCCTGCTGGGCCTTATCTGCTTCTACCACAACTGGTTTACGATGACTAGATCCCATCTTGGGACACCATGATTGTGTGCCCCAACCACACGGTCAGGGTCTACGAGGTTGAGGCCAAGCTCCAGGCGGTGAGGGAATAAGATGGGTTCGGTGAGTCATAGTTCCCCGCCACATGGTGAGATTTGTCATCGATGACATTAGCTATGTCGTCGAGTACTTCGATTTGGAGGAGAAGGGGGAGGGCAGGTCACATAAGACCACCGAGTATCTCGCATTGGAAGTTCATCACACCGGATGTCGGGATTCGCTGGGGGGAGAGTGAGGCCCCATATCATGCCCGGCGCTACCGTGGAGGCCTAGTGTGATGGGGCATGATGGTCTCCGGGAGTGGTGTGTGGGGTCCTCTGTGAGGGTGACCAAGGTTGTGGACCACAAGATCTGTTGCATGTGCTTCTTCAACTTTCTTGTCATTCTTGCCTTCTCACTACTCGCCTTGCTTCTCACAGTCGCCATGGGTAGCATCCACTTGTTGGACGAAATGCCACAAAGGGTTTACTTTACCGATTTGTAGAAGAGGTGACTGTATCAAAACAAGCTAGACAACCAAACACACTCTAAGTCTAGGCAGGCTTAGATAGCGCCTACAACCAAACAAGTCCATCTTGGCTTGCTAGGGACAAGCTTGGTGTAGCTTGTCTTAGTTTTACTCGCTAGTATTGTCTAGGAAACGAACTAAACACACCGTAGATGACCTATGTCACGCCCAAATAGAAAATGGGTTTAAGTGCAATTGCCCGAGATGCTCTTACTTAAATTAGCGATTTATGACTCATTGCCAAGGCTTGTGATAGATATCGATGAGTTGTTTAACTTCTATGTACATTATTTTTTTCCATTTGAAATTACTTAGTATCTCAAAATTTTGTTCGAAGTTCTAATATTTTAAAATTCAAAATTTGAATTGTGCTAACAAAGTCACGTGAAAAAATGATCAAAATAGAAGTGGTAGGTCATTATACAACTTTGTTTTTTGATAATTTTTTCATCTGAAATCATTTATTACCCCAATAATCTATTTGAATTCCTAAAATTTGGTATTCAAATTTTAAATAGTACAAATAAATTTGGATGGGGAAATGACTAAAATGAAAGTTGAAGATCTCAATAGGTTCTAAAACTTTATAGTCGACCACATTTTCATTTGAATTCGTTTTATACTCAATGTATATTTATATGGCACATATATGGTCTAAAATGGAAAAAAAATATTGGGCCAAGTAGGGCTCTAAATAAGCAATACATTCAGCCCAAACAATACCCAGCCACAAGCTTGGCCATTCGATCAAAACAGATGACCAAGATACATCATGTCCCAAATAAAAACACTTGAGAAACCCTACCCAACCCTCACCGCATCCCTACGTCCTCCAGGGTGCCTTGCTCCCTACGCCTCCACCGGCGTGGCAGTGTAGTGGCGCGGGCGAGTTCCCTAACCCAGCGCGGCGGTGCGGGTGAGCGACCCACCTCAACGGCGACATGGTGCGGGAGCGCACCTTGACGCGGGCGGTGCAGCGCCCCGGGCCCCGGTGCGGTGTTTCGGGGGGCAAGTGCGCGCACTTGAGCGGTGGTGCGGCGCAGGTGGGCTCTAGAGGTGGGTGCGACAGGGTAGTGACTCTCTGCGTCCAGGCTTCTTCTATCTCATGCTTGCCTAGCTCTCTCTCTCCCTCTCTCCAACTTCCCTTTTCTATGTGCTCTAGTGTTTGCTCCAGCAACTCGACTAAATCTGGTGCCTACATGACTGGATTTGCCCATCTCACCATTGGAGTGTTCTGATCTAGTGCCCCCGTGACTGGATCCATCGGTCTGCTCACCAGTTCTCTTTGTACTGGGTAAGCTCTCACTGATGGACATGTATTTTTTTTTCAACGTATGTGCACTACTGTGTTGTCCTTGTTCCTTTCTTTTCGTCGGAGCACCACTATGTCTGTCCCATGTAGAAAGGAAACTTCTATGTTTATTGTGTAAAAGTAGTGCAAAATAAATCATAGGTCTAGTACCCTATATGATTTCTATTTCTGCTACTTACTAATGTTAGATTATTATAAGTATTGTATATTTTACATTGCTAGATTGAAGTTTGAGAGCACCAAAGTACCTCCAGGATCGAGTTTTCTATAAAAAAAAATCCCTCTGCATTTTTTTGCCATACTATGGGTGCTTGAAAATTTTAGTAGTTTCTATTTTTCTATCCTATTGATGATTCCCTTTTTATGTTGTGCCCAGGTGTACAGTGATGCTGAAGCTAAGACAATTAATGTTCTCCTTGTTGGGAACCAGGTGAAGGCTTATCAAGGTGATTAAACTATTAGTTCAATGCTTATGAAAATGCTACGATCAAATAAACAAAATGATGTTGATGGTATTCAACGGCTTAGCGTTAGTTTACCTATTTTGTTTGTGTTATTTATATCTAACAGCGCTATGTTTTGGTCAAGTTGACATATACACACATCTGTACCGCTTATATGTTATTAGGCAATAAAGGGACTACATATTTCTTCTCTGTGCATGTCTAAAAGGGTTACTTATTTCTTCTGCCATGCAACATAATGGCGTTCCTACATACTATTCTGTAACAGGTTATGGAACCATGTTTGCAGTTTTGTAGAAGAGGTGATTGTATCAAAACAAGCCAGACAACCAAACACACTCTGGTGCTAGGTAGGCTTTGGAATGTATGATACGTATTAGTGCGGTAAGCACACAAATGCAAAGAAACTAGACTACCAACTAACAAGCAATTATTACATATAAATTAGCAACGTATGAAATCCGAGAGGAAAGCATGGTGGCAAGTGGAACTTCCAACTTGATGTTGAGAGAGAAAATCAACAAAAGGTAGGGGAACTATCATCACTCACAAAGATGCTAGCATAGAAGGAGCCAAAGATGGGACTTCTTCGCCTTGTCCTTCTGTGCCTTCTTGTCCTTCTTCGCCTTGTCCTTCTGTGCCTTCTTGGCCTTCTTTGCTTTGTCGTTCTCTGCCTTCTTGGCCATCATATCTTTGTAGAAAGGAAGCCATTGCCTTTCTTGCCTTCCATGGATCATGATTTTGGTAGGTCAGTACTACCAATTTGACCACTTGAGAGTTTGACAAACCAATATGAGTGGCATAGGCAAAAACATTGTGCAACCAATTGATCTTTGGTACTCTTGATCCCCATGGCAAAAAAAAGGTATACAGAGTATTTTTTTGTCTACAAAGATAGAGAATAGAGCAAGTGTAGAAGTAAGGGGAAAAAAGCACAATTAATATGGAGTGCATAATGAAGGTTACAATGTGCAAAAATAAAATAAAGGAGAATGAGAAATTAATGGCGAGCAAATCCCAAGGAACATATTCTATAGAAGTCATACATCAGCAAAAATTGAGATCCTCAAGCATGAATTTGGAATTTTAGCTAGGGCACGCAATCAGCAGATTGTCTTTGGAAGTAGACCAACGACCTTAGCCCTCTGAAACCTTTAGGAAAGGCATATAAGAGATACAGAGGCAAAAGGTGATAGATTGAGAAAATTGGAATGTACCCTATCTCTACACCTCCTGCTCACGATTGCTATCAGGAAGTGCTCGGCCATGCCTCTCACCGCATCTTGCATATGTGGCATGCCACAGAAAATAAAATGAAAGGTAACTAGCTAGCCTGGACCATGCGTGCCTATTATGCCAAATTAGAGCACGCCCTGCTATATATATTCCTACGCCTGTCCACATCCACTCATTGCACTGAAAAACACACACAAAATGATGTTTGTTGACTGACCTCCTCGGACATAATAGCGTTGTCAGGGCCCTAGACGATCGGTGACAGAGTGTCGTCGTCATCGAGGAACATAACAATCTGCTTCGATCCCCCTTGGTGGTGGCCAGCATCGACTCGAGCTCAGCCAATGCCGATGGGTGCTTCTCCTGTGTACTGGTGGGTAGTGCAGGGTCAGGGCGACGAGCATATATTGGCACAGACATGAACAGGGGTAGCCAGGCATGTATCATCCAGTCACCGAAGTCGGCATGGCATGGCACGAATTCTGGCGTGTATGTGGCCTAATGTGCCACCCAAGGGAATTTCACATGTGTGGCACACACAGTCATTTTTATGGTGCTTTGGACTGCAGTCATATATACTCTTTCTTGGTGCATGCATGAAGCCTCCTCACTTATCCCTAGTCACCGAGTACATGGAAGTGGGTTCTTTGTATAGTTTGATTCACTCAAAAGCACAAAAACTAAGCTCCATTGGAAGAGGAGGTTAAAGATGCTCCGTGATATCTGTAGGTGAGCACAGATAGGCATAAGTGAGGTAGGCACACAAGTGTGGTAGCCCTAAATCCATAATAATCCATGAGTACAGATAGGCATAAGTGTGGTAGGCACACAAGTGCTATGTCATCTATTTATCTTGGTTTATACTGTAATGATTGTATCACGCAATCAAGAGGTACATACATGAAGAAGGATTGATATCAATATATTTGTAATAATTGTGTATTGATGGGATTAGAGATTTTGTTGAAAGAAAATTCTCCTCACCAATATTTTTTTTTTTACTAGATATCAAAATATTCTCATCCTCTATTATCGCTTTCTCGCTTATACAAAGATTGAAAGTGAAGCTGGCTCTCCAAAGTGCCAAACTTGATATTAAAGAAATTGTCAAAGGATGGAGAGAGACATAGAGAGGATTTTTATTGGAATAGCTCTCCAAATGAGAACTTAGAAAGTGGCATTAAGAGCAACTGTCTGAGATGCTCTTACTTAAATAAGCGATTTATGAGTCATTTGGCAAGGGTTCCGGAGCAGCTTCAGTCAAAGCCCTACCAATCTAACTTGCTTTAGTATAAATAGAATTTTCCTTATCGCAAAAAAAAAAAAAAAAAAAAAAAAGCCTATAGGAGTCCGAGAGAAGTTTTTACTATATGTGGAGCCGCAAAACATAACTCTTCTAGCTCTTCGGTTCATAGACTCGACAGAAATTGTAATGTATACCTAAGTCACTTTTTGACAATTTTTTTCTGACTTTAGCTCTAACAAAGAAGATGCTTGACATTAAGAGCTAGAGTCAGATTCAGAACCCTACCAAACTAGCACTTAAATAGGTTAAGAAAAACATTTCTTCGTCATGGTAGTTTGACTATCATGGCCTGCCCTGCCACCGTGATTACCTTTTTTTAGCCGAGCCACTATAATTACTGCACATCACTGTTTGATTGGGCCATATGGAGGCAAGAGTTTCCTTTCAGGGCACTCACAATGCAGACTCTACCATAGAGTCTAAACTTATTAATTAGTTTCATATTTATTACACTTTGCTGATGTGTCGCTGATGTGGCAGTATATTTATGGAAGAGAGAAGGAGAAAAAAACCAAGACTCCAAGTATTATTTAGACTCCAAGTCCATAGTATCCAAGATAATAAATACTTTTAGACTTTATGGTAGAGTTTGTATTGTGAGTGCTCTCAGGGCTCTTGATTGTTTTTCACTGGGCCACCAGTAGGCTAGAGTTTCCTTTCTGGTCTGTTGATTGTGCTTTGACAGGCCTTCAAAAAAGTGATCTCAAGCAGTTTCCACGGAAACCCTATGATGTGGAGGCACCTACTTACTATGAACTCCATACGAACAATGCATATGAATTTTCTTTGGCGTTGCTTCTCATAAAAAAACTAAATAAAATCTACCGTTCATAAAAATAAAATAAAAACTAACATTTTTAACCTTATATTGGTAGTGACATATATTGCAAGGTATTCTGAGTAATACCTTCCACAAAGACGAAAAGATTAACCTCCTCTTTGTAAGCACATCTTACCCGGCCCAAGTTGTAGTGGTATATTTGTGTGCGGCAGACACAGTTTGTAAAATAAATGATCCTTGGTGGCCTAACTTAATTAGGTGCCGCCCATAAATGGATCTTTTTTTGTTCACTAGTTCATCAACCCATGCTCGCGCACGGTTAGAATTTTTAGAACACATATGCATTAATTGTTGCTTAATACATCTGATTGATAAAACATTACTTATGTTAAATTACATATTTTTCCTTTGATGATTTTCTAACACATTTTTTATTTTGTTTATTTTTTTCTAACACAATAGACATAATAGATACTATGTAATCTATATCTAGTTATCGTAAACTTCTTTATTATGTTTTTTGAAGGGACTAATCTATATATATTTTTCATCAATGTGAATATTTTTCTTATGCGTGACATTTGAAATATGCAATTAGTATGAAACCATAAAATTAATTATAGTGGGTCTTGTTTCATCACAGATCTAATGACATCATGAATTTGAATTTTGTTTTTTTTAGAAAAAATATCTTGTTGGCTATTACAAAATTTTCTCTCTCCATATGTTAAGTTGAAACTCTAGTATTTATTGTATCTTTTATTAATAGTTCTTTTAGAACTTTTTTTTAAAATAAGGATTTTTGGTCATTGAGTAGTTTTCTTAAAAGCATTTGACCATTTAAAATCTGCATGTCTCTAAGTCATAGAGCTTAAAGTCATATCTCATATGAGGGTCGTAATACTAACCTCAGGAGAATTTAAATACCTAAGCCTAATAATGATCAAGTTTTTACTCTAAAGTTTTTCTCAAAGGGACAAAAAAAAAAAAATAAACCACCGGTCGCTATTCCACAATTCTCAAGACGATTGAACCTTTTTAATCAAAAATTATATGTGCATATAGGGTTATACTATCAATATAGACATCTAAAAACTTGAGTTAAAATAAATAAATTTATGTAAAATGACAACCTAAGCAAATTATATGACATGGTTACTAATATGGTTTTAAATAATTTATTAGTACATACTATAATAGAAATTATTGAAAAAAAAAAATTGTGATGAAGAAAAACATATATATATTTATTGCTCATGCATGCAGGTGCGGACAATTGTTCACTTTAGGGGATGTTTGGTTCAAAATTCCTAGGAATTTTAAAAAAAGTTTCTCCAAGATATACTTTTAGGGACTAATAGAGAAAAAAATCCCTTCAGGTTTGGTTTTTACGTGGACTTTTTTCAGAGACTAAAAAAGTTATTGAACAAACAGGGCCATAATCTAATCTTACATAGTTAATAATGAAACAGGGACTAATTTAGATGTAGATTTGTGGGTGTATTTATTTTTTTCTAATAATGAGATAAAAATTGAGCTATGTTGATTATCAATCATAGTAGGAGTACATTTATAATTAGATGCAATTTAGGTCTACATTGCATCATATTTTTAATGGCATAGGTGGGTAGTATATAAATACAGAGTCACATGTAACTTTATATGTTTAAACAATAGCAGAGCTAGATAATTACTTAGAAAATAGAATTGATCCAACAACTATTAGTATCAATGGTTATAAGATTATAGCGAATTAATGGTCAGATATTGCTGATTTTTAGAGAATTTCTAAGATCTTTTTATTTTCCTTTGGGTTTTGTCAACAATAACATGTGACTCCATTAGGGATCTTTAGTTAGAATTTGTAGTATTCATCTTTTTTTTTTGAAGTGATATGTATGTAATTGAAACCTAATGTTAAGATATATTATATAAGCTCTTCTAGACTTGTTGTATCCTTTATGTGACTCATAAATCTATAGTTTACGTTTTAACTTTTTAATTGAGATGTTGTGTTTTTTCAAATGATAAGTAAAATTCTAGTGTTCTTTACATTTTGTTTAAAAATTAATTCTTATTAAAAAGAATCTTTGTCCTAGTAGTATTGTTTTGAACATGTTAAAATGAAACTCAACATGCACCCAATAACATGTTAAATTTGTTATATTACATAATTATAGGTGTAGTATTATTTTACACATTATAGGTTGTTCAAAATGAAATTACTAATATTTTTATGGCAGAATATTTCAGTCAAAAATGTAAACACATTAAAATAATAAACTAAACTATTAAATATCATGGAATATTCATATAAATCAAGGTGAGTTGCTAATGTTATTGTAATGCGATTGAAATGTCTTTCCATGCTTCATAAGTTACTAAAATAAATATTTATCTTAGCCCTTACACATCACACAATATTAGGAGATTATTTTTTATATTGGTTGAGGTAGATACAGATATTAAGGTAATACATCATATTATCAATACAGATATCTATCGCACAATTGTCTATATGATTAGGTGAATGCAAACTTAGGACACTGCATTATCTCTTGAGATTACAAATGTGGATAATTTATAAAATCATTAGGGATGTATTTTAAATTATATTTTGTTATAATAGCTATGAGTATTTACTATGTATATACAAAGCTTGAGCATTCTTTTTAATTGTCTTGATAATTACCAAATGGTGTAATTTAGAAGCAATGTTAGGAAATTATTTTAAACTTTTGTTTTTTAATAATAATGGTAGAAATTTTATTAGATGTAAAAATATGGATACAAATATTTGTCAGCATTGTTAGCCTATTTGTCGTAATTAGAAAATCCAAAGGGAAATGTGACTGGCTGACGCTTATCACATAAGCATTTCATGTCATCCTAGCTATCTTCCCTATTTTGTTATATTAGCTATGAGTATTTACTAAGTAAATACAAAGTTTGAGCATTCTTTTTAATTATCTTGGTAATTACAAAATGGTGTGATTTAGAAGCAATGTTAGGAAATTATTTTAAACTTTTGTTTTTTTAATAATAATGGTAGATATTTTATTAGATGTAAAAATATGGATACAGATATTTTTCAGCATTGTTAGCCTATTTGTCATAATTAGAAAATCCAAAGGGAAATGTGATTGACTGACTCTTATGACCTAAGAATTTCATGTCATCCTAGCTATCTTTCCGAGAAACATGCTACCAATCATACGTACTTTATGAATCCAAAGCTATATATTCACCTTCACCTACATACAGTTACTCGTGTCTTGGTGAGGTCTCAATTAGTAACATATGACAGGCCCTTCGTCTCCAAATAAGACAAATACGTGCATGACCTTTTTTTTTTGAGTTACCATATATCTTTTTTAGTTGAGAGTTACCAACGTTAAAGAAGTGGGTGATTTATTTTTGAATTATCCTTCCTAATGGCATAGGTGGGTAATTTAGACATAAAATTAGGGGTTATTTTATATATCTTTAATAATGGCAGTGGTGGGTAATTTAGACACAAAATTAGGGGTTACTTTATATATCTTTAATAATGGTAGTGGTGGGTAATTTTTATATAAATTACAATAGATCCGATGGCTATTATCATTGATGATGATTAGAGTCTACCGAATCAAAGGCCAGATTTTTTTGATTATTGTGAGAATTTCTAGAATTTATCTTTTTTTCTAACGCTTCTGGTGAGAATTAACGTGGTGCCTCCATTGGAGCCTCCAATTAGTAATAGTAAGATAAGATTTTAATGCCCAGTAGAACCACTGCGGTACCAAGGTATTTTGATTGCTTTTTTTATTTGGTCGCATGCTCTGTTTTACTGGAGTGGAGGATTGTTGTTGCCTAGCTGATCGATGTCTGCCGCCTTTTCGTCATCCAGAGTTTGTTGATTTGATCAAAATCAGGATGAATGGAAACCAATAGGAACTAGTGGAAACTAAAATAAAATATTCCTGTCGGTTTTCATTCACCTGACAGGAATTGTATTTTCTATGTCGGGTCGCAAGAACCGGTAGAAGTAATGTGAAAAAAGACAGAGTAAACTATTTTACTGTCCGTTTTTGCTGCTACCGACTGAAAATAGGTACTCCTACTCTTTTCTCTTTTTTAGGAGAAAATAGGCACTCTTTTCTGTGTGTGTCCATATTATACTAACAGAAATTTTAACTTCGATGAGGACCAGACTATAATCATGTAAGCTTTTTTTTTTTTTTTTGAGTAAAAATCATGTAAGCTAACAGCTTAACATAGGCCTGGGCTTCCCTGGCCTTTTAGCCGGCCCAAAGGCAGACTAGTTGTCCTTGCAGCACATAAAAGCGCCACGCCCAAACCCTAGCCCCACCCTCGTCCCCAAAGACCGCCACTTCATCAGTCATGCCCTCTCCTCACATCTCTCGGCAGCGGCGGTGCGCCACTCGGCTCAGCGTAGACCAGATTGGCGGCGCACCCTCTCGACAGGATGCGGACCCGAGTGGCGGCACACGCATCCAAAGACGGTGCGGGACCCAAGCCGCAGCGCCCTCCCCCCCCCCGGCTCCAAGCGGTCGCCCACGACCCCGCCCGGTGGTGCTGCCAAGTGGCGGATCTGGCTTTCTCGTATGTGGTTCTTGTCGATGCATCTCTCAGATCGTGGAATTTGGTATGTTTCCCTCTCTCATTCACTCCCCTCCATCCTATATTCCCTATATTCGCCATACGACGTGCTACCCTGTCTTCTTTTCTTGCCCTATGCTCCAGCTCATCCGCCCCCAACTGGTGTATTCGGCGGTTCCCTATTCAGTGCTATGCATGGTTCCTCCCCCACCCTCCATCACTGGTGGCCGGCGGCTCCCACCACCTCAACGCGCCACCCACCTCTCGCCCTGCATGGTGACCCCCACCCTTCCCTAACCACCGCCGTGATGCACCTCCACCATCCTCATCCTCGCTCCTACCCCCATCGCTGATCCCACTAACGACAGCCATTAGATCCTACCACATCTCCACTCAACTCACCTCCCACCCTGGACCGTCAACGCCACCCGCCCAAATCCGAGGGCAGGGCACCAATCAGCTCCGCCACAACGCCCCCCACTGCCAGCCCTAGTTTCCTTCTCCCGTCGCCCCACCCGTGCCACCATCTCAACCACCGTGTCATAGCCATTGTCCCTAGAACCCTGGCCGCCTTAGGGCACTCACAATGCAAAGTCTAAGCTTATTTATTATCTTTATATCTATTAAATTTTGATGATGTGGCACTGATGTGACATTGTATTTATGGGTAAAACCAAGACTCCAAGTCTTATTTAGACTCCAAATCCACAATACCCGAGGTAATAAATGGTCTTAGACTTTATGATAGTCTGCATTGTGAGTGCCCTTATTCTTCCTCTCCGGTGAGTAGATGTGGGTGCAGCAAACGCCTCTTCTCGTGGCTTTGCGCATGGATCAACATCAGGTGGAACTTGGCACCTTCTGGTAGGGACACGCACGGACGTGGCGCATGGATTACCCATATGTAGGGCTAGCCGGAAGTGGCGGCTGGAGGCTGCCCTCATTCTCAGCACCACATCATAGTTTTTCTCCAAATTTCAAAGGTTAGTTCCCCCCTCGTTACACCTTTGTTTCCATTTGGTGACTTAGTGATTTTTTTTTTTCCGGTCCTGGTGTCATCAGCAAATGGCACTCACCTATAATCGTGGGTTGTTGTGTTAAATAGCCTATTTAGGAATTGGTAAAGGTACCATAATTATTCCGTAACTCTTGAACATAGTAATGCATATTCCAATTCCCTATGCACTTTATTTATTAAGTTAGGACCTGTAGCTTATATTTTATCAAATAACATGGTTGGATCTACTCTTTTTGTATGTTTTCCTATCATTACAAGTAAAATATGATGAACACACCTTAGGTATATATTTCGCGCAGCTGGCCAACAATGATTGATTTTGGGCCTATATGGAACCCTCTTTTAGCTTAATTGGCATACTAATCTTATTAAATTTTATACTCTACATCCTACTTTTGCTTATCATTGATTGATTAACCTTTTTTGATTTCTTAATCAGGACTTCAAATAGTAAGGTAAATAAAAATGATACTTTTGTTTTGTTTGTTCTATATTTTTCAGTTCCTATATAAAAATGACAATACCGTGTTGCCTTACAAAAATACTGTCACATTTTAATTTTCATGTATCCAGGTTTGATAAGCTGATATATATATAGTTGTTTCCTGGCACAGGTTGTGTCGATTTTCCCATATGATGTTTTCATAAAGAACTTAATGTGTTGTGGTGTAGGTCGATTCATATGGAACCATATTGATGTAGTTTTATTGCTTTTCAACACTTTTGATGCCTGTGTTATATATCTCTAAAATATGGACTCAGCAGCTTAGCGTGAGTTTACCTTGGTTATGTTATTTATATTGCTATGTCTGGCCAAGTGCCTTTCTATGGATACTTCATTTAAGGCTTGCTATGCAAGAGGACATATACACACATTTGCACCGACTTATACGTTATATTAGGCAAATAAAGGGCTACTTATTTCTTCTGCATTTCTGAATGGGCTTCTAATTTCTTCTGCATTTCTAGCCCACGCAACATGCTGGGGTTCCTACATACTACTCTGTAATGGATTATGGAACCATGTTTGCAGTTTTTCTAAAGCTTGTGCTTCCTTCATAATGGCAAGCGAAATAGTAATGATGCCACTGGCATTACTTAAGAGTATGATCCAGAGGGACCAAGTAATCTCTCTAGATTCTCACATAATCATAACGCAAATATATTATCATCTAGAAGTCTTGGTAACAACGTAATGCAAGAAAGGATATAGGCAAGGCAAGCTCAATTAACTAGTGCCACCAGAAACGATTTGTGGTTCCAAACATTGAGAAGCATGAAAACTCTTACCCTTCCCACCAGCAATTATGTCAGAATCAACAACAAGCACATGTTGAAGTTTAGTAGTGACCAAGAGATCGAAAACATCAATGCATAGCACATAAGACTTATTATCTTTGTATTAGCTTGTATCAAATAGAAAATGCCAGATATGTTCCAAAATAGCTTTGGAATGTATGACACATATTAGTGCGGTAAGCACACAAATGCAAAGAAACTAGCCTAACAAATAACAAGCAATTACTATAAATAAATTAGCTATGTATGACAACCAAGAGGTAAGCATGGTGGAAAGTGGCACTTCCAACTTGATGTTGAGAGAGAAAATCAACATAAAGTAGGGGAACTACCATCAGTCACGTAGATGCTAAGCATGGAAGGAGGCGAAGATGGGCCTTCTTCGCCTTACCTACTGGCACCAAGGTCGAGGTCCGCGTCGACGATGACAACTTCCAAGAGTCTTGGTTCGAGGCCACCCACCCAAGCGGCACACTTGTCAAAATACGTGCACCTTTTCATGCGCCCGGCGAGCGCATGCTTGTGAAGCCCTTCATGCCATCCCACATCCACCCATGCCCGCCGCTTTTGCATCGATCCCATTGTGGTTCCGCACACACAACATCGTCGAGGTGTTCCACAACGACGGGTGGTGGTTGGGCATCGTCGTGTCCACCTACGATGTCGCGAGGGTCACCATCGTGTTCCCCATCACCTGCTAGGTCATTGAGTTCCCGCTAGGCCTTGTCTTCTCCTACCACAACTTCGTTGGCGATGACTAGATCCGTCCTAGGATAGGGCGCCATGATTATGTGCCCCCCACCGCGACCCGACTGTGGTCTACAAAGTCGGGGACAAGATCCCGGTGGTGAGGTAATAGGATGTGTTCGGTGAGTCCTAGTTCCCCACCACGGTGAGATTTGTTGTCGATGGCGCTAGCTATGTCATCGAAAGTGCTTCAATATGGAGGAGGAGGGGGAAGGCGGTCGAGAAGGCCACCGAGTATCTGCATTGGAAGTTCATCACACTAGATGACGGGGATTAATTGGGGGAGAGTGAGGCCCATCTTGTGCCTAGAGCCATCACGGAGGCCTACTGATGGGGCATGGTCTCCGGGAGTGGTGCACAGGGTCCTCGATGACGGTGACCAAGGTTGTGGACCACAAGATGTGTTGCATGTGCTTCTTCAACTTCCTCGTCATTCTTGCATTTTCACATACTCACCATGCTTCTCACACTCGCCATGGAAAGCAACCACTTGTTCGATGAAATGCCACAAAGGGGGGAGTTTACCGATTTGTAGAAGGTGTTACTTTATCAAAAACAAGCCAGACAACCAAACACACTCTAGGGCTATGCGGGCTTAGATAGATCCCGCAACCAAGTCCATCTTGGCTTGCTAGGGACATGTTTGGTCTGAGTGCGCCTTAGTTTTGTTAGCTAGTCTTGTCTAGAAAACGAACCAAACACAACGTAAAATCACCTATGTCATCAACAACTAGCTAGTAAGCATGGTGGTAGGCGACACTTGATGTTATTTGTTGAGAGAGTTGAAACCAAGGGAGGGCATGCAAGGGGGACAACCATCACTCACATTAATGTTAACATGGGAGTTGATGGTGCTTATTTAGAAGCGTCTTTGATGGCCTTGGCCTCCCAAGCACCTTTGAGGAGATGCAATTGAAATGGAATTTGTGGGTGTATTCAACGGGGACAATGCTTGGCACGACCGCCGAACTCATGGCACTGAGGCAAATTGCACATATCTTCTAATGCTACCAAGGCAAATTCTACATACCTTCTAAAATCATCAAGATAACTCAAAGTTAGAAAATGGCTATTCCTTGCTTGTACAAATACAAAGTACATCATGACCAGAGATCAATTAGTGGATGAGACATTCAATGAAAACAAAATGAGTGGATCGGACATTCGAACACTTCAAAAAACACATAAATTTTTTAGTGAAAGATAGAGAACAGGGAATCACAATTCTAGCTTATGCATAACACAAATATATAGCATCCGGATGTCTTCGTAACAACGTAATACAAGAAAGAATATAGACAAGCGACAAATCAATCAGCCAATGCCACCGAAATGATTTGTGATTGCAAACATTTTAGAAGCATGAAAACTCTTACCCCATGCACCAACAATGATGTCGAGAATCGGCAACAAACACATATTGAAGTTTAGTAGTGACTACGAGAAACATCAATGCATAACACGTAACACTTATCATCTTTGTATTAGCTTGTATCAACTACAAAGTGCCTAATAAGAACCAAACTAGCTTTTCGAATGTAAGATATGTATTAGTGCAGTAAGCACACAAATGCAAAACTACTAGCCTACCTAATAACAAGCAATTATTATAAATAAATTAGCAATGTATGACAGTCATGAGGTAAAGGGGGTGGCAACTCGGGACTTCCAACTTGATGTTGAGAGAGAAAATCAACAAAAAGTAGGGGAACTATCATCGATCACGTATTTGCTAGCATAGAAGGAGCCAAAAGATGGGGCGCCTTCTTCACCTTGTCCTTCTGTTTTCTTGGCCTTGTCCTTCGCTACCTTCTTGGCCTTCTTCGCTTTGTCATTCTCGCCTTCTTGGCCATCGTCATCTTTGTAGTGAGGATGGCCATTGCCTTTCTTGCCTTCCATGGATCATGATTTTAGTACATTGTACTACCAATTTGACCACTTGAGAGTTTGATGAACAAATATGAGTGGCATAGGCACAAACATTGCACAACCAATTGATCTTTGTACTCCTGATCCCCATGGCAAAAAAAGGCATACAAATTATTTTTTTGTCTACAAAGATAGAGAACAGAGTAAGTATAGAAGTAAGGGGAAAGAAAGCACAATTAATATGGAGAGCATACTGAAGGTTACAATGTGTGCAAATGAAATAAAGGAGAATGGGAAATTAATGGGGAGCAAACCCATGGAGCATATTCTATAGAAGTCATGCAGAAAAAACAATTGAGATCCTCAAGCATGAATTTGGAATTTTTGCTAGGGCACACAATCAGTAGATTGTATTAGGAAGTAGGCGAACGACCTTAGCTCCCTAAAACCTTTAGGAAAGGCATCATTATTAGAGATAGAGATGCAAAAGGTGATAGATTAGGAAAAATGGAATTTACCCTATCGCTACACCTCCCGCTCACGCTTCTTTGTCGAGGGAAGTGCTCGGCCATGGCTCTCACCGCATCTTGCATATGCGGCATTCCATAGAAAAGAAAATGGCACGTTACTAGCTAGCCTAGACCATGTGTGCCTATTATGCCAAAGTTGAGCACGTCATGCTATTCTTGTGTCAGTCTGCATCCACCCACTGAAAAAACACACAAAATGATGTTTGTTGTCCAACCTCCTCGGACATAATAGCGTTGTGGGGGTCCTCGACGATTGGCGACATAGTGTCATCATAGTCAAGGAACATAACAATCTGCTTCCCCTTGGTGGCGGTCAGCACCGACTCGAGCTTAGCCAATGCCGATGGGTGCTTCTCCTACGTATTGATGGGTAGCGTAAGGTCAGGTTAGGTTAAGTCGGCGACAAGCATATATTGGAACAATCATGAACAAGGGGTAGTCAAGCACGTATCATCTGGTCATCGAAGTCGGCATGGCATGGCATGAGTTCTGGCGTGTCTGTGGCCTAACGTGCTGCCCATGAGAATTTCGCATGTGTGGCACACACACAATCATTTTTATGCATGGTGATTTGGACTGTAGCCATACTCTTTCTTGGTGCATGTATGAAGCCTCCTCACCTATCCCTAGTCACTGAGTACATGGAAATGGGTTCTTTGTATAGTTCGATTCACTCAAAAACATAGAAAACTAAGCTCCATTGGTAGAGGAGGTTAAAGATGCTCCGTGGTATCTATAGGTGGGCACAGATAGGCATAAGTGTGGTAGGCACACAACTGTGGTTGCCCTTTTTTCTTGGAAGGCTAAATCCATAATATTCCATGAGTACAAATAGGCATAAGTGAGGTAGGCACACAAGTGCTATGTCATCTATTTTTTCTGGTTTATATTGTGATAATTGTATCAAGCAATCAAGAGGCACAAACACATCATGCACCTCAACGTTCTGAGGACTATGGAAGCTAAACTTTGATCTTCCTTTTATAAATATCAACTTGGTTCTAACTTTCAATTCTTCAACTCAACTCTATTACACTTGACAAACCAGGACTTGTTGAGTGCTTGTCTACCTACTTCTATATAGAAAACTGTTATTCAAACCCGGAGCAAAGCAAACAAATTCTCAACATAATCGATAGGAACAAGATAAAATACGCTTTTATCTCTGTCGGCATTTTCAAGTAGCAAGTGCCACTTGAAATCATGCATGCTCACCATTCATAAAAACATAACCTTGTATTGCAAGTGACATATTCTAAGGTATTCTAGGTAATACCTTCCACAAAGACAAAGATTCACCTCCTCCTTTGTAAAGTACATCTTACCCGGCCCAAGATGTTTGTGGTATATTTGTGTGTGGCACATAAACTAGCCCCGGCGTTCCTATGCTTCTAAGGTGGCATGAAATCCACCAACTACAACCACACATGTGCCACTTGGGCTAGATGGGCTAACTTCACAACTAACGCAGGCAACTAATGGGATCCCCATTGAGGTCATATGACTTAACTTAACAAGCATCTAAATGGAAGTTCAAATGTATGGATAATAAATCCATATTATGCCCCATTTGGCACGACTCCACTTCACTAGTCAAACCATTTTTTGGGCTTCAGCTCCATGAATAGCTCCGTCATTAGAGCTGGAGCTATTTCTATGAGAGCACAAATTAAGGGGTTGAAACTGTTTTGTTTACCCCGTATGGCAAAAAGCGGCTCCAAACAGCTCCCGAAGCCTCCAGAAAAGTCCTACCATATAGGGCCTTAATTTGTGTTTACAACACAAGCATATGTGTGGTAGGAATACAACGGTAATGTTAGCCTACCTAGTGACCAACAATTATATAACTAAGGGTGTGTTTTGTTGGGTGGATATCCCATAGCAAGGCTCTCTGTAGCCATTTTTTGGTTGTTTGGTTGCACATGTAGGGGGTCTTAGGCCCTACCGAGGGGATAAACAAAAGTGCCACTTTAGCCCGGGACAAAGATTGAATGTGGGATTTGGTTTTTCTTCTCGAGGCAAGCTAGAACCAACCCCATGCCTCTTTCTAGACGTTGATGTACCCTTGCCTCTTGACACCGGGGTCGAGGTCCATGAGTCTTGGTTTGGGGCCTGGCGTGATACACCTCGATGCCACCGCTAAAGGTGTGCTTAAAAAGCCCTTCATGTCATCCCACATCTGCCCAACCACCACCGCCCATATCGGCCCCATAGCGGTTCCATAAGCACAACATTGTCAAGGAATTCCACAACGGCGGGTGTTGGTCGAGCATCGTCGTGTCGCCTCTAACGTCACTAGAGTCACTTTGTCGTGTTCCCCATCACCCACAAGGTCATCGAGTTCCCACTACGTCAATGGTGATAGGATCCTCTCTCGAGGGCTTCCATGGTTCTCTTTCCTATCCACCACGGTCGGGGTATATGACATTGGGGACAAGGTCTAGGTAGTGAGAGAACTGGATGTGTTCGGTGAGTCACGGTTCCCCGCCATAGTGAGATTTGTCATCGAAGACATCAACTACGTCATCGAGTACTTCGACTTGGATGAGGGGCAGGGGGGCGGGCATTAGAAGATCAGCGAATATCAACAATGGAAGTTCATCACGCCCGGAGGACATGTAGTTGAAATGGAACTTGACCTTGGCCATACAAAGAAGATATAGAGTGTTGACGTCCTTGGCCTGCAAGCACCTTTGAGGAGATGCGGTTGAAATGAAACTTGTGGGAGCATTCAGCGTGAATGATTAGCAGCCCGCGGCCGGACCTCATGGCCTAAGGAAAATTGCACATATCTTCTAAAATCATTAAGAGAACTCAAAGTCATAAAATGGCTATTTATTGCTTGTACAAATACAAATTACAATGAGTGGATCGGGCATTCGATGAAAAAATGAGTGGATCGTACATTCAATATTTCAAAAACACATAAATTTTGCTAGGAATCACAATTCTTGCTTAAGCATAACACAAATTGATAACTTTGGGATGTCTTGGTAAAAGCATAATGTAAGAAAAAATGTAAGCAATCAGTAGATGGTAGTTGGAAGCAGGCCAATGACCTTAGTTAGCCCTCTAAAACCTTTAGGAAAGGCATCATTATAAGAAATAGAGATGCACAAGGTGATAAATTAAGCAAATTGGAATGTAGACTCTCTACACCTCCCCGCTCCACGATTGTTGTCAGGAAGTGCTCGGCCATGCCTCTCACCGCATCTTGCATATATGGCATGCCATAGAAAAGAAAACGTTAGGTAACTAGTAGTCTGGCCCATGAGTGCATATTACGCCAAAATAGAGCACACCGAGCTACTCCTTCACGTATCTACATCCACGGGACGAAAAAGACACACAAAATGATGTTTGTTGACCAACCTCCTCGGACATAATGGCGTTGTCGGGGCCCTAGATGTTCGGAGATAGTGTTCCATCGTAGTCCAGGGAACATCACGATCTACTTCCCCTTTGCAACGGCCAAAGATCGACTCAAACTAAGCCAATGCCGGCGGGTGCTTCTCTGGCGTATTGGTGGGTGACCATTTATTGACACAAACACGAGCGAGGGGTAGTTGGGCATGTACCATCCAATCATCGAAGTCAACATGGCGTGGCATGTGTTTTGGAGTGCTATGGCGTAACGTACCGCCCATGGGAATATTTTGTGTGTGGCACACACAAGTAGCCCTTTGTCTTGGAAGGCTAAATCCATAATAATCCATGAGTATAGATAGGCATAAGTGTGGTAGGCACACAATATTATTTCATCGATTTATCTTGGTTTATATTGTAATGATTGTATTAAGCAATCAAGAGGCATATACATGAAAATTAAGGATTGGCTATAATCATTTTAATAATTGAATTGCACTCTCTATGCACTGTGGATGTCAACGCTATGGCCCCAATCTCAAGAATTTTTACATTATCGTCTTTCTCGAGGAAGTTCACCATGTCACTTGTTGGCACCCAAGCTAGAGGAGTTATAACTAGAGTCCTAGCTTAAAGATTATATAGTTGGGTCTGCCGAGAATGAGAGATGGCGCCTCTATGAGTTGAAGTTGGAGATGGGCCTGGCATAGGGACGAGCGATAGACATGGACAACAACACATCCTATCCCTCTATATAGACAACATCATGGCTGGTTCGGATGATCCCCTTGCTGCAGATCTATGTTGTGAAGAGCATCATTAACACTCCAACAAAAATGATAGTTATTTCCACATATGTTGTGATGCAAATCAAATTACTTTGCGAGGTTATTCCACCTGTGGAGTGGCGCTTCGAGTAGGAAGTAGCATAACTTCTAGTGTCTCTCACACACTTCATAGCCTTGGAACTACATCTCTGGACAAAGGGAGCATGTTTTTGGAGGACTTGTGTTACATTGCAATTGCTTTGGATTAGAACCGGCATACAAAGGCTTAAGGTCATAGCCGGAGTGGTAATGATTATGTTCTCTTCACCTTTCTTCACTCCACATCTCTTAGATCCTCAAATATATATGATAACATCAATGATGTTACATGTATACTTTCATTGTTTCTACGATAAAAAATGCTTGGAGAATTCTAACTATGATATTGCTAGCAACCGGAGAAATTAACTAATATCTTTTCCTCACTTGGAGGTGGTAGGCTTATGTGGACATGATCACACAAGATGGATTTCCTTAAGCCTCTATTTGGATCTGTGCCAAACCTAAAGACGATGATCATTCAACATTTCAATAGTTGTAACGACCCAAGTAAGGCATTAGAGAGAGAAAGAGTGGTCATGAAAGACATAGGGAGGAATTTTGTGCGTGTGGCACACAAAAGTGGACCTTTTGTACTTCCGTAAGCTAATTTCATATCAGTTAGTGTGTACACCACATATATGATAGTGTTGTAAGGTACACAAGTGAAGTTAGACTTGCTACTTAGTTTATGGATAGAAAATACCAAGGGAAAGGAAGGGGAATTATCATCACTCAACAAGTTGGTATCAAGAGATCATACAAACTAACATTGCACCATACCACCTGTTGCATTTTCTAAGCGCAATCACCAAAGATGGATTTAGAATCCATCCCCAACAATGACACTAGAAATGCTTGTTGGCATTCCACAACATTATCATCAAGGGTGGTATATTCCAGCAATGCTACCACGGAATGCCGGGTGGTGATACGCAACGTTCTGAGAATGATTCCGTAAGTGCATGGAAATACCGTTGTAGCATTTCACCCGAAGGTATTCAGGGGTATCATTATTTATATTTTCCCAATGTTAGATCCTTGGGATGGACAAGCTTTGAAGGACAAATATCCCCAACTCATATCATACATAAGAAGGCCCGGCCCAAATGCTCCGGCGTCTACTTCTTGCATCACCAAGCTGACAGAGTGCTCTTATCCCAATAAGCAGCTGATCAACTAAATGAAATTGAGAATTCCATCCAATCCAACAATTGGGATGAATAACAGTAATGACATTTGGAGCTATAGATGGGGATCCTCAAAATATACCAGCAAAAAAGGATATAAAACCCTGATTAAGCCATGCTAAAAAAAACTTATTGAGTCTACTGTAGCTTCACCTTTATTCGGATGGCTTTGGGGATCAGGAAAACTGGGTGCTCACAAGTTTATCTCATGGCTTCTGCTTAGAGACAGACTGAATAGTAGAAACTTGTTGAGAAGGATACATATGAACTTGGATGGTTATAGTTGTGTTCTATGCAATCTATATTATAAAGAGACAAGCTTCCATATCTTTTTTTGAATGCCCATTCAGCAGTGGATTTGTTGGGCAACCATTCCAGATGAACTGGAACCTAATTCTCTACCCTTTGGACATGATATTACAAGCAAGAGAAGATTTTGGCAATGCAATTTTTAGAGATCATCATCATGGCTTGTTTGGTGATTTGGACCATGTGAAATAGTGTGTGTTTTTTTTATAATGGGCATGTTCACTACTCTGAGAATGGAACTTCCGTGGCGGGCATTTTTGATTTTCCGTGGCGGGCATTGGATCCGCCACGGAGCTAGGGTCCGCGGTTAATCGAGCGATTAACCATGGCGGACTCCATGCCCGCCATGCAAAATCGATTAACCGTGGCGGGCGCGTAACAAAACCGCCACGGTTAATAGATAACCATGGCGGGCATCGTTACGTGCCCGCCATGGTTAATTAATCCAGGATTAATAAAAAAATAATTCAAAAATATTATAAAATTATAAATTATGATTTAAACCACATATTAAATAATAAAATAAGAGAATATTGACATAAATCTTGAACATGCATGACAAGTTAACATTCAACTAACATGGATATTCAATTAAGCACTTAGAGTTTAAAAGTGATCACCACACATCACAATTTACAAAACTTGATCGAACGATCGATTAATCAATCAAGAGTTTAGGTTACAAATCAATGTCATCCCACATATAGTCCTTCATGTCTAGCTTATTTCTCCAGTCCGTAGTTCCCATAAGTCCTCGTTTACGGCAAGGTCATTTGTTAGGGTCGAAAGAAATGGCCGGTAGGTAACTTCGCGTCCTCAACGACGCCCCTACGGATGGCGCCAACCATTTTCTTGAACGTAAGATCGTCCAAGCCTTTGTTCCAAAAATCTTGCGTGGTTTTCTTCGTCGCTCCTCACGCCACGTAGTACGGTACCGTCCTTTGCGGGATATGAACCTACGAGGCATAGAAACCACACGAGGTTCTTGCCGAAAGGTGCTTACCGCACTGCATGCACGATATATGTACCAGAAAATGGTTAGAACATTATGAGACCATTCAATATGGGCGAGCAAACGAGTAATGTCTGCATATACCTCGTAATCTCGCTTTGATCTTCATTTTCGTCCTTATGTTTTTTTTTTTTTTGTATGCTCATCCTCCAATCCAATGACTTGGGGTCTTTCAAGTAATCCTTGTAAGCCACATGTACGAAATCCCACAATGTCATGACTTACAGAAGTTTGTGGTATGAAATAGTATACAAGTGTCGTGACTTACGGTACCGGGGGCCTCTTCAAAATGTTTGTAGAGGCCTTTTGGCGTATCATACAACGAGTCTAGCCTAAGGGCCGCTCCATCCTGAGGGAAGATTAGCCAAGTAATCCAGTGGCCAATATGTGCTGTTGTTTCTATACCGGCCATGCTACACCATTTTATTTGATTAGAGATAGATTCAAGTGTTCAAAAAATAAAAAGTATTGCTTTTGACTTACTTGATATGTTGGGCCGCAATGAGACACCCCTCTGTTTGACCTTCTTCATGCACTTACGGATGTAGTCTGCCATCTCTCTAACTCTTGCATCGCATAATCTTTCATAGTGTTTATATTGTTCGGCCTTGCCCGACTTCTTGAGCTCTGGGTTCCTCACGGCTCTCCATCCGGTATTGAAAAATTCGACCCACGTCTATATCTGGACATAGAAACACAACTGGCCGATTCATCGTTTGGGCTATCAATGCTTGCATCCCGCAAGCACATGTGGTCACGTCATTATAGAATCGGAGAGCTAGAATTAGTTGTGTACGAGTGCGTAATGATCGGTAAACAAACTCACGCAGCATAGAGGGTGACAACGGATTGGTTGAGGTCTTGGCGCCGTAGCAACCGCCACATTTAAATCGAAGCCTATTGGCGGTGAAATGTCGAAGTCAAGTGAAAGAGCTCTTTAGGAACCCCGAAATGGAACTCCCTCACCCCCCGATCAACTGCATGCTTATATAATAGGTGGAACTGCGAGTGTCCCACTCCTCTTCCTCGATTAGCCGGCCCTTGGGCACCATGAACTTGCCAAGCTCAAAGTAGTGCGGGCAGTCCGGGCTGACCCATTGTCCCGTCGATGGCGTATATAATTCCTATACAGAAGGAGATGTACGTTAGCATCTTCTAGCTACGTACGCGCATACGTAATATGTCCGGCTAAGTTTGGTTGAGATTATCACGCATATACGTTACCTAATGCTTGCCGGTCTTCACGGCCCCGGGTTCTGCTTTTAGCCTATCGGAGGTCCTTTTCCTTCTCCGCTAGCTCCTTCCTGGCCTCCTCATCTAAATATTTGTTGGTCGGGGCAAGAACTTCCTCATCTTCTTTTGATAGCTTCTTCTTCTTGGCGCTTGGGGAACATTCGACCTCATCATCCTTCGATTTGCTGGCGGTGTTGAGAATCCTATGCATGTGGAATTGAACTACATTAGCCACCAATTAATGCATAGTACAAGTTAGCCATGTATTTTTGTTTCTATACCTGTCACATTTTTTGAAACCTCCTCGACCATTGGGCGCTTGAAGGGCATGGGAGGCGAGCCCCTTGTCACGCTTAGGAGAAGGTGTCCTCTCGCCGTTGCCGTAACGAGGTGTCTTGCCGCCGTCTCCTCCTTCCGGTTCTTCTTCGGAGGTGGGTTCGGACGAGGACTTCCGCCACCACGGCCACCATCGTCGTTGTTATCATCATCGTTATCGCCACCACCACCCGGGGAAGGAGGAGGAACTGCGGGCGCTACAGCCGGAGGTGGTGTCGTCGGTTTCCACAGGGACAATGTCTTCCTTGTTCCATAGGTACTCCCTCTCCCACCCGAAGGTCCTTGAGTATTGTTTCTCCTTGTTCACACGGGATATCAATCTCCTCATCACCAAGGCACGGTTCTATGGATTCGGATAAACGAAGGCATAGTCGGGTGGGGACCGGCTCGTTATTGTACAACATCTCTCTCCATGGTGCGGAACACTATGGCGGTGGCCACCTCCTTCTTCTTCCCCTTCACCTTAGCGGGTATATAGAGCTTGCCCACCGCGGGTTCGACGAGATCGTCGATTGGGTTGTTCGTAGCTCCAGCACTCGTACTCACACCTTGGCTTCCTTGGATGTTGGAAAGACCTCTTGTCGTTAATATCTCTTCTATTTTCTTCTCGACTATGTCCTTTATGGCTTCCTCATAGCCTTGCATCCTAAGGTTTTCCTTGTACCTCTGCCTCGTGTGGTAGTTGGCCGCGTCGGATGCCCAAGAATCCACGGTCTTCCAGCGCCTCGAGCCACGGCCTGAACTTCGGCCCGCGGTTGCTCGGGTCTTCCGATTTCCTTGGTCAGCTCGTCGTGCTCCCTCCTAGGTTGGAACTCCCGGGCGCCTTGGCCTCTTTGACAAGCATCACCTTCTTCTCCACCTCGTCGACCTTTGGGTCATTGTACTTGGACGTGCTGCCAGTCTTCTGCTTCTTGGGCTGACGGGCATAGAAGAAGTCGCGTGTCCTCTCAGGAAGGTCTAGCAATGGATTACGTATCCCTTTCTCGGCGTCCTCCCTTTCTTTCCGCGCCATCCACCCTTATGACCAAAATATCCTACCATGCCGAGGTTGTGCACGAGTTCATTCTTCTTTGCGAGTTCTTTACCCATTTTCGACTTGGCCTCATACTCTTCGTTAGTCGTAAGGTTGACGAACTCATCCTGGACGGGTTGCTTTAAGAAGTTGTAGGCTTGAAGTGGTGACTTGCCCTTACGCACATAGTTTGTGTACAGATTGTTCCTTGGTGCGAAGCGCTTTGCTTGCAACGGTTAGCACATACTTCTTGCACTTCTTTTTTGTCAAAGCATGCCTCTGGCCTTGGATAATGGAACAGGACTTTCATGCCTTTCCACACCTTCTTCTTCAGCACCTTCGGGACATTTCTCCAGTCTAGGTAAGTGATGGGCACAGTTTCCTTGGCTATAACGGAGATCTGGTTTGCTATAGGTGGCCCTCATAGATTTTGGCTCCACGGGATCTCCATTCGGCCCTATCTTCAGTATATTACGCACCACCTCCGGCTTTACGGTGCCTCCCATCTTTGGCCTCTTTTCAAGCCTGACTTCTTGGACTTCTTGGAGGTGGTGGTCGCTGAAGTGCTGGGGGTGGGACCAGATTCCTGCCCCTCTGACTGAGCTCTCTCTTCACCAAACTCTAGACGCAGAGGCACCAATGGTAACTGTCACGACAACAACTAAAATTAGTCGTGTACTTACATGAGGCACACGACGTTGTGTTAGTCGTATACTTACGTTTTTGGTTCCAGGCTGTCCACTCTGAGAACCCTGTGTGTTGGGCTCCTCTGGTTGCCAGTCCGGATCAATTTCTTCCTCCCTAAGACGTTTCTTCTGTGGCCTTGGGCTCAACTCTTCGCTCACGTATCCACTGTCAGAAGAAGAATCGGACGTGGAGGCCACATCCTCCTCGCTCTGGCCACCTATTGCACGATCTTTATCGGTTGGTTCGAATGCCATTGGATTCTACGGGAACACACAGAGCATTTTATTATAGTGAAAAGGTACAGTACTAGTATGTAGTGTCATAGAGTCATCTCAGAACATAGATTTATTGAATTCCTCATGATTACATAGTTTTCCATTTTACATATATAGAGTAGTGGCAAAAAAAATAATAAAAAACAAACTAAAAATACAAAAAATGTCTAAAAATACAAAAAAATGTCTAAAAATACAAAAAATTAAGAACAAATGTCTACAAATACAAAAAAATGTGTAGAAATACAAATTTGGCTCAGAAGTACCCAACTATCCTTATCACATCGCGTCTAAACTGGTTGCTTGTATATGATATACAAGCCGTCCTCGTTAGCCGCTCATAAGTATGGGGACATTTCATCATCGCCGCTTTGCCTCGGCATTAATAGATTCACATCATCGCATATGCCACTTTGCCTCGGTAGATTCACATCATCGCATATGCCACAAAGGTAGTTAAAGATAGTAAATGCCCGCCACGGAAAAGCGAAAAAAAAAAACCGCCACGGAAGTTCAACACAAGAGTAGTAGAAAATAGAGAGGTTGGGACTTAAAAAGAGGTAGATAGAGAGAGCCACCATCTATATGTGTACCCCCCGCCGTGGAATCGGCTAAGTCCTCCGCCCGTTCACTTTCACCCCGAAGAAGTCGCCCAAATTTTCACGGCGCCGCCGTGAAATATCTCCAAAATCAAAATATAGATAAAGTATGGCGGTGGCATTCGTGGCACGGTGGCATAATATAGAGATCAATATATGCTCGGTTAATAAATAATCTAAAAATGTGAAGTTGCATCATGGGCAGTGGCATTCGGCATATGCTCAGTTAATAAATAATCTAAAAATGTGAAGTTGCATCATGGGCGTGGCATTCGGCATATGCTCGGTAACCATCATCACAGAGCATCACGAGCAGCAAAAAAATGGCATCACAGGCATGAAAAAAGGCATCCACAGGCATCCACGAGGCATCACGAGGAAGCAAAAATGGCATCACAGGCATCACGGGGAGCACGGACGGGGAGGAGCGGCACCGGGGCGGCGCCGCGGCACAGCAGGGGGCGGGAGGGCAGCGCGGGGCAGCGCCGCGGCACGGCCCGGGACGGGAGGAGCACACGGAGCGCGCGCGGACGACGGGGAGGAGCAGCGCCGGGGCGGGCGGCGGACCTCGTCGGAGGAGGACGAGGAGGCGGCACGGAGGCCGGGGCGCGCGCGGACGCCGGGGGGAGCACACCGGGGCGGGCGCGCGGACGTCGGGGAGGGCGGCGCCGGGCGGGCGGCGGACCTCTCGTCGGAGAGGAGGACGGGGGAGGCAAAGACCGGCGGCTGGGGTTTACCAGCCCCTTTACGGCGGCGGATCTCGCGGAGTCCCCGCGGGCGGATCTCGAAAGTACGGCGGCGGAGAGGTGGACGCGGTGACGGAGAGGAGAGAGGGCGGCGCCGGGGTGGAGGGAGTACGGGGGAGGCGGCGGCGGCGCGCGGCGCCGTGGAAAATTTGGCACCCCTTCGGGGTGAAAGTGAACGGGCGAAGGACTTAGCTGTATTCCGTGACGCGGCCCTATATAACTGCCAGCGATTTTGGGGGCGGGCATTATAAATGCCCGCCACGCAAAATAAATTCAAAACATGAATTTGAAAAATTCGTATCAATTCAAATGTTGACTAAAAATTCTGATTTTTTTGTGTGGCCTTCCTATGAGTATGTGTACCATGAAAAATGTGAAAATTGAATTTTAAATTGTTTTTGCATGTTTTAAAAATACAATCTTTAATTGACAAGTTTGGAGCCATTGTAAGATGAAGATCGGCGGGGGGTCGGTTTCGAGCAAGTCTTGCCGATCTCAATACATATTTGGTTCCATTACATAAATGTCGTGACATACATATTCGGTTCCATTACATATTTGGTTCTATTACAAAAGGATCAACTTATTTTTTTCCGGGGCTGCCCACTGTCTTCTTGACCGTCCGTGCGTTCGGGGGCTTTGTCTTGGTCTTGATGACATTCCCCACACGCGTGTCTCGACTTCCTTGATCTTGGTTGGATGATCGGTAAAGAGCGTAAACTTCTGCGTAGTTGTTGTACTCTTCGGGACTCGCACTCCATCGGCTCCCACGATCCTTTGCTTCCCTCCCCACGACCGCATGTAGTTGCTTTTGCCCCGATTTGGGCACCGGGTAGTAGGCTACGAGGGGCCACACGACTTGCGCAGTACCCACTCATCATCTCCGGTACTTTTCGGCTGAGCGGTGGTTAACCCAACTTTGTCCACGTCAACCGCCGTTGGCTTGACCCATCACACCTAAAATGGGTATCGCAGGCTCTCGCCATAATCAAGTTCCCAAATCTCTTGGATTTGCCCATAGTATGTCTTGAGTTTCTTGGTGGCCATGTCAATGCCCTCATACCCGAACAGCCGCTGTTACGTGACGCGCTCTTGTTGTCCTTTTCTTTCGTGTGGAACTTTGTATCCGTTGATGTCGTAACCTTGCCATGTGATGATTTGGCTAGATGGGCGTATGCAAGCATCGATTCTTCAGTCTCTCGCGTTTAGGGGTAAACCACATTCCGCGGATCCACGTTGTGAAATTCATCCGTGTTGTCTCGGTACCCACCCCTCCGTCGCGCCCGGCCAGCCGTCTTGCTGAATTTCCTCGGATGCTTCTCAACCTAGTCTTCCATTGATACTAACTGGTTGAGCTGTCATGGGCTTCTTCAACTGTTTCTTGGTCTATATCGGTCCGTACTTTCCTCTGCGCTGCCCATCCATCTGCGGTCCTCCTTAAATGCGGGTGGTCGGGTAGGCCGATTGCATTTCCATCCCGGATGTATCTAGTGCAGCCGATTAACGACCTCTGTGTTGTGTATGCCTCGATCATAGAGCCCTCTGGGTATGCACGTTGGGACGGATGCATTAAGAGAGGACATGAACCGCTCGTTCGTCCACATCTCGTGCGGGTAGAGAGGCCCTAGTTCTTCTATCGATCGACCATGTGTATCATGAGGTGTGGCATAATATCGAAAGAAAGAGCGGTGGTAAGCACATCTCGAGCGGCATATAGTCTCCGCGACGAACTCTTTCGGTCTCGGGGAGGTCATTTTCAGCGATGACCTTCTACGTGATGCGATTAAAAAGTAGCACGGGCATGTAACGACCATCTTCACGAACTCCGGGCGTGCATCTAATCACAATTGGAAGGAACACCGTCGGATGACATGGCGGTCATGGGCCTTGAAGTTTGACGGTGTGAGGTCTTTCATCGATAGAATGCTCTTCATGTTGGAACGAAAACCGGTCGGCACTTTGACATCCCCGAGCCATTTGCAAAAATCCCTCTTTTCATCCGGTGTCGATTGTAGCTCGCGGTGGAAGGTCGACTTTTCCGCTATTCCCGGGTATCGAGTGAAGTTCGGGCCTGATGCCCATGTCGGCAAGATCGGCGTGACTTGACACCGTCCTTCGTCTTAGTCTTGATATCTAGGAAAATCCCGACCAAGCTCTCGAAGACATTCTTCTGTAGATGCATGTTATCGATGGCATGGGGTGTATGGAGCATCTTCCAGTATGGCAGGTGCTTGAAGAAAATCGGCCCCTTCTTGAATGGAACTTTGGCGGGCGGTGCGGATTGGGTTACGTACGCTTCTTCTTCTTCTTCTTCTTCTTCCACTGCCGTTTTGTTCCGCTTCCGCTTCTTCTTTGCCTTTGGCCCACCGGCTTTCTTCTTCTTTCCGAACTCGTGGTTTATGTTCTTCACCATTTCAAACACCTTTGGCCCGTACTTTACCCTTTCCGGCTCCTCCGTTTTCGCCTCGGCTCGCCGTCAAAGTACTCATCCATGGAAGTATCCCGGTACATGTTTCTTTGCGAGAGGAATTTCGATGCTTCATGTACACCGTCTTTTGGGATCCGCTAAGGTAAATGGAGCGGGTATTCTCAATGCAAACTATGCAAGCTGTCTTCCCCTTAATCTGCCCGACAATGAAAAGAGAGCGGGGTAATCATCGATGGTGACCATTATCATGGCCTTTAGAGTGAACTTCTTCTTCTCGGGACGCATCCATAATCTTGACCCCTTTCCATAGTTCCGCCAATTCCTCCATTACTGGCTCAATGGGCACATCTATATCATTGCCCGGCTGCTTTGGTTCGGAAATGAGCATGGCCGGGAAAGAAGATATTTGCGCGCCCCGGACACTCGTAGGGAGGCGGGTTGTATATGGTGAGGGTGACCCGCCAGTCTTTGTCTGTGCGAGCTCTTGAGGTCTCCGAACGGTTCATCCCGTCGGTACTCAAAGCGAACCTTACGTTCTGGGCTCGTCCTAAACTCCGGGGAACATGTCATTGATGCGTTTCCACGTTTTGGCATCCGAGGGGTGTCGCGACTTGCCATAAGCCCTTCGTGCGTTCGGTGATGCATGCCAGGGACATCGGCTTGGCATCCTCTGGGTTCCCAAAAATTGCACGACGTCGAGCACGGTAGGTACCACACCGATAGGGCAGGGATCTTCCTCTGGGTGTAACCCTCTTCTTCCTCGTCCTCGAGGTGGCATCTACTTCTTCTTGCCCGTCTTACGCTTCTTGGGCCCTCTCGGCGGTCCCTCCTCGCCGGTGGCACGACGGCCCGCATTCCTCTTGTAATGACTCATGCGCGCATCGCGACGGTTGTGCAAGTCCGCATAGTCACCCCGGTATAGAATACAGTGGTTAGGGCACGCATGAAACTTCCTAAGCTTCATAGCCACAGGACGAATCAACTTCTTCGCCCGATAGGTATTGGCGGGCACCTTATTCCCCTCGGGTAAAACAGTGTCACCGAGGACCCGTAACAGTCATTGAAGCTCGTGGTTCGACCACCCGTGGCGAGCCTTCAAAGATCAACATCGTAAGGTTAAAACGTAGCACCGTGCAATGCTTCGGACATTTGCCGTCGTCTTTGTATAGAGGGTCAATTGCCGCCTGCTTCATCTGTCTAAAATTCTCGAGCCATCTTGGATTGCCAAACAACACGTCATCTTCATCTTTGAGGTTAGCAATATCCTCGAAAAGCTCAGCATCCTCGGGCGACATGTCATCAACTACTGACTGTTCACCATCTTCTCCACCCGCATTGTCTTCTGGCATGTCTTCCAGCAGTTCATCTACGATGATGTAATCACGATTATCAACTTGTTCTCGTCCTTCATCCACCACCGTTGTTTCAGTCGTTGCAGTCGACTGGGGTCCTCCAGATGAATCGGCGCGACACTCGGTTCTTTTCACCATGATACTTCCACACGGTGTACCTCGGCTCCCGATGAAACCATACCGCAGCAAGTGCTCCACGATGATGTCATCCTTGTGTAAGAACATATGCTTGCAGCTATAGCACGGGCACACCATTACTTCGAACCTCGATCGATTCGATGCTTCGCTACGGCGGGCATAAACTTCTTTCGCACATCATCAACGAAATCCAAACTCATCCTCGGCCTGTACATCCAATCCCTATTCGGGCGCCGCCATGACGGTCTGCTCAAATTAATTAAACCAAAGCAAAGAGAGCGTCGATGATTAGAGATCGAAAGTATCGATGATTAGAGAGATTTAACTAAAGTGCAAAAGAGAAATACGAGAGAGAGAGAGAGAGAGAGGGAGTAGAGAGGGGAAAAGAGAGCACGTACACTCAAATGAGAGGGAGAGAGGGGAGGAGAAAGAGGGGAGAGAGAGGGAGAGAGAGAGAGAGAGAGAGAGAGGGGGAGGGAGAGAGAGAAGGAGAGGAGAGGGGGGAGATCAAAACTAGATCTCAAAAGAAAGGGAGAGAGAGAGGGGGGGAGAGAGGGGGAGAGAGAGAGGGGGGGAGAGAGATAAGGGGAGGGAGGGGAGAGAGAGAGGGGGAAGAGAGAGAGCACAAACCACATTCAATTAGATCTCAAAGAGAGGTAGGACCATGCATAGGGAGAGAGAGGGAGAGAGAGAGGGAGAGAGGGAGAGAAAGAGGGAGAGAGGGAGAGAAAAGAGGGGAGAAAGAGGAGAAATACCCCCTAGCGGTGCCAAACTTCAATCAAACCAAGGGCAAAACCTTCCCCCCCACAAATGGTGTTTTCTAGAGTTTTGAAGCTCAAAACCCTAGTAAAATGGCGAAAATCCGTGGGGAAGAAGAAGGTTGGGGCTGTATTTATAGCCCGAACTTTTCGTGGCCGGCATTGTAATAAAACCGCCACGGTTAATGGGGATTAACCGTGGAGGGGGCATTGTAACAAAACCGCCACGGTTAATCCCCATTAACGTGGCGGTTATTTTAAATGCCCGCCACGATTAATCGATTAACATGGCGGGCATTCCCGGGCGGCTGCCGGGGCCAACTATTTTCGTGGCGGTTTTTCTAAATGCCCGCCACGGAAAATAAAACTAAACACCATGCAAGTTCACTTACGGTGTACGCCGTGACTCGCTTTTTCGCTTGCTCGCGGCCACCATAGCCTGAACGCCGCGACGTAATCGCTGAGCATGCGCAGCCACCACCACCGCCGCTGAACGCATACGCCGGTCAAAGCCTCCACCGCCGTCAACGCGCGCGGTCACGCCTCCACCGCCCGCCTGAACGCACGCGGTCACAGCCTCCACACGCCGCTTGTTGCCCGAACGCATACGCCGGTTGGCGCATACGACTCTTTCTAGGCTGCTTGCACACGCTTGGTCTTGAAGACGATAGCATGCACCTAGAATCTCGGCCACTGCGGTGAGCTGCAGCGCGGACTTTCCTAGGAGCTGCGCCGCCCGCCGGATAGATAGGAAAGGGAAAGGTTACAAAAGGCTAGGGTTATGAAACAAAGATGGTTTTAAGCGGGCGCATTGTCCAAATTCCATCTAGTTACGAGGTGTTTACTTCGTGCAATTTTTGCACAAAGCAAAGGCGGGCCACAAAACCTGCGATCAAGGCCATCTTCTTGCTTTATTTTGCATTGTTTTGTCTTACCATGACATGTTTAGTAGCGATTCAATATATATGTGAGTTCTCTGTTTTGAATCCCCCTCGAGACTCATATGTCAATTTTTTTATAGCATATTTTAATTGGTGAATAATTCTGAAAATTGTGAACCATTAATACTTTGGAAGATGCTATAACTATATTACTAAGAATTTTTCCATCCACGTTACTTTTTGTATACTATATATGTTTACTAGCAGTAGACTTATATGCACATTATTTTATATCATGTAGCCATGTCTGACCTCGTGAAGAGAGAGATCACTGAGCTTGCCCCGAATGGCAGCAACTATCTATCTTGGTCTTTAGATGCTGAGATTGTCTTGGATGGGAAGAATCTTTTGCATGCTATCAAACCCACCAATGACAAGAATGCAACAAGTGCTGAAAGAGCGCAAGCTCTACACTTTCTCAGGCATCATATAAGCTCATCTCTGAAGAATGAGTATATGACTGAACGTGATCCTAAAGTCTTGTGGAATGCGTTGCATGAACGCTTTGAAAAGATGGAGACTGTAATTCTCCCACGGGTGAAACGCGAATGGCAGAATCTTCGCTACCAAGACTACAAGACTGTTGAGGATTACAATGCCAAGCTCTATGGGATTGTCACACGCATGAAGCTATGTGGCACTAATCTGACTGAAGCAGATCTCATAGAAAAAACCCTGTCAACCTTCCACCCTAAATTCACCCACTTAAGTCGTCAGTATAAGAAAGAAAAGTACAAGAAGTACATTGACCTTAGTAATGCTTTACAGCAAGACCAAGGTGAAGATGAAGAGTTGATGCAGAATCATCTAACTCGTCCTACTGGCAGCTTAAGTAAGCCTGAAGCGAATGCTGTTTCCTCATCCCAGAAGAATGAAGGAAAAGGTAAGGGGCCACAGAAGGCACCATGGAAGGGAAAGAACCAGAAGGTTCATAACTTCAAGAAGAAGGAACATTGGAAGTCAAAGAAGACTCCACCAGGGGGAGAATATGGCAAGCAGGACCAAGAATGCTATAAGTGCGGGATGAAAGGCCATTGGTCTAGAATTTGTCGCACTCCTAAGCATATAGTGAAGCTCTATCAAGATTTGAAGGCTCAGCTCAAGAAAAATCAGCATGAAGCTCACTTTGTCTCTACCAAGAAGATGGAGATTGGAGAATGTTCCAAGTCCAAGGACAAAGAGCAAGAATCTTCTGAACCTGAAGAAAAAGAAGAAATTCAAGCTCCTGAGAAGACTGAAGATGTACCTGCAGACATCACGTCCAATGATAGCTGGGATGTCATTATGAAAAACCTTGAAGGCATGCGTACAGACATGGAAACTGATGATGTTCAGGAAGAAGTGGAAGATGTGCACGGAGACTCTATTTGAGCTCTTACTTAGCTATCCCGTAGTATAGTAATAAATAATAGTATACATTAAGTATTTTAAATTCTTGCATGAATTTGTGGTTTGGAGTCGGCTCACGTAGAGCCTAATGTAATGAGTCTTGCAGACTGGTATAATATATTAAATATATTCTTAGTTTTATTATTGTTCTATTTTAAGGCTTATTTTTCTTACCTTTGAGTAAATAATATTGCTTTATTATAGAACCCGTGGAGTACAAATGGCTTTGGAAGAGGAATTATGTTTAATTGATAGTTGCACAACCGATACAATCCTTAGGGATACAAGATATTTTCAGACTATTAGAAAGAATGATGAAAATATTACTACTATCACTTGAAGTGATACACATATAGTTGGCATTGGAAGAGCCACTATAATTCTCCCTAATGGATCAGAACTAGTAATCCAAGAAGCATTACTTTATCCTGAATCAACTAGAACGTTGCTTTCATTTAAGGATATACGTGCTGATAACGTGTAATAAAACACGTCGTTGACGATGGATCCGCTCTCACTCTCAATAATAATGCAAACACAGATGTAAACACAAGAGAACAATTGTGGGACTATTCTTTATTGCTGAATATTGATTAATTACAATGGAGGATCTCTCACGTATATATAGTCCGAATAAGTCCTAGAGTTTGGAAGCTTGCTTCAACTTCGTAGATGCACGACTGCCTCTACTTCAACATCGCCGAAGTCGCGGAACACAAGTCTGCAACCGTACATCTACGAAGTTGAAGCAAGCTTCCAAACTCTAGGACTTATTCGACTATATATACGTGGGAGATCCTCCATTGTAATTAATCAATATTCAGCAATAAAGAATAGTCCCACAATTGTTCTCTTGTGTTTACATCTGTGTTTGCATTATTATTGAGAGTGAGAGCGGATCCATCGTCAACGACGTGTTTTATTACACCGCATTAAAACAAAACCGCCACGGTTAATCCCCATTAACCGTGGCGGTTGTTTTAAATGCCCGCCACGTTAATCGATTAACCGTGGCGGGCATTCCCGGCCGGGGCTGCCAGGGCCAACTATTTTCCGTGGCGGTTTTCTAAATGCCCGCCACGGAAAATAAAAACTAAACACCATGCAAGTTCAATTCTGTAGTAGTGGTTAACATCAATCTATGGAAAAGGCAATTCAAAGTAGAGCTTCGCTTGGTGTGCATCAAAGCCAAACCCAATTAGACAACCCTTTCTTAATATTTGGAGAGATAACTATATGTAAACTCTTTCTTTTTGCTTTGGGCCTGATTGCCTTGTAATTTTTACACATAAGATTCTTTTATTTAATGGTAAAGCCAAAAAATTATAGGTAGGGACTCCCCCTGCTGATTCGGTAAAAAAAATAACTAACAGCCACAGGTAAGTATGGTACGGTGGCAAACGTCACTTGTTGCATGTGTTGAGAGAGAGAAAAAAAAAAAATCAAGGGAGAAAGGATGTGGAACAGGCATCACTCACCTAGATGCAAGCACCAGAGGAGCTCGATATATGTGGCCTTCTTCACCATTTCCTCTTTTGCCATTGGTGACGCAAAATATTTTAGCTTGCAGACAGAGCATTAGCACATGGATAACGTTAGCATGCTTTTCACACTAATTTGTATGGTATCATTTTTGAAATTTTGACACCAAGAGAAAATGTAATATCAGATTTGGAAACTTTTTCAGAGTTAATAATAAAGGATAATTGTATCATCTTTGGAAACATTGACACCTATGCATAATACATTATATATTGATGTTTACAGAACATATCAAGAACATGCTCCAAGCCAAGCTATCAGATATGTTTGTTAGAAAACTCCTTATTTATCATTTGAAGTTTACTTGGGTGCCCCATTTTCCACTAAAAAGTATTAGCACTACTACACGATTCATTTTTGGAGGCGGGCATTTACATTTACTGTGGCGGGCAAAGGCGCCTGCCGCCATTGTAAGGTCACCGTTAATCCTACATTAATTGTGGCGGTGCTTTTTGCCCGCCGTGGTAAAACAATTAAAACAATAAAAAAAACTCACCCAAGCCCTGTTGGTCGCTGCTCCTGCTTTGATACACAAGGGGCCACGATGCCCACCACCGCCGCCGGATTCAGAAGCCCGAGCCACCGGCCGCCGCTGCTCCTACCCTCGCCAGATCCGAATCCGCCGCCCGCGATCACGCATCCGATCCACCGCCACGCCGTGGATCCGCCACCGCCAACTCACCACGCCGAGAGAGAAGAGCAGGTTGCGCGCATCGTGGCCACCTCGTTGTGCCGGAGGGATAAGAGGAGCAGTCCCCGTGCGACTTTGCGGAAGAAACAACCCATAATGTCGCCACGGAGTGAGGGAAGAGGAGGAGGGAGACGACGCCGATCATCCGGTGTGAGGGAGGAAGACGAAGGTGACAAAGTCGGGCTTCTAAGTCGTGAAGATGGCGTGGGTGTTCTTGAGGGAGGAGGGGTGGCGGCGGCGGGGTTCTGAGTAGTGGAAATAGATAGGTGGATTGGTGGAGAGGTGTGAGGGAAACCCTAAACCCCATGTATATATAAGCCCGATTAATCAGAATTGGATATGGGCTCTCAGTTGGGCCTTCCATTTTAGGAGGAAGGTCTTGTTGTGCGCTCGCCTTGAAAAAACGATCGTGGAGGGCACGTTAGGATGCCCGCTACGGTTAATAGATATTAACCGAGGCGGGCAATGGCGCCTTTCGGTTAATCGATTTTCCGGGCGCAAAGTGCCCCTCGGTAAAAAAGGTTTGCCATCGTTAATCGGGCTATTAACGTGGCGGGCAAATAGGGCTTCATCACGGTTAATTTTTGGGTGTGTCTTGCAAAATCAATTCGATAGTTGTGTCTAGCTAAAACTCTTCCATTTAGTTTAGCTTTCTTTCCCTATATTCCATGTCCTTCCACATGTGTCACCATTTGGGCCCAAATGGCAAATTAGGGTTCTTTTGATTTGATGAAATCATCCATTGGACTCCTTATTTGCTTGGTACCAATTGGGGACACCCTTTAGAAACCAACTTCACACTTCTGCCAATAGGTGCATGTGACAAAAAAAAAAAAAAATGACAGAACGAGATCAGCGGACGGGCGGTCGAGCAACATGGCAAACTAGGTTGAGGGTGTCATCATTGGTTGGGGTAGAAGGGCGGTGCCATGAACCAGGCGAAGGAGCCAATACTCGGCTAGATAGAGTGGCGGCAAATCTAAGATGAGCACCATTGAGGTGGAGTAGGCGACGGTGTGCCAAGGCACTACTAGAGGTTCATGTGCCACTATGAGCTATGGGCATCAAACCATGCCTCGCTAAAAGCATGGTCATTATTAGGGCCATCAGGCGTTGGAGTGGATGACCATTGGGCGTGGTGGACCTCCCGACTATGGATCTTAGGTCCATGGCTAAGGCATACTAGTAGGTGAATGATGGGTTGTAATTGTTCTGGTGGGTTCACATATATGGTTACTTCCTGGAGTCATAGCACAACACGACCAAGTGTGGGATGTTCAATGACTTGGAGAATTAGGAGAAGTGATGGCTAAAGTGGATGCATGCCTCGACTAAGCTAGAGAGACTAACAATCCCAAATTTCGGATCAAGAGATTAGAGATGTACATAGGGAAGAATGGCCATTTTAGGTACAACTTAACAACCACTAAAAGAAAGCTGGTTTGAAGTGTGGCAGATAAGAAACATAAGTTAAAATTGTTCTCATATATCTTACTTCTTGGAAAATTCTCATCAACAATGCAGATCAGCATTTTGTACTTAAGGAATCAGAAGGGTAGCACATGAGACTTATACTGGTTTAGATACGGCGTCTCCTACTTCCAGCGTGGAGAGTCGATCTCTTAACTCAAATGCTCAGGAATTACGAGAGAGCTCATACCCTACCTAATATAATTGGGCGTGTGGTCATAAATAGAGACCTTATCTATAACCCCTATATAGAAGGAGGGTACTAGAGGAATTCTCTGAACATGCAGGCATGCCACATCATCAGCGGGTCCCACAAGTCACTGCTCTATTAGCCACGTGCTGTTTGATCTGATCTTCATCTAACGCCTCTTCATCTAACGCCGGCCGGCCGGTGCAGCCAGAGCGTTTCCCAAGGAGCTGAGTGGACGTTCTTTCCAATTCCAAGAACGGAAAAAGAAGAAACTGCCATAGCGCACTATCGATAACCAAAGGTCATCATAATCAAGTTTAAATAGCTCTGTTTCACATCACTCGGCAGCACCACACCGCGTATAAAATGAGAAGTCCTCGTGCCGCTGCCCCAATCCATCACTTCCTGCTGCCAAGGCACCATGGCACGCGGCGACCAGCTCTGTTCCACAACCATCCCGGATCGGCAGGGGTCTTGAGGAAGATGACGGCGCTGGACGGCCGGAGGGCAGTGGACACGATCGTACTAGAGAAGATGCAGTCAGCGTTGGAGATGAGGACCACATACCGCCGCCGCCTCTTCACCACCGTGGGGTCAGTGCTCTTCGCCTCTGAATCCTGCTCTTCAATGGGTGTACGCCTGACCAAGAAATATATCTCTGCAGGAACAAACAACGGCCAACAGACGGAGCAGCAAACCTCGAAACAAATTATCCAAGATTCATACGATGTACGCCTGACCTTGCTTCCATGTGAGACGGATCCTCCTTGCCGCCATGTACGCCTGCAGCCTACGGCCGTCCTTGCCGCCGCGGACGGATCCCCCGTGCGCCTAGCCCTGAGCGCCGCGCCGCCGCGGACGACTTCCCCGGAGTCGAGCCTTGAGCGCCGCACCGCCGCGGATGGCTCCCCTGTGCCGATTCCTAAGCCCCGCGCCGCCGTGGACGGGTTCCCGTGCGCCCAGCTTTCTATTCCATGCACGGAGATCTCCAGGTGCCGCCCTTGCCCGCTCGATACGGGAAGCAGATGGGGAAGGAGACGGAAAACATCACGGAAGTCGTGCGAGTGGGCCGGGTCCACAAGGCTGAAACAAATTTTTATTCGATGAAGAGTCGTGAACAACTAGAGGACGGAGAAGTCGTCGATTCGTAACTGGTCTCCGTGGTCTTTATTTTATTCGTTCTTCAAAAGAGTGGAGGAGGACATGAGGACACACGCTGTGTCCAATCTATTTTTGGTTCAATGATTTATCGTGAGACAAGTTTTGTTAGGGAATATCGTGAGACAAGTACGTGCCAGGGTTGTATGGGTGGGCTCGACTCACAGAGACCCATAGGCCTGCGGCCAGAGATTATTTTTCTATAATTAAAAATGTTTGTTTCAATATTTATGTATAAGTAAAATTTTTGGTGCACAGATTTTTGTACAGGGAACGGAAGCTGTAGTGAATTTTTATATTTCCGGTTTACTTTCTTTTATTTAGGTGCAACTTGCGGATAAGATACATTTTGTATTTTCTTTAATTTCTCTATATATCGTGCACATTCCTATACAATGATGATCCATGCAAATCCTCTGGCAACACATGGGATCGTCTCTAAACTTTTCATCTCCATTTAACACGAAAAGTCCCGCAGCAACGCCGGGGAGTTCTTCTAGTTAGTTTACATAAAGGTTACCTAGTTCATTACAAGGAAAGTTATTAGTTAGAGTTGGTTTCAATGTACATATTTTTTATGCCTTGTACGTCCACCCTGTCCACCGTGTCCTGTTTTGGCCTGCTTGGTAGTTGGTACACCCCATCCCATTTGTGTTATTTTCCATGACGTGAGGTGACCAATATAGATAGTAGCCCTGAGCATTCGTGCGATTCAGATAATCAAGTGAAAGGCTAATCTTCATTGAAATCTAAATGCGAGCACTATTTGTGTTTGAATGCTCAGGTTTTCATAGTTGATTAGGTTCACGCGAGCTGACCCGGTGTGACTCTACCTCCAGGCCTCCAAGCAATTTGGAGAATAATCAGAGGGTAAGCTTGAAATCCTTGTCTTCTTCTGATCTGGAGCATACCTGTTTTGTAGATTCAGGTGGAGCCTAGCCGCGGCGTGCCAGAGAAGTGGTGGTAGACAATGAGGGTGGATTTGGCTCGGAGCAGTCTGGCATCGACATGAGTGGCTCGGAGGAGCCCGACGGCGGTGACCCAAGTGGTCGTAGTCAACGGCATGGTCAATGACGGCGTGACCGACTAGAGGAAGCCTGATGGTGGCAAGAGTGAACGTGGTTGACGATGTATATCAGGTCATGGCAGCCTGACGGTGGGGTTTCCAAACGGTCGTAGTCAATAACATAGCTCGCCGGTGGCAGCTAGCCAGGGACGTGCCGTGAGATTTACAGGGCTGTTCGAAGCTCTAAGTGAGGCCTAACTAGATAAAGTTTCAAATATAGCCAAAATAAAAGCAAATGCGAAATATCAAGAATAGTACCCTTTTATCTAATCTTTACTTTAACAACACCATTCTTTTAGTGTTCTTTGAAATAAAATCTTTAATAATATTCCCATAATTAATATCAACATCATATACCTTAAATTAAAAATAAAAAAGGTAAATTCTAAGTATAACCCGATTCATATTTTCTAAATTGATTCTTTCTGAGGTTGAGGTAACTCCTCAATTCTTCATTTCGTCTTATGCTTCTGGAGCCAGATTCATATTTTTTTTCAAATTGATTTGTAGAAGAAATAGCTTCAAAGGTTGAAAATAATAAAATGAAAATTATACAAGCAGTTCTATACTTTCATACGAATAATTTAATCAGTACAATACAGATGGAATTAAAAAAAGAATTAATACCAGCACTTCTGCAGGGGCCTCTGCCTCGTAGCCGAAAATACAATGCGTCGCCACACGCGAAGTCGTCGCAAGGGCCGCGTAGACGTGCACGTGCCGCGTGGACTCCTAACAGGGTTCTGGCCTCACTCGAATACACATGCCTTCTACTACTACTCAGCTGACAACTGATTTTTTTGAGGCCCCAGAAATTGGGAGGCCCTGTACGGTCGTACAGGTCGCACGCCCATGGGGCACGGCCCTGAGCTAGCGTGACCACCAGCTTAATGTACCCTAACGACAAATGTGCCAGAGTGGTCATAGTTGACGACACCGACAACGTTCATCTTGGTAAAGTCTGTTTGAGGATCGAGTAGTCCTTGCCGATGACATATGGTGGAGCGCTCGAGTGATCTAGCCAATTCAGCTTGTAAGGTCACGTAGGGGCTGCTTGATGCCGGCCACACCTCGCCTGCGCAAGGTTCGGCGAGCCACACAGCTTTGGCAGCTGTTTGGTTGCTAGTCATGAGATGCTGCACCACATCTATTGGCGGCGACCGGAACCAAGGAGCCTGTTTGGTTTACTGCTAAACTGCGGCAGCCACACATGCGGCGTATTTTCCTGCCAAAGTTTAGGCGACGAAAATCTTTGCCACCACTGCGGCGCCACACCTGAGGAGTGGCCGCCACAACTTCTCACCAGACCTGTGGCGTCGCCTCAGTGGCGATGGCAGATTACGGCACAAACCACAAGTCCACAGCTATTCATTAGCAGCACTCATGCAGAATATAGTCTGGACAGTCACCAATACCAGTTTAACACAGATCCTAATACACCAAATAAGACTTACTGTTTTTCGAGAAAAAAAAAATAGAGTTGTTGCATTCGGAGTACTGAGGCACAGCCTGAAGCGTAGACATGCAACTCTAGATTCAAACAGCAGCTCGTGCAGGGTAATCAGCAGAAGAACATCACGTCCTTCACATTCTCCTTGATCTGGGGAGCCTGCGTGCAGGCAGACCTCCGGCGGCTGCGGCAGCACCACCACTGACAACTGAGGTCCCCTCGGTGCTACCTTGTTCGTCGTAGTACCTCGCTCGGAATGCTGCCAGGTGAGCGTAGTATGCTGGTGGAACTGCATGAAGGAGGATAAGAATAAATATTCCAGTTCTAAACAAGGAGCTCCAAGATCATCAATATGGACACTTGTACAGAAATAAACAGGCGCAGAAAAATAATCTCCCCAAGTATAATGAACCAGCAATACTTGGCTAATCACACAAAACAGATTGGTGAGACTATTAGACTTACCAACAGAGACAGCGCGTGTGCAGCGTGCGTATCTGCATTTGCAAAACAAAAAAGGCTTGAGTTTAGATGGAAGCAAATATATTCGGTTGGGGAACAAATATAGGTTACAAAAGTTGGAGCAGACGGGAGTCGGTCAATCTTACGTGTAGCACAGGCTGTTTGTGAGCATCTGCAGAGCATCAGCCGAGAAACGGTTTTCATCATAGAGGACATGATAGTGTGTTGGCCTACTTGTTCCCTGAAGAAACAAATTTACATTTAGAGTGACAAATATTACACAATCAAAAGCCTGCGCCCAGAGTGTCGATCTGACACATACCTTAATTCCAGCATGGCTACAAAGGTAGAAATCAAACTCACTGGGATGACAAATACTTGTATCAACCACGGTTCCTGTGTAATTTAACAGGAAAAGTAAGTGACAAATCACAATCAAAATGTATGTGCTCAAAATAATATCATAATTATGTTAGAAGCAAGATCTTCTAAGATATAGTGTAGCTAGTGTGGTGATTGTCTTGAAGCCAATCAGCTGGGTGGCAGGGTCCAATTGTCACTGGCTAATGCTAATGCTAAGGTTGATGTTTCTTCTGTCTTTTTACTTTTTAACTTAAATAAGTTATATAAACAAGGATAAAGATCGTCATGGTACTAACCAGGAAGAATGTTTCCACTTTTGTCAGTAAGATCTCTCCTTCCATGAACTTCCGGGAAAAGCCTTGTGTGGTGCCTTTTCTGTACCACCACAAATGTCACTGGGGGCAGATACCCATCTTCCATAGAGGCACAGGCCTTCCTGATTGCGTCCATTTCATGGAGCAAAACGTGGCTGAATTGTCCCTCACTTACACCGTCCCTAAATAAACAAAACAAAAGCAGTAAGGAAAGCTTCTTTTTTTTTTTTTTGAAGAAACAAGAGGGGCAGAGGAGCCCCTATTGAACCTTCATCAAAGGTATGTAAATAAGTCAATCACATACCTGTAAAATATAATCCTTTTGGGCTTTCGGCCAGTCCTCTTATAGAATGAAGTCAGTAACTCTCTGCAGAGCATAATTCAGCAGAACCTTAGTTTAATACCGTCACCTCTTCACTCACGGCTGTCATGAATCATGAACACAAAGGATATAAATTACCTTATCATTCCACCGTTCACTGAAGTGCCCTTCTCAGGATCTGTACCAGTCCAGAAGAGATTTTGTATAATTTCTGCCCTATGTGCTTGCGCCGAGACCAGTGCTTTATATGTTGTGACTTGTGGCCAGTCCATGGATGCAACCACCTGCAAAAGGTTATACCATCTATTCCATTACTTTGAGTAATAACATTTCCATTGGGAGTAAAAGTTAAAATGCGGAGTGAAAAATCCTTTTAGCATTTGAATGAAACAATTGTTAGCAGAGAACAAGTAACTGACAGCTGCAATAGAAGCCGAGGAGTCTTCTCCGGCTGAGGGATGGGTAACATCAGCACCAAAAATGATTGTTGGCACATCTGAGACAAAAGGTATTCCATTAGGCACAAAGGCCCTCTCAAGCACTGTATTGCGCCCTCCAACCTGATAAAAGAATAAATTTCAATTTCCATGACAGCTGAACCACACAAGAGAGAAGAAAAAGCAGTTAACTGCACTGACTTTAACATTGATTTTAAGGGCGACATTTTCAAAATACTGCTTGTTTTTGTTCTTCTTCGGGTTGATGCACTGAGATACAATACCAAGGTCAGTCTCGCATATCCTCTTAATTATCCCTGCAAAATTGCACAACACTGAGTTTACTACAAAACCAAGCATAAGTGCCGCTGGAAAAGTACACTGCACGTTTGCTACACATAATTGACAATAACATGCATTGTGTATGCTACACATAATAACTTAACATGTGCATAATTTTATTTTCACAAAATTTATAAGTTTCATAGTTTTTTCAAAGAAAAGATGCACGTACCATATTGACCAGTAACATCTGGCAGAATCACAATAAGGAGCTGCAAATTCGGAGCCCTCGTATGAACATCTCTTAAAGCAGCTTCTATGTGGTTGGGTGAGGCTGACTGAACTTCTGTCACTGGCCTTGGATTGAATTCCTAAAATATCGTTGACGTCAAATTCAACATGTCGTGTCGCTGATGATTATGTTAACAACTATAATAGAATTCAGAAGCATATGCACAAGTTTACCATGCCAATGGAATTGCACATCTGAACCAAGTCCTCACATATTCTGTCTACTACATGAAGCGGAATCCGCGAAAAGCTCAAACATGTCCAGTTGTGAACTGTTCCACCATTGACCATTTTCTGTAAACAAAAAGTGAGAACCTCCGTAGGAAGACTACTCCAAATATGAAAATGACCAACTCTAGGAACCACGAATTTTGTTTGCCCTTTTATGTACTTATATCAACTATAATGAAAGTGACCTTGCAAGAAAAAAAATATCAGATCAGGAAATTTAACTAGACAACATATAAAATCACCTTGTTAATCATATTCCATTGCCCCATATTTGGTTCAACGGTTTTCTCCCTTCCAGATTCATGATATTTCAGCTGAAACAAGATTAAATACAGGCAATGCTTCGAATTAATTAAAGAAATAAAATACAAATCATCAAATTAAGAATGCTGCATAATAGATACCTTAGGTGCTGGCAGAACACGAGCTTGCACATTAGCCATCTGGTTGGACACTGTGATCCCAAACACCCTTGCCATCCTATCAGCTGAATAGTTGTTTTGACGAACCATCTATATACAAGATAACCCCCAGAGAAAATTATTAATTTTGAAAAGAAAAAATATCAGTAGACAATGAAATGTCTAGGTCCCCTCTACCAATAAAAAAAACAATGCCAAAACAACACTAATTTGGCCTATACCTGAATAATGCCCTCCTCCCTCTCCTGAGGACGTTTACAGGTTGCCGTAAGTATATTGGCCACCTGTGTGTCGCTGAGCTTTTAGGATACTTCTGCCCTTCAATGATTTGGCACACCTGAAAAAACACATCATGCATATAACTATTGCATGGTGCACCAACCAGGTGCAGCGTAGGAATCACAAAGATGCCAATATTTACCTCCATTGGTAAATATATGGGCTTAGAATCATTGCCGGACTGCAGGCAGGGCCAAGCAGTGTAGCGCAACCGGTAATTGTACCGTTGTGCAAAGTACTGGACAACAGTCAGCTGAGGGCCTTCGTTACAAGAAAAGCTGAAGACAAGAAATGGAAATGAATAAGTTCCTCTTGGTACTAGACCAAAGAAGCAAGGAGGGAAGAGATATTAGCAGATGGGTACCTCAACTGAGCCAATGGAACAGGAGTAATCCCAGTTATCTTGTAGATGCTTCTTTTTTCCTGTTGGTGTGTAGTCTCAACACGAACTCCGCGCAGGGCTTTCTTAAGCTGAAATTTTGTATACAAAAACAGATCAGTCGGTTACTGTAGTTAAATTGCATGTGACAACTTTTGTTGACAAATGCTACCTTCAAACGATCCCTATCTGAAAAAGGTTGGTTAGGGTTTGTCAGCCGAAGGCAATCTTCAACATATTTTACCACAGGGACAGATTTGTAAAATGCAGTCGAGCATGTATCTGAACAGAAGTGAGTTCAAGAGGTTAAAAAACAGAAACATATTCACATGGACATTCAAGACATACAAAAAGAAGGCCACATCTATATTGTGCTAAATGTAAGGAAAAAGTCCCGATTCCCTCCCCCAACTATCACGAAAGTTCACTTTTCCTCCCTCAACTCCAAAACCGGACAAATCACCTCCCTCAACTTTTCAAACCATGCAAATTACCTCCCTCGAGCGGTTTTGAAGGCGGATTTGCTACAGTAAACACGGTTTTGCTACAGTGTCAGCGGGTTGCTACAGTGACACTGACTTTTCCTTTTCTTTTTTTTATAAAAATTCCGGTTGAATCTTTAAAAAATCATAGTAAATCATGAAAAAATCATAAAATAAAAAATCTAATTTTGTTGGACTCCACATGATTAGACCTACACATTGAATATATAATATGATATGCTTTAGTACAAAGTTTTTTTGCTACGAAGGTTTTGTCTTTTTCTTTTATATTTATTTGGCTGAATCTTTAAAAAATTATAGTAAATCACAGAAAAATCATAAAATAGAAAATCTAATTTTGTTAGACTCCACATGCGCATGTCTACATAGTGAATATATAATATGGTATGCTTTAGTACAAAATTTTGGTTGTAGCTTTGGATCTATGCTTTTTGTAATTAATTGAAATAATTTGTAGCTGCAACTTCATAATTATTTTGTTGGATTAAAGCATACCATATTATATATTCAATGTGTAGATCTACTCATGTGAGTCTAACAAAATTGGATTTTCTATTTTATGATTTTTCTATGATTTACTATTATTTTTCAAAGATTCAAATAAATAAATAAAAAGAAAAAAGACAAAACCTTTCAGAGTAAAAAACTTTATACTAAAGCATATCATATTATATATTCACTGTGTAGATCTAATCATGTGGAGTCCAACAAAATTAGATTTTTATTTTATGATTTTTCTATGATTTACTATGATTTTCAAAAAGATTCAACCGGATTTTTTTGAACAAAAGAAAAGACAAAGTCACTGTCACTGTAGCAACCCGCTGACACTGTAGGTAAACCGCGGTTACTGTAGCAAATCCGCCTTCAAAACCGCCTCGAGGAGATAATTTGCATGGTTTGAAAAGTTAAGGGATGATTTGTCCGGTTTTAAAGTTGAGGAGAAAAAAGTGAACTTTCGTGATAGTTGGGGAGGGAATCCGGACTTTTTCCTAAATGTAATGCCCCATTTGGCATGGGCCCAAATGCTTCCGGCTCCTTACTACAATGCCATGAGGAGCCAAATCCAGTGAAACTAAAGTTAGTGGTTTCACGTGCTCCTAGTTCATGAAGGAGCCAGAGCCATCCGGAGCTCTACCAAACGAGGCCTAAGAGTTTTGCGGCCAATTTTCAACTTTCAGATATGCATGCCACAAGTTGCTACTTTGATCATGCCAAACAGCACACATTTCATATTTATGTGCCAACTGAACAATGGCACACCTGCAAAATAGCAACTTGTGTGTCAACTGAATAATGGCACACTAGCAAGTAGCAATTTGTGTGTGGCTTTACACACAAAATTGCCATACTCGTGTGTGGCTAACAACCCACGATGTTGAGACTCAATAGAAAACAAGTAAATCTTGGGTGCAATTTTGTACATGATTATTTTTTGGATAAGATCATTTACCAATGTTTAGTGAGAGGCCCATTTGGGTTGGGCGCAAGCTCTGGTAATATCCTTTCCAGGCCTCTAGCCCACCACCAATGTCCTCCACATTATCAAACTTCTTGGAGAAGAAGGATCGAGAAAGAGTGACATAACTGCAAAACAAAAGGAAATTAGTAAGACATGGTTAGCAGCTCAAGAAAAAAGGATACTGCAAAAAAAAACCAGTGAAGAAATGGCACTAATATCCTACTTGAGAGAAGGTGACTCTCTCAGGGCAACATCCAGTGCTTGAATTGTGTCATATGGCGCATCCCTTTGCTGACCCTTCAGGAATTGCTGAAGATGGTACAGGTTTGGACGTGCTGCATAGCGGATTGTCACCTTGTACTCACTGAATTTCAGCAATTAAAATAACAGGATGCAAATTTCATCAGTAAGCAGCTGCAAGTCACAAGAGTGTACTGCACATAGGACACAGGAGTGGTACTTACATTTCTCGGCGCCCCAACTTGACAACAAACTCCATTGATTGGAATGGCAACTCGCCTGCGGTGTACAGGCTCTTGCTTCCATCATAGGCGGGTACCTTGTGGGCGAGGGATGTCGCACCATGCACCTTGAGAAGCTCTGACAGAATCACCCTGTTGGTTCTTCTTGCCTTTGGTTCAGGATTTATTAAAACCTGATAATGTGTACGGGTCGAGTCAAATATGTATGGAGCACAAACACACACCCTTCCAATCAGACAATAATTACTATAATTATAAGAGATAAATAAACATCAAATATTTCTAGCATATATACATATGAAACATAAATCACAGATTTCAGCAAACAAAACCCAGGACAAAATCGAGCAAAGATGACAAACAAATGGATATCTATATCAATTACAAGTGCTAGTAGAAGTGTTGTGCTACTGATAAGGTATGAAGGGTTGGAACATGTTCAAGTTGTCTATTAAGAACCACAAGCTGTGATCCACTAATCGATATCTTTCTTTCTTCTTTTTGTTTGATAGACACCCTGAAATTCATCCATGGTTGCTGGACGCCTGTGTCTCAAACACGGTCAGACACCACCACAAGTCCAGAACAAAAGGCTGTGGCTACTACCCCAACCTCGCGTCCTCTCATAGAAACCGCTACCAAGAAACAAAACGCCTCCAGGAAAGGAAAGCGGGATCATTACAAATCCACCGTGCAACCACCGAGAAATTTCAATATTTGGGACTCAATTCGCACGCCTCGCAAGATTTAGGACTCAATTCGTCTACCTTTCAAAATATAGGACTGGACATGCGAATTGTTTCAAGATTTGGGATCCTGCGTATAGGAGCCTCACTCCTCTTTCACTAACGTGCGGGCTCCACTTGTCATCTTCTTCCTACTCTTGCCATCTTCCATTGCCACACGGTGTTCCCCATCGATGGCGAGCTGTTGCTGCTGCTCGTGGCCGTCGATGGCGAGCTCGTGGTTCACAGACGGCGTGGAGCTCCCAGCTGGCGTGCTGTTGTGCCTGCTCGTCCACGTGCTGCTGCTCCGCGCCGGCCGCATGCTCCGCCCAGGCCGCGTGCTCCGAGGGCGCAGGACGCATGAGGCCGCTGGCCACTGCAGCTCCTTGCTTGCTTGTTTGCCTACGACTAGCAGAATACGGCTCATCGCGCTTGCTGCTGCCGCTGAGATGCGTGCGCGCTTCGCGTCAAGTACGGCGAAGGAGAGGTCCAGGTGGGAGGAGCGCGAGCAGACGTGGAGCTCGCCGTCGCCGGTGACCACGTGTTGCTGCTGCTGCTCACCATCCTGGAAGATGGCAAGAGTAGGAAGAAGAAGATGACAAGTGGAGCCCGCGCGTCAGTGAAAGAGAGAGAGGAGTGAGGCTGCAATGAGGAATACGTATTCCTATACGCCGGATCCCAAATCTTGAAACAATTCGCATGTCCAGTCCTATATTTTGAAAGGCAAACCAATTGAGTCCCAAATCTTGCGAGGCGTGCGAATTGAGTCCTAAATATTGAAATTTCTCTGCAACCACCAAGAGTACTAAAGACCTTGCCTAAACTGTCTATCATTGGCAAAGCAGTAATGTACTGGCCATTGCTTCCCTCGTCAGGAAATGGTGAAAAGCAACAAAGCTTCCTCACAAGCATACTGAACAACACATGTGACCGGTGACCCCTCTCCTTACACCAACAAGGCAGCAAGTACGGCACGCGCAAGCTGTAGACATTTGCTCAAAAACGGCAACTGCAAAAGTACTACTACTATGATAGAAAAAAAAAATGAAACACTAACGGGCAGCTAAATACTTCCGCAGAGGAAAAAGCTGCGGGATCCATCGGAATCTGATAGTGCGCAAGAATCGCACGGTACACCAAGCAGATAAACACTGCTAAACCAGATCCACGAGAACAGACCTAGGAAATTGTATTCAAAATTACCGCGCGGCTAAAACCCTGAAATAGATGGAGAGAATATGAAAGGAAACCGCAGCTAATATACAAATATCAAAACTCTTGTCCAAAAAAAAAAGATCAAAACAATATATATACAAACAACAGATATATCCTGAAATAATCGGACGCCTCAAAGGGCAAAAGTACAAGAAGATATGGAGGGACGCTGCAAAGTGCACAAGTACGAGAAACGAGAAGATGGAGAGAGAAGATGAAGGGTGGGGATGGAGCTCACATCATAATGGCAGATGTCGTTGTCGGCGACCTTAGCAACGAAATGGTTGGCCCGAACGACGATCTTCCTCCCCAACGTGCCGAAACTGGGGCGCGCAGGCGGAGTGATCCCCTTGCTCGAGACCGGCGGAGCCTGCGGAAGCTGCTGCGCAGGACCTTGCGCCACGGATCTACCAGCAGCAGGCGCGGGAGGAGCCGCAGGGTTGTCCGCCACGGCCAACCTCCCCATGCCTGCCGCCAAGGCAGCAGCTGATCCAGCAGCCCCGGCGGGAGCTCGAGGCGCCTGCGCCGAACTTGGCGACGGCGCAGCAGAAGACGAGGCCGCTCCGGGTAATGCCGGGCGGGCAGCGACCGGCGGTTGTGGGCGAGGCGCGGCGGGGCGGGCTGGAACCGCCACGCCGGGGCCGCCCTGGCCTCCGCCCTCTACGATCCCGACAGGCGGCGGCGGCGGCTGCTGGTAACCGACACCGCCTCGGCCTCCGGGTCCGCGGCCTCCACCGTCGCCGCGACCGCCGATCCCGCCGCGCCCTCGGCCCAGGCCCCCGCCTCGGCCTCCGGGTTCGTCGCCGCGACCGATTCCGCGCCCCCGGCCTTCACCGCCCCGCCCACGACCAGGGCCTTGCCCTACACCGCCGCCGCCGCCGCCGCCGCGCCACGCGAAGCCATTGTGGATTCGTCGGAGGAGTGGGGGTTTTGGGAGACGGAAGGAGCAAGTCGTAACTGACTAGAAAGACGATCGGGCGTCACAGTTTTATAGCCAAAAGCGTGGGCAGGGGCCAAACGACCCGGGCAGCGGGCGGCTGCAGGCCTCTCCGGTCTGAACCCCGGACCTCCGGAATATGCCGAAGGCTCGCTGAATGTGGGGCCAAACTTCGGGAGGTCCCACTTGTCAACGAAGATTGAGTATACTTCTATGTACAACGAAGATTGCGGGTGAAAAAGGAAACTTGAGACCACCATTTACGTTTTTACCATGTATAAACCCACATAGCTTTGTGGCCCTTGGATCCAAATCTAACCATTGATATTTCACATAAACCCTAATCCCTCAAGCATCCTAACCCCACAAACCCTACCTACGGCCGCCGCCACCACCGCTATCGATTCGTCCCGATTTTAACCCCCCAAACCCTACCTACCTACCGCCGCCACCGCTATTGATTCGTCCCGATTGTGTTGCCCTAACCATGTTTTCCTAATTATACACCCACGGTAGTATTGCCCTGTTAGTGTTTTACGACCGATAGTCTGCCACGGGGTTACTCAGGACAGTTGTGTTCGAGATTCGGTGAACTCTAGAACTCGGCGGTTAACGTAGTTGACAAGCGGTTTTATACTGGTTCGGGCCCTCGATCGTGATAATAGCCTTAACTTCTAGTTGATGTTAGCCTGTTGTTGGATTGATTGGTGTTGTTATGTGTTTAAAAGGTGCCCCTCGACCGCCTTCTATACAGAGAAGGGTGTTGAGGGGTTGTTCTGGTCCTAGGCGCATACGAAGAAGGGCGTCGAGTATAACTCGTCCGATTCTTTCTATACGGTATCCGACAAAGTTTTGTCCTAGTTTATCCGAAGTCGCCGTAGATTTGCTTCTATTGTCGACGGTGGGCCAAGACCACGCCCATTGGTATCCACATGCCCTAAGATATTTTTGTCGACTATAATTCTAACAAGGACGCCGATATGGCGCGACTTGTCGCCCAAATGGGCGTGCACAACTCTCACCCACGTGGGCAACTCCACATCAATTTTGAGGATATGTCACAAAAAAATCAATTTTGAGGACATGGTTACTCAAAAATTAGCTCGAATCTACTAGCCACGACCTACTGAAATTGAAAGGAAAACTGAATAAATGAATCTAAATTCTGAAATGAAAAGGAATGCTAATCAGAAATTGAAACTAAAAGGAATACTAATCAAAAACTAAACCTGAAAAGAAATAATGAATTAGAAACTAAATTTGACATATTCATCCATTGTCAAAACCGGATCTGTGTCTATCTACATATGCTACAAGACTAATCTCAACGCATACATCACTTGCACAGATTGTAATCATCACATGGATACATGACAAAAAAAAAATTAACCTTTAATTATAGTCCCAAGCTAGAGCTACACAAAACTAATTGAGATTCTTGTCTATCATTTGAACTAGATGGCTATATTATTGTGTTTTACCTAAACCAAGAACCTTACAAAATAAACTATCAACCACAAGTTAATTAGTGGGTGTCATTTACATGGGCTGACCATTTAAGTTAACTATCAACCATATAAGGCTTACCCAACGCTAAATTAGGTGGATAAAGAGCTATATATGGCATAGTTTAGTAAGTTGCACAAGCATATTTATTGATTTTTTTTCAAAACAAACACCGAGCATTTGCATAAGTTAAGTGGTTATGTTTATGAGTTCAATCTTCCATACTTACGATTTAGAACTCTACATTGAAGCCAACTATGATGAGTATGCTATTAACTAAGCAAAATTTTGAAATTAACTCAACCCTAAAAGAGTGTGAATTATACATGAAGCACAAGGTCAAACCGCAAACATATTATTAAGCATAGGTGAGGCTCGTTGATTGTACCTTTTAACTTTGGCACACTTGGCCAATATGTCAAATGAATGGTGTGGATGGACAAGGTACTAGGATTCACCTCATCTACACCTCGATGTGATATGCATTGAAACCACCATATGACACGGACAAACACATGCTAACTAGGCGAAAAGACATGTTTTGATTTTGATAATTGAATGACAACATAGTGGACCAATGTTTTCATTTGTGGCATGAAAGCTGATGTTTAGCCCATAGGTAAACTAGGAGTTTTCATTTGTAAGCGTGCAGCCTGCTTCCCCTCTCTTTTCTCCCCTCCCCTCCACCTCAACATTTAGCCGTCTTATAGTCTTGCTCTTACTAGTAACTCCTATGGGTAATGTCTCCAATTAATAGTAACTTCCATAGTTATGGTTGTAGTTACTAGTAACGTTTATGTTTATAGAAACGTGGTTACTAGTAATGGATGGAGCTTCATGACGTCTAGGTTCATTCTCCTTTTGCCTTCCACTTCACATGACTATGAAGCAATGTGTGCTCGTCTTTAGCCTCGCTTACAGACACAAACACTGCACCCTCTTCTCTCTATTGAGTTGCGCAGGGGTGACAAAGGCGAGCAGCAACCTATTGACATTGTCCTCGGCTATTGATTGGGATGAAGGAAGTATATCCAATGTTTGGTGTCTGGGCAACCTTTGTTTTTCAAAAAAAGAAGAAACAAACAACCTTTTGTTATGTTGGGCAGCGTCTCCCGCCGTCGTCCCACTCCCATCCCGTAGTAAGTTTTTCCTCCATCCGATTGAGAAGAGATTGATGTCCTGTATGGATGGGAATCAGGTCGACCCATTGGGTATTTGACCCGACCTATAAAAGCAAGACCAATGGGCCATAAGAGCCAACCTCCGAAGTCTAAAATAGATTAGCAGGGCTGGAACCTACTGACCCAATGGGTATGATGGGTCGACCCGATCATTATATAATATAATATATTTTTTATTTGTTATAGTTTTTTATAATAACTTATTAGTTGGTCATAACTTGTAACACATCTGTGTTTAGAGGTGCATATATAAATTTTACATTTAAAAAACATGATTAACTTGAGAAGTCGTTCAATTTTTTTCAGGGCAGCGGACATAGAGTTATGGACTGATGGACATTGAAAATGAAAAAAATTAAAACACTAATGAAGCTAGATGTTCATCTCGGTTTGTTGTAGCATGACGAGCTGAGGAGGTATCTGCTAGGGAGAGGTGATGAATGGCCGTGTTTGGATGCTGTGGGCTAGGCAGCGGAGCAACCAATGCTCCCTGGATTGATCCATATTACCCGTTAGGTCAATGAGGCCATGCATATTTTTTTAGAAGGGACGGCAAAAGCTTTGCCGCGATTTCTATTAGACGAATAAAAGAAAAGGCAAGTGCCAGCCCAGTTTTTTGACTGGAAACCGAGCCAGAAAAACCATACAAATGAGGAGGGCACCCTACTCCCCCACACCTAGGTACCAAAACAACTCAACTCGCGCCACAACTGGCGCCCACTCAACTCAACCTTAGGGGAGTATTCCACTCCACCTACTACTGGGATCCACTTATACAACTCTACTAACACGACGCGGAAGGGAGCAAAGATATACAACGAAAAGACCGCTCGGTTGGATTGGGTCATCAACACGAGGCTCCAAACACCGCAACTCGGTCGGATTGGGACGTCGACACGAGCCGTCACTCAGCAAAGCTCCAAGAAAAACAAAATAAAACTCACACAAAGCCACACCACCACCACCTGGGAGAGAAGCCGATAGCCAGCCGTCGAACTGCGCCGTCGTCGCCAACGATGAGCCAAAGCCCGCTGCAAGTTCGAGCACCCAACTGAAAACTCCTCCACCACGGGACTATCCCCCTCAAGCTGCACACTCACAATCATCGATCCCCCAGCTCCAGCCTCGCGTCAGTAGACAGTCCCGCCGCGGAACAAGGAAACCACTGATCCCGGCAACTCTGCGTGGGGGCCTCGCCTCACCCACCGACTCACTCCACTACCCGGGACTCAGATAACTGAAGCCGCTCAGAGAGCACCTCTTCCGCTCAGCCGGCACCGAGATCACCACCACCATGCGTGCCAACTCAGGACCTCCAGCACCCATGGGCCCTCTGCACCTCCCTGCCAACACGGAACGTGTGCACCACCCGGCTACGGCGACGCACATCGCGACACCACCGGTGACCACCACCCCTCCATATAAGCCGAGTTGGGTCTCAAGATCATGGCGCCTCCAAGGAGGGAACGACGCCCGATGGCGCCGCCGTCGCACGTCCACGAGGGGCCGGGTTTTCACCCCGAGAATCCCAAGCTGCAAGGACATGGATGCCTTCAATGGTGCCCCGGCCCGAGGAACAACGACCCAAGGTCGCCGCCACCAATGCCACCGACAAAGCGGTCGTGAAGGCTTTAAGCCCGTCGGCACCATGCCGGCCGCAAACTCTCGGCCCTACCAGAGCACGCTCCCCACCACGCCGCTACGGGAGAAAGTCCGACACCACCAAAGGCGCCACCCAGGCACTACGAGCAAGCACCGTATTCCCCCCCCCCCACCCCCACCAAGGGGCGCTGCACCAGATCGCAGACGCGGATGGGGAAGGAGCAACAACCATCATACCTCAATCCGGCCGCGTGCACGCAGACCCCACCGGCCTATCATCCCCGCCAAGCCGGAGAAGGCGGAACCGGCAGCCGCCAGGCGAAGCCAATGTCGACGCCATCAAGCCGGCCGCAGCCACCACCCCAAAGACACCAGCCGCGTTGTCGAAAACCGCGCGCCGGCCACCGCCGCGCCCGGCCATGGCCGCCGACGCCGCCACCCAGCTCCGGAAGCCGACCTCCAAGCACCACCGCGTCCCCCGACGACGCACAGCCCGGTAGATCCGGCCGGGGGCGCCGCGGTCTGGCGGCGGGAGCCCCCGCCGCCGCGGGGACGGCCCACACCGGCGAGGCACCTCCAGGGGGGAAACGCGGCCGTGCCCGCCGGAGAAGAAGGGGGGGGAGCCACACCGCCACCCTCCCCACGGACCGGGCGAAGCTCCGGCGGCCCGCTCCGGTGGCGGCGCCGGCGGGAAGATGCCGGCTTGAGGGGCGGCGCGGCACTAGGGTTTGGTCGCCCGCCGTCGCCCGCCCGGGAGCGACGCGAGCGCGTGAACTCCATTTCCCATTGAGGCCATGCATATCATTTAGATAAAATAAAATGGGTTAACCATGGCCCCTAAAATTAGCCTTGACTCCATGGAGCCGGGTCCAAGACTCCAAGACCGGCCGGGTCGGTCCATTCTGACCTGACCCGTCGGAGTGACGACTGATGATGATGGGTATTATGGTGACAAGATTTGACGCCACCACAAGTAAAGTGACACTGTGCAGGGACAGGGAGAAGACGTCCTCCAAGGATACAACATGATGTAATGGTTGCGTGCTTCTGATTACTCCGTATTTCAGTTTTGACTACTCCCTGCGTCAACTATAGAACATGTGCCGGTCTGATTTCTAGTGTTAATTAAGCCCAGACATGTGGTAATTATAAATTTAAAAAATCTTCGCTTATATACAGTGGCACAGTATTTTGTTACGTGAGCTAGTGTTAAGCCCAGACACCCATGACGTGTGCTAGCTAGGGAGGGAAAGAGCAGCGCGTGGGCGTCACCCTCCCAAACGCAAGGTCAGGTCAGCGCTGCTGCTCTGCAACTGGCCTGACGCGGCGTGCCGGATTGAGACTGACGACGACGACGACTGCTCTGCTGGGCGCCGTGCTCAGCACAACACAATCAACAGCTGGTCAACCATATAAATGCAGAGGCCAATGCTAGCATTCCCAGATGGGATGCCAGAATATACACTCAGACTTTCAGGAACATGGCGCAAGGCAAGGATCACAATGTCTACAAGATTTCTAGGACCCAAAATATCTCTGCTCATGTTCTTGCAGGACAGGCCAGGAATTCCACTGAAGTAAATTCAAATCCTCTTGTAACCTGCCTTTGTGTTTCTCATATCTCGAGCTGTCCAATCCGGACGGCTCTTGACCATGTAAAGTGGGCAAATCTTGCCCACATAACAGCGCTTTGCTGTTAAGTAATATATTTGGTTGTTATAAAAAAAAAAAAAAAAAAACACAACACAGTCTGCTGTGTGTCTGCACGCAGACGCATTCAGTACGTCAGTACTCCCTCTGTCGCACCGAGTTTGTCACCCCGGATTCCGTGCCATCTTATTCAATGTTTCCTCTTATTCAAAATTTTTGCACAAATATAATTTATTTTTTACGACTTATTTTATCAATAAAGATACTTAAATATTGATTAATTTATTTTATAATTTGCATAAATATTTTAAATAAGACGGATGGTCAAATATGAAGTTCAAAAGTCAAAACGACGAACTCCATGGGACGGAGGAGTACTCCCTCCGTCCCACCGAGTTTGTCACCCCTGTTTTCCGTGCCATCTTATTCGATGCTTCGTCTTATTCAAATTTTTTACACAAATATAATTTATTTTTGGTATGACTTATTTTATTAATGAAGATACTTGAATATTGATTAATTTATTTTATGATTTGCATAAATATTTTAAATAAGATGGATGATCAAACATGAAGTTCAAAAGTCAAAAACGACGAACTTCATGGGACAGAAGGAGTACTCCTCCAGGACAGCCACAAGCGGCTGATCCGGTTTATACTGCTGCAGAGCTCGTCATCGATCTTCGACCGGCAGTATCCAAGAGGCATCATCTCTCCGTAAAACACGTAGAGTACGAAAGTTACGACCAATGTCACTGATCTTCGACCGGCAGTATCCATACGTGCCTGGGATGATCACTCGCACTGTTATCACTGATGATGCCAACATTTTCCGCGTTCAGCTTTTCTTTTTGACTTGTCCCAACGCAACGACACCATCAGCATCAATTGTGAGTTGTGACCAGGCTCGGCTGACGAACAGGGCGGTTTTTGTCAAGCATTGCAGCTAAAGTGTGTTCGTTGGCATTGTTTAGATGTAAAGACTTTACATTTCAAATTATTTCTCTAAATGACTGTAAACTTTACATTTCAAATTATTTCGATTTGTGAGGAATGAGACGCATCAACTCATTCTATTTCACAAAACTGAACGTATAATAATTTCAAAGTATGACCTGGATGAGAACGCGGGGCGGTTCAGAGATCTAAATGTACAATTTCATAGTATCAAGATTTAGATGAGAACTCTGATAAAAGATCGAGGACAACTAGTTAAAATTACTCTAAGTAAATATTCTACCTCGGATGAGATAAATAGTACCACCAATAATATAATAAGAAATAGTGCTAATGATCTAGCTTTGGTAAAATAAGTGTTACAAGTTATATCCTTCGTGTCCCAAAAGTTCTAACTTAAACATGGTCCAGATTCATCTCATATCTAGTAAAAGCAGTAAAAACTAAAAAAAAAATGGAGAATAGGAAAAAGGAGAGTGAGAAAGTAATACAAAATCTAGCGAAATAGTCAAACAAACACTCCGGTGTGTTCACACACACACACACAAAACACTCGGGTGAACTATCCTTTTGTGTTTTATCAAAAAAAAAACTACTTTTTTATGTGGGAAAAAACGCTGCATATATTTCCCGTTTTGCTCTGGTGAATTTGAATTATAGCGTTAACGTCGTTTATTTGTCTTTTGGATTCGAATGTTCTGTTCACGTGTACGTAGACTTGACCACCTCCCGTTCCGTCGTCGTAGGGCACACCGGAGTAGCACACTGTGATGATGGTGAAATGTCTCGTGTGCGGTCGTGCCGGGTCAGTGTGCCAGTTGCCAAATCAGGAGCCAGAGCACTGCCACTGCACGACGTCATTGCATGGAGTTTTTGGATGATGCACTACCCCGTCTGCGGTCTGCCGGAGCCGGACAGGGACAGCTTCCAACCCTACCCCGTGATGCGAGGCATGCGAGGCGCAACGCTGGCGTCGTACGTCTCCTGTCGACTCGATCGCCTGCTGCAGTACGCGTATGGTTGGGATCGTTTCCTGTCTCGACGGTTGCAAAATCCAGGTGATAGTGAACCAATCCACTAATCTCGTTCCAGGTGATAGTGAACCAGTAATCTCGTTTTTTTTTATACTCCAGATGGGTGACTTTGCTACTTTCTAGAGACACGCAAAACGAGTTTTTTTTTTTTTGAGAAGGAAAATGTATTGATCTTAGCGCAATACACCAGCCATTTTACAAACAGGATCCCAAAGAAAAGAAAAATTACAAAGAAGTCTAAAACTCCTATTCATCTTCCTTGACGCCTTCAGAGATCTGTTCGTCACCGCCGCCGAAGCCGCATCTCAATCGTCGTCGGGGCACCAGAGCCAAACTCCACAAGGTGGAGGCCGCAGAGGAGGGCTTACTTCTAGGCGAATTAGCCGAGTACACCGCCTCCCGGGCGCATCGGCCAACTCCCGAACCCACGGCGCATCCTTCGCTTCCACCGCCAGCAACCCGAGCAAAGCTCAGATTTTCACCAAAGATCATCTTCCTTGAGATTAACGGGGTCAACAACATCATCTCCTGAAAGAAGACGATGATGCGCCGCCCTCGACTCGGACAGTCTCCCCCGGCCTCTCGTTGACGTCGGAGAAGATCGCCATCGGAGAACGGAAGAAGCTGGGAGAAATTATTCCGCTGCGCTGCCATCACTTCCGCATCGCCGGCGTCGCTAGGACAAGCAAGCCGCGAGAGGAGCCACGCTCCTCCCAAGAAACCTAACTCCACCGCTGAACATCGGCGGCGAGCAAACCCTAGACCTAGGTGGACTCGACTAAAAAACCTTACGAAGACGAGATCCGTTGAAGAGACGGACCCCCGCTCCTCGTCACCACCGGCAAAATGGGCGGGAGGCGAGGGAACGGGGGGCCGCAGGCGGGTGGCGGCGGCGGCCCTCGACTTCTTTCTTTCGAGAGAGGAAAGAAAAAGACCGACCGCAAAAGCGAGTTGTGATCCGCGTTACTGCACTTTAAAATTTCTATTTTTTTCGAGCCACGCCCCCGTCATCAACAACATCCTTCACGTTCAACCGGGCAGTCCACGTCATCAAATTGCTACTGGCAGGGGCGGTAACTTCGTGATTGGGCCACGTGTCGGCACCTAACCGGTCCCCCGCTCCAAATAAAACAACCAGTCCTTCCCTCGGAAAAAAGCTCCCCCAACTCCTCTCCACTCCCTCTCGTCTCGCCTTGTCTCCGGGGAGGACGACAGTCGGCGAGGGCGGCGCCGGTGGGCGCGGCGGCCGCCTCCTCCTCCGCCGCCCGCCTCCTCATCCTCCCCTCTTCTCTCCTCTTTCCTCCCCGAGCCGGCGACAGGACTTCGAGCCATGGCGCCCCCTGCCGATGAAACCCCTAACCCTAGGTGTTGGTGCGCGGCGGCGGCCGAACCACACGTACTAGGTCTCTTCTCCTCCTCCTTCGTCCCAAGTTGCTTCCCCACATCCTCTCTCTATCACGCATTATTGCACTTTAAGAATTTCTATCCCTCCTCCCTCCGAAAGTTACATAATAATAAACCACTGATTATGTCAAAGAAACAAAACAAATATGAACATATTCTCTTTTTTTTTTTTTTTTGAGAAGTTTACAGTAGTTAGCTTTATGAAACTCGATAATTGAGCGAGAAGAAGGAAAACCAATGAATGAGGAAAACCGCACAGAAACCATGGTTGCGAGGTGTTTGGAAGCATAGCAAAGCGCGGAATAATGTACACAGATATATAAGAGCAAGTATAATAATCCTACATCAGCAGGCGACTCCGTGCACACGTAGGAAAAAAAAGCGTAGGCTGGCAAAGAGGGAAGAGAAGAGAGAGAAGGAGACGGCGTCTCACCAAACGCCCGGTTTGCGGGCGATTTGCTCTGTGTTCTTCTGCTGTCGTCCCTCTGATTGGCTCTGCAAGTCTGCTAGACCAAAATCGCATTAAATGAACGTGCAGTTCGTCACCACCAACTCGGCAGGTTGGGTGAGCTGGAACCCAAGATTGCGGCAAGCAGGCGTGACTATTATCCTTGCTCTAAGAGAGGGACTTACTAGTGCTTTTTTTTGGAGTTTGGGTACAAACTATTAGAGCACTTATTGTTTCTTTTTGTTAAATTGACTAGGGAGTTGTTTTAAAAGCTTTTGGGTATTTAAGAAAAATAAAAGAAACTTGACTATCCTAGAGGATCTGTTTGTTTTGAGTTTTAGCTTGTGGCTTATATAAAAGTAAATTGTTTCAGGTTTTGGTTTCTTGTTATTTTGTTTTTTTTATTGTATTTCATCTTTTCAAAAGTGAGCTACGATCGGGCTAAGGTGGTTTGTTTCATCATTTAGCTTTTTGTCTGGCAAGCTAACACGAAGGTGACAAGTTTTATTTTCTCATACAACTCAGGAATGGTAGCTTCACTTCACACTGGTAGCGTGTTACGTTGTTGGATCCATAGTAGTCGATCAGCTGCTAATTCGCACTGCCGTTTGCGACCGGACCAGACTGTCTTTTCTTTTTTTTCTTTTTTCTTTTTTGAACCTTTTTCTTTTTCAGGACGGGAGCTTCAGTGAAGCTAAGCAGAGTTTATTAGGGTCGGCCGGCTTGAGAGTACAGGATCCAGTAACAAGGAAATCTTTGGAATTGCAATAACCGCGTCGCGTAGTGATCCATCCCTGTGGCGCCCGCAGGCCTCTGCATCTGCATCAGTTCTCCATCGGCAGGCATACTGTAAAGTGTGTAGCGGCTGGACCGACCTCCCAGATGGACTGACTGCATACTACTCCGTACGTGCATACGCATGGTAGAGGGAAAGAGGAATCCAAGGTTGAGGTGTGGGGAAAGAGCGCGTCACCTCATCTCATCAATCGGGGCCTGCTGCACCTCCAAACACGGCAACATTAACCCACACCTGCCAGCCGCGGGGTGACTGGCCGGATGAGAGTGAGGCGAGGTTGAGCAGGTGGCTTTGGCTACCTGCGTCGAGTGCATTGGAGTACAGTAGTCTGGCACCATATGCTACAGATTTGGTATGCCAGAGCAGAGGGCCGCAGGGGTGAGTGACCGCGAGATGGACGTGGCAATAAGTGGCAGCGGCAGCACTCCACGCCGTGCTCAGCAACGTACACATTGTGCTGGAAACGAAACCAAGGCAGGACCGGACCGCACGAAAGATCGACTAGTCTCAGCAGCACTCCACGCGTGCTCATCAGTTAGCTTTTGTCTGGCAAGAGCTAGCTAGAAAAATGCTAGTAAAACAAAAAATGTCTCAGGACTTTTTTCATTGACAAGGCGTTACGTTGATCCATAGTAGTAGTACGTTGCTATGCAGTATGCATCCAGACCTGACACAATTTTTTTTGAAAACTTTTTTAATTATTAGGACGGGGAGCCCTTCACTACTGAAGCAGAGTTATTAGGGCTTGGAGGTTTTTTCTACCGGTAGAAAAAATATCGGCACTTGCCGAAAAATGCGATATTTTGGAAATTTCGAAATATCGGATCAAATTTAAACAAATTCAAAATGCGTTTTAAAAAAATTTGGCATCATCTCACTAGAAAAACTCTCAAATCCATCTTCCATCACAAATTTATATAACATGAGCGAAACAACACAATATATCGCATAAGTTGTGAAGTGATAATACAACAGGTCACGGTGGGCAACTTGCAAAAATATGTTAGTATCATCGAATTTGTTAGTGAGAAAAATTAAATAGATTTGAAAAAAAATAAGTCTTTATTAAGACCAGAGGATATGGAGATTTTAGGATGGTTTGGTGTAATTTTTTTGAGTGAAATATGAATTTAGCGAAAATTTTTGACCGATATAAAATTTTTTCGGACCTCACCGAAAAATGTGATATATCGGAAATTTCGCGATATTTCGCCGAAAAAATTTCACAATCCAGCAACAAGAAAAAAATCTTTTCTATTTCATCCCAGTAGCATGACTGCATCTTCAGTGTACAGGAGCACCGTGCCACTAGGGAAGCTGAAAGTACAGTACGTGTGGTAGCAATACTAGCGGCTGGACCAGACAGACTGAGCGCGTCACCTCATCGGCCGGCCTGATATGATGCACACACTGCAGCTCCGACGTGGCAACGTCGTCCAACGACGTAACGGCAGAGACGGAGGTACAACGATGCCTGAAGCGGGGTGACTGGGATGAGAGGTGGCTTGGCTTCGCTTGGCTGCTTCGACTCGTATGGCGGCTGCTTCGACTCGTATGGCATGGAGGCCTCGGTGTCGGGGCTCGGCTCGCCTCTCACGCAAGGGAGGCGAGGGCAGGAGAAAGGAAAGCGTCAGTCAGATTCGGTGCCTCGAGGAATCGCTGGCTTGGGCGTCAGATTCTCTGCCTGAGCGGACGAGGGAGCGGTGTGTACGTGGGCCAAATTTGTTGTGGGCTACATAGTACCATGCTCCTTTTGGGCCAAAACTGCAGCTACTCCCGGACCTATATACCTGCACTACCCGCTGGGTCTGCCACTGTGTAAAATCCCTGTGCTTATTGATTGCACTGCTTAACAGTGAACTGAGAGCGAGGCTAGAGGTGCGTTGTTCATCCATTTCAATTTTCAACGGCTCGTGTTTTAATTCTGAACTCTTATTTTGCACGTATATTTTCTTTCTTAATAATGGAAAACCGCTTAGTTCTTGGGGTCTCTTTTTTCTTCCAAAATACAACATTCATATGGATTCCAAATATACATGAATCTTTTGCAACAAATATAGTTTAGCAGTGCTTGTATTTTCTACCTCTATTTTGCTAGAAAAAAACTTGGCTCGTCAAAAGTTGTCATATACAAAACCTTGTCCTCTACTCTCTGCAGTTCTTTTCATCGAATATTATATAGGATAAAAACAAAAGGTACATCCACGCGACATGTGCAAAATTTGCACGACCACACCACATTTAAATGTGTCAAAAAAAAAAATTCGCTAATTTCCTGCAAAGTTTACGGACTCAAAGTTCTTTTCTTCAAATAATTTCCACACGAAATACATTTTTTTTTTGGTTCTTAAAGCAACAAAACTAAAGATTGCTCTGATAAACTGGGTCACTTTTAATTAATAATTTCGAAAAGGGTTAGAAACAACAACAAGAAACTCAGGATCATGTTTGGACTTGTCTGCACTGCAGACAGTCTGCAGTGTGGCTGAAATTGAAGATCCTGATTTCTGCCGGTGAGCGACGCACTACCGACAATTCCAGGATGAGGATGGAAGGAAATGCAGAGGCCACGAGGAGCACCAAATCCGCACGAACGGAGCCGGAAAATATCGAAATTTCCCGACTCCGCCGCCGCCGCCGTCGTCGTCGGCCGCCCGAGCAATGGAGCTCTCCGTCGTGCCATCCCTCTCCCTATTCCCGCGCCACGCTCTTCCGCTCCCGGCCAGGAGGGCGGCGCGGCAGCCGGCCTTCGCCTGCCGCTGCAGCGGCTCCCCGGACGCGTCCCCGGTGGCCACCCGGCGGTGGTTCGCCTCCCTCCTCGCCGCCGCAGCAGGTTCTTGGTTGCTCTGCTCCATGGTTGTGTCAGTGGGTTCTGTTCACCGGTGGGGACTGCGTTTCTGATCGTTTCTTTGCGTTGCTTGGCGTAGCGGTGGGGGTTGGCGTGGCCGGAGGCGGAGGAGAAGCCGGCGCGGTGTCCACTAGCAGGAGGGCGGTAAGCACTTGACGACGACCTTGTACTCCGCTACATGATTTCTCAGGATTGTGTCAGGATCTTGCGAAGTTGGGTTGAGATGTTTGTGCTTTGTTTTCTGTGTGTTTGGTTGATTGTTGAACGGGCAGCTCAGGGCGTCCAAGATTCCTGAGAGCGAATTCACCACCCTGCCCAATGGCCTCAAGTAAGCATTTCCTCTGATTTTCGTTCATGTCTGTGATTTCTAGGGGAATTGGGCTCTGCTTCATGTGTCTCAGTGTATTAGTATGGGGGCATAAATCAGAGTTCAAATTAGGTCGTTTCACTAATATTATTCAGAGATAAAAAAAAAAATTGCTTATCCTTGTTTGATTGAAAGATGAAGCATGTTTTTCTATTGCCAGAGTATCCAAACTACTTGCCAAATTTTTGACCAGGTACTATGACATCAAGGTAGGAAGTGGGGCTAAAGCTGTTAAAGGATCCCGTGTTGCGGTAAGTACACCATAATGGACGAATCATTGGCATTTGCATTTGGTCTGCAGTATGCAAATTGTACATGACACTGTATCTCCCTCAAAATGTAATGATTAGGGAACAGAGGAATGGTGACCCTGAGCCCTTAGGTCTCTTGAGTCCTGAGACCGGGAAGTCTGAATTGTTTTCATTTGTTTACTGACTTGAACATTAAATTAATCTATTGATGTTTTACAATGTGCTTTTGTTTTGAGAAATCATGTGAATCAAATAATGACTTGCTTGAAATAAGTTAGCATGCTATACCTAATTGACGCTGAAAAGTCTATTCTAGAAATAAGAGGATTCCATTGGACTTTTTTTTTTTCAAATACCAATACAATATTGTTATACAAAAAAAAAGATAATTCATTAACTACTTACAGACAACCTGTATGAATGTTTAGCAATTGCATTGTTATTACAGACAACAGAGCTGTATTTATCTTGCATAATGATCGATGCTTAAGTTAGTGTAGGTACATTATGTGGCCAAGTGGAAGGGAATCACATTCATGACAAGCAGGCAGGGTATGGGTGTTGGTGGTGGCACGGTAATCCTATAACATATTCTGCCTCTTTCTTCATATAATTGCTAAATGTTCTCGCATCGGAAAGTGCTTTTAACTTGTACCAGTCAATGGTGGTACTGAGCTAAAATTTCCTGACATCTTATGGAATTCTAACCTTGGAGAAGTTCCTTGCTCCCATCTATATAGATTATGATTATTTTGGTGCTTCTTTATTTGAACCAGTAGAAGAGTCTTGATAGTTTTCATATTACAAATCCTGTTATGTATGGAGTGAATATATTTGATATCTCAGCTGTGTTTGTTTGATATTTGCTGTCTTTAACAAGTCTTAAGATTATGTGCAGCCATACGGGTTTGACGTAGGCAACTCTGAGAGAGGAAATGTTTTAAAAGGATTGGATCTTGGGGTTGAGGGAATGAAAGTTGGAGGCCAGGTCAGTTAATGCAAGTTTTGATTTGATTTCCATGTTTGATCTTTCATTTCATATAAAAAGAAATAAACTGACTCTACCAAGAACTAGTATATGGCCACTGATTCAGTTAGCTATGGACCAAAATGAGTATAACTAAGTTCTCCATGTGTCCATCATATAATTCATTATCAAAGAACAATGTTAATGATTGTCCTAGTGCATGTTAATGTAATTTGTTATGCAAGTTCCTTGTGTCATGCCTAAAAACAATATCGAATATCCATTTGTGCTTTAAACAAAAGAAGAGATGCATAAAAAAATGTTTGGTCTACTTCATCCATTTTGTTCTTTTGGACATACATATATGGGAATTTTAACAGCATTGTAAAACATGATAATGTTATTTTCAGAGGTTGATAATTGTTCCTCCTGAACTAGCATATGGAAAGAAGGGCGTCCAGGAAATTCCTCCAAATGCAACTATTGAGGTAAACTAACATTTATTTCCACATCATTTACAAACTGTCATGTTCTTTTTACCAGTTGAAGACCGTCTATTCAGTTTTGGTTTTCTCTATCTTATTTTTTTCTGTTCCTGTTATTTCAAAAGCTGGATGTCGAGCTACTGTCAATCAAACAGAGTGCATTCGGGTAAGTGTGGTTGACTGCTTGTAATTTACATACATTTTTTTTTTTCTCCAACCATCATGATAATATAAATTTCCTATGCAGGACTCCTGTGAAGATCATTGAAGGATAACTGTGCATAGAGTTCTGACGGAAATGGTACATATCTGCATGTACACTAGAGTGTTGCTATTGAAGAAGGCTAGTTTACAAAATATGCTGGTGGTATTGCATTGATAGTACACTCTTGTAAGATTTTAAACTTTCTTGAAATATAGGTTTTTTTCCCGGCTTACATTTGATGAAGATGGATCCTTTCCAATTTCTCCATTATCTGTACTGCTTAGAAGAATCCTTGTAGTAAACATGTAGTTACGAAGAAAAATATAAATGGATGCCTACCTTGATAGTTATACGAATAAAAAAATAAATTATTGTTTGGGATTCTAGAAAAACATAAATAATAGTATACAACTAGATGTATAAAGCAAAGGCCAAAAGGTAAGGACCTTAATGGTCTTATGGATGACTGTCTTCAACTAGCACACGCAAGCAGAAACGTTAGATTTTACACATCAAGCAACCCTGGCTTGTTTGTGGTGACTTGGTCTACTTTATGAGAAGCATGCCACTTTTCACCTATTTTATCACTGTGCTTCTCTGTTATTGATCATGACCACAAGGAGGGAAGCCTTGGCTGTTAGAAAAGGTTCCATGATGCCCAGCAGATGATCCTGGGCAATGTTTAAACAAGGAGGTAAGCCTTTGCATCTTCTTCATGCAAAGTTTATGCTTTCTTCTCTATCGAGAAATGGAGCAATACTAATCTTGCTCTGAAAGAGAGATGACTTCTAGGTTGTTCAAAACTGGAGCTGCTAGTCTTTATCTCTGAGGTATATTTATTTGAAATGAGAACAAATGGTATGGAATAAGCCTAGCTATACATTTGCTTGTTCTGAAAAGCCCCAAGGATAAGTGTTTTCACAATATCTATAGACCGTTAAATACCTGAACAAACTTGGCATAGTTTAGCCCTGAAGGCAAAGCAATGTAGGAACAACGTTGGGTTGGCATACATATAGACTATAGTAGTTAAAAGCTTATTCCATTGAGACTGGAGGAATGATGAAATCTTTTCAATGGAAAGCAAGAATGCAGAGAGCATCAAGAATCTTCTTCTGAAGATAGTCTTTCCCATAGCTTTTCCCCTGGCAGGTGCTTTTATCTGTGACCTCATAACAAACAGGGCAAATAGGCACAGTAGTTCAACAAACTCATCTGGTAGTTCGTTCCAATTGGAACAATCATTCAGTTCAATCTGTGAAGAAGAGGAGGAAGAAGAAGAAATGGAATCAACTCGCCGCGCACAACAGAAGTTGGCGAGAACAGAGAGTGCCTGCAGCACTGCCGGCAGGCTTCTGATCGGTGAACTTACAAGGCAAGCTTCAACCGCCGAAGAAGTCATGGTAGTAGAGGCCACCGAGGATCCATCACAAGCTGCATCCAAGAAGCAGACCCAGGATGATGACGGAACAGAGACAGACGAAATGGCGAGCCTGAAGCTGATGGTGTCAGCCCTTGAAGACAGAGCCTGCGCCATCGAGGCGCAGTTCCACGAGTACTGCGACATGAAGGAGCAGGAGTCGGCGTACCAGAAGATGCAGATCATGTGCCTGGGCATGAAGCTGGAGTTGCTCGAGTCTCAGAACCAGCGGCTCGAGGCAGCCGCCACAGAGATCCGCGCAGGTGCCGAAGAGTTTGCTGCCATGAAGAGCAAGCTCGACAGGCTGCAAGGCAAGTTGAAGAAGATGTCGAAGAGAAGCAAGCGAGATTCGGACGCTGTTGGTGAGAGAATCGTGGCTCTTGATGCGAGACAAGCCCAGACGGCGAGACGGTGCGACGAGTTTGAGCAGGCCATGGAAGAGATGAAGCAGCTGACGGTGCAGCTTCTGGAGCACAAGGGAGCAAACAATGAGGTAATGCACTGACGACGATCAAACGATGATCTTGTTGGCAGGCTTCATCGTCTTTGCTAATTATTGCTAGTAGTATATCTGTTCGATCTATCAGTGATTGGAACTGCAACTAAAACGATGGATTTGATCGATGAAACTACATGCTCTGTTTTTCTTGTTGTAGAACGTGGAGGTGGCGGTGGAGAGAAGCTTGCGGAACCTGTCGAGTGGCAGGGACCTGGTGGACGGGCTGGAGGCGTTGCGTGACCGGTGGGCCGCCGGCATGGAGGAGATGATCTACCTAGGCTGGATCACGGCGTGGCTGCAGCACGACCTGATGCTCATCGACGACGACGACGGTTGTTACAGCGGCACGGTGCTCGGTGGCGGCGGCAGCACCTACGTCGACGACGAGGAGGAAGAAGACGACGACCAAGACGGCGTGCACCCGCCGGAGGAGGGGGAGGAGGAGAAGAAGAAGGGGGAGACGATGGTGGCGTCAGTGCCACCGAGCAACAAGGTGGAGCTGTGCAAGGCCGGGTCCGTGTCATCGTCCGGGTCCGGGTCCGGGTCGGCGGCCACGCCCTACCGCAGCGTGGAGATCGAGCCGCCGTCGGCGTCGTGCATAGGGTTCGCGGCGTCCGGCAGAAGGGACGGCAGCGGCGGGTGGAGCATCGGGCGGCCGAGGCTGCTCCGGAAGCTCCGCGGCTGGGCTGCCGGCGGAGGGAAGGCAGCTGGAGCTGGCGGCAAGAGCAAGGCCACAAGGTGCAGGATCGTGGGCCCATGCTGTCAGAAATAGTAAATGAAGTTAGCCGGTTGTGCATGTAGATTTGGTTGTGAAAAATGGAGAATGTTGTTACAGTGTACTTATACTCGGGACAAAAGTGTGAAAAAATATGTGTTACTGTGAGGGGGAATTAAAAAAAAAAAAGGGGCGACGGATTAACGTGTCTTTTTACGTGTTGTTGGGATTGTCGGTGTGTTTGGGAGTTGGGAGCACCGAGTAATATCCGGTGTTCCACGTGATTTGATATTCCTTCATGTACTTAACAAGTACTCCTATACTGTTTCTTGTGTTGATTCATCGGGATCTGTAAATTCAGAGACGGATCGGAGGAGTATAAAACCATCATTCCCGGCATTTGAGGCTCGAGTACAAGTACGTGCCCATCTCTCCTCGGTGGACGGTCATGGGATCCCGATCCGAAGCACGGCGGCGAGGCGATGTGGGTCCGACGTCATGACGCACGTACGTAGTACGTCCCCGATACGGAGGAGACGGAGACGATCGTCGGATTCCCCGATCCCGGCCCCTGTCCTCCATTCGCCACGTCGACTTGGGCCGAAGATCCCCAGCACCGCCGCGTGTCTGAAGCACATCGTCTGCGCCAGCGTCCAGCGTGCGCAATCCACCACGTATACGAGTACATCCGCATTGAACCCGTCTTGTATCTGGCTGATGGAGAGATACGTACGCCGTCGGTCGGTCTATCTGGCTGCACATACGCATTGAAGTTGAGGACACACTGGGGGCGACGACGGGCCCTGGTGGGCTCACGTGTCCGTCCCGCCGAGGGCCGCGGCTCCACGTGCCCGCCGCGGTCTCGCCGATGGACACCGCGCGCGCGAGGCAGGCGGCGCCGCCTCTTGGACGACGCTCTGGCTGGCTGGCAAGGGATCGGCTCGCTCAGCGGCCCTGATCTGGCACGTCGTCGACGGGGAGCAGGGATGCATGCAGATGCAGAATTGCAGGTGCAGCAAAGGGAGCAGCAGATCGAGCAGGCAGCCCCCAAAGAAGGTCACTCTGGCTGGCCGCCCTAAGGATTGATGAAGCACCACATGGCGATCACACGTGAGTGACACGTACGCGCCAGCAGCCCAGCACCACATCAACTCTTTTTACTTTGACCAGTGCTATCCGACGTTTATATTAGGATTATACAACTTTAATGTCCGACGCGTTTATATTGATAAAAATTGATACTATAAACTCTAAGTTATTAGATTAATAATAAGATCGTATTAGGATTTTTTATAAACATATATATAGGATACCATGATGTGTATAGATAAGATGTTGCTAGTCAAAATAAAAAAGTCTTTCCACAAAATCTTGCATCTCCATGGCTCTACATTTTTTTTATGCATGGAGGAATTATCTTCATGGAGATATACAACTTTAAATTCGTACAAAATCTAACACCATAGTACTATAAATTCAACTTTGGGACACATTTTAAGACACAATACATCATACCTAAAGTAAATATTAGTTATCCGTTCACAAAATTAGATTGCCTCTAATTTGGTAGTATTAGATGCTAAGGATACACAGTATGCTCCTATAAGATTTTTGAGTCCTTTTTTTTTCTGAAAATTCAACTTTGCTCCGTGTGACACGGCAGCTTCGGAGTATACAACACGCACCACCAGTGTGATGTCCCTCTTCCTCTGTTCTACGGTGTAATATGTACATTTTCGTGTTTGACGGTGTCACTGACAACTATAAACAGTAAATTTAAGAATCCAGAGGACGTAATCGCAAATATGCACCTGTTACCTGTTGACCAACTTTATAACCTTAAACTATTGCCCGCCTTCGATCCTGTGGGTCCCACCTTCTCCTTGCTTCTCCACTCCTTCATCTATCAATTTCCAGCTAGTCGCCATCGGCATCGAGACATCTCGGCAAACGCAGCTCACACACATGCTTTTCTTCCTCGCCATGGCAAGGCATCATCGGCTCCATCGGCTGCCCATGCCATGCCATCCTCATATGAACATGTCCTAAGCTTGCACCTAGCTTTCTTGTGATGGAGGCATCGTCGTCCTTGCCTTGATCGACACCTTGCCCACCAGCCAAACCATCCGCCATGCGCGCCACCGCCTCCACCGCGGCTCCTTGTTGCTTGCCGTGGTTGCATGGACATGGACGCGGCAGGGCTTCGGCAGCCTACGCCGCCGTGGCCGCCTGCCTAGTCGTGCTCGTGACGTTTCTGGTGGTGGCTGCCTGCTGGGACCCCACCAGGACACAAGCTTCCATCTGGTTCCTGTCATCGTCGTCGTCGTCGCCGGCGCCATCCTTCTCGTCCTTGACGAGTGCCTCCGGTGGAGGTGGCGGTGACCACCTCCTGGCCACCGCCAGCTCGTACTCTTCCGACGGCGGTGGCAGGAATAGCAGCGGCAAAGAGGTGCACGAGGAGGTCCGGGGTCAGGGTGGTGGTGATGGTGGTGGCTTCCTGTCTTTGGTCAACAACTCGAGCTCCGGCTATGGAGCGCCGCCGCCTCATCAGAGCTCTGTCACGCCGCCACCACCTGCACCGGCACCGGCGCCCGCCGCACTGGCTCCGGCGGCGTCTCCAGTAGTAACGGTATGCAGCTCTCGTCTATCTAACTAATAATTATTAATGGTACATGTCCCTGTTTCTTCTGTTTTCTGGTTGATTATGTAGTTCATTTGAGATATATTTTCTCTGGCACATAATCCTCTGCAATCAATGGCTTTTCATTCTTGAAAGTCCACTGTTTCTAGATATAGGAGTACTTGCATGGACACGACTAGTACTTTACTAGTATATCTGATTAAATGTTCAACTGCTGGAACTGAACTTGCATGTCATACTTTCTGGAGGTTATCATCACAACTGAAATTGTAACTAATTGTTGTTATTGCTAAATTGACGTCCATGCCAAATCCACTGGTAATTTACATAAGTGGAATATATGGAGTAGGGCAGTAGGACTACTTTCATCATGCCCCTTTTGGGCAGAGCATATATCATCTCCTTCCAGTGAACCTTTTTAGTACTGTTCAGTTCAGTTCACCAATTCAACAATGATGCCCCAATCATGCGTCAGCAATGAGAAAAACTAGTACATGTGTTCATCAAATTCATGAACATATATCTTTTAGCAGATAAAAACAGAACACTACGTGTCTCGCCCGTGCCGCGTAGTTGTCCTCCGTGCCCTACGTTCTTGGCTTGCCAGTGACACGTTTGACGAGCCAAGACAGGTGCGTCCCTTTCGTCGAATTGACCTGAAAGCAGATATCATGGGGCTCTCGGCTCTTCCTGCACTCTCAAGATCAATTGGGGACCCAGGAGACCTCTTCTTTTTCAACTGAAATTTGTTGATGAACGAACTCTTAATTTTCTGTCAGAAATTGTGACAAGTACTGCAAATCGGGCTCCTGAAATTACATTGCATTGTTGAGACGCCTGTAATAAGAAGCAGTCTGTGATCACTGTCACTGCTCATCAAACGCTGAAGCTGAACAGCTTTGAATTGAGCGTCGTCCCTACAGGATGAGTTCCTTATTAGATTTCTCTTTTTTTTTTTACAGGGGAACTCAGATGAGGTGATCAAGCCATGCCACAAGTTCAGAGGAGGAGCAGAGACGTGAAACTAGAGCGATTAGAACTCGGTCTTGCCAATGCTCGATCCGCGATAATGGAAGCGATCCGAAACAAGGACAAGAGATCCCCGTTGGATGACAAGGATTACGTGCCAATGGGACCGGTGTACAGGAATGCCCATGCATTTCACAGGTAGCTAATTCCTGTCGAAACATCAACAAATATTCTGAATGTCTGAACATGTCTGAACGTTATTATACTGAAAATGCCTGATCATCAACATTTTCAGTGGCACTGATTACTCTGAATGTCGTCTGAACCTTGCTCCTCTGCTGTACTCCCTGACATGTACAAATGCAGGAGCTACCTGGAAATGGAGAAGCAATTCAAGGTGTACGTGTACGAGGAAGGCGAGCCGCCGGTGTTCCACGACGGTCCCTGCCGGAGCATCTACTCGACGGAGGGCAGGTTCATCCACGCCATGGAGATGGAGAGCGGCCGGTTTCGAACCACCGACCCGTCCCGCGCCCACGTCTTCTTCCTCCCCTTCAGCGTCGTCAAGATGGTGAAGACCATCTACGAGCCCAACTCCCACGACATGTCCCCTCTCAAACGCACCGTCGCCGACTACCTCCGCGTGATCTCCTCCAAACACCCTTACTGGAACCGCAGCGCCGGCGCCGACCACTTCATGCTCTCCTGCCACGACTGGGGCCCGTACGTGTCGTCGTCGAACGAGCAGCTGTTCGGCAACGCCATCCGCGTGCTGTGCAACGCCAACACGTCGGAAGGGTTCGACCCGGCCAAGGACGTGTCGTTGCCGGAGGTGAACCTGCTGAGCGACGCCGTGGAACGGCAGGTGGGCGGGCCGTCAGCGTCACGGCGCCCCATCCTGGCATTCTTCGCCGGCGGCAACCACGGCCCCGTCCGTCCCGCGCTGCTGGCGCACTGGGGCCGTCGTCGCGGGCAGGGACGTCGACGGCGACCCCAACGGCGTGCGGGTGAGCGAGTACCTTCCCCGTGGTGGCCCGTCGTACACGGACATGATGCGGCGGAGCAGGTTCTGCCTGTGCCCCGGCGGGTACGAGGTGGCGTCGCCGAGGCTCGCCGAGGCGCTGTACCTGGACTGCGTCCCCGTCGTGGTGGACGACGGCGAGTACGCGCTGCCGTTCGCCGACGTGCTCAACTGGGACGCGTTCGCCGTCAGGGTCCGCGTCGCCGACGTTCCCCGGCTCAAGGAGATCCTGTCGGCCGTGTCGCCGAGGCAGTACATCCGGATGCAGAGGAGGGTGAGGATGGTGCGCCGCCACTTCATGGTGCACGGCGGGCCGCCGCGCCGGTACGACGCGTTTCATATGATCCTCCACTCCGTCTGGCTCCGGCGGCTCAACGTCAGGATCGATGCTCATGCGCAGGGGCTGAAGAATGTATTAGCCGTATAGGAAGTGCGTACGTGCGTACTTAGAGGTGACACGTCTGACTCTAATCTCAAGTCTAACTGAATCGGAGTGAGTTGTGCATTTTGACACAGGGTTGGAGGAATCTTGGAGCTGTTGTCAGTGCACACTATACACTAATACACTGTGTTTCATATATACTTCCTTTGGACAAGATCTGGTGAACCTCCCTAGTACAGTCTACACTGGCGGCCTCCTCACCTGGAATGTGAGCGACCACGCCGTGTCAACGGACGGTCGTGGAGGTCCACGGTGAGAGTCGTTGTTGCCGAGATCTAGATCAGGAATGGGTGGAGGAGGCGAGAGTGTCGTGCGAGACCAGGGAGTGCTAATTACAATATTAGGGTATGGAGATCTTTTCCCCTCATGTATAGTCCTTAAAAGAGTAAGTATGATAATAAGTTTTAAGCTGACTAAATGCTGAGTTTAAGAATAGAAGAGAGAAAAGAGAAGCGGGTTATAAACTTACAGCCAAGTTAAACACGAAAACCAATGACCTTTGTGAGAAAGATAATTGGGTTATATATTAATAACAAAGAGCTAACTATAAATATAGGTTGTATTTTGGATAGAGGGAATCTACTAAACCTATGTCTCCACATGCAAGGGTGCCACGTCGGCCAGACCTACCAAGAGAGGGGAGAGGTGACCTTGAGGTCCCACTTGTTTTAATGAACTAAAAAAATGTTATAACTTATAAACCCAAAAACCAAATCAAATTCGATTAATGCCATTAAATTTATTTTAATAAATCTTTTAAAATAAGATCTCACATGAATATATTTCGATAAAATTATAAGTAGGCCCCACTTGATAGTGGTTAGTATAGAGTAGAGATATAAAAGATGACGAGTTTAGGGTTTAGGGTAGTAATATGATAACTCATAGATAGATTTCTTATTCATACCAGCTAGTACTGTTGATAAACAAAACCTACATCTATTTTAGAACCGAAAGAGTAGTTATTTAGGGCCTGTTTGGTTCCGGGGACTAGGGGACTAAGGACTAAATAAGACTAAAAATTAATGCCTAGTCCCTCTCAAGAGTCTATTGAAATATTTACTCTTAAGGACAAAAATGCTTTTATATTTTCCTCACATGTACTTCTATTCGTAGATTCTATTGGCATATAATTTTATTGGAAATTTATCGAACCATATCTGTATTGGACCAAAGGCCCATACCTACACTTTTAAGGGTCGTGACCCAACATTAAAAAATTTATCGAACCATATCTGTATTGGACCAAAGGCCCATACCTACACTTTTAAGGGTCGTGACCCAACATTAAAAACCTGTAAGAACCAAATTCTACCTCCCCAAAGGAGGCTATCCACGTCACCTGAATTATTTGATTGGCTCCCAGTTGGTTTCGTCCATCGCTGATTGGCTAAGGCAGTGTATCGAAGTCGTCCCAGATTCTTTTGATTGGTCGGTTCTTTTTGCAAAAAAACCCTTCTATTTCCTCGGAATCGTATGCCAGGTCCAAAGAGGCCCCTCGATGCTGATAAATATGTTTTACTTTTTTTACTTTTAACCCTCCGGTTATGAGAATCCTACGCTCGAAGAAGAGAAAATTTCGATTTCATGGTGTTTTTTTCGTTTACCCGCCTTTGTGACTTTTTGCAAAAACCCCGTTGCTCCCCACCAAATATATACACCGCGTCCTCCTTTTCAAAAAAAAAAAGCTGCTCCCTCTCTCCCTCCGTCTCTCTCTCGTTCTCTCCGTTTCTCCCGACGCGGCGCGCCGTCGGCGGGAGGCCTCCAGCCGCCCGCCCGCCTCCACCGCTCCAGCCCTCCTCCCCCCGCTTCCCCTCCCCTCTCCGGTTCCTCCCTCCTCCCCTCCCTCTTCTTCCCGGCCGGCGGCGGGCGTCAAGCGGATCTTTGCACAGTGTCCCCCGGCGTCGTCCCGACCCGCGGCACGGCGGAAGCGGGCGCCGCCGGTGCCGCCGGCGCACCACCCCTCCCCACGGCGCGTCAGTTACGGTTGCTCCGTTCTTCCGTCGCGTCGTGCGACCTAGGTTTAGTGTCTTACCCTTTCCTCTCTCTCCCTTCTTACTCCTCCCTACGGGATCTCTCTCTCGGCGTTTGCGGGCTTCTTGCTCCCCCTCCTGTTCACCGCGATCTATCTCGTAGATGGACTTTTCCCTATCTTTGGATGAAACCCTAGTACTTTGCCCTCATTTTTTTTGACACGATTTTTGTTTTTTATTACAATTGGGCTAGCTTTGGCCAGCTCTGGGGGGCATCCACGGTAGCAAAATTAATTTTGACCGCCCGATTTCATACCTGTTCAGTTGTATTTGCATGTGAGTTGGTCGGTTTATGCCCATGATGAAATTGTCCACACACTTTTATTATGTGCAATCAGCCGATGATCAATATCTTGTGAGAGATTAGGCATTTTCCAACTATTTTGATGCCTTCATACTCGGGGATCATGATCAAATGACGATTGACTTATTTAAGGGCCTATAAAAATTTAAAGGTTTCCTTTACGAGACTACCTAGGTGTTATGGTATAGATCTGAGGACATGACCATGCCAATCATATTTGATTTAGTGCACTTGCGGTGTTCATGATTTTGTAAAATATATTGGAGCGAGCGCCATGTCGGTGTGTTTGTTTCCTTTGTTGGTGCCTTTGTAGTGCTTATGATCTTAGCCATGTCCGTGATGAGTACACACTCCTCTTGCTTTGCTAGATTAGTTTGAGGGAATAGGGTGCTGCTGTGATGAATACACGATATAAATGTTTAATGTTTCATGTAGTGATCATGGGCCAGCCTTCCACATTTTACTCCTCTTTATTTTTGTACTTGAGGCAATGCTTATGAGCTATGATGATTCTTCCTTTCACATCCATGCGGTGTTCTTATAAACGGCGGTGATCATGAGAGTGTTGATTTTATTTTTTTTGCCGTCTTTGTAATCGAGGCACTAATTCATTTTTTTGCGGTTCTTTAGCCGAGGCGTGTCGGTTGCTTGCTTCATTTTTGTTGCTTTGTATCTATTCTCCCGGGGAGGCTATCCACGTCTCCGTAATTATTTGATTGGCTCAGTTCGTTCGTCCCACGCTGATTGGCACTAATTCATTTTTTTTGCAGTCCTTTAGCTGAGGCAGTGATCGGTTGCTTGCTTCAGTTTTTTGTTCCTTTGTATCTATTCTATTTTGTGTGCTTTGGAGCTTTTCTGCTTCTTTTGTGATAGCTGAAGCAATGGCACACCATTAATCTGATTATTGCATTTGCTCTTGCACTTATACTTTTTATGATCATTGCCTATGGTATCAACGGTGCATTATTATGCGATCGAGCTTTTGCTTATTGCCCATGAAGTGATAGATATATTCTTCTTAATTCTAGACCTCGATCCTTTGTATGCCATCAATGCTTCTGCGGTCGGATTATATACTTTTGTTTTTACGAGCACACACCCTATTCCCAAAGATAGTTTATCAAAGGTCCAAAATAATTGGAATTTTTTGGTTGTTGTATCGGTTTGTTTTGCGTGAAACAAATTTTGGTTTCATCTTTAAAATAAAAAAGATGCCAGTTGAGAATGTCCCAAAGGTGAAGTGAAATCATGAAATGAGAGGTATGTACTTCTCTCCAATTAATGCAGTGATATGTCCCAAAGTTTAGAATAAAATATTTGTTTCATGATCAGCTTGTCCCAAATGTATGCATGCACACCTTGTTTTTAAAGTTCTCCCAATTATATGCATATATTGTTTTTAAGTCTTTGCTATTTCCTCTTAAAGTACCATATGCTTGTGAGCTTTAATTAAATTAAATTAAAGTTCCAAGTTAACGTGTTCAGTTACTTATTCAAATATGTTCAGTTAGACCTGGGATCAAATGAATTTGTTTCCTTCTTAATGCCGATTACCACTTCTAACACTTATTATTGATTCAGAACTTCTACATCCAAAGCTTCTTTGGTGCTGTCCTTGTATGTTTTGTGCCTCCCTCGGGAAATGTGGTCTTTCTCACATCCACTACTGTACATTTGCCATCTTTGTTTGACTTTCATCATCATGCAACTCCTGTATCATTTATCTACGAGTGGGTTGGTATGGCGCTTACCTTTTGACTAAACCAATAGCTGCAGTCAAGGTAAATGGATCTGCATTATTACACTTTTTTGTAGAGATCTATCACTTTGTTGTGTTGGAATTCTTACGAGCTGACCTCCTACTAACGAGAGAGTGAGAGATCTCTCAATTTGTTGTCTGTGAATCTCTTACCTCTGAGGCTCGACATCCGGTCAAGCTTATCTTCGTTAAAAGTTCCTTCCGATTGACTTTGATCATGGTTTGCTTTTTTAGTTCATTAATCTGATATGTACTACTCAAATTAGGCATTGACCCTCATGTAAAATAAGCATCGCAAATGATATCATCATTTGCCCGATCTGACTTGGGGGACCCGTGTCTTCTTAGATATTACATATACCATCAAAAGGCTACCTATCCGCCTTGGCTATCTACATACTAAGTCTGCAGATTTAAAAGAAATGTTTTTTTTTTTTGAAACTTAGTCATGTTGGATCATATAGATAAATAAACTCGGTTTGTACAAAATCTTCATACATGCTTTATTATGTATTCTTTATATTCTTGTAGTAAACTAAAACTGAGGCGTAAAGTTTGTTTAGTCAAGACCTATGTTCAAGTTATCCGAATTCTGACAAGTTTTAATTTATATGCAATACACTCCTGCAATTGATATTTGGAGCATTGGGTGCATATTTGCTGAACTTCTCACTAGAAGGCCACTATTTCTGGAAAGAATGTTGTACACCAATTAGATCTTATAACAGATCTTCTTGGAACTCCATCATCTGAGACCTTATCTCGGGTATTACATCTCAATTCTTGATGTGTCGTTTTTGCCTGAACCTCCTGATTAAAGGATCTATAAGAACATAATATTAAAGCACCATTTTACCAACAAAGTTCATTGCAAGCCAGTGAAATATTTCCTTCAGGCTCCATTTATTTGCTTATTTTGTGATTCATGCTCCTTCTAGATGTTTTACATGTGGAGAAAACATCCATAATGTCATCTATGGTATTTAGATTCGAAATGAGAAGGCCAGGAGATACTTGGCCACCATGCGGAAAAAATATCCGGTGCCCTTTACTCATAAATTTTGAAATGCTGATCCTTTGGCTCTTCGTCTTCTAAAGTATTTACTTGCATTTGATCCTAAAGATCGGCCTACTGCAGAAGAGGTGAACTCAACCAGAGCACACTTTCTTTTCCTTGTTAGAACTGCTTTAACAGTTTCCATAAAAAAATGTCGCATATATATATTTTGACTTTTGATATAGCATATTATTTTATCTTTATTTCAAGCTCTAGCTGATCCATACTTTGCATCCCTTGCTAATGTGGAGCGCGAGCCATCAAGACATCCAATTTCTAAACTTGAGTTTGGATTTGAAAGAAGGAAACTGGCCAAAGATGATGTTAGAGAGTTGATCTACCGAGAGGTAGGGGGCAGTAGCTTGCTTCAGTTTTTTTTCCTTTGTATCTATTCTATTTTGTGTGCTTTGGAGCCTTTCTGCTTCTCTTGTGATAACTGAAGCAATGGCACACCATTAATCTGATTAATCTGATTATTGCCTTTGCTCTTGCACTTATACTTTGTTATGATCATTGGCTATGGTATCAACGGTGCATTATTATGCAGTCTGAGCTTTTGCTTATTGCCCATGAAGTGATAGATATATTCTTCTTAATTCTAGACCTCTGATCACTGTATGCCATCAATGCTTGTGCAGTCAGATTATATACTTTTGTTTTACGAGCACACACCCTGTTCCCGAGAGATAGTTTATCAAAGGTCCAAAATAATTGGAATTTTTTTGGTTGTTGTATCGGTTTGTTTTTATGAAACAAATTTTGGTTTCATCTTTAAAATAAAAAAAGATGCCAGTTGAGAATGTCCCATAGGTGAAGTGAAATCATGAAATGAGAGGTATGTACTTCTCTCCAATTAATGCGGTGATATGTCCCAAAGTTTAGAATAAAATATTTGTTTCATGATCAGCTTGTCCCAAATGTATGCATGATGTCTCTCAAATAATAGTTCAGCTCGGATCTTGCGGGGAGGAAGTTCAAGTTTCTACATACCCTAAGAAACAAACCTTGTAACAAATATTCTCCACTATATATGGACTACTAATGTTTGTTTCCTCCAGTGTCGCCATTCTTTGTTCCAAGGTTTTCCACTTTGCTTCCAATTATTTTAAAAAGGGTAAGAATAATCTATCGGTTTGCAGCCCTGTTTTACAATTTGCTAAAACAACCACCCTACTGAAACCATTATGTGGCTTCGAGCTGCGGGAGATATCAGGTTGCCTACGATCTCAATAGCAATAATTGATGGCTAAAATTTTGGGACTGAACAACCGATAGTAACAAGTTTAGTACCGGTGAAACAATAGGCTTGTCTAGGTCATTTTCTATTGGATTCCAAACATTTCCTGGCCTTGCAGATTTAGGCTTTTACTTTTCACTATCTTGCTTCTTCATAGGCATGAAATCCACTAAAGCTAAACAAATGCTGAAATCGGTAAGTAGGCTGATTATACGCTAATGATATTTCATCCCGAAGGGTTTACCGTTAACATTTTTTAGATACCCTTGGATAAAATTCCTTTGGAGGCGGATGCACTGATGAGTTCTGTGTCACCGGTCCCGCATTCCACAGTTCGGATCGGATAGTGAAAAACGTCACATAGATTGAGAGTCACAGTTGCTAATGCAACAAATGAGTCCTTCAACCATCCGGAAAATATCCATATTGTAAGTTCTTTTTCCATGGATGATCTTGTTCAAAAATTTCTTTCCGAAGCTTTTTCGACTTCTTTGGTTTCATAAGTTCATCTGCTTTTCAACAGTAATGTAGGGCAAAAGCAAGAACCCAAAGAAAAAAATATACAACAAAATATGATTGCGCTCCTTCCTATGTAATTTTAAAAGCGTAATTATATACTAATAATATTGAAGTCCTTTTTGTTTGAATGGCTGAAGCAATCATGTGCCAATTTCAAGCATTGAGCTTTCCATGTATTAAAAGGGCATGTTTACTTGACATTAACAAAGTAATGGGATGAGAAGATGCTTCTAACAAACTGTGGGGATCCCTTATTTTCCAGGTTTTGAAGTATGTCGCATCACTCCTTCAAATGCCAGTCAGAATTGGCGTAGCTGAGTTAAAGAATGGTACCAAGCTGTTTTCTTATCCTGGCTCCAACGATCAACATAAGCTGAAGCCATCTAAATAGGGTTCAACAATACCTTGTTTCCTGGGCAGCAAATGGGGAACCTGTTCTTTTTAGTTTTGACTCCTGCTTTTTCTCCCCTCCTTAATGCTTTTGGTAGGATTGTACGGACTCCCACAAACAATGCTTGAAAACTGAAATGGCTGTACATCACTCTTAATATTGGTGAAATAAAATGGATATTGAATCAAGGCAGCGCAACTGGTATCCTGGAAACATTTTTATCTGCAATAAGACATCCACATAAGTGATAGCCATTACTGACTTCTATGCATACTGTTGTAAATTTTTTGCCTTATTTTTGTTTTCTCAAGCATCCCCAAATATCGTTGTGCCTTGCTCCTAGATCGGCGCGCAAAGGCGCGCCATCCACTAGTTGCACTACATTCACCAGATAAAAAACATTGCCAACAATCTCGAAATAGCAATGCAAGTGGCATATCCAGCTTGGAATGATCATATAGTTAACCGTGTGTTTTTTTTTTTTTTTTTTTTTTGATTACACGCATAAACGCAGGGCGCCGACACGCACGCACACTCACCCCCTATTAACACCGCGTCGCTAACTCTACCCCCTATGAGCACCTTCGAAGGGACCGAGCCGGCAATTTTGAAGTTCACGGTCACCACGGCGCCTTTGTCGGCGGGTGACAGGCGCCTCCAGTCGGCGGGGGCGTCGCCTACCACTTAATCGCGTGGCGCGGAAATCCTGAAATAAATCCAGGATAATGTGTCGCACCCGAGTTTGAACCCCGGATGGGAGCCCCCCTAACCAATGGCCTTTGCCATTGCGCTATGAACCCCTTGACAACCGTGTGTTATTTTGAAGGAACATATCTGGCTATTTGGCTATCAATGTCATGCGCAAAGCAATTGTCGTTTATTTCGGGGTAAGTGTTGTAATCTGTTTTGAAGTTTTGTGCTACATTTCAATCTATGATTTGTAATATTGCTCTTGATAATGTATGTACAGAATGAAGATATGAGCAACTCCAGCGGTTTGGTATTTGGACCTGGCATTCCATATTTTTGCCAAAATCTATGAATTGTCCTCTCCAATGGTTTGGCATTTGGGTTGCCAAATTGGTGAGACTTGGGATTTGAGGGGACAAACTAGGCATATTTGCCAAGTGAATCTCAACTTGGCAAAACTCCTCTCCTGCGTGCATTGCCTGCTTCTCTACCGCGTGCATTGCCTGCTTCTCTCCCGCGCATGCCACATGCAACCACTAATTTAGGTTTTGCCAAGTGAAAAATGCCAAACCATTAAAGATGTACTTATTTAACTTGGCAAACATCTTCGGGACTTGGCAAATTGTAACTTTTGCCAAGTGCAATTTGACAAACCGTTGGAGATAGGAGCCCAGTTTTTAATTGACCTACTCAAGTTCAGAGAGAATGAAGCTAAAGATAGTATTCCTCAAGACATTTAGGAAATTCTCACTCATTTTGAGATCTCATAAAGTTGTGATTTTCCTCTTTGGATGTGCTTCTATAATCAACACAATAACTCTACGTCACATCTTCTTTGGGTGAAACAAAGATTTCTCATTTTGAACTATGGATCATGTGTTGTTTTTTGTATGTCTGAAATGCATCTGTGGCGTTAGCATGGGCACGCTAACTCTACGTTACATCTCTGTGTGAAACATAAATTTCTCATTTTGATCTATGGATCATTCATTGTTTTTAATGTCTGAAATGCACCCATGGCGTTAGCACCAGCACGCTACTAGTTACTCCCTCCGTCCCTAAATAGATGTCATTCTCGCTTCCCGAGAAGTCAACGTTTTCAAACTACCGGCAATTATATATTAAAATATGTAACTATTTATGCTAAGTAATTAGTATCATCGAAAGATCTTTAAGTCTAGTTTTTTTAATAAATTTATTTAGAGATATAAATGTTGCACGTATTTTCTAAAAACGTAGTCAAAGTTGAGAAAGTTTGGTTTGCACGCACCCCATAGCGACATCTAAAAAGGGACGGAGGGAGTAATGTACCAATATATCCTCCATCAAGCTAATCCTCATTCCCCATCGTTGAGCCGGACACTGGTGCTTTCACGGTCTCAGTAGAGGCAGTAATCCCGCCAATTTTTACTATGTTGGTTTCAAGGATACATGAAGTCATGGCACCTCAAGCTTCATTTTGATGTATACAATCTTGGAGCCTTAGACAGGAATGGTGGCTCAGTGATAAAAAGATCCAGACACACAATTCCATACAGTCCCCCTAAAAAAAACAATGTATACCACACCTGAATGAGTTTAGAATACAGCAGCTAAGTAAAAACATAATGCTCATATCAGGAGTCATTCAGCTTTCTATTAGATTGTTAAGAGGCTGTTAGATGCTGTTTTAATCAAAAGTTTGAGCCACATTCAACCTCCAACTCTTGCCAAAATGAGAAATGGGAAGCGTGGGCAGGATTAAAAATAGTAAGCACGCAAAGGATAAAAATACAAAGGCTTTGGCAGAATGAGCTTTGACAAAGTAGCAACAAAAATATAGAAGCCAAAGGTGCTCAATATGAAGGGGTAACACTCGCCACATAACAATTGCAGTGTACGTTTGATAGGAAGCACATCAGAAGTCATCAAGTGTTACACAAGGTTGATGGTCATCTCATCTAGCATGCCTCGTGCTAATCATTGTATTATGATCATACAATTGATATGCAGCACACAGGAAATCACTAGATGTTAATCAAGGGTCCTCTGATCTACCAAGTACCAACTGCTAACTATTGTAGAGTCAGCAAATCCAAAAACAATTAGATGTTTGCATCATAAAATCACAGATCCTCTAATTCCGCAGTCGGAGTCTGGGCTAGAGTAGGGCGCATACAGAAGAGCTAACACAGAAGCATGTTTCACGGGGTTACTCAGACAGCGGCAAATCCTTCGGCTCAGTGTCTAGATCCGTGTCCAGAGGAACACCATCTTGCGTCCTGCACAGGCAAGATAGCCAGCTCGATATGGATGCACAGCAAACAAGGATGGAACCTCGGTCATGTGTTCACTTTCAATGCGGCGCTTTGCAGGAAGTCAAGATACTATCATCATTTAGATCAACAGAGACGATATGTATGTCCCTTTCAGTTCCAAGGAGAAGGTCGCAGTCAGTCCATCCCCAGCTTGCCCTGCAACCATGGATTTGAGTATTTATCATTGCCCTCATCAAACTGATGACATATACTATGCATAGCGAAAAGAAATGCAAAGGAAAACAGAACTGCTTTCCTTTATTCAAATATGTTGCTTCTCAATAAACGCCACTTTAAAATGTGTGCGTTCAAACTATAGGCACTTAAACAGAGAACATATGAAAAAAGATCAAAAAATTACCACATACAAATGGTATCAGTGCTTTCTTCATCAGAAAGAGTTTTAAAATCATTATAGCATAGAATAGAAAAAGTTTTGGTCAACAGATTACATCGGAGGATTTACAAAATGGTAAGTAAAAAAGCAGAGGAACATGCATGAATGAATAAAATTGGTACTCCGCACAGGGAAATGTTATTTCGAAATAAAGGAAATAAATCAGAATGAGACCATACTTGAATGTAGTTGAAGGAGAAGAATGCTGTTGAAAGCATGAATTTTCGAAGTTCGCGGACACTAAAAATTCCAACAGTATTATGGTGACTGCATAGATAAGCGTTAGATTAGCATATCTGTTCTCTTTAATACATAAACCACAGTTCTGTCTAAGGAAGCACAGTCAATGAAAAGCATGCCAAATGACCATTTTAATGATATTTTAGCAGCAATGCATTGAACAAGTACTTCCAACCAAAAATAACAGATACAAACATCACAGCCCCCACAGGATGCATCATATGGTGATTGAATAACTTTTAAGCAAAAACCAAAAAGTAAAACCTTGTCGCCGCAAAGGAAGTTTCCGCTTGGTGAGAAATAAACTGAACGGACAGCATACTTATGTTTGGCAACCTTCAAGCTCTCCGGCTTCAGCATTTTCATGTTTCTTAAATCCCATAAGCAAGCTGTACTGTCCAATGAACTTGTTGCCAGCATATATGGGTTCTCTGGATTGAAATCTATTGAGGTAATGCAATCACTATGCAGTTTCCACTTGCTTGAGACTTGACCCACTCTCTCATCAAATGCCTTAAGCTGACCCTTCCCTTCACCAAAAATACAAACAAGTGCCATTATCTGGTGCTTGGCAAAGGGAGAATGCTGGATAGTCACACAAATATATGGTATTAAAAAACATCCTTGTCCACGTCCATGAGACAAATATCACCATCATCCGTACAGCTGTAAATCTGCAAGTCAAGAATCAATACAAAGATTCACAATACTGAATTTCCAATTGTGCACACAAAATGAGATAAAAAAACAAGCAAGTGATCCTCAGCCAGTAAACTATCAGTTGCTACAACTTACAATTCTACCAAGTCCTTTCTGTATCCAACTTAAAGGAGACCCTTTCCTCCCAATCTTTTACCACTAAAGAGTGACATCCCAGCTCAAACACCAAAAGCGAGATAGTAACATACAATAAGCTCGGAATTCAATCCTAACCACGAGATTTACCTGGAGAATACGACCAATACTAGAGCATCACTGAGATCACATAAGCATACCCACCCATCTTACCATTCTTGCTATGTCAGGATAGAAACTGTGAGGAAACCCCAAAAGCAAGGCAAGGCAAGGCAATACGCCACTACATTTCAGTAATAGCCAAAGGCTCATCACCTTCCTTGGAGCAGAGGGGTGAGCCGTGATTCCCCCTACGGATCCGGTGTGCGGATAGTAGGTGAAGACGCCCTCGACAGCACCGCGGCCACCATACGCCAGGCATGGTCGCACCTCCGTCAGCGGGCGGTCCGCGTCCCAGAACACGAGATGTCCCAGCGTAGTCCCCGCGGCCACCACCGTGCGGTCTGCCAGCGGCAGGACCCGCGCCACCGTAATGATGCTAGTCCCGAGCTTCCTCACATTCCGCGGGTACAGCACCAGGTCCTCGCCGGGATCGGCCGCCGCACGAGCCTCGCCCGCAGGCGGCCAAGACGCGGCGCGGAGCGCGGAGGTGAGCGGCGCCGAGGCATCCGCCAAGGTCCTGGCGAGGAAGGCGTCGGTGATGGGGAAGTGGGCGGCCCGGGGCTTCAGGCGCGTTGAAGGGAGCGGTGCGGCGGAGGGCGGCGCCGGCTGGAGGCGCGCGCGCGACCGGAGCGGCGCGGGGGCCCCGTAGGGGCTGCGGGAGCCGCGCGGGGCTGCTTCTTGGGGCGGGCGGCGGCGAAAGCGGCGGAGACGTCGGCGGCCTGGCGGCGGAGCTGGGCGAGGATGGCTTGGTTGCGGAGGACGTTCTCCTGCCGACGGCGCTCGTACTCCGTCAGGGCGGCGGGCGGTTCTGCCATTTTTTTTTTAGTAAAAGCTTGGGAACCGGCGAAAATTTTAGATTTAAGGGACCCAGCTAACGCACCGGGAAACCAGATCGTCAGTCCGAGCAAGGATCGCCGTCCGTTTAGATCGGACGTCCACACGCTATTTGACCCTCTCGCTCTCACTCTCACTCTCACTCGTTGAGGGAAGAGAAGCTGTGTGACAAGCCTAGCTTCAGAGTTTTCATTGATGTGTTGATTGAGAGTGTGGCTCCATAATGATTGAATATATATCAATTTATGAGTTTGATTGTTGCATCAATTGAAAATCTCAGTGTTTATTTTTATTGTGTCAATTCATAATCTCTCGAATGATAAAAATAGACACTTCAAAACGAATTGAACATTCAGTGGACTGAATGGCAAAAGGCATTTATACATACACAGTCCAACATTTAGGAGACTTGACATTAGTGAGTGCTCTCAATTTTAGGCATTGATATATACACAACTAAGCCAAAAGATTTTCAATGAGCAAAAGACACTCAAGTAGCACATCAGAGAATGTGTGCTTCATACAGAGTTGCATATATTATGCATGCAGATCCCTCCATTCTCCCGGGGTGCTCCTTTGCTTGCAAAATGGCAAAAGCGCTCTAAAAGGTCATCAATCTCTCCAACTTTTCAGGTAAGGAGCTCTAAAACATCATTTGTGATAGGCCTATAAATTAAATAAACAAACAATTAAGATATGTTGAAGACTATATATAATGTCCAGATATGTAAATCAAATATAAAGAGGATTACCGTCAATATTTGGGTGAAGCTATAAATTGCATTATAAGCTGCAGCCTGTTCTTGCGCATCACTAGCACCACCACCTTCCTGCTCCCCAACCTCTTGTACCTTGCAGTGGAACAAAACATGAGGGTTCAGAGGAATAATGCATAATTGACAACACATGAAACATATTTTCACCAACATACCACTGAAATTTGCGGTACATGTTCCTGATCGCCTTGATTACTTCTCTCCCCCAACCTGTTTTCCTTATGATGTAACATTGTCCTGCCACACCTCGTCTGGCTCCGGCGGCTCAACGTCAGGATTGATGCTAATGCGCAGGGCTGAAGAATGTATTAGCCGTATAGGAAGTGCGTACGTGTAGTACGTACTTACAGGTGACACGTCTGAAGTCTAACTGAATCGGAGTGACACAGGGTCGGAGGAATCTTGGAGCTGTTTTGGAAGGGAAAATTGGTGTGCGGGCAAGACAGTTGTCTTTGTCAGTGCACACTATACACTGTGTAGTGTGTAGAATATATATAAGGGAAAGTGCTGATCATGTAGATCTCTTATGTCTTGTAAAAATTATAATCCAATAGTCTGGATGTTTGTTTCAGGCTTTCAGCGCACACTTACTATGCATGTAGCTAAGTTCTCCCTGAAGCTCCTAAAGCGTCCCCAACAATGCTATCCTAGCTAGCTCATAGCACTCTATGTCATCATTTTTCTGAGATAGAAGAGAGGAGATAAAAAAGAGAAGAGACTATCTTTTATCTCAACAGTTATCTCGCTCAGAAAACGACGTAGTTTGTGGACCTGCTCATAATGACTGAAAGAGAAATGAAAGAAGATGTAGAATAAAATATCATTTGCATGTGAGGTTCACACGATGAAGTAGCAATGACATGGCTTACATAAGCTAGCGATTGACTCAACTGTTGGGGACGTCCTTATTTGTGTTGCTTTGTGTTCTGGATCGGTTACTATTATTGTGGTAACTAGCTGAAACCCCGTGCAGTTGCGCGGGCTAGGAAGATTGAAATCACAGGAACAAATAAATAAATTAATACAATTCAAGAGGAGTTTGTGACCTGTCAATCAGATGGGAGAACAGGGTAAGTGACCAAGTAGGAAGAGCAGAAACACAACACCGGGGCATGATGATAGCAATTGGATCTGCTTACTGATCTTTGGTCCGGTGTACACTGAGTAGGTGTAGATGGACCGGAAAGATACTGTATTGCAGTAAGAAGCCATTCAGAATGTTTGAGTTGGGCGTCAGGGTAGTTTCAGCAGCAGGGACAATTAACACCTCGCAAATGATCATTAACGCATTGAATGAATTCGAATCGGAACCTGAACTGCATAGGCACACAATATTTTTAGGGAATCAAACATATGAATACACATGGTCAATAACGCATCAAATGAAATGAATAGAAATCTGAATTTGAGATGCATAGGCGCAGAATATTTTATACAGGATATAGTTACGGATGTAAACCTATGAATGTGGAAGAAAATAAGGGTTCAGAATTAAATCAAGGGTAGAACCAAATCAGTTTGAAGAAAGGAAAGCTGTTTTCAGAAACCGTGAACGTGTAGCAGGCCTGCTGTGAGGGGCCATGGCTGCAGCGTACTTTGGAGGTTTGAGGTACATGATCCAATCTTTGCTGGCGGTGTTCGGTCATGGTAGGTGCAGCAGGAACCAAAAATAGGACCTGCACCACCAAGCGAAACAAATGCATACCGAAACCGGAAGATATCACATGTTAAGCTTACTGAAGCTGCATACAGAAAGCTGACCCTTTTGGGCATTTCATCGAGCATCTGCAGGGCATAGGAAGCAGAGACGAACTCGTCGGGGTCGTGAGGCCGACGATGCTGAATCTGGCAAGCTGCGTGAAGGGTCACCATGTTCTAATCCGCTGGCACAGGCAGCTATGTGGCAGAGTGACGATTAGCTATCTATGTTAGTATCGAAGGGAAGAGTTAGATGAACACAATAAATGGAATGAGCAGCGTATTGTTGGTAGTAACAGCATGACGTACGTGAATGTGATTCATGTATATGAATCGCCCTGCGCTGACGCCTTGCATCCATGATGGAAGGGAGCAATTCACAGGCAGCGGTACATCAATGGTCAACACAGTAAGCGGCCGGATGTAAACATGCATGAAATAGAAGGAGCTGGAGAGAACGTAGGCTGAGGTAATCGTGAAGGAGACAATTTATTAGCGAGGAAATATAACAAAATTTTCAAATGAGGAGACGTATCTGGTCTGAGCTATGGAAACCTGGGTGGATGGAGCGGCGTGGCTGGCGGGGGCTGGAGCCGGTGGGAAGGCGAGGCAGGAAGTGCGGTCGAGGGAGCAGCACGCCGGCCTCGCCGCGAAGGTGGGCGGCGGCGGTGCGGTCGAGGAGCAGCGGAGGCGGCTAAGCGTCGTTTCGTCTTTTTTTTTTTTTTTTTTTTAACTTGGTGGCACAGGCACGGAAGGGGCTGGAAGGTGTTCGTTTCGTTTTTTTTTTTTTTTTTACTTGGTGGCGGTAGAGCGACGCGGTGGACGCTGATGCAAGAGGCAAACTGAAGGGGCGACGTGGCACAACGTAAGAGCAGTAGATGGTATACGAAAATAAGGTTAATGGATAGATAATGTGACATCAGTACATCCGGATGCAGAGGCAGGTGAGGATGGTGCGCCGCCACTTCGTGGTGCACGGCGGACCGCCACGCCAGTACGACGCGTTCCACATGATCCTCCACTCTGTCTGGCTCCGGCGGCTCAACGTCAAGATCGCGGCTGATACACAGGGCTGAAGAACGTACTTACAGGTGACACGTCTGATCTGAAGGTCTAACTGGATCGGAGACAGTGAGGTAGTTGCATGGTGTCATTTTGACACAGGGTTGGAGGAATCCTGGAGCTTTGTTTTGGAAGGGAACATTGGTGTGCAGGCAAGGCAGTTGTCTCTGTCAATGCACACTATACACTAATACACTGTGTAGTGTAGTATATCAGGGGAAATGCTGATGATGTAGGTCTCTCGTGTCTTGTAAAAATTAGAATCTAATAGTCTGGATGTTTATTTCAGACTTTGAGTGCACACTTACTATGCATGTAGCTAAGTTATTCCTGAAGCTCTTATTTGTGTTCTGGATCGCCGGTTACCATTGTGGCAATGTGACGTCAAAGTTGACACGACGACGAAAACTAGATAGTACGGTCGGGGGAGTACTCGGTATGCTGGACTAGTCAACAAAGTAGTACTTGGCACGATCACCTCTTCATCAAGATACAAAAGTCCATGTAATGTACCTCTAATCAGTAATCATCAATATACTTTCACATTTTAACAAGTTTACATACTAATTATTTTGTAGCCTGCAGACTTATCTCTCCACCTCCTACTTTCCCATACCCTTTTAATTAAAAAAAAAAACAGCACCGACACGGAGGCGGAGAAGGTCCCACAGCACCGGAGCGGAGATGGAGAGGGCTGAGCAGCGGCCGTCGAGGTAGAGTTGGTGGCATGGCCAGGTGAGAAGGCAAAGGCGGCCGCCGCGGAGATGGAGAGACCAAGGCACCCCCTCCTCTTCTCATCTAACAAGATCTGACGCCGACCTTCCTCGTCTTCTACACTATCGGCCCCTCTCTCCCTTCTCATGTGTCCCTGAACTTGTTGGTGAAAGAGCCGCAAGGATGGGTGGGCACCACAGAAGGCAAAGTGTGCTCGCCTAATCGTGGCCCGTACGCATGGCTAGAAGGTTGCTAACGTGGATGCAACCAAGCCGGGTCGACGGACGGTCGTGGAGGTCCACGGTGAGAGTCGTTGTCACTGAGGCCTAGATTAGGAATGGGTGGAGGAGGTGAGAGTGCCGTGCGAGACTAGGGAGTACTAATTACAATATGAGGGTATGGAGTACAATATGAGGGTATGGAGGTCTTTTCCCCTCGTCCTTGGTATATGTGTGTCGAGATCGGTTGGATTCCGGTGATCTCGGCACATCGGGCGCGAACTTGATGGCGGCGGGGATGGTGTAGGCGGTGGCAAGGGCTATTGGGGTGATGTCGAGAAGGAAGAAGAGAGGAGGAGCTTGGGGAGGGGCGGCTCGGTGGTGGCGCGGCGGAGGGCGGCGGCGTGGGCGCTGGTGCGCGCGGCGGGCGGTAGGGGCGGGAGGCAGCAGCGTTGGAGGAAGAGGAGGAAGGGGGGGCGGTGTGGCGACGAGGCGCGGGGCGGCCCCGAGGCCGATGCGCCAGCGTGGGCGCCGGCGCGTGGAGGTGGCCAAGGCGGCAGCGTGGGGTGCACAGGCTGGTGGGGGAGGAGAGCGGAAGCCGGAGAGCCGGAAAGCTTGGGGAGTTACCCCTTGGATTTTCTTTCTTAAGATCCCAGCGATTACATGCCCCTTGTATTTATAGTCCAGAGGGGAGACTTGCAACGCCGTTGCCTCTTCCTCAAGATCTAGAGGTTTCCTTATAGATTGGAATACCTCTTTTACAAGCAATCTTATTCCTTTCCTATTTTATTCCTATCTTTTATTCCCTAAATATTCTATTACTTAATGGCGAAAGCATGACGTGCGAGTCACGGAGGGGAGGGGCGGCGGCGCCCGGTCAGAGGCCAGGCGCGCGTCGCCTTTGGGGCCGAGTCGGGCGCTGGGGCTGCCCCTTTGTTGGGCCCTTCTCTGGCAGTGCTCTTTTGGTTCATGACAATGTGTATGTAAGATGACTGAATGCTAAAGTGGAGAAGAATGGAGAGGAAAAAGGGCAGAAGCGACAACCAGCTTAGACACAAGAACCAAAAAAAAAAAAAAAAACTTTGTAAGAGAGACAAGTGAGCCATATATTAATGATAAAGAGCTAACTACTATATATATATATAGTGTCCGAGAGAAAGCCACAACTAGTCTTACTTTCAACGACTATAATTTTTAGGCAGAGGAGTACTCTTGATAAATGAGATGTATATATATATTTTAGAACCGAAATATTTTAGAACCGAAAGAGGGTTTGCTATGCTTCCCGGCGCCTATCCACTCAGGCTCGACCCAGTTTTTTTTTTTTTTTTTTCTTTCACACCATCACATTTCCGTACCCGTCAACGATCCTTTCAGTTTTTAGAATACCTTGGACCTGTCCGCTAACTTGTTCCCTACACCCACCCAAAATAAATGTCGCTATGGTATTTGTGATGTTTAAATTTTTCATATAGTAGTAATTAATTAATTAGAACTATTCCTACAGTAAGGTCTGTGATCTGTTTAATTTTTTGACTGATTACATGTGTGTACATGTATTATGCCTGCTATTTTTTTTTTTTTTTTTTCGAAACCGGACTTTACCGTTTTGCATTAAGAAAAGGCGAAAAGAAGACCAAGTTTGAATACATCCTGCTATAAATTAAATGATCTATTCCTCCATACACTATTGTGGAAATTTCATCCTTTTGCCAATGTTGCATGCAGAATGGGGATCTTATCTCAGGTACTGACCCTATGAACAGTGCAGTTCGAAATTTTATATGTTGAAGTGTTTCAATCCTGTTTTCTAGGAATTGTGCCCTTTTTTGTGGAATTCAATAAACGAAGATTCATGCCTTGCAATCCATTTGTCTTCTACAGCTGTCTGATTAGTGACTACAGTTGTTCATATTTATATTACTGGTAAACCTTCCATTTTTTATTGTTGCTTATAGTTCTCTTTAGCACTATAAACTGTGTTAGCACCCAAAAGAATGGTTCATTTGGTCCAAGTTACAGCCATGCAATCTAATCTAAAAGGGTCAGTTAGGTTTTTCTGTTCTGAATTGAAAGGGTATTTCTGATAAATTGGAAGCAAATCTTGAGGGATAAAAGTTGCTTCACAGAGTTTGGCAGAAAACAAGCATGCAAGTGTTTTGAGCACTGATCCTTTTGTGTACAGGAGAGGGTGATATTTCTGATAAATTTCTGCTTTTCGGAGAAAACATTTGACTAACTAGATGTACCGTGCTGAAAATATATATATGATTTTTTTAACAATATGAACACCTGATGCTTTCATTCTTTGTTTTGGTTAAGATTATCTTTCCTCCATTGTTCTTATGTAATCTGCAGCTCTTTTAATGATGGCAACTGGTAGTGAAGCCTCAAAGCCAGCTGAGGTGCCAGCTGAGACTGCTTTGACCTGGCATAAACAGGACAAGAAGAAGAGGACGCATAAACATGACAAGAAGAAGAGGATGCTCCACGCAGTTGCTTATCATGTTCTAGCCACATTTGTGGAGCTATTAACACTTAAGTAGTTTACGAATCTGTATGTTATATCATCCTGATTAATTGTCTTTTGAATAATTATGGGATATGTTTCCATACCGTGCAATGACAGAGATTGCTCCCCGTTTTCTCATTCAGCCAGAACTATGCAATGGTTCATTATGGAAGTTTTTTTCTTGTTTGAACAGAATTGCTCTAAGAAGGCAATATAAATTTCACAATCTGAGCCCCAAAAGAATGGGTGCTGGAAAACCGAAACATGATCACCTCCAGTTTTTCATGCAGTTAGTTGTTTTTCATCCGAGTTAGTTATATATGTGGACCGGCTGTCTCAAATTTTTATTTTATGTTACTGTAACATACTTTGGTCCAATTGTTGCTATGAATTCCTCTGCTGCTTTCTGCAACAGTTGGCTAATTAAACTACGAAGATATGAGACAAAAATTACAAAGAAATCTTATCATCGGATAGTTTTTAAGTGCATTTCTTAAATGAATCCGTGGCAACGCACGGGCACTATACTAGTGATGTTTAAATTTTTCAAATTTGACTAGATTTACATCACGGACTGAACAGGCGAACGGCCCCGGCGCTCCCCGCGGGCGACTTCGGGCGGCGCTAAACCCCAGCCACCGCCCCTCCCCTTCCTCCACTCCTCGGCCCGCGCGCGCTTTGAGGGCAAGGCCCCGCCGGCCTGCGGGGATGGCGGCGGCGGGGCTCTCCCGTTTGGCGGCGTGCGGTGGTGTTTGGCGGCGGCGGCGGCGCCGGCGATCCGCGTCGCGCGCGGCAGCGTGGTGCTCGGCGGGGCGTGCTCGCCTCTGCTGCGGCAAGCGGCCCGGAGCCTACCACGGCGCAATGTGGAGACGGTGGCGTTGTCTCCCCCCGTCTTCCCCTTCTTCCTCGGCGTGGCGCGGCGGCGTTCTTGGTGTCGGGTGGCAGGACCTGGCGTGCAGCCGGATCCGGCGCCTAGACTTGGTGTCTCGCCGGTTGTGTTCATGGCGGCGGCGTGGAACATCGGATCCTCAACCCTAGAAGCCGGATCCGGTGTCTTCCGGGCGGGGATTTGGAGGCGTCGCGGACGACGGCGTGCCGATGCAAATGGGAGCGCGAGGGATTTGGGCGGGAGGTGAATCCTACCCCATGGTGGCGCGGTCGACCGCCCATATCCGGGGCTTTGGAGAACCCAAAGGCGGGCTGATTCGTGACTCGGGACGATGGGCGCCGCAGCGCGTCGACATGGTGGCGGTGTTCTCGGATGGCGGCGGCGGTGAAGCAATTAGGTTGGCCGTTTCGGGGATAAACCCGTGGCCAGCCATGGTGGCTTTCACATTTCGTCAAGGTGGAGGTGTCGTGGAAAGGGGCGGTGAGGATGGCGGTGGACGCCGGCATTTTCAAGATCTCGTATTTGGCGACGGTGCATCATGCGGGTTGGCATAACGGCGTGGCCCCAGGGGACATGGCATTGGCGCTCACTACTTCGCCGGCGGCGGTGCCCGAGGGTGCCACTTTCCTCGCCGGAGGCGTCTTTTTCAAGTGGATCGATCTCTATGGTGAAAACCTACACCAATTGGGTGGGCGGCGATGGTGTCTTTGGATGGCATCTTCTCGTTGGAGACGTCGGGCTGGTGGAAGATCCCTTGGATGTCGGTGGCGTCGGCATCAAGGTGGCGCTCATCGCACACGCCTATGGGGCTTTATCTTTGTTGCCGGATTCACGAGGATCCGGAGTCCGCAATGGTGGTTGAACTTTAGTTGTTTTATTTTTTTTAAAAGTGCACCGGTGTTTTTGGGTGACTTTGGTCTTACCCATAACACCGTTTTTCGGTTGTAATTTTGTTGGCACCGATGCATCCTCGGATGATCAAGCCGAATTTATTTTCTTTATCTTAAAAAAATTATAGAAAATATTAAAACATTTGTACATTTAAGGATATATCTATCTAATAATACTAATTATATATTATTTACATCATAAATTTAATACTTTCTTGTATATATTTGGTCAAAGTTAAGCACACTTCTTAAAAAAAACGTGAACGACACTTTGGAGCGGAGGGAGTACCATACCTCCTCGTTGACAACAAACTGAAAATTATTATCAGTACAACGGATCATTATTCCACCAACAAATTCCTAGCATCAAGACGATCTAGAAATATTTTTGCAACATCATATTTGAGGTTCAAAAATAAAGAAAAAGGAAGCTTTGAGACACTACGAGCCCGAGACCTCTTCCACTGCCCAAGGCCTAGTATGTGAAATGACACGGTCCATGAAGGCCCATTGCTCTACAAACAGTAGTAAAGCGCGAAGAGGTAGGCCGCGGGCGGGCGCGGCCGTCCGTCACCACTCTTCCCCTCCTTCGCCCCCTCCTCTTCTCGGATTCGCGCCGCCGGCGAGCTCCGAGCGCAATCCCGCATCCACCATCGCCTCGCAGCTCCGTCACGGTCGGTCGATTCTACTGCCGTATCTCCGCCGGTACCGTCACCCGTAAACCCGCTGTGTCCTAACCCTAACCCTATCCGCATTCCATCCGTCGTCTCGGGGCAGCGGCAGCGGCATCCGACAACGTCGCGTGCCAACGCTAGCGCGCGCAATGGAGACTGAACCAGGCGGAAATAAACTGAAGGAGGCCACTGTTCCCGGCCGCGGCAAGAAGAGGCCGCCATCCCCGGCTCTTCTCCCAGCGACGACGAGGAGAACTCGTCGATGTCCACCAGCGACGACGACGGTTGGTACTTCAGTGAGGAGGAGCAGGAGGAGGAAGAAAAAAAAACGACGACGAGGACTATCGAGGTACAGCCAGAGCTCCGCTTTATTTTGTTTTCTTTTTCAGTCCGATAGATCTACTTTAATGCATACAGCATCATTCTCTTGGTGCTTTGTTTTTTGTCGTTTTTGTGGGTTGGGATTTGTCCGTACTGAAATGCTGCACGAATAATGTTCAATTTAGCTTTAAAAAAATAATGTTCAATTTTTTTTTTTTTTTGGTTAGCCCTTTGCTTTTTTTTTTTTACTAATTGGATTATGAACTATGGTTGGTGCTTCTTGATTGGGTGACACTGCAAGGAAAAAAACCCTATAATGTGTGCTGGAAATAGTTCTTGGCTGTTTATCATACTAGCTATGAACATGTGATTTGATTTCAGTCTATTGGCGATAAGAACACAAATGATAGTTTTTTGAGAAAATGAAATAATGCATAATCTTCTATGTTCGTCGGTACCCGTTATTTCTTTGCTAGCATTTTTCTGTCATCACTTAAGAATCAAACTTTAGCGTCAGCATTTATGAGTGGTAGAAGCACTATAGATACAGTCACAAGTCGAGGCAAGAAAAGCAAGACGAAGATGAGCAGGTGGACAGAGTCAACAAGATGGTATAAGCGAGACTGATGCTGTTTATGCTCAAGCCTTAATTCTGTGCAAGAACAGACTGAATCGCACTGTTTTCATGTTCTTTGAAACTAAAGAAGGCCAGCTGAACTGGGTGAAGGTCTCCTGGGACTACAGGAACAGGACATCCATATCGAAGTCAAAGTGATCCCGAGCAGCGTTACTATTGTGCCACTTTATGTTGTTTAATTTTCGATAATGTGCATGTTGAGTCCTTTGTTAGGCATTGTGTTCTCTTGATTGGTATTGTTAATTTGTAATGTGGACCGTGTCCAAAACTATGTTGGGTTTTATGTCTGCACCTCTAATCTAATTTTAGCTTTAGCATTATGGCTGGAGTTGAACTTAAGATTCTAGATTTTTATTTGGTTGATTTGACTGTTTCAACAATTTTGGATGTAGGGATGAGCCCAGCAGACAGGGCCATCGTCAACCAGACGGGGTTGTTCACTGAGATTTTTAAGGAAAAGCAAGCTATGTTGCAGAGCATTTGGCATGAAAGGAAAGAGGCTGAAGAAGATGCCCGCAAGGCCCCTGAGAGGAAGGTAAAAAAAAGTTCATGCAGCTAGCAGATGAATGTGGTGCAACTCCTGAGGAGGCCCCAGAGTTGTTCATTGGAGTGGTGAGGATAGTGCAGGTGGTTGAAAGTGTTATGGATCTGTTCATTCACACCACCCCTGCAGGAAGGCTGATCATTCTCAAGCTATATGCCGAGGTCGACAACTAGACCCTCCTATATTATTTTGTCTAGTATTTCCGTTTGCTTGAATGAAAATGGGGCTTGCCCTCGTGTTGAAAAAATACTATTTCGTCTTTCATTTGTAGTTTATGTAGTAATGGTGTCTTTGGAACAATTTGTATTTGAACCTTCTCAAAAAAAAAAAAAAAAAACAATTTGTATTTGAACTATGGCTGTAGTGATTGAACTAAGTGTGTTTGAACTATGTTTCTGGCTTGTGGTATTTCAACATTTGAACTGTAGTAAGTACGTGGTGCCTGGTTGAGAGTCAACTGTGAGTGCTGGTTTGTGGTGATGGTTTCAACTGTATGGTGATTTCAATTTTGGTGTTTACAGAGTTTGATTCCTTGTTTGTTTTGACAGGCTGATGTGCAATCAGTAGCTGAGAGCCGTAGGAGGCACCATACGGATGAAGAAGATACGGATGAAGAAGACGATGATCTCTTCGAGTTGATTGAAGATTCCATGGACTATGAAGAACTTCGAAGCCTTCGTGTACTGTATGTATGAGTACGTCATGCACATTGACAAGGAGGAGCAGGAGGAAGAAGAAAACGATGACGAGGACTATCGAGGTACAGCCAGAGCTCTGCTTTAATTTGTTTTTTTCAGTTGGATAGATCTACTTAAATGCATACATCATCATTCTATTATCACTCAAGAAAGTGTAACATATTCTCTTGGTGCTTTGATTTGTTTTTTTTTTTTACTTTTTTGTGGGCTGGGATTTATCCGTACTGAAATGCTCCACAAATAATGTTTAAATATTTTTGGTTAGCCCTTTACTTTGTGTTTTATTTACTAACTGGATTATGAACTTTAGTTGGTGCTCCTTGATTGGGTGACACTGCAAGGCAAACACCTATAATGTGATATTTTTCCGTGCTGGAAATAGTTCTTGGCTGTTTATCATACTAGCTGCGAACATGTGATTTCATTTCAGTCTATTGACAATAAGAACGCAAATGATAGTTTTATCAGAAAAGGAGATAATGCATAATCTTCTATGTTTGTCGGTACCCATTATTTCTTTGCTAGCATTTTTCTGTCATCATTTACAAATCAAATTTTAGCTTCAACATTAATGAGTGGTAGCAGCACTACAGATACAGCCACAAGTGGAGCCAAGAAAAGCAAGGCGAAGGACGATCAAGGTACAGCCAGAGCTCTGCTTTAATTTTTTTTTTCAATCGAATAGATCTACTTAATAAGTACAGTATCATTTTACTATGTCACTCAAGAAAGAGTAACATATTCTCTCGGTCCTTTGATGATTTTTATACTTTTTTCTGTGGGCTGCGCATGAATAATATTCAAATATTTTTGGTTACTTTGTCTGTTTATTTTGGGTACTACCTGGATTATTAATTAATTATGGTTTGGTGGACTACGGTTGGTGCTCCTTGATTGGGTGACACTGTAAGGAAAAAACACCTAGAATGTGATACTAATCCGTGATGGAAATAGTTTTTGTCTGTTTATCATACTAGCTATGAACATGTGATTTGATTTCAGTCTATTAGCAATAAGATAAGAAGAATACAAATGATAGTTTTCTGAGAAAAGGAGAAAATGCATAATCTTCTATGTTTGTTGAGTACACATTATTTCTTTGCTAGCCTTCCCTGTCATCATTTAAGAATGAGAGGTGGCTGGAGTTGAACTTAACATCCTAGATTTTTAGGCGGTTGATTTGATTGTTTCAACAATTTTGGATGATGAGCCCAGCTGTCTGGGCCATGGTCAACAACATTAGGGTGCTTAATGAGACTTCAAGATACAAGCTAGCTGCGATCCAGCGCAAGTGGCATGAAAGGAAAGAGACAGAAGAAGATGCCCGCAAGGCCCTCGAGAGGAAGGTAGAAAAGGTCAACCAGCTGGCAGCTGAATGTGGTGTAACTCCTGAGGAGGCCCCAGGTTTGTTCAAGGGAGTGGTGAAGATAGTGCAGGTTGAAAGTGTTATGGATATGTTCATTCGCACCCCCTGCAGAAAGGCTGATCATCATCAAGCAATATGCGGGGTCGACAACTAGACCCTCCTATATTATTTCGTCTATCAATTGTAGTTTATGTAGTAATGGTGTCTTTGGAACAATTTGTGTTTGAACTATGGCTGTAGTGATTGAACTAAGTGTGTTTGAACTATGTTTCTGGCTTGTGGTATTTCAACATTTGAATTATAGCAAGTACGTGGTGCCTGGTTGAGTCTTTTGAACTGTGAGTGCTGGTTTGTGGTGATGGTTTCAACTGTATGGTGCTGATTTCAATTTTTAGCAGAAAAAAAATCGTGCGCCGAAATGAGAAAAAAATAATACATTTGTGCATCAATTCACGAAGAATATTTTAGCAGATTGAATTAGAACATGTGCCTCACCAGTGACGCGTAGTTGTGCTCTGTGTCCTACTAGTTTCAGAAGGCAATATACTACGTTGTTGGTTTGCCAGTTTGAAGTTTAAGAGCAAGCCAAGAGAGGTGTGCCCCTTTCGTCGAATTGACGTGAAAGCAGATATCCTGGGGCTCTCTGTTGGCTCTTCCTGCTTTCTCAAAATCAATTGGGAACCCAGAACAGGAGAACAGTCCTGCTTGCGTTGCACAGCTAAGGAGCCGTTGGACACAGGGTGACAGGAGGCCAAATTTGCACTGTACTAGTGCAATGCAATTATTTATTACTTGTGCAATTGAAATTGCTCATGAATTTCTAGAAACGAAACAATGTTTTTTTTTTAATGTTTCTGTTAGAACATGTCACAAGTACTGCATATTGAAAAGAGTGTGATCACTACTGATCGAACGCTGAAGCAATAAACAACTTTGAATTGAGCCTTTGTTTGGCTGACCCATTTTATTCCGGCTTCGTTTGGCATCAAGGTTATGCTGACCCATTTTATTCTGCTTCGTTTGGAACTAGTGGTGGACTACTCCATTGGGAATTGGATGATCCCCGCCGTCCACCCGATGCCCACCCGCTGAACCTTATTTTACAGATTGGATCAGATGGAAAAGAATAAAATAAAATTCACAAAAACAAGATCAACTGGGACGCCTTCCTACTTGGTCCGCGTCGCCGACGTTCCCATGCTCAGGAGAATCTTGGAACTGTGTTTTGATGTGCAGGGCAAGTCAATTGTCTCTGCCAGTGCACACTATCTACTAATACACTCTGTAGTGTAGATACCAGGGAAATTGCTGATGATGTAGATCTCCTGCGTCTTTGTAAACATTTGTCAGAATTAGAATTTAATAGTAGTATGAATGTTTGTTTCAGACTTCGAGTGCACGCTTGCCATATGTTTGTGTTGCTCTGTGTTCTGGATCGGTTACCACTGTGGCAATATGACAGACACGATGCCGAGAAGTATCGTATGGCAGTACTTGTTATGCTGGACAAGTCAAAAGGCCAAAGCAGTACACTACTTGGCACGATCACCTCTCCAAGATACGGCTGACTGGGCTGGCTTCAAGCTACGGCAGGCTTCGGCTGCTTCTTCAAAGCCTGGATGACCAGTGCTTCCACTGTAATTTTGCAGCAGCAACTAATAGTGAACGGAGCCACAAAAGCCCGTGTATATATAGGGGCGTGTTTGATTTCTTGGCCCTGGCGAGCCTGGCCCATAAGCCTGGCTGTGGCTAGCCAGAGTCAGGCTCCACCCATACAACTCTTGTTGTTTGATTTTTTGGCTCCATTGAGACTGTCTGAGTTCATGTTTGTGTTTGATATGGTACAGGGTGGGATAGAATGACCTTTGCAACTGGAATTCGGTAGTCTTACCACCCTCTCTCCCCTCTTTGGCATTTCATCGAACACCTCTTCCTCTTCCCACGTTGCGCAGCCACCAAGTGCCAGACCCAACCGTCCTCGACGCCTCTGCTCGACGCCAGAGACCAACGCTGCCCCGCGATAGAGAAAAAAGGAGCGGCCCCGACCCCGACGCCGCCGGCGGCAAGTCGGCGAGGTGGAAGGCCGCGCGACGCCGCCACCGCGCGAGGAGCACCGTCAACCCCCCATGGAGCGCCCGGAGTTGAGCTCGGTCCTGTACCGCGGCGAGGGAGCTTGCTCCGCCCGCCGCCGCGAGCGCGCAAATGGTCTTGCGGGGAGCTCCGCCCCTGCCATCAAGTCGACGCAACCCGCCGGCCTGGAAGAAGAAGAGGGCACGGCTGGCGAGGACCGGGCGGGCGAGCCGCCGGGTGGGCGGCGGGGCGGTCCCGGACCGGCGTCCATGGCGAGCGGCGGTGCGGTGAGAGGGGACGGTTTGGGAGGTGAGGGGAGCTTCACGACCGCCCACGCGAGCCTCGGCCAAGCCAAGCGGCCGAGGAGGAACGCAGGGAGAAGCGCTTCGGCTCGAGCCATGAGAGAGAAGGAAATTTGCATCCGAGGAGCCAGGCCGGGGAACAGTGTTGGAGATATCAAACACGGGCTCTTGCATCTGAGGAGCCAGGCCAGGCGTTTTTGGCCCAAATCAAACACGCCCATAATCTAAGTCCATGTCTAGATTCATCTTACGTCTTACAGTGTAAAAAGTTTACATACTAGTCGTCTTGTTCCTCTTAATTTTGCAACATTATTATCAAGTCATCTAGTCAATCCTAGATTAACAGAATGATCGGACGACCAGTCGCGATTAGTCATTGCAATTATTCGGGCAACTATTTCGTGAAGTCGCGTTATCAAAGAATGTTTGAGACCAAAACTTGCCATGCCAAAGATTGGATAAGTAGAAGTTGGGGAAAAAAATTGTTTGCCTAGCTTCCAAGCCCCTGTCTGCTCATGCTCTTGAGCTCCACACAATTTTTTTTTTTTCTCGCCAGAGGACCGAGCACCATCACATCTCCATACCCCACCAACTATCTTTTCATTTCATAGACTACCTTGGACCTGCCCACTCACTTCCTCAACACTCCCCGTGCGAAAAATAAGTGCCATGTTCGGTGTCAATCAAACTTTCCAAAGTTTGACCAGATTTATATAAAATATTTGAAATATATGTATCTTCAAACAATTTTTTATGGATTCATCGACAAATTCCTAGCATCAAGACGATCTAGAAATATATTTGCAACATCATATTTGAGGTTCAAATTCAAATGAAGAAAAAGGAAGGTTTGAGCTAGTACGAGCCGATACCTCTTCCACAGCCCAAAGCCCACAGTATGTGACGTGACACGGTCCAAGAAGGCCCATTAACAGTAGTAAAGCGCGAAGAGCCGGAGCCACTCTTTCGGAAAGAGACTTTCCTTCCCCTCCGCCCCCTCGCCTTCTCGGATTCGCGCCGCCGGCGAGCTCGGAGCGCAGCCCCGCATCCACCATCGCCTCGCAGCTCTGCCGCGGTCGGTTGATTCCGCTGCCGTATCTCCGCCGGCACCGGCACCGGCACCCATAAACCCGCCGTCCCCTGTTTCCTAATCCTAACCCTATCCCCATTCCATCCGTCGTCTCGGGCAGCGGCAGTGGCAGCCGTCAACGTCGCGTGCCAACGCTAGCAGGCGCGATGGAGCCTGAAGTAGGCGGAGATACACTGGAGGAGTCCACTATTCCCGGCCGCGGCAAGAAGAGGCCGCCATCCCCGCCATCCTCGCCGAGCGACGACGGGGAGGACGACTCGTCGATATCCACAAGCGACGACGACCGCTGGGAATTCAGCGACGAGGAGCAGGAGGATCAGGGGACGAAGAAGAAAAATGACGAGGAGGACGATCAAGGTACAGCCAGAGCTCTAATTTTCACTTTTTCTCTGTCATCACTTTTCACTTAGGAATCTAAATTTTAGCTTTAACATTAATGAGAGGTGTCTGGAGTTGAACTTAACATGCTAGAATTTTATTCAGTTGATTTGATTGTTTCAACAATTTTGGATGTAGGGATGGGACCTTTCACGGTCGACAATTTTCCAAGGTTTAGCAGTGACCATTTTGAGCAGACTGATGCAATATACAGATATCCAGGGATTCATCTTCGAGGCCCTTCACCACTCAGCCTTTTCTGTGCTTACAAAGATTATCCTGTTAGGGTCACAAAAGGCCGTCATTGGTTTGGTAGTCTGTATCAACTCTATGATGAATCTGAAAGTAGGTGCTTTCTTTTATTAATTCCATTCCAGTTGTTTTCATTTATCTTTTAATAAATTGCAAATCTCCAAAAATTTCTTATGCTCTATTTATTTGTATATATGTAGTCAGCTTGAACAATGCCCAGACCATTGATTGCTCAGAACATTGTCACTGCCACGCTACAGACTTGCTGCAATTAATTGATATTAAAATCGCTGGCTATCGCCACATGCAGCCTGGACATGCCAAAATCTTTGGCTTTTTGCAGTCCGGGACAAGATTGAACCTTTACGCAACTATGTCTACAGACGTGGGATTGACAATTATGAAGAAGTGTCTGTGAAGCGAAAGACGGTAATTTGTTTTTTACTTAAATGCTTATTTTTCACTTGAAAATACCATATAAAAGCTTCTTTTTATTGGACATCTCAGATTTAGTCATTATTTGCAAGGTGTGATGTCTGAATCCATGATACAATAAACTAAAACTACCTTGAACAAGCCTAAAAGGTGCAAGTCACATCCTCATTGTAGAGGAAACACATGATTCTAGTGGTAGTATAGTGTGTTCATTTTCGAGCTTTGTGTTCATTTTCTAGTTACCAATGAATAACTCAAAATATGGTGTATCGTGCTTGTGGTTCCTGATTACAGGGTATGGCACGCTTATCATTGACTAGCCCTGCTCGAGGTATTTGCATCTCAAGCCATGCGTTGTTCGAATTCGAGCTTTGTATCCGAACTGAAGATCCATTTGAAGATGAACCAAAAGGTGATGTTTTGATCAAAGGGTGTACTGAGATCAGCAACATGTTTGACACAGAATCATTTGTGAAAACTGGCCGCCTGTATGGGGATAAGTGTGCATTGGATGTGAAATTTGCAGTTCTGAACATTGCTGTTCAAGCAACACTTGATGTTGAGATCCTACGTGCTCCTGCCTGTGGCCTTGATCTGAAGTTATACGCCAAGACCAGTGGCTTTAGTGATGTGATCCGTCTTTTCGAAGGTGTTACAGAAACTGGGTGCAGATTTAGTTCAGTTGTAGCGGTGGCGCTTCGTAGTCACCTTGATCTTCGTATCACAGGATCATTAATAGATAACAGTCACTTGCCCAATGAAGTGTGGACGCGCAGATTTAATGCTTGGTATCATGGAACAGTGGATAAAGAGGTTAATCTTGATGATTTCGCTACAATTTCAGTGAAGGTTACCTGGAAAGCTGTAGCGGACACACGAAGACTCTTGGAGGACTAGTGGAAGTTGCATTTACTTGTTCGGCCATTTTCTGGAGAGCTTTCTTTGATGTATTACTACCGAGTTGTTTTAACTCTTGCCAAGATAGACTTATAATAACCCTAATGTTATGGCTTCAATTTTATTTTATTTTATTTTATTTTATTTATGTCTATCTAAGTGATGTGGTTAGTGAATAAAAGTTATTATCGACACATCCTAATATTTGCATGATGTTCGGTGGTTTCTTCAAATCAAATCTATAAAAGTTAGTACCATTTGGTTAACAATTTGTGCATTGACATACTCAACCATATGCCTGTGTATCGGTTACATGTATTTCTGATATCCAGAAATAGCACACTTGATATACTAGAACATAGATACAGGGCATGCTAACGGTTATGGTGATATAACAATGTACCTATGTCCTTTTTGCATTCTAAAGCTATGACGCTGCGAACGCACGATTTTGTAATAAGTGTTACAGATCAACCTGCTTGTGCGCACAACAAGCGCGTATGTGGTGTGGACAGATATCTATCTGTCTGCATGCTAGTAGTATTCTAACACAAAAGATTCCATTATACCACAATACATGCTATGAGAGAAATAAAGACCGAATCCCCTCAAAATAAAAAGATATTCTCGCCTATACTGTATGAATCACAGAAATAAATGCATGAATCACAGAAATAAAGACATCATTCTTAACCGCAAAAAAGATGTCACTTGCAATGAGTCATGGCTAGTTTTACAAAGAAGTGTGTGACACGTGCACAATAGCCAATCATTGGGTAATATATATAGCCTTTGCTCCAGAAGTTGCACATCATAGCATTAATTAGATTTCCCTCACTTCTTAGTGCTACTCTCGCCTCCTGTTTTCTTGCTCCTCTTTTTTGAGCCAGATTGCATTTGCTCCTTAATCAGCTCTTCTCGTACCCACTTCTCCCATTGAGATCGACTCATGATGCGAAAAACTCTTGCAGCATTGCGGACTACATCAGCGGCATCGTCTGAGACAACCACCTTTCTTGCACCTGCCACACCTTCATAGAATTTTTTGCTGTCGTCACACCAATCACTGCTCATCTTCTCAAACTTCTTACCAACCTCTTTGGAGGAACCCTGAAGCAATAGATTCTCAATCCACTCTTCCACGGGAAGAAACCGAGGGCCTTCAAAGAACATAATAAGGAGAATGGCAATTGCCTCCTTCACCTTATCAAGGTCTTTTGCACCTCCTGTGTATCCAGCTAACGTGTGAAATGCATTGAGAAATTGCTGATACCCCACCTTAAGAACAGCCAGATCACAATCGATTAACTTGGGGTAAATTCCAGTGGTATAAAGTGACTTAGATCTCCTCATTATCTTAGGTAGCTTCTCATCTATCTCAAATCTTTGCCCATCACTAGTCACTATTCCTCTAAACCAAATCTGATACTTCTCAGCCACTAGATCAAGATTTTTAGAACCATCCGTAAATCTAATGACATATGTTCCTTGTCTTGTTTTATCATCAGGAGGAGTGACAGGGACAACCACTTCTTTTTCACCCATGACAAATGTAAATTTCACATTTGTGTCTTTGACTATAGCTGCTCGAATTTCCTCAACACATTTCTTATATTTTTCAGCAAACTTTTCAGGCTCTCTCATATCAAAAGTGGTGATTGGAGTAGGGATATCCTGTGTAGAGCATCGAACATATTTTAGAATGATTTAACTATATTTCAGAAATTCTACATTGATCCTAGCATAACAATATAACACATACCTTAGTATTATATAAAACTTGCACAACAACATAGTACCATGATAATAAACTTAAACGGAATAGATAAAAAAAAATACTTTTGTGAAGAAGATAAAAACACTTTTTTTTTTTTTTTTTGGAAGAAGATAAAAAAACAGTTGAATACACATGTTATGTATTTATAGAGCATGAAACATAGTGTTAAATCAAGAAGATACGGACAAGAGTCTAAAAGGGGTAGTTAACTCAAAAACTACTACTAACTATTTACATGCTCATAACATATGATTAAGGAATTAAATGAGTATAGAAACACAAATGAAAACAATTTACAACTAACCTAAATCCATTGGCGGTCCTAAATCTTATATGGCAGTTCGTGTATATGTTGTATAATTGTGTTGGTACTGGGCCCACTTGTTTAGCTGTTTACATGGGCCTTATGAGCCATCTAAGTGGGCCTAATGCCTCAATTGGATTGGTGAAAGGCATAAGTTGATGCAGGTATATACAATGTATTGTTATGTTGTTTGCCAAAATCTTTGGTCATTCACAGGTGCATACCCCTCCCTGCCTATGCCTCTGCCTCTGCCCGAACACATATGTGGAGACAACACTGAAAATGGATAAAAGTAAAGCCAAAGGCAAAGCCTATAAATGCAGAACAGTTTTTGGTTTGAGGTTTACACTTACATCGTCTAGAATCCCTGTGTCATCCACTCCAGCATCTTCAACTTTCTGCTTTCCTTTATTTGGTGCCATACCTCAGTATGCTGCTCTCCTGTAGCAGTATACTACTCTGCATACATAACAAGAAAAAATGAGACTTTTTTCACACAAATAACGTTGGGTAAACAAGACTGATACTTTGTTCTGTTCTTTTTTGCGAAACAACAAGACCGATACTTTGATATCCTCAGTTCCCCACCAAATCTAATTAATCGTTCATACAGAGATAAAGTAATATAAAGATATGTATACATGGAAAAAACTAGCATTTTTGAACAGAATTGGTCACAAACACTACTCCTACAGTACTGACAGTACTAAAAATACATGCTTTAACAATCACAGCAGCTTAATCAGATCTAGCCAGAAAACCCCAACACAGTTCCATGCAGCACAAGACAGATTGATAGACAACGAAAGAGGCTACATCGATCACAACTAGAGAGAGATGAAACTGCAGATAGGGTGGGCGCGCCTACAGAGACACGAACCTGCAGAGGGGGTTGGAATCGAACAGAGAGCAAGGATGAGTCCTCGATCGTCGCTGGTTGATGATGTTGCGGACGCGCGCCTGAGGCCGGAAGGTGGAGTTCGGGGTGGGAGGTGAGAACTAGAGAGGAGAGGGAATCGAGAGCAGCAGTCGATCGATCCGTCGTACGTTGGCCCGCCGCCGCCGCCGGCCGACCAGGGATGAAGCTGGCTGGCCGTACGCCTCGTCCTGCTCCTATGCCGGCGAACTAGTGGTAGTACGGCGAGGTAGTGGTAGTCGCGCGGGGCACCACGCCGTCGCCGCCGGCGGCGGCGGCGGCCACCATGGGCGAGCAAACGAGCGCTCGTGACTTCGTGAGCCTAAAACCCCTGCCTTTCCGACTCGAACAATGCGGTGGAAGAGTTTCCTCGAGTTCGGCGTTCTCTGTTGAATCGCGGGTCCCATATACCAGGGAACGGGAAGCCAGTATGCACGTGAGTGGAGGGAGGGAGGGAGGAGGGCGCCGGCCGGCCGCTTGCTTGCTTGCTTTGCTTTGTGTGTCGACACTGTACAGTGCAGGGTGGTGGGAAAAGCAGGGGTACAATGGTAAACACAGTGTCCAGTACCAGTTCTACGAGTGTCAGTGTACTACACACCCCTACACACAGCCACGTCTTAAGATGATGAGTTCAACACTAGTGTAATAAAGTAAATAAATTCTGAACTCATTCAATATCAAGTGTCTTGTTATTATGTATGTAAGAGCGTGTATTCATATATATAGAGGCGGTGAATCACCTTAAAGTTTATTTACTATTGACTCGACTAGGTTTAATTTTGAAAATGTTCCCAAACATTCTACCAAAACAACCACGCGTTCCATAAAGCATTTAGCGTGTGTGTTTGGTTCCAAGACAAGGTAGAATGAGATGATGATTCTATCTCTTTTTGGATGAGATCATCCCATCTTCTGTTTGAATTGGTTAAGAGGGATAGATCCATTCCAATTTTTTTGTTTGGTTTGAGGAACCGACGACGACGGATAGATGGATGGAGGTGCGATCCCACCTACATCATCAGTATGGCCCATTGGTCAGCGTCATATGCATCTTGTTTCAGACGCTCAATATGTGCCCGTTGCCACTTAAGTTGCCTCCACATTGCTCAACGTCGTCCTCTCCAATGCCTCACCAACAGAGAAGGTGCATGGGCCACAGGATGGAGGAGCCACGGTTTCCGTTTATAAGCTCGATCGCTAGCTAGGGAAGGGAAGGGAGGAGTTTGTGTGCTGGCCACGCGTAACGACTCGTTACTAACGAGGCGATCCCAGGCAGCCCCATCGCACTCAAGCCATGTTTGTTCTATTCACGAGCGTCGAGCGACATGCAAGCACAGTTATTTAATTGCCAATGCACAGGTGCGAGTAGACGTGGATCGTTTCTCCTATCAAAGCTTTGGTCCATTAGCTAGCTTAAACACAATCCACAAATAACTACCAGCTTGAAGCATGAAGATGATCTTACACGGGTAGTAGTTGCATTACAGGCAATTTGGTACTCGAAGAGGCAAGTTATTTAAGAGAATTCCTTTCAAAGACAGAATATACATAAGGCTCCATAGATCCCTCCACCTGTGGGCTTCATGAAAATAAATATGGACAATATCAAAGAACTCGAGCAAGACATCAGCTTCGGCAGTGGCGAGGGACTTCTCGGGTAGGTTTGCTGGGGCATTAGTTGTGGTAACCATAGAGGCATTTTGGATCCAAAAACCATGGAGGCATGGTGGCGTGTAGAGAAAGCCCGATGTTGTCGTCTGATTTGATGCTACAAAAATTCAGGTGGTGGATGCTTAATATAACAATTGTTAGAAATATCCGAGACGCCTCATGACCATGTAATTCAAGAAATCATCAAGACACAGGAAGTAAGTTTCACTTCAATTGAGTTTGTCCATAAAGGTCGGATGTCCAATGGGGATGCTCATAGGTTAGCGGGAGGCTCCTTGTATGAGACAATAGGTAGACTTGTCTTGGTTTATCTGGAAGACATGTGTACTTCTTATTCTCGGACCAATTAATAAGTTTGAGATTCTCAAAAAAAAAAAAAAAAAAAAAAAAAGACGAGCGGACCCACAATTTTCATGTTGCGCCTTAGATAATTTATATGCCTAAATAAATTGTTAAGACTAAGATAATTTTTCTATACATCCATAACTTTACCTTGTAGGTCAAACCTTTATATTTGAATATTATAAACTTTGAAATCACAAACTTTCCTACTTGTTTACTTTCAAGCCTGATTTCAAAAAACTTTCCATATACTCCATCTGTTCTAAGTTATAATTCATTTAACTTTTTAAATCCTAAGTTGACCATTCGTCTTATTTAAAAAATTGTGCAAACATAGTCAAAATTAAGCCATTCTTAAAAAAAAAAAACTTTTATAAAACATGCCACAACAAAACAAGTGATATTTTACCCACATTCTTTAACAAAACGAGTGGTCAAACTTAGGGTAAAAAAAAGTCAAACGAACTATAATTTGGAAAGGAGTTAGTATAACTGAAAACTTTGCATTTGAATTTAGAAATCTTTCTATATATATATAACCAACATTATACTTTTGGATCCAAAACTTTTTAGTTCAAAACTTTGCATTCTGATTTATTACCATATTGCATTAAATAACTTTTGTACTGCAAAGTGCAAGACCTTGGAATTTTAAACTCGACGCCTTAATTCATAAACTGTATACAAACGCATCTCAAACATTGTATCCATATCCAAAACAAACTTTCTCATTAGAAACTTTGCGGTCCATGTTTTGAGACTTTGTACTACCACATTTCAAACTTTTGTACTATTATTAGGTACAAAACTTTATAATACATAATCTACTTGAGAACATACTCCCTTCATTCCTATATATACGTCTTGTGCTGTAAGTTTGACTAGATTTATAGAAAATGCTCCCTCTATATAGGAAAAAGAAATCGTTTAGGATAGCGACACAGTCTCTAAAGCACAAGTTTGACTTCTCTTTTTTCTATACAAGTATTTATTGGAAAGTTATATATGTATATTTTTATTAAGATAATTTTCAAGACAAATCTATTGATATGATTTTCACATTTTCAAACTCAATGATTTAAAAAGTTATTCATGATTTATATTTCCAATGTTTGACCCAAACCTTATCCAAAATAACTTCTTTTCCTATACGGAGGGAGTACATGCAACATTTGTATCTCTAAATAAACTTATTATGAAAATAGATTCAATGATCTATCTAATGATATTATTTTTTGTACTCTAAATATTTATATTTTTTATATACTCAATCAAAGTTGTTTCCAGGAAGCAACAATTATTTAGACATAAATTAGATGCTCCATGGTTATTACATTTTGTATAGATGAATTAAGTGTATGTTTAGGACAACTCACAACAACTGCATGAGCTATTGTGACTTGCTTTTTTTTTTTTTTTTTTTTCAAACACTTATTTTAAAACAGTTTTGTGGGTAAAGCAGTTTTTCTTCTCCTTACACAGATGGATGAGTTGTGATGAAATCTCTAGTTCATGGTAACATTTTTTTTTTTCAAAACCGATCAGCTCCACCAAGAAAGCTATTTGTGAAGCTATATTTTAAAAAGAAAAACAAAAACAACTTCACTAGTAAAGTTGAGCTATGCGTGTACTAAAGCGATGGAGACGAAGCGTGTGTTGATAATGATAACTATCACAGCGAACGCGCTAAACAAGAATTTAGATATGCTAGCACGGTAAAATGCATGGATGAACAATGGATGAAGCGAAGCAATGGGAGTTCATTCGTAACGGTTCCGTGAAGGTCACCCACGGGAAAACGATCCACAGGCGAGCACAACGATTGCGCCGTTGAGGAATACGGAAAGAAGTTCCTGTGTACTACTATTGTCTCTGTTAAAAGCCGATGTAATTTACCTTTTGTAGTAAAAAGAACTTAGAAAATATTGTAGTAGAAACAACATAGAAAATCTGGATGATTATACACTCTCCATTCTAAATCATAAGTCAATCCAAAAATTACGGAGAAATCAAAACATCTCAAGTTTAACCAAATCTTTTTTTGAAGAAAAAGTTTAATCAAATCTATATGATAAACTAATAACATTTAGGATGTCAGCTACTGTAAGTATAACTGTTTTTTTTGTTAATTATATTTTCATATAATTTTCACTATAATATGGTCAAACTTCGATTATTTTAATTCTTAAAGAGTTTTGGAATGACATATAATTTGGATGAAGAGGAATGACATGTAATTTGGGATAGAAGGAGCGGGTAAAGAACGAAGAGAGTATTACGGCGAAGACTGATGTTTACGTACATGTATAGTATACGTGTATCGTGTGAACATCACTTGGAAAATTACTGTCGTTTCATCCGGATATTGATTCTTTTACCGCCCTTAACTTTAACTAATGTCATGGGTTTCATGAATCCTGATCAGAGAAAAAAGTACTCGTGCTACTCCTGTACGTCCGGCAACGTCAGCTCGCACTGGCGCTGCTCGGCTGATTTCGTTTCCGATAGGCACGACACCGACCGACGCACTTGCAAACTAATCACGCTAGCCGCCGTCACGTCACCCGCGCCAATCCACTAACCACGGGCTCTGATATGGTTGGCCCATCTCTCTCTGACCGGTGGGTCCCGCAGCCACCGGCGCCGCCGCCGCTATACAAAAAAAGTACACAGCCACGACACGACGATATCCATCACACCCACCAACGAGTCCAACATCCAACAAACTACTCCCACAGTCCCACTCCACCCGGTGCCGGTGGCTTCTCCCCGCGCCCCACCCGGAAGCGCCGCCGCCGCCGCCGCTCGACCGGCCGTTGAGCCATGCTCCGCGCGGCGCTCTTCCGCTCAGGTACGCGCGCGGCCCAACCATACCCTGTCGCGTCGGGGGCATTCCCTTCCCTTCCCTTCCCTGACTGACTGACTGAGTGACTGACCCTCCCGCACGCGCGCGCAGCCCCCAGCTCCGCCGGTCTCCGGCGATGGCCGCCGGCGCGTCCCCCTTCTCCACTGCCGCCGCCGCAGCGTGGCTCTCCAACGGCCCCGCCTCCCACCCCGGTACGTGCCCGCCCGCGGCTCCCCATCCCCCAATCGGTTCTCGGGTTCTGACGTTCTGTCTGATTGCTCGTGGTCGGGGCTGCGCTCACCGCCTTGCCCGCTTGACTGACCGCCTCCCCTCCCTCCGCAGCCTAGGGTGCGCCTCCTCATCGGCGGGGAGTTCGTCGAGTCGCGAGCCGACGAGCATGTCGACGTCACTAACCCCGTAAGCTCTTCTTCCCTCCGAATGGATTGTGATTTCGTGTTGATCGATCGATTTTCGGGGCGGTCAACGGTGGATGTGTGACGCCTGCATTTTGGGTGTGTCGCAGGCGACGCAGGAGGTGGTGTCGCGGATCCCGCTCACTACGGCCGATGAGTTTAAGGCTGCCGTCGATGCCGCCAGGACGGCCTTCCCCGGGTGGCGGAACACGCCCGTCACGACACGGCAGCGCGTCATGTTCAAGTTCCAGGAGCTCATCCGGGCTAACCTGGTGGTTCCTTGTTCAGTTCACGTTCTTGTCGTGTCATCCTGATGCTATCTGGTCTTTGTTTTCGTGACTTTCAGTTGCCTCCTGATTACAGGACAAGCTAGCAGAGAACATCACTACGGAGCAGGGGAAGACTCTGAAAGATGCTTGGGGTGACGTGTTCCGCGGTCTAGGTCAGTTACCAGATTATTGGAATCATGATTTCAACCATCACTTGATTCAATCAATTCAACTATCACTTGATTCAGATTTTAGTTGTGCAACAACATACACACAAAATCTTGCTTATTCATACATTGTTTGTGTAGTCTCACCTGTGGTCTCATGATTTCCACATCTAGATTTCATAAAAAACCAATAGTACTGCTGATTTATTTATTTATTTATTTTAGTCCACAATACTCTTCTTATATGCATGGGCTGTTGACCTTTTCATATGCTTGAACTATTAACCTTTTCTGTGATAGAGCTCTTTCTAATATTGACCATTTATTGTACCACTTCGATTTTGAACTCTTAATCATATAGAGGTGGTGGAGCATGCTTGTGGAATGGGAACACTGCAAATGGGCGAATATGTATCAAATGTTTCTAATGGGATTGACACCTTCAGCATTCGGGAGCCACTTGGTGTTTGTGCTGGGATATGCCCATTTAATTTTCCTGCTATGATTCCCCTATGGGTATGCCTAACTGACCTTCCCTGTCAAATTGTTTGTCATAGAAGACTGACACCATTGATCATTTGAACTATGTGACAGTTATACCCTTGCATTCTTACTTAAATATATAGGACATGATCTGTGCTGTTTTCATGAGCATACTATTCCAGACACTGTTGTTATTTCTTCTGCTATTTTCCATTCAAATTGTTCAACTGAAGAGAATAGATTTGGTCACTCTGAATGTTTCTTCTCTGCAATGGCTGCAGATGTTTCCCATAGCAGTTACATGTGGTAATACTTTTGTCCTTAAGCCATCGGAAAAGGACCCAGGTGATTTTTTTACTTTTATCATCAACATTTATCAATTACTCCCTCTATTCCAAATTAGAAGACGTTTTTGGCTTTTCTAGAGTGTAACTTTTGCTATGCACTTACATAGACACCATGTCTAGATTCATTGTAAAAAACAAGTGTATGTAAGCTAAAACGCCTTATAATCTAGAATGAAGGGAGTACTTAGTAAAATATGATCTTACATTCAACTAGTTCGATCTTTGTTTAAGAAAAATAGCAAGCAGCATAAGCATTCCCTGCACCCCTCATTTGCCAAAACCAACTAGTAACTGGGCAGATCCTTTTTATCTTTATCCAGTTCCTTGATAAAATTTGTTATTTTCATAATATATATGAACTAAAATCTGAAAATATACATGGCCGTATGCCTACTTGCTTACCTACCATTGCAGATTAGTAACTAAGTTGCATGTTTCTTTTACATCTAATTAGGAAAACGTACTCATATGCACATATTATTACTGATTTTAATTTGTGTTGTGTACCTATTCACAAATTCTGTTTGCTTGCCACCGCCCTAGTGGTTTAATAAACGCAGTGTCTTGTAAATCCTTTCCTCTTAATGAAATACTTGCCAAGGCATTTTTTGCGAAAAAAAAATGTGGTGTGTACCTGTTGTACCTAAAGTCAATATTTGCACAAGTGTTATAAGATATCACAAGGAAATGATTTCTCTGGTAGCAGAGAGCTACTTACCACACTGGCTCATGAGAAGGTTAAATGTATAGATTATATAGGTTGCACTGCAACTCTTTTGAACAATGGAAACTGAGTTACTCAAGTATTGATACATTAATGGGTGCATTAAAAAGTAGCAGATAGCAGATACTATATAAAGTCTTTCAAATTTCTTTAATTTCGACTAATTTGTATTGGAATCTTATGGTATGCTCCGTTTTCCAATTGTTATACTAATTCAGGTGCTGCTATGATGCTTAAGGAGCTAGCAATGGAAGCTGGTTTGCCTAAGGGTGTTTTGAACATTGTTCATGGTACCAATGTATGGTATTCTTTTGCTACCTTTCTATTTTTGATAATATGTTTCTCAGTATATTACTGGTGCGGTAGTGTACATAACGAGACCACGACAACTGCCAATTTCTAGGCAATGCTTCCTAATGTACTCTGCAGGATTGTCTGATCTTATAATTTTTCCTTTTAAAATACATTAATGAATTTATTCTGCTGACCTTCATATCTGTTAGATTTTTTGGTTCTAATTGCTTCACCAATGCAGGATGTTGTCAACAATATTTGTGATGATGAGGATATTAAGGCTGTTTCTTTTGTTGGTTCCAATACAGTAAGTGAATCTAGTGACTTACATTTTTTTGCACCAATAATGTGTTGGATATTTTGTGCTGCATAATATGTCATTAAGTTACTAATAATTTTTCATCTTTGTATTTTGTTCTGCATAATATATTTTTTTTTCATCAACCTTTTCCTTCTCATCTTTGTATGTCATTAAGTTACTAATCCTTAATCCTTATTAAAAAAAACCACCGGATGCTCACAAACATGTCTCACATGTCTAATCTTTTGAATCAACGTTATTGTAATGCTTCAAAATCTAATTAATTTTGATCTTGACATAATTTGTCTATTTTGACTTATCAAGATTCTAATAAGAGCTATGCATTTGGACAGTTATTTCTGTTATTGTATTCATGTTAACAACATGCTAATGTGTTGTCACAATATTATAAAGATGCATTTATAAACTCTAGTTGAACTTTCTACATTAGATTTACAAGCATATACTACATTGGAATAATGATGCTTCTAACGCTGAAAGCTAGTCCCTTCCTTTTCTCAATTGAGCAATACTTTGTGATTTCTGTCTCAGGCTGGTATGCATATATATTCTAGAGCATCTGCGGCAGGCAAGCGTGTTCAGGTGAGTTTGTGTTTGTGTCTCTGATGACTTTAAGTGAAAACTATTTTTATTTTCTACCTTGTTGTAAGTAGCATGACCCACAACAAATGTTTCTGTTTCTTTATAGTGCAATATGGGAGCAAAGAATCATGCAATTATCCTACCTGATGCTGATAGAGATGCTACATTGAATGCCCTTATTGCTGCTGGATTTGGTGCAGCAGGGCAAAGGTGCATGGCATTGAGCACTGCTGTTTTTATTGGCGGTTCAGAATCTTGGTATACTCTATTCAGATGACTTTTTTTTTTCTTGTATTGTCTTATGAGGTAGCACAACTAACCAAAATTTGTCCTAGGGAGGATGAATTAGTCAAACGTGCAAGTGGCCTTATTGTTAATTCAGGAATGGTTAATGATGCAGACCTTGGTCCAGTGATCAGCAGACAAGTATGTTTTGGACTGCCTCCCATTTTGTGTTATTTGTATTATGCAGCTTGTGGATACAGTGAGTCACATAGAATTACCTGTTTTTCCTGAAATACAAGAGCTGTTTTTTTCCCCATATGATCTGACTATTGAAAGATTAAGAGGAGAATACATTGCATCTTCATTCCTAAAACTGAAAATGATCAGACTATCCAAACTTTAGACCTCGATGAGCAACTATTGGTAAAAAGGAGATCCACATAAGTATGAGATACATTGATTTACCTTTTGAACTTGGATGGGACACGTTGAACTTGTATGGGACACGTTGAACTTGTATGGGACACGAAAGACCTTTGTTTTGCCTGTTTTTATTGTCAAAAAGTGTCTGTAAAAGTAAATTGGGCTCTTGACGCCCTTCACTTGTATGACCTGAATATTGAATAGAATTCTACTGTAGGTGGTAATCAGTGCTAACACTGAGATGGACCTATCACATTAAAAATTAATTGGTTTGGGGATTAGTGAGTGACATTACTTTATCATAGTGTGACTTTGCTTAGTACTTAAGCACCTAGTATCGAAGTTGATCTCTGGCCTCAATTTAGTTTAGGATTCAGGGTCATTGAATGTTTTTTTTGGCATATAATCATATACGAGTTATCCAGTTAGTATTTATGAATGACCTGAAGTTACTAGCTTTTGTGTTTGGCTGTAAAACTATTATCAGCCTGGGATTCATACCATTATCGCAGTTAGTAGGTTGCTGATGAAAATGAACTTTCTGTTTGTTCTTGGAGATATCTTATCTTGCAGTCTTACTTCACTACCCATGAATTTTCTAGCTTCGTAATTGAGGGCTTTAGGGTTTTCACTGTTTCTTTTCTGCTAACATTCACTAACAATCAGGCAAAGGATCGTATCTGTAAGCTAGTCCAAAGTGGTGTTGACAGCGGTGCTCGTATATTGCTTGATGGAAGAAAGATTGTGGTAATTTCAATAATCCAGTTGTTTATAGCCTGCCTGCAGTTGTACTACATCTTGTTAACCTGAAATCTCTGCAATATGCAGGTTCCTCAGTATGAAGATGGAAATTTTGTTGGTCCAACCATTCTGGCTGATGTTAAAAGTGACATGGAGTGTTACAAGGTAGTTTTTAGAAATTGTTTATTGCATCTCAGTTGTAGGATTTAGGGTCATGGAGAAGCAGAACTATTTGTAGGATCTGCTGTCTGTATATTTCAAGAATTAAAATATGGAGTACACTGTAGGTAAATTGGCTCCAAATTGAAGTGCAAGCCTTTGAATATGTTCGACAGTTGACACAACCATTATTAGGAGCCATTATCCATTGTGAAAATGCACATTCTTAATCTGAATTATATAATGCTGATGCGCCATTTAACATATTCCCTGATTATGACTGGAGAACTAATATTCCTCAGCACTCCACAATGGGTCACAAATCATCTACTGTGCATAATCACGTATTCAAACTGCAATTATGTTAGTTTCCACCTTCAAGCCGCTTCCCAAAATCCCCATAAGCTGATTATCCTTTTATGGTGGTGGAAGCACATATGCATGTAATAATTAACAGTTCATCAGAAGATTCATTCATATTTCTGAGTGTCAGTGGTAGCTGCTGCATACTTTGTAAGCTGAAGAGTCTTACTCAAATTAAATATTTTCTCAAATCTCAAAAACAAACTTGGAAAGAATGTATAAATTGGAGGTCAAATATGCTGTTAGTTATCAAGTCATTCCCAAAATAAATCAAGGAAACTTATCTTGATAAAGGTATATTGATTGAACCTTGCTAACTTATTGAAACAGGAGGAAATATTTGGTCCAGTGCTTCTCTTAATGAAGGTATGCTGAATTTCTTTTTTGCTTTCAGCATCAATAGGTTATGCTGTGCTGCCATTACTCACCCTCCTTTTATTCCCCAAAAAAATTTCAGGCAGAGAGCCTGGATGATGCTATCAAATTGTAAACAGAAACAAGTAATATCTTTCTCCTCTATACTTGTAGATCTGAAGCATTCCTTGCGATCTAGTTTAATATTTATTTGTTCCTGTCTGCAGGTATGGCAATGGGGCCTCCATATTTACAACATCTGGTGTCTCTGCCAGGAAATTTCAAACAGACATTGAAGCTGGCCAGGTATAGTATATGATATTTTTAAAAGACTATTACCAGATTGCATTGCATATGCTACTTGAAAAATACGAAAACAAAGAAAGAAATGGTTCCATTCTGAATTTGATTAAACTAGAATCCAGAAGACAATGTACGGACTCATGCAGCATATACTTTGATTCAAAACGTTTTTATGGTTTCATTTGCAGGTGGGCATCAACGTGCCGATTCCAGTTCCCTTGCCATTCTTCTCCTTCACCGGCAGCAAGGCTTCATTTGCAGGAGATTTGAATTTCTACGGTACACCCTTATCAGAGCGCTTAACACCACTTGATCGTTCCCTGATAATCACGATGGCACTGATGTCATCGCAAGCAGTTATATTCGCGGGTGACTAACATGATGGCATGGAATATCAGGCAAGGCTGGCGTGCAGTTCTTCACCCAGATCAAGACGATCACACAGCAGTGGAAGGAGTCGCCGGCGCAGAGGGTCTCCCTCTCCATGCCCACCTCACAGAAGTGAGACGTCAAGGACCCTCATCCCGCTCACCATAGCTTCTCTCTGGACAGAGACCCATGCATGTCCGGCCACCAGTTATGCAGGTAATTGGTAGGCACGGCAGCACTCCATGCATGGCCATGATTCTAGTGTGCTCTCTCGCTCTTTTATCTGACACCATACATGCTCACTCAAAACATCCAATCACCAAGATTTAGATACGAGCACTGCCCATTCTGCTGTGTAAAAGGTTAAAGAATACTGTAAAAGTCCCAGGTCTGTAGATCAAGTGTCATGTCTAAACCACAATAAGAGCAGAAATAAAAATGTCAGCCGTTCTGGTTTGTGGTATTTGCCTGTGCGATTTTCACACACAGATATAGCTTTGACACCCGGCACCCTATGCTGCCTATGTATCATATGTTCAACAAAAGTATAAAAAGATATAAACATGCGATTTCTACTAATTTCTGGATTACTAAACTGATAGGAATGAAATAATATTTTAAAATCAATTCTCTATTCAATAATGACCTGCATTTTAATATATTACTAAAATGCCACTTGTAGGTTTATGTACTCCTAGGAGTAGTTATTTCCATCTAAAAAAACCATGTTGTGTATGTGTTTACTTGTTTATCAGTTTGAGTATGTTTAGATACTCATATTAAGATATTCTAGATCTTGCTATGTGAGAAAATTTTGAAGAACCTATATTTATTAATATATTACTAAAGTGCCACTGGTAACTCGAACCCTCCGCTGCTACCGGCTTTCTAGGAACAGCTTCGAACCTTAGCTCGAGATCATACAGGTAGGGCATGTCCTGTAAAATCTTGAGATCCTACTCCTCGAGTTTGCAGATCCTGATGTCCAAGGAGTCAATATTGTTAAAGTGTTCTTTGATCCACTGCAGAATAATGTGAACGTGCTTGGTGCCGATGATTAGTCCACCATCATAACCACCATACTCAGTTTCTGAAAAGCACAGGATCTCCGCAGCACTATTCTTCCAAAGTCGGCCGACGTACTTGGGCAACCCCTCTAATTTTGAAAGCTGACCAGCTTCAAAGGGTAGTTTCCCGAAATCCGCGTCTAGAATCTTCAGTTTCTTCAGTCCCCTAGTTTCCCGTGGTATCTTCATCACATTTGCGTCTCTCAAATCTAGAGCTTCTAAATGCTGCAGTTTCCCAATATCTGGAGGCAGCTTTGTGATTGTCCTAACTGCACCCAAATCTAGAATCTGCAACCGCTAGAGATTCCCGATCTCATTGGGCAGCTATGTGATCTTTGTTCTGTTCATATTCAGCCTCTCCAAATGCTGCACTTTCCCAATCTCCTTGGGCAGCTCTGTGATACCTGTTCTCCTCAGGTTCAGATTCTTCAGCTGCTGCAGTTCCCCCATGTCCCTAGGTATCCCTGAGAGCTCGGGGTTGTTACTCACGTCTAGAGTCTTCAGTTTCTTTGTCCCAATGATCTCCCAGGCCTGCTCTCTGATTTTTGATCCACTGATGATCAGAGTCTCTAAATGTTGCAGGTTCCCTATCTCCCTACGCAGCTCTGCGAGCTCTTCGTTCCAAGTGAAGTCCAGAGTCTTCAATTGCTTGAGGTCACCGATCTCAGCAGGTAACCTTGTGATCCCTGTTCTATGCACTTCCAAAGTCTCCAAATGCTGCAGCCTCGCTATCTATGCACTTATCATTTTTGTGGTATTTCGTGACCATCACGAATGGATTTCGTGATACCTTGGTATTTTCATGAGAGGTCACCTTCACGAATGGATATTGCCACCAAGTTTGCATCGGTGTTTTCATGACTGTTTTTGTGGTAATCTTCATTAATGGAATTCGCGGGGACTTTGGTATTTTCATGAGAGTTGACCTTCACGATTGGATATTGCCACCAAGTTTGCATCAGTGTTTTCATGACTATTTTTGTGGTATTTCGTGAGTGAACTTTCACGAATGGAATTCGTGAGACTTTGGTATTTTCATGAGAGTTCACCTTAGCCGTGGCGCATGCACTTCACGGTTGACCCCAAGCCTCTTTAGCAGCTACTTCACTATGTGAACACTGACGCAGGCAGGGCACGTGCACGCAACTATATGACACTTGCCGCGTTGGTAGCTGGTGTGGTGTCGAAGCAGAAGCTCGGCCTCCTCGACCATCCACGACAACACATACTGAATCTCCTACGACCATGGCCTCGCCCTGCCCTATCGCGCCACCACCGCGGCACCGTGCCTGGACGGCCTTGAGCGGGGCTGAGACGGCCACGAGCTCCCTTGTCCACACGCGAGCACCACGACGCCCATGGAGAGCTCGCCCAGTCGCTCCTCTACTCCGAGACGTTGTCTCTACGCGTACCTTTCTATATGACGTGTGGGCAAAGGGCAATAGAGCCAACTTGTCAATGTGAACTCACCATCAGCAAAACCAGGAGCTGAAAACCACTAGAGGGGTGCTAGATACATGGCTTTATACTTCTGGGGTGAAGTGTAGACAGGTGCCAAAGGTCAGGGGCTGAATTAGACTTTTTTTGCTTATAATGTTTGAGGAAAACGTAAAAGGTAAACCGTGATGTCCACAAGTTTTTTGATTATCAAACTGATAGGGCTGTAATATTTTATATAAAACCAAGTTGCCATTAAATCAGGACCTGCAAAAATTTTGGTGATCAGCAGAATAGGATGCAATATGGCCTTTCGAGCATAGAGCACTCGCAGCCTACATTCCTCTGCTTTGTACGACAGCAAGTTTATTAACCAGCTCAGGCTTGAAAACTTTTATGCTTTTGCCAATTTCAGATAAAAAGGATCACGAAACCACACCAAACGCACAGATGTATAAGATAATATCACAATATATGACACTTGGATGGTAAATCCAGATTTAGAGTACAAATCTTTACAATAAATTGAAGACTCAGAATTGAGTAAACACAACATAGCTAGGTTTGGCAAATCACTCCCATAATGCACATCACACAGTATTTTCCAGTATGCAGGAACTGCCTGATTATTGAATGAATATACAAGACATGTACCAATAATAATAATAAGGACGGCCGATCGAACAGGGTGAACGGCAGGGTAAAACAACTTTAACTAGGAAACGTACTGTAGTGTAGGCAAACAATACATAAATATCACTTGTGGAGAATGAGGTTCGTGATGACGTCAATGCCTTTGGAATAGAAAATGTCAAGCAAATAAACATAGTAATGGAAGTCTGACACTCCTCCATTTGTTACGTGCAGTGCCAGTCCAGGTCGTAATGATCGGCGGCCTGCCAACAGAAAGGAAGGAATTACTATTAGTTAGTAAGATAAAATGCATTATTATTGTCATGAAAATAAAACGTAGTAACGTAGAAGTGTATGTATTTTACTTGTGTTGTGCAGGAGATGGATTAAGCTTGGATCTCCTTGATCTCTTGGGCCTCGCTGCTGCTGCAAGCATCATTGCGACCTTGAGAACTTTGTGTAATACTATTCCCTGGAAATCTCTCAGCGCGCATGCCTGTCCCTGCAACCATAATCTTGAGAGCATGCTCCCTGGCTTCCTTTTTCACGACGTCGATTGTGGTGCTGATGCACGAGCTGTCTGCTCGATACCATTCCTTACTGCATTCGAACCTCACATACCCTAGGCTCACGAGGTTCTTGATACCCATAGAGTGGTCTGTATTTGGCGGGCCACTGTAGAACTGGAACCGGAACTTAAGCACCCACAGCCTTGGCATAGCTCCTTCCTGGAAGGTAATCCGCGGCACTCGGCTGTCAACAGTGAGTTCAGTGAGCTTTGGGAACCCTCCGCTGCTAATGGCTACCGGCTCTATGGGAACAGCTTCGAACCTTAGGTCGAGATAAAGCAGGTAGGGCATGTCCCGTAGAATCTTGAGACCTGTCTCCTCTAGTTTGCAGATCCTGATGTCCAAGGAGGAAATATTGTGGAAGTGCTCTTTGATCCACAGCGGAATGTGCATGTGCTTCGTGCCGACGACTAGTCCGCCATCACCACTCTCTGAAGTTTTTTTTGTTGTAAAGCGCAGGATCTCCCCAGCTAGCGAAGACACCAGCTCACTGTTCTCCCAAACTCGGCGGACGCACTTGGGCAGTCCCTTTAATTTTGGAAGCTGACCAACTTCAAAGGGTAGTTTGCCGAAATCCGCGTCTAGACTCTTCAGTTTCTTCAGTCCCCCTATATTCCGTGGTATCTTCACACTAGTTAATCTCACATGTAGAGCCTCTAAATTCTGCAGTTTCCCAATATCCTTAGGCAACTTCCCGATTGTTGTAACTTCAAACAAATCTAGAATCTGCAACCGCTGGAGATTCCCGATCTCCCGGGGCAACTCTTTGATCCTTGTTCCCTTCAGGTTCAGCGTTTCCAAATGCTGTAGTTTCCCAATCTCCTTGGGCAGCTCTGTGATCCGTAAACTCCGAGACACGTTCAGATTCTTCAGCTGCTGCAGTTCCCCAATGTCCCTAGGTATCCCTGAGAGCTCAGGATTCATACTCACGTCCAGAGTCTTTAGTTTCTTCAGTGTCCGGATGATCTCCCAGGCCTGCTCTCTGATGTTTGATGCACTGATGCACAGAGTCTCTAGTGTATGTTGTAGGTTCCCCAGCTCCCTAGGCACCTCCGCGAGCTCTTTGTTCCGACTCACGTCCAGAGTCTTCAATTGCTTGAGGGCACTGATCTCAGCAGGTAATCTTGTAATCTTTGTAGAAGTCACTTCCAAAGTCTCCAAATACTGTAGCCTGGCTATCTCTTTTGGGATTTCAGTAATCCCCTCTCCACCAGGCACTAGAAGGTGCCTGAGACGGAGCAGCCCACACATATCCTTCAGATGTTGCTGCTGAACATAGTTATATTGAACATCCAACACTCGCAGGTGTTGCAAAGGCTTGTAGGATACCCTCTTGTCATCGCTAAAAACGACAAGGGACCGGATATGATGATGCCAATCAATTCCTGACAAAGGATCCACCCCATCACTGCTTGGCCAGTGGTCAATACAACATAGCCGACCTATTAGGGAGGATGGAATGCCATCAGAAGTGCAAGTGATGAAATTATCTTCTCGCAACTTGCATCTAAGGTAATTTCGCATCATGGGGTGCAGGTAGCCATCTGTAATCAATCTCCTTCTCACAAGCTCGTCGAAATAATCTTTTGCTACCTCTTCCTTGCAAACAAAACCTTGAGCGATCCATCGCCTGACCAACTCATCCCTTCTACAACTGTGACCCTCAGGGTATATGCTGCAGTACAACAAGCAGGTCTTCAACATATGATGAGGAAGATCCTTATACCCAAGCTCCAAACTCTCTACCAATGGTTCAAACCCTGGAGTGTTCTGAATCCCATTTCTCTTGACTTGCTCCTTAACCCTGTCTTGCAGACCAGGTGTGTTCAGTACACACTGCCCTTCTTGTTGTTCTTGACGCTCTCGTTCCTTAGCCAATGCCGAAAACATACAGGCCACTGCTAACGGCATACCACCACACATTTTCACAATATGGTGGCCACGGTCAAACCCTTCTCCAAGCATGTCAGCATTCATGTCAATCATTTTATCAGTCAAGGTATGATAAATTTGGTGGACCAAGGCATCAAAATCATGACGCCACTTCTCAGTTATAGACTTGACACGACTCGTCGTGACAATTCTACTGCCCAGATTATTATCTGGAAGAGACTTGTTGATGATTTCCCATTCTCCGCTATTCCAGACATCATCAATTATAACCAGGTACCTGTACAAGTTTAAAGAGACAATATTGTTAAATGCACCACGTGGTGTCCGTCTTGTATTGGTCATCATTGCCTCGGTAGCCGAAAAGCACTTTCAAATATTCCCTTACGTCCTTTCTAAATTATAAGATATTTTGGCCTTTAATTTTCTATATCTAAAGCTTTTTTGCTATACACTATTTCTAGATATATCACTTAAATATACAATATGTCTAGATATATATTAAAAATATTTATTTCCACAAAATCATAATTGTTATGAATAATTAAAAAGGGGTTTAAATTGGATGTTTAAATGCATTTTTTAATTAGAAATGAGTCAATTTGCCTTCTTAAATTAAAAGAAATAGATTATATGATTTTAAGTGAATTTAGGCTTTAATTCTAAAACTAAAATTAATACTCTTAAATTAGTTAGTTGAATTGAATTTGAGTTTATGTAATTCTATACAGAGGATTTTTTTATTAAAGTTTGAATAAGCCTCGAACCATTTTAGCCCTATTAAGTAAATAAAGAAATTAATGTATTATGAAAATAAGAATTTACTATGAAAACAAACTCAACACCAATTAAAAATTGTTAGAAATATTTCCAAATTAATTACTAAATTTATTTGAACTTAAAAGGTTTTGAATTTGATTTTGAAATGAATTTTTTGCAAGACAAAAGATAAGAGAAATTAGAAAAAGGGAAACCTCACCTCTCTCCCACTTCTTCTCATTTTGGCCCAATGGCCCAGTCGGCCTGGTCCTTCCCTTCCAGGCCGCTGTTCCTTTTCTGTTGGGCCGGCCCATCTTCCGTTCCTTTTTCTTTCTTCTCTAGGCCCAACCCTATCAGGAACAACCCCAAGGCCGCAGCAGCCCTCGCCCCTTCCTCTCGCCGCGAGAGCCGACGCCGCTCGCCGCGACCGCGGCCATACTTCCGCCACGACCGAGCCCCGCTCTCCAGTTCTTCCCTGAGCCGCGCGCGTGTCTGCCGCACTGGCGAGGACCGTACCCCCTCCCCTTGCTGATAGCCACGGTCGCATCGCGACCCGGTTTCCCGCGCGCCTCGCACGGATCGAGGCCATGGCCGGCCCTCCACCCGGCCATTCTCCTTTCTGTTCTATTTGACCAAGGGAACGGCATCGCGTCGCCCTCACCGCTCCCCTCCATCTCCCGCACAGAGCATCACCAGCCGCAACCCGAGCTCGCGTCGCCACCGAGCAGGAGCTCCGCCCTCCGCCTTTCCTCGCCGCCCGTCGTCTGTAGCCCATAATTGACGTCGCTGTCACCATTGGTGAGCTCCCCGTACTCCCCCTGTTCTTTCTCTGCCCTCAATTGAAAGAATCGTGGCCCCTAGGGCCTTACATCCCGCGCGCTGGTGAGCTTTGCCGCCGCTGGCCATGGCAGGCGCCGTGCCAGCCGAACCCCGCCCGGGTCTTCTGCCTCATCGCGTTCGCGTTGCCGCGATCATCACTCCCATGCCCTTAGTTTCGATCAGGACGCTCGGAATCACCGAATCGGTGAACTCCGGCGAGCTCCGCCACTGTCGACGATGGAGCACCGCCGCGCCGGCACTGTTCTGGCGGCCGATGTTTTCCTCTCCTTTCCCTGATCTAATCTTAGCCCTCCAAGCTCGATCCAACGGTCTTTAATCGCTGATACCCTTTCGGCCAAGGATTTTGTAGAAAAGCCCTCGCCACTTTTTAAGTGACTCAGCCGCAGCCCTTGCGCATTCCAACTTTGTGTTTTCTCCACTGGAGCGCGTAATTTCCTTTTAATAGAATTAAATTACGTTTTCAGTTATTTACAAGTTTGCCATCCAATCAATCCCTTTAAACCTGGTGATGCTTGCTACAGTAAACCCGTGAAGAAAGCAGGCACATTCTACTGTTCAAACTACAGTAAATCCGTTAAGGCCTGGGCCGTCTGATCCAACACAAAACCAATCGCCTCCGTCCACCACACACGCCGCACCCGAGCCGTTTCTGGAGCCTTCCAAAGTCTACCACAGAAGAATATATATCCCCGCCGCCTCTTCTATCGACGCCGCGCAGGTTTCGTCGACCGCACCGCCGCTTACTCGTCGCCGGCGTACGCACGGCCGCTTCCCAGTCCGGCACCGATGGCACCATCGACTCCGCCGTCCATTCCAACACCCAACCGCTTCTGGAACTTACCCGTCCCTTCTAGCCTGCTTCAGCCGCTCGAGCCTGCCTCACCCATCCGCGACCTCCAGAAGCGCCGTGACCGCCACCGCCGGCTCCAGCGCCGACGCCGCGCCTCCGCTGCCGACTCCGCCCCGACAGAATCCAGCGGCCGAGCGCGTCCAAGAGCTAGCCGTGGCCGCGTCCACCATGCCCCGCACGACCGCGCAGCACCGCCACCACCGGATCTCAGGCCAGCGCCGGCCATCTTCCTCTCCCTCTCTATTTCTTCGGTGGATGAAAACGAACGAGGACGACGAACACCGGCTCGGTGGTCCTCCCGTGACCAAGAGACGTCCCTTCCTTATCCTCTTCCGCGGGGCCCACGTGTCATAGAAAGTGCCACCTCCTTTTCCCTCTAAATGCACTTGGTCCATTAGAATAAAAAGAGGTGAGAGGAGTGGGTTCACCAGATCGGCCCATGGAGCCTGAGCACATGGATCGGTCAGTCCACACAGCAGCCTGAACCCGCGCGTCAACACCTTAGAAAATGCTAGAGCCACCCATAGAAGCGTACACGAAGCATAAAACTTTGGAAATTCATAGCTCCTCCATCCTAATTCTAAATCACATATTGCTTTACATTTTAAGTAATTTGATTATGATTGATATGTTATTTTTATGTTCAGATTTTTATGATGCTTAGGAGGCTTAATTTATTAACTAAGTCCCAAATTTTACTATGCCTTGGAAATTTGAAATTTCACTAAATCAAATTTTTTCCAATGGTTTGGAACTTTCAAAATTTCAAAGTTGTAGATTTTACTATAATTTGAAATCCCATAAATTTTATGATGAAAACTCATGATTTATTTTTATTGGCATTTACATAATTATTATTATGTCTTGAAGGTATCATTTGGTCTCAAAATCCAAATTTATGCAACTCATTTACCTACTCTTTGGCTCCGCCCCGTGCGAAACACGAAACCTACCTGGATTAAATTACGTTTTCAGTTATTTACAAGTTTGCCATCCAGTGTCAAATGTCCATAACTTCTTCAATTTAACTTCGAATTGATCTGTTCAAATTGCGTTAGATTCGTAATTCGATTCTCTCTGGCGTTAGTATAATTGTTCATAATTTTGAGACAGTTAATTTTCAAAGTTAGAATTATTCCCTCCGTTCCAAATTATAGTTCACTTTGGCTTTTCTAAATACATTGTTTTTGCTATGCACCTAGTTATACACCATGTCTAGATGCATAGCAAAAAAATGCATCTAGAAAAAGCTAAAACGACTCTACAATTTGGAATAGAGGAAGTAATTAATTATTCCACTATAGGAAATCTTACGAAATCCATGACTTATCTGTTTTAGCTCGATTTTCATGATCTTTACGTATATGTGATCATAATGATACGTAGATCAGTTTTATAAACCTTTCATCTTGTTTTATCGTTGTTGGTGTATTGTTCTTAGTTTATTCTATTTTCTTGCTTGTATGCATGGTGTTTGCTACAAGTAGACAAAGCCCGTTTTCATTGGCATTGAAGACTAGGAGTTGAGGATCGACAAGTGTGCGAGGCGAGTGTGGGAAAGTTGGAGCAAAAGTAAAGGCAAGTATAGTTTTGGGATATGTTGGATTAAACCATGATCATATGACTTGATTAATGTTTATGCACTGAACGTTTATTGTGAATTGTTTAGCAACATGTGGACTTGTGCGCATAGAGTCTCAGAAAACAGTACAAGCTGTGAGGGGCTAATAGGCTCAAGTTTTAGCTCGGTACCGGGACCTTTTCTAGCTTGTTAGAGGTTATCGAAAGGCGTTAGGGTAAAAACAGACTGTGGATCCCCGTGGAGGGTTGTATCACCGCGGAACTCGCCATGAGGCCGTGGATTCTTTGCTTGATTATGTGTCACACGGGTGACGAAAGATACCTAGCGGCCCTAACTTGTTAGACGAACCTGTGAAAGGCTTCATAGTGAACCATGCCGACCGCCCTAGGAAGAGGGTTAAGAGGTTGGCGGGCCTCGGGCGAAAGGGCAATTCACGGCTCCACGGTGAAAGTGTACACCGTGCTTGCGGTAAAACCGGTATATCACTCGTGCTCCCGCGGTCCGCGGCGGCCTTGGAACCTTTGCATTAAAGATGATGACTTATGTTTGTTTAACGGTCCATAATTTATCGTTTATGCTCTGCAATATTATGTTATAATGATCATGGTACATGGGCAAGATATTGCCTTGCTATATTTGCTGAGTTCGGCGTGGACTCACTCTTGCAATTTCCCCACCTTAGTCTATTGGCAAAAGTCAAATGGAGAATGGATGGAGATACTAGTTCTTGGCATACGGGCCCCAGTCAAATTTGTCCCCGAAGAGGATGGAGCCGAGAAGTTTAGCAACCATTCCGCGTTACTCTGATAATTTGTGAGTGTTTGTTTCATGCAAAAAGTGGAGTTTTGCTCATGTGGCATTGCATTTAATATGCATGAAACACTCACTGAAACTCCCATTGAGAGTTGCCTTATGGTGAAATGGATTGATCCAAAGGCTCCGTTGGCTGGTTCATGTGCTCGAGTGGATTGTATGGATTGATCCATAGTGTAATCATCAGGCTTTGACCACTCCCCATAACAAACACAAGCTAATTAATTAATGGTCTGGGTAAACAACCATTGACTGGCAACTCTAGATCAACATGCGACTTCTAATAATAATATCACCTCATGCATGCTCTCATGCATGCATGCTTCTCTAAAATCAGCTCGCTATTTTTTTTCTAAACTGTCAAAACACTTTTAGAGCCTACCGTCGAACACCTCAATGGCATGCTTGACTGGTGATCGGGCTAGAAGAACTTGCGGAAATAGTGGCTGCACCAAGATGCAGCGGTGCGCGTGCACCAGGCGGCCTTCCACGTTGAACGTGACGTCGCCGAAGGCCTGCCCGTTGATGAGCAGGCGGAGGTAGTCCATCGACAGCGACTTGATCTCCCTGCTCCACTCCGATCGATCCGTGCTTCAGTTGCTCCAGTTGCCTAGCGGCGGAGAAATCGAGGAACTCGTCGACCCACGCAGGAACGGTTGGCTCTGGGCGCGCGAGGCCTGGCGAGGGGGAGGGGACGAGAGAGGGGCACGGCCGGCGGCAGACTCTGTGGATCCACGGGACTGGGTCGACGCACGGGATCCTAGGGGGTGTTCGGTTACTTGTACAGTAACCCAAAAAGTCTTCTGATTCTTTTATCACATCAAATCTTTTTGACGCATGTATGATGCATTAAATTTAGATAAATGAAAAAACTAATTACACAGTTTAGCTGAAAAGTACGAGACGAATCTTTTGAGCCTAGTTACTTTATGGTGGGACAATAATTACCAAATACAAACGAAAAGTGCTACAGTACCCGAACCCAAAATATTTCACCAACTAAACACCCCTCTAGGGATACACGGGATCTTAGGGATATTGTGGGTCTGATCTACTGCTCCTTTTTTCTTTCATGGGCTAAAGAAGGGGCCTGTTAGGATCAATTTTTTGAGCTGGTTCGCCCATCGTGAAACAGAGGTAGTACAGTATAAAGCCACAAACCATCATACCTACTATTATAGTGAGTTTTTTTAACCTGCTTAAATAGAGTCTTAGATCAACTCGATAGGATCTCCTGTCCCTACCCCTTAAAACATAGTATAGGGATTTGAGAATACTAGATCGTAGAAAATAGGGGAAATGGACTGCAACAGATGGAGAAAAATGCATTCCCTTCATTTATATAGGACCTACACTCCATTCTAATTCCTCTAATTTATTTTCCTTTCTTCTCTCTCTTCTTTCTCTCTCGGTGCTCATCTGTGGCAGGACCGAGCGCCTCCTGCCTGGTGTGGCTCACCCATAGCGCTCACTCGCCAGCTAGCTGTGGCAGCAGCGGCGGCCCATGGTCTTGTCTGCCAGTCATGGTGGCGGCGGCGGCTCAGGCTCCACCATCATAAGTGCTCGCCTACATGGAACGGCGTCCCGTGCATGCACGCGTTGGCCTCTAGTGTAGTGGCACTCGCCTGCCCCCAACTTTAATGACAGGAGAAGGGGAAAGGGGATTGAGAAAAACTTGTAGATGTTACCCCCTTCATTTGAGGAATTGAGATGTGATTTTGAGGGATTGAGAAAACATTTAGGGAAAAGGGATTGACAATGGGATCTGCTAGAGCATGTTTTTTTTGTCTGGATCCATTTTATTGCTTGGTATAGAGAAATGGATAGCTTTTAGGGCGTGTTTGGCAGAGCTCCACGTTGCTCCGGATCAAAAATCCAAAGCTCCAGTTTTTCCAAAAGCGGCTCTTAGCTCAACTACTCCATCGTGGATCGCTCCCAAAAAATGGTGCAGCGGGTCCCAAATCCACGGTTTGGTGGAGTACCTCAAGGGGTGCTCCACGAAATCGATTTGGTGGAGTTGGAAGAAATTACCCATCACCGATTACTAGAAAATGATCTGTTCATTTTTATTTACGCCCTCTTCCTCTATCGTTTTCTCGACCCGCACTTGCCTCGCCGCCCACCGCTCGTCCTCGCCGCACGCCTTCGCTGGCTGTGTCGGTGTTCTAAGAATCGGGGTGCCCAAAGTATCCGACTAGTGATGATGTTGCGTGTCCCCCAAACCGGATGGTTGCGCAAGAAGGACACAAGGTGGACGTGGGGGTTTATCCTGGTTCAGGCACGGGTGCCCTACTTCCAGCAGTTAGTGTAGCCTTGTATTATCTCGCGTGGTGTGTGCTCGTAGTAGGGGTTTACAAGCGATTGAGAGAAGAGCTAGCGCTCCAAGTCTCATAGAGATTGCGGTGGAGAAAAAGTGAGACGGAGAGGGGAGAAAGATGAACAGTGAGGCCCTAGATTGGATCTCTCGTGCTCGCTGGCTTCCATCTCGTGTGGCGTATAGAACTTGAATCGTCTTGCCTTCTCTTCTTTTCGCCCCCTGTAGTATCTTGCTCGTTCCCTTCCGTCTCCAATAGTTAGCTATTTCATTTATTTTTTTGATGTGGCGTGGTAAGGAAAAAGTAGGAGAGAGAGAGTAGTCATTAGGCTACGTGCAAATATTTAGGAAAGTATTTAATGTGGCCGAAAATTTGTGAGAAAAGAGTATGTGGGTCCATAAGTGTTTGTTATTGTCTCTCACCTCCACATCACCGCTACGTAAATTTAGACTAGGTTACCATTCATGGACACCGTTATAACTGGAGGCCGTATAGGGGCTAGGCATCGTAGGTGTCATCGAGTACTCTGCGCCCTGCACCTGAGATCATGATTTCCCGAGGGTGTGGCATTGAGTAGTCCCATCACATCTGTACGCCATTTATTGTTTCTGCGGCGTTGGTCGGGAGAGTTGACGCCGAGGCCATGCGCCCGAGCCTTGCGTCGGAGGGACGCTGGCCCACTTACTCTTTGTCATGTTCATCCAAGACCTGAAAGGAGTGGGGACCTTGATGGGACACAACATGGTCGCCGTGTCTTCTTTACCAAGGCAGTGGTCAGTAATGATGAAGATACGTAAGCATGACCTGGATACGCCAAGATCAAAGGTCAGGCGGCCAGAGTCAGTGGCGGGATTCACGGTCCCGGCAGGGTTCCATAGTGCAATGAGTACCTACGCGGCTTGACCTGGATACGGACGAATCCTTTATGGGGCCACGTGTCTTTTGGCTTGGCCGAACGACAACCATCCCGAGGCTGTTTTTACTGTCTGAGGTTGTTTTACCGCCAAGGATGCCGAGTTCCATGTCGGTTTGTGTTGATCTCGGGCGAGACGGTGCTCCACCTTTTTTTTTTTTTTTTTTTTTTTTTTTTTGAGATTGACCGCTGATGCAACGCCTTTCATTTCACCACACGCACGCACATGTGCCCCTTGGACACGTCACATAACCCCCCCCATGAGCACCTCCAGGAAGGGGAGGGAGGTCTCTCCAGCCTAGGACCGAGGCCATCACGTTTCGGGGCTTCCCTGCCCAAGTTGTCTAACGACCCATGGTTCGTAATTGGACTGAATTCTAGTTCGTCCCCGGTGCGGGCCAAGATTGACATACTAAGTGTCTGGCTTTGGGGTATCCCTAATCCAAGGTACCAACAGGCTGCCCCAGCCCATCCCCGCGCTGCCTGTGCGCACCACATGCCTTCAAGCGCATTGTGTCGGTGGTGCCCATGCTCGCATCATGGGTGGGCCGCGCCGGTGGCGTCCACGCCGGGTCGCGCTATGTTGGAGGCGCACGTGTGCGCGTTGCGGGTGGTCCGCGCAAGCGGCGTCCGTGCTGTGGCGGTGGTCCGCGCTACGACAGAGTATAGCGAGGAGCGAGCTGGGGCCTTCCGCATGGCCTGCTGTGCTCGTCATCCTGGTGGAGCCCGTGCGTCGTGCGCGAGCGGCGGCCTGCGGAACCAGCACGCGAGCGGAAATCTGGAAGAACAGGTTTTTGTCTGACATGCGGGACCAAGATGTCATAGGGATAGTGGGGATCTGTAGATATACCCAACACTTTTCTGGGATCTCGAGATCCGGTGGGACAGCGGATCTACAACTCTCGGGAGGCGTTTTTCGAGTTGGAGCTCAAACAAACACACCCTTACTCAATCTGATAAAGTTGTCCTTATATACTATTTTTAAAGGTTATTTAGTGGCTGGATCCACTTTTACTTAATTTTAGAGGTTATTTATGCTATTTTTCTTAATAGCAAATATGGATGTTTTTTTGAAACTTTAATTGATCTATTGGTTATAGTGATCAAAGCCTACCAATTTGATGGCAGAATGACTCCTCTTTTTTATTATTATTACTAGGAGATCTCTCTCGCTCCTCTCGGCTTATCGACCATGGTAGTTTTTCTCTCACAACAAAATAACTCCAATCGGCTTATTAGCCACGAATCCATCAAGCGAACATGTCGGTGGGTGATAAGTCGGATGGTCTTTGTTTTGTTTTTTGAGAGAAAAACATTGCACAATGGATGATAAGTTCAAGCGAACAGGGTGTACCTCGTGAGAATTGATATTACATAGCCTTGGTTATGGCCTCCAATCAGTTATAGAAGGATACTACATAGCCTATATATATAGAAACCTTAATAGATCTATAATGGCTATAGTGACCGAAGTCTACCAAATTGATTGCTTAATGCTTCTGTCTTTGAGATTATTTCTAGTTTTTTCCTTGCGTGTCTAGTGTAAATTGACATTGTGGCTCCAGCTCCATTGTGGCCTTTCATTAGTATAGCCTACATAGCTTTATTATATACTCCCTCAGGGATGGTATTAGAAGTCGTTTAGGGCCAGACAACACGGTCTCCAAAACACAACTCGACATCTTATTATTATAAAAATATTTATGGAGATGTGATATATGTATATTTTTACCAATGTATCTTTTAAGACAAATCTACTTATATAATTTTTATATTTACTGTTAGAGTATGAGTAGTGTTGGCCCATGAGGCTAGGCCCAAGAGGCCCATGTATGCACTATATTGCTACCCTTCTAGGGTTAGCCCTAATTGAGAGGAATTCAATTCTAACATGGTATCGGCAAGGTTGATTTCCTCTCTCTCTCTCTCTCTCTGTCTCTCCTTTCTGATCTAGCCGCCACCACACCTTCCATGGCCGGCCGACCACCGGCGCGCCCCTTCCCTGCGTCTTTGCCTTCCTCCCCTTCCCTCCCCTCTCCCTCGCCGCCGCCCCTGCAGCCGGCTGGAGCATGGCGCGGTGTCTGTTACGGGCCGATCCGCGCCGCCGCTGCCGCTGCCGGCTCCGGTGCGCGGCCAATGGTTGTACGCATCTAGCGCGGCGCGCGGCCGCCGGCTGACGCCGACGCGACCCCCAGACGCGGACGATGCGGCTCCGCCTCGCCCGGCCCTCTCCCTCGCCCACAGGCACCTGGGCCGGCCCCCCTCCCGGCCTCCCTCCCCCCACCCAAGACCTCCTCGCCCGAATCAAAATTACGAGAAGCAAAGAACCATGCAGGCCTCGCATCCCGCTTAGGGCCTCTCTTCCTCGGCCCGTCCATGGCGGGCCTCCTCCTCCCGGGTGCGCCGTAGCCGCCACCTCCGTCGCGTGCGGCGCGGCTCGTGGAAGGAGGCGCGGGCACGGCGCCCGCCCCGCTGGCTCCACGCGGCGGCCGGCGCGCCATGGCCGCCGCCGCCGCCGCCGCCGCTGCCGCCGCGATCGAGGCCGCCTTTGTCACCGCCTCTGCGGGCGGACTTGGCATGCCTCCGGCGGATGCGCCCCGCCGCCGCTACACTTCGCGGGCACAACGACTCTCCTCGGCGGCCTCTTCGCATCAACGCGACGCCGCCCGGCGGCTTACCGTCAAGGCGAGCTTCCGCAGCTCGGGAACATGTTCGTGGCGCTCTCGGCTGAGGCGTGGCGCGCCGCCGCCGATGGTCTCGCCGTCGGGCCACCGAGGCGGGCGATTCATGCTCGGCCCCCACCCGTCTTCACCGAACACGCGTGATGGACTTGGTAGCGACCATCCGGGCGGAGCTCACTCCGCTACTCACCCCCCCCCCGCCCGGTGCTCGCCCGCCAAACGGCTATGCTCGTTGGTGCTCCACCGAGATCGCACACCACATCTTCGTGGGCTACACCTCCCGGCCCGTCCGGGCATGTCGGTTGGGACCCGGCGGCCTTGGCGGCTTCGACACCTCCCGTCGGTCCGGCTGGATCGCCGACTCGGGAGCCACTTACCATACCACTCGACCCGTGTATACTCTACCGGTTCACCCTCCTTCTTTGTTTCATCCTTCGTCCATCATGGTCGCAAATGGCTTGTGTCTTCTGTCCGCGTCCGTGGGTGCCGCCCGGCGCTCCCGGCTCCTTTTCGTCTTCTTCGGCGTTCTTGTTGCACCTTCTATGGTTCACAACCTTCTTTCTATTCGTCGTTTTACGGTGACAACTCATGTTACGTTGAGTTTGACTCTTACGGTCTTCTTGTGAAGGATTTGGCTACCAACGTCCTCTTCTTCGATCACGGCGGCTCGGGGCCCCTTTACACACTTTGTTTTCCGACTTCGGCTCCCTCCCCTTTGCCTTCATTTTTGTCGGTTTGCTTTTCGCCGCCACACCTTCCTCCATTACTTGGCACCGTCGTCTCGGCCATCCCAGGTCGTGCCACTCGATCGCGGCTTCGGTCGTAGTTCGAAATTTGGTGCCCTCGGGCTCCACGATGAGCACTTGTGTCATGCATGCCAACTGGGCCGTCATGTTCGTCTTCCTTTTCAGTCCTCTTCTTCCCATGCCTCTCGGGTGTTCGATCTTGTTCACTGCGACGTATGGACTTCTCCCCGTCCCTCGGCATTTCTCGCTACAAATACTACTTCGTGGTGGTCGATGATTTTTCTCATTATTCGTGGACTTTTCCCCGTGTGCCAAGTCCGATGCTTTCCCAACTCTTCACCACTTTTTCGCACGGGTGTCTACTCGGTTTGGCCTCACCATTGTTGGTATTTATTAAGTGCAAAGAGAATATAAAGGGTTCATAGCGCCACGAAATATATATACCATTGTAGCTTTTACCCTGGGAGTATTCCGTAGTATCGTTATTTATATTTTCCACGGGGAAGCAAGGGTAAAGACTATGATAAATCAAAATCATGTATCTACTAACTTAATATACCAACTAAACTAAAGTGAGGGGGTAAATGATATATAAATGATAATTAATAGCACTTAACCCGGGAGAATATTATAATATAGAATAGATAGCTAGGTCGAGAGGACAACGGGAGAGATCTAGGTTCCCGAATACTTCTCTAGTACTTTGGTTCTTGAGTAACTAAGGCATGAAAAGGTATAGCGATCATAAAAGAACACTTCGGGACATCGAACACTAGCCGGAAAGGGATGAGAAGGGGCTAGAAAGCTCGACACTACGGTCCTACAACACCAATCCGAACGTGGTGGAATACGTCGGCCGTTAGGGTCACCACCTAGGGCTACCACAACTATCCGTGGGGTGGGTGCAATCTAAGGTAACCTCTAGTCTAGACACCATGTCCACACTATTAATTACTACTCTAATCATCATGAATAACCGTGAGCACTCAATATGAGCGAAGATCCCATGCAATTATATAACAACTATATTCTAATCAATAACATGAAAGGCATAAAAGTACTAGAACGTATAGATCTAATTATGGCATAAAGTCTAATAGAGTTGAGATACAAAGATATACCGAACGCCGAAGACTTCTCCGAACCGGAGTGCAATTCCGCTCTCCCTAACTCTCTACTAGATCTATTCTATTACATTGTAGCCGTCTAATCTAATTCTCCAGGCGTCGTGCCTCCATCCGATGAGATATGAAATTGATGTATGAGATGATCTAAGATTGAGGGGCCTTTGGGGCTGCTTATATAGTCGGGAGGAGGTGCGGTGTTGGACTTAGATACAACTTCGTACTCCACCGTCGCCCTCGGATCAAACCGACATTAAACGAGCGGATTAGATTGCGTCTTAGAGGCGGTTGGAGAAGCTTCGGAGGCAGGGCTGACGTGGTGAAGGGAGGAGGCCGCCGGCCTCCCTATTTGCCGGCCGCCCGGGGTGGAGCCCACCCCGGGTCCCGTGGTGCGTCGTGTCTTCTGGAGTCTTCCGGATGATGCTTTCTTGGGTGCTAAGTCTTGATCACGCGTCGGGTGTATTCCGAGCCTTCTAGACTTTGTTCCGGAGTTGGATTATGCGTTACGAATTCCGCCCGTTTTCTCGTTAAGTCCCCTCGCAAATCACAACTTTACCAAAACTCGTGTGGAAATCATTAGTAGAAACTCCTAATAAGGTTATCTAATTATATTTTAGTCCTTTTCCATGTTTAGTTGACAATTAAAAGTATACGTTAACATGTGTCAACAAACTCCCCACACTTAGGCTTTTACTCGTCCTCGATAAAAGGATGGTCTAACTTTTAATGTAACCGTAGAGACAAAGAATGGATCATAATTATACTCCATAGTCATACCCGCACTTTGGGATATCCGGGGCATGAAATGGTTAGAAACATATCACCTTAAATTCTTAAACCAAGTCACTTGGAGAGATTTTGCATAAGTTTTGAAAAGAAAACATAGCTCTACTTACTCCTTTGTGACACTCTCAAGTCTCTCAAAATATATTATATCCTCACAGTTCATTTATTATATCATATGTGGAGCTCAAGAACATGTAGTACACTTACCTTGTATTTATTGCTAAGTCAATCTGTGGATCCATGGAGATAGATGTCATAAGCCATAGATCAAGATGTGTATGTGAGTCAAGATTATTATTACTACTTTGCTCTCTCTAGTTGAAAATCGTCTATCTCCTTTTTTGGAACATTTTATTTTCCAAGCGAGGTAACCCGACTATTTAGTGGAGAGGTGGGTTCTACTCACCCTCGGACACTTGTCCATTTTTACTCTCTTATTTATTAGAGAAGTGGGCCCTACTCACCCTCGGACACTTGTCCATTATTCTTCTCTTTATTTTTGCCTTTTTCTCTTTTTTTTTTTCGAGAGAGGGGGTTCTTACGAACCGTAGAACACTTGCTCATTTTCTCCTCTCTCTCACTTTTCTCTCCACTCTTAGAATTTTGAACATTTGGCTTTTTCATAGCTGTACCTTTTTCAATCAATTAAAATTATGGAAGATAGAGATTAAAACTTTTAGAGCATGGATACTTTAGTGAAAGCAATGCGTGATCTTGATCTTAGACTTTAGACAAATTTCAACATGGGTCGTGGTTTTGACAAAGCTCAACACAAGAAAACAATTAATTAGATATATCTTTAATGATTGCTATGGCTCTATTAGGATGTATCATTGATCACAAAGGAGAAGCATAACTAATGATTTTAATATTTTGAAATAAATAACTCTCCAAAGACAAGATAAAAGAAAGAGGATCTCATTATTCTAACTTTATTATTTCTCATGTTTTAAGCAATTAAAGCATCCCAATAAGTGACAGGTATATGTAGGAATTTAATCATGCAAAACTTTGTTCATGGGTTAACAAGACATCTTTTTTTCATATAGGGAAAACATACCATAAATGAAAAAGACTTATTTTAATTCGAACGGAAAGTAATTTATGAAAATTGAAAAGTTTTAGGAAGCAAACCGAGCGGTGGGCTAAACGGAGCCTGAGTGGGGCCGGGAAGAGGCGGTCGGCCTAGTATATGGGCGGTCGGCCTCCCACCGGACCGTGTCGGAGCGCGGTTCGTCGTCGCGAGTCGATGGTTCCGTCTTGGTTCGAATTTCTTGATTTTGGTCGCGAAGAATTACGTTTTGGTCGCCGGGATCTCCCCACACTTATTTTCTGTTATCTTGCATACAAAGCATGGTGGAGACAAAAACATATCCAGAAATATATGGAGAATAATTGACTCAACTTGTGGATGACTTCCATAAGAGCACTTTATTATATAATTCGAATCCTAGTATTTAATAGTAAACTAATTTTGACTAAACCAAATTAAACAAATTAATCGAACTAACTTTTATAACTCACACTCTAAGACTCATTAACTCGTATATAATAACTAGCTAATATTAAAAAAGGTAAAGTAGCAATACTTATCGTGATAAGCGGGGTGCTCTCCCCAAACTGGATCTTGAAGTAATCCTTTCGTTCGTCCTTGGAACTCGTTCTCCTGCGGGTTCTCCTTAAATGTTCTCCCTCTCGGTGAGAATTTTGAGTACTTATTCCCATGGCGTCGTCATCGATGGCATCTCGTCGGAATGTCGTGTATGCGAAATGGTGCCTTCAATGATCTCGGCGAGTGGCGTAGATGAGGTGGCCGATGGAGATGGTGTTTGTTCGATTGATGATGCGGGTAGTGGTAGGTCTTCCGAAGGTGTACTCTTGACGTCCTCTTTAGTAGGTGATACTTCTTTCTTTTTCCATGTTGCTTCTTCGGAGGAGACCTTTCTTGGAGTGGCGGTCTTTGAGTGTTCGATTGGTTGGGGGCCGAGCGAACTTCTTTAATCTTTCTTAATGTCTTCCTTGTTCGTCAACTCCGTTCCAACTGGTCTTGTGATTTTTAGCGGCGTCTCCGCGTCTTGTTCTTCTTGGGTCTTGTGGTGAGGTAGGCAATAGTGGTGGTGTAAGGCCCTCTTGATGGAGTATGGGGATGAATGTTGACCCGTTACTCTTGTCAAGTGGTCTACACCTCCGGTCATGTCGTGCTCACTTTGATCTTCCTTGGTCACTCCTCAAGTGCATCATCCGATCTTAATAGCCACTTGGTGATGGCGTTACCCATGTTCTTCGGGCGATTCACCGCTTGAAGGAAGATTGGATGGTGGCGGTGGCGGCGTCTTGTTTAGTGTGTGCATATTTGTAGGTCGGGGACTTCCACTTGTAGGAATTGGGGAAGTAAGACTTCTCCTCTTATTAAGCAAAGTGAGTCCCGCTTGCAAAGACAAGGTAGAGATCAAGTGCATGGGCTCTGGTGGTGGGAAAACACCATCGAAACCAAAATTTCATTTACTTCTACTCTAACCTTGTGGGCACATTGAACAAGATAAAGATAATGTATAAGTTCATTTATGACAAGGGTGGTAAGATCGAGAAGATAAATCTAGCATGTAAATATTTTTAGCAAAATAATGAGCGAACAAGAAAGTGATGCTAGAAACAGCTTTTTAAGAAGCTAACATGTCGAGTTAACAAGATTGAATCATGTGAAACTATAACTCTAGCATGTTTGACTTTTCATTTATGAGAATGCCATAGTAAAGAGGGATTAACGACAACTTACCTCAAGGTGTTACCTTTATTATTGGAATATGATGGCGCTATTACACCTTGTGGTGGTCCTTCTCTTCTTCTTGAGTGGCATGTGGAGTGACAGTGCATGTCGGAGGAAGAGGATGGCTTAATTATCTTCAATGGAATTGGCCTCCCTCCTTGATGCTTCCATCACCCATGAATTCCTCCTTCGAGTGAGTGCTTCGATTGTGGATTTTGTCTTATGTCACTCTTGAAACACCCTAAGAGATGGCGGGGGCTCCAAAGTGTTGATGGATCTTAATGTTCAAACACCACGGTTTCTCCTTGTGGAAGCTTGCCGAAAGGTCGCGACGGCATCAAATGTCCTGTCTATTCCACACTCAATAGAGCAAGGGTAATCCTACTAAAGCTAGTTAATACACTAAATTAGCGTATATCAAGATCATTATCAAAATCTTTACGCCAATTGCTTCCCAAGAACAGGCGCCAAAAAAGCTTGTTGGTATTTATTAAGTGCAAAAAGAATATAAAGGGTTCATAAGCGCCGCGTAATATATATACCATTGTAGCTTTTACCCTGGGAGTATTCAGTATCGTTATTTATATTTTCCACAGGGGAAGCAAGGGTAAAGACTATGATAAATCAAAATCATGTATCTACTACCTTAATATACCAACTAAACTAAAGTGAGGGGGTAAATGATATATAAATGATAATTAATAGCACTTAACCGGGAGAATATTATAATATAGAATAGATAGCTAGGTCGAGAGGACAACGGGAGAGATCTAGGTTCTGAATACTTCTCTAGTACTTTGGTTCTTGAGTAACTAAGGCATGAAAAGGTATAGCGATCATAAAAGAACACTTCGGGACATCGAACACTAGCCGCGGAAAGGGATGAGAAGGGGGCTAGGAAGCTCCGACTACGGTCCTACAACACCAATCCGAACGTGGTGGAATACGTCGGTTAGTTAGGGCTGTCACCACCTAGGGCTACCACAACTATCCGTGGGACTGGGTGCAATCTAAGGTAACCTCTAGTCTAGACACCATGTCCACACTATTAATTACTACTCTAATCATCATGAATAACCAGAGCACTCAATATGAGCGAAGATCCCATGCAATTATATAACAACTATATTCTAATCAATAACATGAAAGGCATAAAAGTACTAGAAACAGATAGATCTAATTATGGCATAAAGTCTAATAGAGTTGAGATACAAAGATATACGTAACGCGAAGACTTCTCTAGAACCTGGCGCAATTCCGCTCTCCCTAACTCTCTACTAGATCTATTCTATTACATTGTAGTCGTCTAATCTAATTCTCCAAAGCCGTGCCTCCATCCGATGAGATATGAAATTGATGTATGAGATGATCTAAGATTGAGGGGGCACGGGGGCTGCTTATATAGTCGGGAGGAGGTGCGGTGTTGGACTTAGATACAACTCGTACTCCACCGTCGCCCTCGGATCAAACCGACATTAAACGAGCCCGGATTAGATTGCGTCTTAGAGGCGGTTGGAGAAGCTTCGGAGGCGGGGGCGACGTGGCGAAGGGAGGAGGCCGCTCGGCCTCCTATTTGGGCGGCCGGCCCGGGGGTGGAGCCCACCACGGGTCCGTGGTGCGTCGTGTCTTCTTGAGTCTTCCGGATGATGCTTTCTTGGGTGCTAAGTCTTGATCACGTCGGGTGTATTCCGAGCCTTCTAGACTTTGTTCCGAGTTGGATTGCGTTCACAATTCGCCGTTTTCTGTTAAGTCCCCGCAAATCACAACTTTACCAAAACTCGTGGAAATCATTAGTAGAAACCCCTAATAAGGTTATCTAATTATATTTTAGTCCTTTTCCATGTTTAGTTGACAATTAAAAGTATACGTTAACATGTGTCAACAACCATCAAGGCCGTCCAGTGTGACAATGGTCGGGAGTTCGACAACTCCACCTCCGTGCCTTCTTCCTCTCCCCACGGTGTCCGATTCGCATGTCTTGTTCGTATACCTCCTCCCCGAGCGGCAAAGGCTGGCGCATGATCCGCACCACAAATGGCGTCCTGCGCACCCTTCTTCTCCAGCGTCCCTTCTGCCGCTTCGGCGAAGTCTTCACACCTCCACCTACCTCCTTAACCGCCTTCCTTCCATTTGCCCCGGCTCCCACACCACACCATGCTCTTTTTGGCACACCTCCTCGCTCTGAGCACCTCCGTGTCTTTGGGTGTGCGTGCTACCCTAACACCGCTGCCCCTTTGCTCCCCAAGTTGTCTCCCGCTTTACCCTATGTGTCTTCCTCGGGTACTCTCCGGACCACAAGGGCTCCGGGTGTTATGATCTCACCTCTCGTCGGGTCCTCATTTCTCCATGTGTGGTGTTTGATGAGCGATCTTCCCCTTCTCCACCACCACCACCACCACCACCACACCCGGCTTCCCCTCGACCTCGACCTCTTTGAGATGTGTCCCGCTAACCCGGTGGCCCGGCTACCTTTGTTTGTTTCTGCGGGTCCCGCTACACCGTGTCCCGACTTCGCCACCTCCCGATGCCGCACCGACTTCGGCAGCATGCGGGTCCGGTGGACTCGCCAGCACCTTGTGCGAGTCCCGTGGTCTCGCCCCCGGGCGCCCCTACCGTGGGCGGGGGCGCCCGATGTCACGTTCCCTCGGATGGCGGTGCCCGGCGGCGCTGTTACCCCCGGACCACTTCGCCCGTCTACCGGCGGCGGGTGCGGGCGGTCCCACCTCGCCACCCGAGTGGTGGCCCCTACTTCACCGGGCGGTCCCCTCATCACCACCCATTCACGCCTACTCCTCCGCCCCCGGGCCCCGGCTGCCCGTCTTTGTGGACGCCGGTGTACCACCGCCGCGCCGCTCCACCGCGATCCGCATCACGTTCACCCGATGGTGACGCTGCCGACGCGGCGGGTACTCTGCGGTCCTGAGGCTCTTCGCGGCGATGCCCGATGACTCGCGAGTCTCTCCCCTGTACCCTCTTCCATTCGTCGCCGCCTTTGCCGGACCCTCACCGCGCCCCGCGCAATGGAAGAGGAGTCCGCGGCTCCTCGCCCGCCCAATGTCGCCACCGGCAAGTGGATCTAGACACACAAGCGGCGGGCTGATGGTACCTCGAGCGTACAAGGCTCCCCGGGTTCTTCAGCGGGTTCACTCGGCGCCCAGAGTTGACTATGATGAGACCTTCAGCCCGGTGGTGAAGCCGGCCACCGTCCGCACGGTGCTCTCACCGGCTCTTGCTCGCTCCTCGGGCGGTGCATCACCGATGTCAAGAACGCCTTCCGCACGGGAGCCTTGCCGAGACGGTCTATTGCGGTCGGCGGCGGGTTCGATTGACTCTTCTCGTCCTAACATGGTCTCCGCGCTCAACAAGTCTCTTTACGGCCTCAGCGCAGGCCCCCTCGGCGTGGCACTCTTGGATTGCAGCCTTCTTGGTGTCATTGCGTTTTGTGGAGGCCAAGTTAGATACGTCCTGTTTATCTACCACCATGGAGCCGAGACTCGCGTACTGCCGCTCTATGTTGATGACATTGTCCTCCACAGCTTCCGGTCCTTCACTACTGCGCCGCATCATCGCCGCTCGCCAGGAGTTTCCTCGTGAAGGATCCGGGGTCTGCTCCACCACTTCCTCGGGTCATTTGTTGAGCCTCGTCCCACCGGACTTCTTCTTCACCGGCGGGGCAAGACACTCTTGATATCCCGAGCGCGCAGGGATGACGAGCCGCAAGCCTTGCCCCACTCGCTTGACACACAGGGGCGTAAGGGCGTCGAGGCGAGGGTAGTCCGGCGCACCCTTACCGAAAGTACAGAGTCTCGCCGGTGCACTTCACCTCACTTTCACCAAACGGACATCCCTACGCCCGTGCGGCAGATTTGTCTCCACATACATGATCCCCGAGAGCCCCACCGGACTGCTCTCAAAGCGCCTCCTTCGCTACCTCCGAGGCACCGCTTGACTACGGTTTTGCTACTTCACCGGTCTCCTCGCACCGAAGCCGCCGTCGCCTACACCGACGCCGATCGGGCCGGGTGTCCGCACACCGACGCTCCACCTCCGCCACGCCGCCTTCCTAGGCGGCAACTTGGTCCCTCGGTCGCCCGTCGGCCCGGCCGCCTCCCGCTCCAGCTGCTTAGGCGGAGTACCGCGGCTGTTGCTAACGGCGTGGGCGTAGGCGTCCCCGTTCGGCAGCTCCCTTGCCGAGCTCCACAACCCTCTCTTCAGACCATGCTAGTCTATCGCGACAACGTCAGCGCCGTCTACCTCCGCCAACCCCGTGCAGCACCGACCAGAGGACCAAGCATGTGGAGATCGATCTACACTTTGTGCGTGATCGGGTCGCCATCGGTGAGGTTCGGGTCCTCCACGCCCGACCACCTCTCGGTTCACCCGACATCTTCACTAAGGGTCTCCCATCCTCGACCTTCACCGAGTTCCGCTCCAAACCTCAACATCACCACAAGCTAGTTGCGTCCCTGTTGTGTGTGTGTGGGGGAGGGGGGGGGCCCTGTGTTGTACTTCTTTTCGTGTCTAGTCTCGCAAACTCCGCTGCGACGGTAGTTCGGCTTCGGGGAATGTTAGAGTATGAGTAGTGTTGGCCCATGAGGCTAGGCCCAAGAGGCCCATGTATGCACTATATTGCTACCCTTCTACGGTTAGCCTTAATTGTGAGGAATTCCAATTCTAACATTTACAAACTTAACAACTTAAAAGTTATTGATGATTCATAATCCCGATGTTTGATCAAAACCTTGTCCAACCCGGAGGGAGTACGAAATGCAGATATTGGAATGAAGTTGTGTGAACGTGCGCACCTCTTATCCTTGAGGAATGTCGATATGATGTCGATGATATGTTTATGCTTGGTCGCTGCTTTGGTGCCAGCGAGTAGTACTTCAGTACTATTAGCTGCTAGCTGTCGAAGAATGCTTGCCAGAACCTCCGTCATATTATGACATGAAGTGATCGACACAAAAGCCCGGGCCTGGAACTTATCTTCAATCGCTTCATACACGAGGCGGGCAAGGGTTGTTTTACCCATTCCCGCACCTCCAAGGATGGATGCCATTTTGAGCTGCTGTGTGCTGTCCTCTTCTCCTATCAGGTGTTTGATGATCTTATTCCTCTGCCATTCCATCTCCACGAGCTCTGAGATATGCTTGTGGACATACGGATCAACGACTCGAGTCAGCCAATTGGCTGGACCAGAGTCGACGGTGGCTTTTGTTCTTGAACATAAGCTCGAGATGGAGGTCTGGGAAGTCTGGATCTTCCACTTGTTGCGGCACCGCTCAGACACATCAACTGCCCTTCTCCTGAGATCCTGGAAAGGACTCTGCTGAATCTTTGCCTGAATGAAGCGCTTGCCGTCGCCGTTGCTGCGCTTGATGATCATAGTGAGGATGAAGTCGTCGATGGCGTCGTTCATGTCGTCGGCGAGACGCCACGCTTCCATCCTCAGCTTCTTGCTTGCCGCATCACCATCCTCCCTCTCCCATATCACCCAAAGGATGGAGTGAATGGACTTGAGCTTGGACCTGATGAGCTTCACGTCCTCCCGAGTCTGCCACCGGAGCCGGTATTCACCGCCGCGGCGCAGCAAAGTGCTGAGCTTCGCGACGACAGGCCCCAATGCCCCCGTGGCTGCTGTCACAGGAGCGTCCTCCTCCATGCCTGCTGAGTCGATCTCTCAGCGCTTGGTCTTGCTAGGTTGCTTGCACGGCCACCGAGCTTTTGAGTTTGTGGTTGTGTGTGTCTAGAAGCAGTGGGTACGGTGGATTATTTCCAAGCTACCACTACCGATGATGGTTATCATTGCACTAAACCCAGACTAATTGCATTGCAAGGCGCACCAAACCGAGAGAAATATTGCTAGTTTTTCTTTTGGACAAGCTTTAGCTTTTACTTTCTTTTCTTTTGATATATCACACATGCCTTTTGTTTTGGAATAGCACAAACTAATCATCAATATACACGACTTGGAATCTCAAGACAAATAGCGTTGGCCACTGGAACAAAGCAAAAGCTACAACCTCGATAACCTTGCAGAAACAACAAATTTTAATACTACAAAAGTACAGCACCTCCAATCCGATCTTGGCTTGGACTGTAAGGGATTTTGCGATTCTTCTCCTTTTCTTGAAAAAGTAAATTAATAACCACAAGCAATGAACATGATGCCTTCCTTTCCTTGAGCATTGGAAGAGGAAGCCTGATTTTTTAGATAGTTTATTGCATCTCCTTTCATTTCACTGAATGAATATGTAAATGAATAACACTAGCGAAGCAACGAACAGGATGCTTTGGTTTCCTTAATGCTAGCTCACTGAATATGCTTTCCTTCACAGAAGAGTAAAGATACTCTATGCATATGGTGTCATTAGCCAGTGCAATCAAAGCATCAAGCATGGTTCACACAGGCCAAGACTGTATCATGATCAAGTCGGTAGCGAAGAGTATTGGGGCATGGTGTGTCTTAATTTACTTTAATGATGACGACTGAATTGCATTCCTTGGCAGAAGAGTAAAGCTCCTCTATGCATGGCGTGCTGTCATTCGGCAGTGCAAGCAAACAACCAAGCAGAAGAAAGCACAATGCAAATCTAGGGTCTATGATCTGGTTTACCAGCGTCAAACACTAAAGATCCTTTCCTAATATAGTAATTAAAACAAAAGATGCCTGGGCACCCATAAGTGTACTTATGAGTATGCATTTCACACATGCCAAGACTGTATCATGTCGGTAGATGTCAGTAAAGCACCACATAGTGGTCATTTCAAAATAAATGTGGCGCGCTCACGTCTACTCCTTTGTCCTGAGGGCAAAGGAAGGGACGGGGCATCAAAAGCATGGTTCAAGGGGACAAAAGCAAAAAGGATCAAGGCCAAATATAAATTTGGTGAGATCAATGCTACCTTCAAAGGCACAAATTTGAGCTCAAGCAAACATCTTGGATGAAGAGAAATAGTAAAGCTAAATTTCGATATCGGGCGTGTTGTCGCTCAATCAGCGTGCCACACAAGCGGATTAACTCATGTAATAGAAACAAAGTTCAATGACCGGTGCAGATTAACTCGTGCACTTCTATCTTTCTATTGGTGTTTTCCGCAACCTCTAGCCGGAGCGAGAGTCCAAAGTTGCTTAGACAATCTCCAAAGAAACTACCTAAACAGACTACCCATCCTCAATTTAGGTATCAATTTAGGTAGCATGAGGGGTAAAAACCAACTCCAGCGAGACTATCTACTAGATCCAATAAATTTGTTGGCTACCCAAATCTCCCTCCTACCCATTCCCGATGGGCCACAGGTGATCGTCTATTATTTTCCTCTCCTGGTCGATGTTCATCCTGGTGCCTCTCTCTCCTCCTCCGCCGAGCACTCGCCGATGTTGCCGCATGGGAGCCGCCCAGCGTCCCTACCCTGGCACAGGGAGGCGACACGACCTTCTCTCCAGCGTTGGCCCTGGCGGAGGCCTTCCCCCCGGCGCTGGATTGCAGCCGAGAGCTCACCATCGGCGGCTCTACTCGGCACGGCAGAGAAGGCGGTGGCAATCCGGGCGCTAGATCACGACTTTCCTGGCGTGGGGAGGCAATAGCCCTTCCCACGGCTCTAGCCCGTGGCGGACCTTCCCCGGCTCTAGCCCACGCGGCCGGACCTTCCCCAGCCTAGCCCGCGGCGGACCTTCCCCGGCATTGGATCGTGGCGGTGGCCCTTTCCCGCGCGCGCCCGGCGCAGGAGGCGGCGGCAATCCCCGGTGCTACCAAAACCGGATCCTGGCGCTTCCGAGCTCACCACCCGGCGAACGGCGCCCCGCCCCCCCTACTCTCTGGTGCGGGAATGGCTCCTCCCCTTCTCCCCGCTCCACTCAGGCGACACGGGATGTGAAGAAAGAAGAGAAGGTGACATGTGGGACCCACATGTCATTCTATGTTAGCATGAGTTTGGGTAGCCGCTTTTTAGGTAGTACTTCCGGTTGAGAGCAAAATTTAGGTAATATGAAAATTTGTAACTACCCAAATAGAGTTTTAGGTAGTGCGGCTGGAGATGCTCTTAGCTACAGATCTTTAACTCTATTACAAAGACATAAAGTTTGTAATGAAGAGCTTGTAGTGTCCAATAGGTCCTTCGGTCAGCTATAACTTATCGATCATCCAGTTCCTGGCCCTTACTATTCACTAAACCATTGCCATGACAAACAAGCACGAGCGTCTTCCGCCACCATCCACACTCTTTCATTTGTTTTTAGGAAAAAGTCTACTTCACCCCTCAACTACGATTGGGTGGTCTACATAACCCCCTCAACTATGAAACCAGGTATTCTACCCCTGAACTTTCCAAACCGTTCAAATTATCCCCTCAGGCGGTCCAAAACCGCCCAAAACTCCGCCTCGAGGGGGTAATTCGAACGGTTTTGAAAAATTCACGGGGTAGAATACCACGATTTCATAATTGAGAGGGTTAGCATAGTTGAGAGGGTGAAGTAGACTTTTCCCTTTGTTTTTATAAGTTTTCGTTTCCACACTTATACAACAGAACTTTAGTACACAATAACTTGAACGCATAATTTTTCACTGTTCAATTACATACGAGACGCTGGGGAAACTTGCAATCATACAATGCAGGCATATAGCTTTTTCCAGGCATGCTTCTTGAGACGGCTCCTTAGCATAACTTTATTGGCAGAACTTGTTTTTATAAACCAAACTTAATATATACCCACAAAACTTGTCATGCACGTTCGAATACGGTACAAAGAATAAAGCCCTTAACTTGAACGGCTGATTGGAAAATATCCATGCAATTTACACCCTTGCGTGTAGTGAATTCGTTAATCTCGAGATCTACTGGCTTTGTCATTCGGAGATGACTATAGGATATAGCTATGTGTCTGTACGCTCATATAGAAGTAAGTGTATATCTATGGGCATGTGCGTCTCTACCACGTGATTCACAAAAGCAAAATGGGAAAAAAAATGTAAAGAAGACAAAGAAAAAGAAAAAGGAAAAGAAGACGAGGAGATATATAGTATATAGATCGAGAAGAACAAAGATAGAAGAACAATAATAAAGAAAAAAAAAAGTAAAAGACGCACCTGTCTGATCGATCGATGATGGCTTCCAAACAGCGGTGGATTTTAGAATTGGATTCCCTCTACTTCTCCAGTTCCCCATCATCCAATCAGCGTTGGATTTGCCGAGCCGCCTCCATCTATCCTCGCCTCCCTCCCAGCTTACTTCTCGGCGGGCTGCAGTCCCAACTCCCAATACAACGCGGACGCTGGCCCCGCTGCCAGAGCCTTCTTTTTTTTCATTCGCCTCCCCTGTTTCATGCAAATCAAACCAATCTTCGGATGTAACCTTCCATCGGCATTCCGTTCGTCTCCACCATTGGCGGCTTGGTCCTTGACGGCGGCTACCTGGAACCCAAAGACGGGTAAACGGCAGGCAGATTAAGGTCTGCCCCTATCTTTGTTGTTCGTTTTCTTCTTTTTGTTTTGTTATCAGAGAGCTTATTGTTTCCATGCCGTGGCAGTTGATGTTCAGAAGCTGCCGTGATCGTTGCAGCAGGCAAGGAGTCCTCCAAGGTCGGATTTGTCTCTGAGCTTGTGTTTTCATCATGCAATAATTTTGAGTATATACTTTGCCTCAAAAAATGAGTATATACTGTTGATGATGGACTTTGTGTTTTGTTGATTTTATTTTCGATTTGGGAGATGCCAAATTGGCGTTCACATTCTTATGGTTAAAGGACTATTCTACTCAATTATTTTCTGCTACGATTTATATATATGGCTTTTTTTTTCCTTTTTATTTTGTATATCAATAAAAACTGTTGGGCAGGCTGTGAACCTTTATCTCTTCTTCTTCTTTCGTTTTGCAGTCTGAATTGCTTATTGTTTCCTTGCCGTTGCTGTTCGTGCGTGGCAATCGATGTACCCAACCTGCGGTGATCATTGTAGCAGACAAGAAGTCCAAGGTCATATAGTTTTTCATTAGATTAGTTTGCATCATGTGACTGAGAAAAATGCGTAAATTGGAAAACGTGGTTCAATTGGATTTTTATTTTATATAATGTTGATGCTATAGATTGTGCTGTTGTTGATTTTCATTTCACATTCGTGTGGTTAGAACATTCTACTATTCGAATAATTGGTAATACTGTGCGTACTAAGATGCCTCAGAACTATCTGTGCATTCTCTGATTAATACTCACAGCAATCGTTCCATGTTCTGACTAGTTCTGTAGATTATTATTAACAACTGCTGGCAAGAATTGATCTGAACTTTTTCTGCCACCACTCCTACTTGCACTTGCAGTTGCAGGAGAAAATGGAGTTTGTGGTGGGTGCTTCGGAGGCCACCATGCAATCTCTCCTAGGCAAGCTGGGTGGCCTCCTTGCCCAGGAGTACACCCTGATCCGTGGCGTCCGCGGCGACATTCAGTACATCACCGATGAGCTCGCCAGCATGCAGGCCTTCCTGGGTGACCTCGGGTCCACCCAGGATGACCATGATCGCCGGCTCAAGAACTGGATGAAGCAGATCCGTGACATGGCATATGACATGGAAGACTGCATCGACGACTTCGCCCACCGCCTCCCCACGAGCCCCTCAGCGATATAAGATGCTCCTTCATAGTGACACTATTCTACGACCTGTGGACATTTTGGCCACGCCGTGAAATTGCTTCCAAGATTGCTGAGCTCAAGGTCAGGGCGCAACAGATCGCTGAGCGGCGTGGCAGATATGGAGTGGACAATCCAAGCCCAAAAAGTGTTAGCACCTCTGGAACCCATGCCATTACTTATGGCATTGCTGAGCATCTGATGGCGGACCGTCAGCTCATCCACACGCCGAAGCCTGTGGGAGTGGATGAGGACATGAAGAAGCTTCGGCCTTGGCTAACAAAAGAATCTCATCGAGCTGCTGTTATTTCCATAGTTGGGTTTGGTGGGGTGGGAAAGACCACCATTGCCACCAAACTGTATGGAGATTTCGGGAACCAATTCGTCTGCCGAGCGTCAGTCACGGTGTCACAGAACTATGATGAAGATCAAGTCCTCCGGGATATCCTGAGTCAAATCAAGCCACGGACAGAGAGCAAGAGCAACAAGAACAAAAAACACAGCCATATCAGAGAAGAAACTAGCTGCTCGCATGAAAGGCTTTTGCAAAGCTTGTTGTGCCTGTGACACTCTGTGGTCACTGCATCAGGAAGCAAGGCAATGATGGCAACACTCGTTGGACACAAAGCAAGATAGAAACAATGAGCCACGACCAACTTATTCAAGAGCTGCAATCGCGCCTGAAAGGAAGGAGGTACATCTACATTATTGCTTTACTTTTTTGTAGCAGCTATATTGAAGATTGTGCAGCGTATATACCACACAAAGTCACTGAACAATGTGATATTTTTAACTTGTCAACACTTAAAATCTTATATGACGCTCCGATTACTATCATCAGGCAAGAACTTAGGCCAAGAGTTATTGACACCGACATGAAATACAAAATAAACAACATCAATAATTGTAGTAAATGTATTGATTCTCACAATAATTAGAAACATGTACTTGGTATACTCTAATCTTCGCGTCAATAATATGCATTAGATCTACTATTTCCAAAAAAAGATGCCCGCCATCCCCAATCCAGAAGAGTGCTCTACAAAGCAATAAAATTGCACCGAAATCAATAGATTCATTAGGAGGCCGACACGCCAATTCCCCGGACGCCGCCAGGGGGGAGTAGCCAGAGGCCTGTGTGGCCCCAAAGACGGCGGCAGCGAGGGCTCTTGTCCGGGGGCGTGTGCCTCGTTGCGGGAAGGAGCTCGGCGACCGGGCAGCGGAGGCTCATCGGGGCGCCGGCGATTGGGGCTCGGGTGCGGATCCGGTCCTCCGTGGCCAGATCCGTTCCTCTGGCCGGATCCGCGCACGCAGGGTGGATGGCGGCGCCAGGGTGGACGACTCCGACGGCAACGGGAGGCCGAGCCGCCGGGTGGCTATGGGGCGAAAGTCATCACCGAGGTGGCGACGCGGTGGTGCGGTGGAGCAGCGGCAGCGTGGGGGTAACGCGCTCCGGCTTCTCCTCCCGAAGCCGATAATGCGTCCGGGCGCCGTGGGATGGGATGGCGGGTGTTGTGGTGGTGGCGGCGCCTAAGGGACGCGATGGGATGGCCTCGTGGCGGCTCTGGCGCATGGAGACGTTGTTGGTGGCATGGAGGCGGCGGTGGGGCCGGTGGTGTCAACGTCACGATAGCGCTGGCACCTATGCCGAAACTATGGTTGCGATCGACGAGTTGGGCACCAAGTTGAGGATTGGAGGTCGCGGTCAATGGCATCCGAAGGTGGCCGAAGGTGGACGCCGCATAACTATTGGAGGGCTTGGCATCTACTTGGTGGAGGGCGATGGTCTTGAGGGATCGCGGCGCTAGTTGCCTACGAAGATAAGCAGCCGGCATGGGTGGCACCCATGAAGTTGGAGAGGAGGCCGGTGTGGGATATGGTGGCCAGCCAGTTGCTTTGCCGAGGTAACTTGTGTGGTTTGGTGGCGGGTGGTCCCACTCTACGGCAACCATTTCGCATAAGGAGGTTCTTCCTTGATCGGCCGGGTGGAGGATCCATGGAGCACATCTATCTTCGGGTGAGGCAGCTAGGTGGTTGGAAGTCTGCAGTGTATGCGCCCGATAGCGGTGGACGGGATCGATTGGTGTGTGCTAGAGGCAGCTTCACACGCATTGCTTTGGTAGCTTGCAACTTCGGCGGCTATCCCTCGCTTATAGTGGTCAGTCCGTGCGGTGCAAGCGATCCAGTGGTGGGAGGGCTACGCGGCTTGCAGCGATCCATGGTGGCTAGCCCTCTTGCGGCAGGTTAGCTCGATGTGGGTCGTCATCGCTAGTGATGGCGCGAGTGGTGACAATGGCATTTTCACCCTGACATCCTTTTCATCTAGTGTTTTGGTAGTGCAAAGGTGGGTGACCGACCTGCAGGTTGGAGTTGGTGGTGGTTTCCTTTTTGAGTTGTACTTCAGCTTGGAGTGCGGTCCATGTCGAGTCCCAATCCGACCTAATCGGAGTTATTCTTTCTTTTTCCCTTTTGATGAGTTGTTTGTTGGTCGTTGTTGTATCGTTGCGCCCATTTTGGGCTTCCTTCTTTTTAATATAATCTCCTGCCTGGTTTGTTTTAAAAAAAAATAGGAGGCCAGTAGACAAGGTACATATATAGCCTATAGGCAAGGCAGACCCTAGGCTAGTTTAAAGAAGTATGGCCACACTGAGGGATCTCCTTGCCGGATATAACATTAATCATTAATCAATCTATAAGTAGCCATAAGGTTTCAATGGCCTACGGGCCTGTTTTAACGGATATATAATTCAGTTTGGTTTCTTCGGTTCTTAGAAACTCCTATTTCCAGAAAACACAACTGATTGGTCTGTCCCGGAATGAGAAACCGAGCAGTTTGGTGTTGCCTTTCTTCGGTTCTGTTTTTAGTTGAACCGAACAAACGTTCAAATTGGACCAGAACTCCTGAAAGACCGTCAAATCCTTGATGAAGATGTCCGTATACTAGGATGAGATCAACACATGGAGGACGTAGATAACACTAATGGCAACATGCACGCGAGCAAAGTGAAGGTCAATCTTAATGTAGACTGTGCTGATGTTGTCGTAGTACAACAAGGGAGCCTTGCTGGGTGGGGACTGGAGCTAGTGCAATGCTGGAGCACGACCAACAATGTAGTAAGGACGATGTCATCCACATAGAGCATGCAATACGTAGATGTGGTTGGCACCGTATTGAAAGTTGAAACCATGGCGGGATCTGATTAGAAAGGCTAGGCCGATAACAAATTGGAAAAGCCCACACTAGCCCATTAACTGAGTCCTTGTATATATATATATATACACAAACCCTAATCTCTCACTTCCCCATCTCCCACACTCAATTGCCAATCCCCTTCTCCCCAAACCGCTTCATACCTCCCTCCCTCCCATCTCCCGGGCAACCCATCACTCTCCCCACTATCTCCCTCTCCTCCAGCAGCGCCCACACCTCCTCTTCCCCCAGCGACAGGCCGGCGGCACCTAGGGCGGCGGGCAAGGTGGCACGGCGTAGTGGTGCGCGCGGGATGTCGGAGCGCAGGGCGGCACACATGTGGGCTAGCGGTGCGCGGGCTGGCCATACATCTCGACGGCCTAGGGCACGGCGGAGCGGCCTTGCGCTGGACTTCAGCGCACATGGCGGCATGGCGAAGCGGACAATGGGAAGGTGATGGGGGCGGCGTGCATGTCGGATCCAGTGTATGCCCTCATGCTCTCTCCCCTCCCCTCCGCTCTATCTCTAAAATCCAGCAAGGGTTGCCCCTCACCTCACCTTCTCTCTTAGATACGCGGCGACAGTGATGGGCCTAGTGGCGGCGGCACGACAAGACGAGGTGGCCCGATCAAATCCAGGCCCCGGGGCACCCCGCGGCGGCATCCAAGGCACTAGTGTGGATTCGGTAGTGGCGGCGCGCGGGTAGCGTGGATCCCTTAGGCCGTGATCTAGGCCCATTTTTATGTGGTTTTTAGATTAACCATGACAGTTTTTGTAATAAAACCGCCATGGTTAATATTAACTATGGCGGTTTTTGGGGGTAAGAAAACCGTTAATTGTGGCCTTCTATTCGTGGCGGTTACAAAAACCACGACGACTGAAAAAACCCCGCCACGAAAGATTTTCAGTAGTGGTAGGTGGTTTAGAAAAGGAGTGAGCTGGTGGAGGTGGAGTTGTGGCAGGAGTTAAAGGTGGCGTGATTAAAATAGGAGGAGACGGCATGGAGGTATCATCACCAAAAACAAGGAAAACACAAAAAGGTGATGGACTCTGTCTTTGGAATACGAGGGCTTATTGGATGGGTTATAATAGAAAGGATGATGCTCAATAAAATTATCCGTGAGAGATCTGGATGCGGCGGGAAGAAGGGTCATAGCATCGATAACCTTTATCCTCCTTGCACTGATTCGTCTCTATAGACAATTGTAGAACCTTGTAGAGCTTTCATATGTGTTGTAGTTTCGATTTGTGAGTGAATCCGATCATGGGTTGTGATAGTCGCCAGCGCATTGGCAGTAGTTGGTGATGGAAAGATCACCCCGAATGAAGTTGTGGAAGGCGGCGTCGAGGTAGAACACCGCTGCTCGCTGGTTGCCGGTAAACTAATGTTCCATGGCGATTGAGATGGAGCGAGTAGTGGCAGGGCCTTCCTAGACAATCTCATCGAGATTAGGAGAGATGGTGCCGAGGAGCCACGTCATGACAACGCACTACATGCGCTCCCAGTCGGGGTAGGTGTGGTCGGCGGCGTTAGTGACAACATGGCACAAGAGGGAGAACTTCTCGAGAACCGTAAGCATCCGGTGGGACCAGCGGGTGTAGTTATTGGACTCCATGTCGAGGGCAGCGCAACAAGGGCGCTGATGTTATAGACATTTATGGCCTAGGTGTGGAGATTGATGATGGGTGACGACCACTGGCCATTGTCAACATCGCTGGTAGAGGAGGCTCCGGCACACTTGGTGGCGTCAGCCAGCAGGCATGCTGAGCTTTCGGTAGCTAGGGCGTGCTCGGCCTCATGGGCAGAATTCATTTGAATCCATTCGAGTCCCAAATATGTGTTTTAAATTTATAGATTTTCAAATGCAAGAACTCGAATGTTCACATAGTTACTACCAAAAGGTGTAGTAGCCGACCTGAGCTACATGTTTACTATTGATAAGTTTATATTTAAAGTTGTTTAGAGCCTCATATATCTTTCTTAAATTCGATATATTTAAATCTTGGATGGAGAGACATCCTATACCAAAGTTGTTTAAAGTTGTTTGGAGCAACCTTGGATGGAGAGACATCCTATACCAAAAAAGTTGTAGTGCTTGACAAGATTTAAATCTTTGTAGGTAATTTTTTCATTTTAATTCATTATGTAGCCAAGATTACAAAATGTTTACATAAAAAAGATAGCTTATTATATAGTGTTCAAAGGTAGGTTTACGGGTTGGATTCTCTAAAGTTGCAATGTATAGTATATCCGCACACTAATGAGGTATTACTCACAATAACAATCCAGTCAATTGTATATCACATTAGGTTTAAAAAAGGAAATTCATGAGGACATATGCATTCTATGAGTAAAGCAGACATAATAACAATTGGACAGATCAATTTATCTGCTCACAACGTCTCATGCAACAGACAAATGAACTAGCACCTTTTTTCTCACTTTGTAATTTATTTGATTTTTGTTCGCAGGTATATCTTTTTGATTGATGACATATGGTCTGTAGAAACATGGGAGAATATTAGAAATTGGTTGCCACATGAAAAAGACAGTAAAGTAATTGTGACCACTAGATTTCAAGCTGTTGGTGCGGCATGCATAGAAACAGATGGGACTGGTTATCTGCATACTGTGAATGTTCTTGATGATGCTATGTCCAAAAGTCTATTTAACCGTGGTATTTCTGAATCCCAAAGCAGCAAACATAGCGTAAGTGGGAATGCAAGATCTCAGGCTGCTGGTATGGAGTTCTCCGAAGGCGAGGGAACTGATAATCCACATTCAGCCAATATTTCTAGTGATGCCAATGCCAATGCTAATGCCAATGAACCACTTACTGATCATGTTTCTGATGCACAAAGAAGCAATGGCAGCGAGAAAGAAAAAGGTCCATGAGGAGATATGGAAGTATTGTGGGGGCTGCCTTTGGCCATAGTAAGCATGGCTGGCCTTATTGCCTGCAACCCAACAAAAAGAGTGACCATTGGAGTACAGTTTGCAAGTCATTATTTCCGAGCAAGTGGCTCCCCTTACCCTGGATGGGGTCACAAGGATACTTGAATATTGCTACAATGATTTGCCACCAGATCTCAAGACCTGCTCATTGTACTTGAGTATATTTCCCAAGGGTTCAAAAATTAGTAAGAAGCGTCTGACCAGACGATGGATATCTGAATGTTTTGTTATGGAGAAGCAAGGGCTAAGTGCAGAGGAAGTTGCAGAAACATACTTTAATCAGCTCATAAGTAGGAAGATAATACGCCCAGAGGAACACAACAGCAATGGAAAGATAAAAATCCTTTAAAGTTCATGACATGATTCTTGAGTATATTGTGTCCAAATCAAGTGAAGAGAACTTTATTACTGTTGTTGGTGGCCATTGGCTGATGCCAACTCCTAGCAACAAAGTCCGTCGACTGTCCATGCAAAGCAGTGGTTCCAAACATGGGAATCCTACAAAAGGCATGAACTTGTCCCAAGTGCGATCACTGACTGTGTTTGGAAGCCAAAACCGACGACTTCCTTTCCATTCATTCAATAATGGAATAATTCAAGTACTGGATCTTGAGGGTTGGAAGGGTATGACAGATAGCTATCTGAAGGACATATGTAAAATGCTTGTGCTCAAGTATTTGAGCCTCCGGCGAACAGAGGTTGCTAATATCCCATCAATGATAGGAAAGCTTGAGTATCTGGAAACTCTTGACATCAGGGAGACGAGAGTTGAGGTTCTTCCAAAAGCTTTTGGTCAGCTTTTACGTCTTCGTAGCATGCTTGGAGGGAGTAAAACCCAAAGAAGGCATTGAAGTTGCCACATGAGAAGCATAAGGAGCCAATGAAAGCACTTCGTTTATTGTCAGGGATTGAGATCAATAAGGACTCAACAGCTGTAGCAAGCCTTCATCAGATGACAGGGCTAAAAAAGCTTGCCATTTACAAGCTCAATATACAGGAGGGTGATAAGATCTTCAAACAATTACTCTCCGCTATTGAATATCTCTCTAGTTGTGGTCTCCAGACTCTAGCAATCAATGATGAGGGCTCTGAGTTTATCAACTCACTGGACTCCATGTCCACTCCTCCAAGGTACCTCATTGGGCTGGAGCTATCTGGCAAGATGGAGAACCTCCCAAAGTGGATCAAAGATCTCAGTAATCTCTACAAGCTGACACTTTCTGTGACAGTTCTTCGGACCGATACTTTGAAGATCATCCAACACCTTCCTAAATTATTCAGTCTCACCTTTACACTCGCTGCAGACAAGGATGATCGGGACATAGTGGACATCCTCGAGGAAAATAAACTGCTTACCGATAGGGAGATCATTGTTCCACCTGGAGGATTCCAGAGTCTAAAGCTGCTTCGTTTCTTTGCAACTCTAGTGCCACGGCTGAGCTTTGCAGTTACAGGAGAAGAGGTAATGCCAGCACTCGAGAGGATTGATATGCGGTTTGAAGACTTCGAAGGGATTTATGGCATTGAGACTCTTAAAAGTCTGCAAGAGTTGCATCTCAGTGTTGGTAATCAAGCAAATGAAGTAACAAAGTTCTTGGTAGAAGAATTGAAGCACAACGCAAACCTCAACTATTTAGATGGGAAATATGCAACGAAGTGGCCAAAAATAATCAGTGATTGAAGATATTTGAGGATGCCATTGTCTTTCCATTCAGGTGCATCATCTGGTACTGTATTCTTATGTTGAGGCTATTTCTGATGTGATGATCTACTCCAGCTGTTCGCCATGACTCTGTTTTTCATTTTCGTTTCTGAGTTTCAGAGCCTGTCAATTTGTCTTTTCCTTACAGTTTCAGAGTTTCAGTTTCGTCAGTGAGTACTTTTTCATTTTCGTTTCAGTCTGTCAGTCTGTCTGTCTTTCCCTTTCAGTTTCAGAGTTTTAGTTTCGTCAGTCGAGTTCTTGTAAGCCTGAGGCATGCGATTTGTTCATGCGGAGGCATGTCCGAGTCCTGTGTGGCGCTTGCGTGCTCGTGGGATGGCACGATCATAGTGACGCTCGTGCCGCACAATGATGAGAATATCTCCTTGTAACTTGTAAGTTTCCTTTATATTGCAAGATAAACAACCAAAAATGCTGCCTGTTGACAGCACCAAAAACACCTGAGTTCATCGAGCTCGAGCTCTTCTGAGTGTGTCGTTTCCAGTTCGTCGGCAGTGAGAAATCCCCGGCGAGCCTCAACAATTGGCATCAGAGATGTTACCTTTCTGGGCAGATAACGATATTCGTCCACTCCTTCCGATCAGCGCTGATCCTCGGAGCGAAATCGTTGAGCGCATCGTTAAGGAGACCGGCCATCCTGCCTCGCCGTGGACGCTTGATTTTATCGGTGCCAGGAGCCAGCACGATCGACAGTCCATCCATAGTCCAAACAAACCCCGAAACGCGCCGAAAACGTCCGCACTTCAACACAGACACTTCGGCGCGGCGATGGCGTCCTCGCCGTCGCCGTTCGAGACGGCCACGAACGACGCGCCCGCGGGTCCGCTGTACACGGGCTCACCTCACCCAAAGTCGACGTGGCGGCCCAGGTACGCGCCCGGCCCAACGAGAGCCCGAGGGACTGACCTTCCCGCACGCGCGCAGCCCCTTCTCCACCGCCGCCGCAGCGTGGCTCTCCAACGGCCCCGACTCCACCGCGGCTCCTCTCCTCCTCGTTTGACTGCGCGTACGTCGCTGCGCTCGCCCGCTGGACTGACCGCGCGTCCCGCTTCTCGCCTCCCCTTTCTCCCCAGCCTCCCGTGCGCCTCCTCATCGGGGTGGGAGTTCGTCGAGTCGCGCGCCGACGAGCACGTCGACGTCACCAACCCCGTAAGCCCCTGATCCCCTCTGAAACGGATTTTTCATTCTGGGTTCGATCGAATCGATTTCGGAACGGTCAACAGTGGATGTGTGACGCGTAGTGGATGTGTGACGCGTGCATTTGGGGGTGTCGCAGGCGACGCAGGAGGTGGTCTCGCGCATCCTGCTCACTACGGCCGATGAGTTCAGGGCCGCCGTCGATGCCGCCAGGACGGCCTTCCCCGGGTGGCGGAACACGCCTGTCACGACAAGGCAGCGCGTTATGTTCAAGTTCCAGGAGCTCATCCGGGCTAACATGGTGGTTCCTTGTTCAGTTAACGTCCTTGTCGTGTCATCCTGATGTTATCTGGTCTTTCTATTCGTGAGTGTCTGTTGCGTCCTGGGTACAGGACAAGCTTGCAGAGAACATCACTACGGAGCAGGGCAAGACGCTGAAAGATGCGTGGGGTGACATGTTCCGTGGCCTAGGTAGTTCCCTGATTATGGAAAGCACACACTTAGTTTTCTTATTTGGTTAGTAGGAGTAATTATATTAAGGTCTCTGTTTTATCCAAAATAAAATTTTAATCATCACTTGAATTCAGACCTCAGTTTTGCAACAACAGACACATAGATTTTGCTTACTCATAGATATTTGTCATTATTTGTGTAATTGTGTAGTCTCACATGTGGTCTCATGATTTTCACGTCTAGATTGCATAAAAAAAGCCAATTTACAGTTGATTTATTTATTGTAGTCCAAAATGCTCTATAGCCTGCCTGCAGTTGTACTACATCTTGTTAACCTGAAATCTCTGTAATATGCAGGTTCCTCAGTATGAAGATGGAAATTTTGTTGGTCCAACCATTCTGGCTGATGTTACAAGTGACATGGAGTGCTACAAGGTAGTTTTCAGAAATTGGTTATGAAACTTAACTTTGCATCTCAGTTGTAGGATTTGGGGTCATGGAGAAGCAGAACTATTTGTAGGGTCTGCTGTCCGTATATTTCAAGAATTAAAATATGGAGTGTACTGTAGGTAAATTGGTTCCAAATTGAAGTGCAAACCTTTGAATATGTTTGACTGTTGACACAACCATTATTGGGAGCCATTATCCATTGTCAAAATGCACATTCTGAATTGTATAATGCTGATGCCCGTTTAACATAATCTCTGATTATGACAGGAGAACTAATGTTCCTCTGCATACTTCATAAGCTATGTGAAGAGTCTTACTCAAATTAAGTATTTTCTCAAATCTCAAAAACAAACTTGGAAAGATTGTATAAATTGGAGGTCAAATATGCTGTTAGTTAGCAAGTCATTCCCAAAATAAATTGAGGAAACTTATCTTGATGAAGGTATTGATTGAACCTTGCTAACTTATTGAAACAGGAGGAAATATTTGGTCCAGTGTTTCCCTTAATGAAGGTATGCTGAATTTCTTTTTTGCTTTCAGCATCAATAGGTTATGCTGTGCTGCCATTACTGACCCTCCTTTATTTCCCCAAAATTTCAGGCAGAGAGCCTGGATGATCCTATCCACATTATAAACAGAAACATGTAATATCTTCTCCTCTATGCTTGTTGATCTGAAACATTCCTTGCAATCTAGTCTAAATATTTATCTGTTCCTGCCTGCAGGTATGGCAATGGGGCTTCCATATTTACAACATCTTGTGTGTCTGCCAGGAAATTTCAAACAGACATTGAAGCTGGCCAGGTATAGTATGTGTCATTTTCAAAAGACTATTACCAGATTGCATTGCATATGCTGCTTGAAAAAAAAGAAAAGAAAAGAAAAGTTCCATTCTGAATTTGATAAAACTAGAAACCAAAGAAAGTGATCTGACTCAAGTGGTGTAATTTCAGGCAGAGAGCCTGGATGATGCTATCCAAATTATAAACAGAAACAAGTAATATCTTTCTCCTCTATGCTTGTAGATCTGAAACATTCCTTGTAATCTAGTATAAATATTTATTTGTTCCTGTCTGCAGGTATGGCAATGGGGCTTCCATATTTACAACATCTGGTGTCTCCGCCAGGAAATTTCAAACAGACATTGAAGCTGGCCAGGTATAGTATGTGTCATTTTCAAGAGACTATTACCAGATAGCATTGCATATGCTACTTGGAAAAGAAAAGAACGAAATGGTTCCATTCTGAATATAAAACTAGGAACCAGAAGAAATGAACTGACTCATGCATTTTTATGGTTTCATTTGCAGGTGGGCATCAATGTGCCGATTCCAGTTCCTCTGCCATTCTTCTCCTTCACGGGCAGCAAAGCTTCATTCGCTGGAGATTTGAATTTCTACGGTACACCCATCTCAGGTTAACACCACATGATCCTTCAGACCTTCACCAATAGTCACAATGGCACTGATGTCATCGCACGAGGTTATATATTCGCAGGTAACTAACACAATGGCATGGGATGTCAGGCAAGGCTGGCGTGCAGTTCTTCACCCAGATCAAGACGATCACGTAGCAGTGGAAGGAGTCGCCGGTGCAGCGGGTCTCCCTCTCCATGCCCACCTCGCAGAAGTGAGATGGCAAGGACGCTCACCTCACCACACTCTCCAAAGCTTCAGTCCTCTAGGCATAGACCCATGCATGACCACCAGTTATCCAGGTGATTCGTGAAATGAGAAGGATAATTGGTAGGCACGGCAGCACTCCACGCATGGCCATGATACTAGTGTTCTCGCTCGCTCTTTCGTCAGACACCATGCGTGCCTATTCAAAACATCTAATTAGTCAATTACCAAGATTTAGATATCAGCGCTGCCCACTCTTACTATGTAAAGGTTAAAGAATACTGTAAAAGCCCCAGGTCGGTAGATCGAGTCATATGTAAACCCAAAATAAGAGCAAAATAACAACGTTGCAGTGCTGGTTTGAGGTATTTGCCTGTGCGATTTTGCCTCACGGATATGGTCTTGGCACCTGGCAACCTACTTCACCGGTTGTGTTGGCTAGTTAGGGGTTGACTGGTGTACGAGGATGCCTAGGCTTGCCCAATTCATCGATAAAAAGGATCAGCAGCACATGTAGTACAACTATGCAAGATATATCAGAACGTATGACACGAGATGATAAATTCTGCTTTAGAGTACATACAAATCTTCACAGCAAATTGAAGATTCCGAACTGAGTAAACAACATAGATAAATCTTTTACAGCAAATTGAAGATTCCGAACTGAGTAAACAACATAGATTTGGCACACCACTCCACAAAACACACGACAATATTTTGCAGTTGTAGACAAACAAACAATAAACTGGTTGTAATAGAAAGCTTTGCATGCATCTTTCTGAATATGGCGAATGAGCTTTGTAGTGGATAGTGATGATGTGGATAATCCGCAGCAAACAAATTAACATGGAGTCCGAAACACTTGTCTGTAGTCGAAGATTCAGCTTGTACTAATGATCAATGATCTGCCACAGCAAGAAAGGAAGGAAACGAAGGGGCTATTAGTTTCGGTGTTCTGTTAGTAAAATGCTACGTACTACTTTACATGTGTAAGACAGGTTACCTTGTATAGAGCCTCATATGTACTTGCACCAAAAATCTTTACAATAATCTTTGCAATAAGTGGCAATTCTGACCACTGGAAAACCACCCTCTCCGGCTGGTCCCCGACTTTCAGTCTTAACATAATCCCTTGGTTGGGGTGTTCCCAGGCTTCTTTTCTGATGACGTCGATCGTGGCACTGATGCAGGGGCTGTCTCGATACCATTCGTTGCATTGGTATCTGACCCGTCTGAGCTTCACGAGGTTCTTGATACCTATAGGGTGGTCTGTATTTGGTGGGCCATGGTAGAACTGAGACTCGAACTCAAGACTAAGCAGTCTCGGCATAGCTCCTTGCTGGAAGGTAATCCGTGGCACTCGGCTGTCAATCGTGAGGGATACGAGTCGGGCGAACCCTTTACTGCTAATGGCTATTGGCATTCTGGGGATACCTTCGAACCTTAGCTTGAGGTCAAAAAGTTGGGGCATCTCCCGCAGAATCTTGAGATCCTGCTCCTCTAGTTTGCAGATCCTGATATCCAAGGAGCCAATATCGTTGAAGTGCTCTTTGATCCACTGCGGGATGTGCATGTGCTTGGTGCCGACGATTAGTCTACCATCACCACCAAACAGATGTGTTGTTTCAAACGACAGGATCTCCCCTGCCAGCGATGACACCAGGTCACTATTCTTCCATGCTTTGTGGAGGCACTCGGGCAATCCCTTCAGTTTTGATAGCTTGCCAACTTCAAAGGGTAACGTGTCTAGATCTAGATACTTCAGGTTCTTCAGTCCTCCAATTTCCCTCGTTATCTTCCTCACCTTCGACCCCCGCAAATGCAGTGTCTCCAAATGCTGCAGCCTCCCGATATCCCGAGGGAGCTTTTATGATTGTTTTTAAATTATTCAAATAGAGAGCATGCAAATGCTGGAGATTCCCGATCTCACGGGGCAGCTCTGTGATCCCTGTTCCACTGACGTCCAAAGTCTCCAAGTGCTGCAGTTTCCCGATCGCCTTGGGCAGCTCTGTGATCCCTGTTCCAGTTATGTCTAGATTCTTCAGATGCTGCAGTTCCCCAATGTCCCTAGGTATCCCTGAGAGCTCAGGGTTCCTACTCACGTCCAGAGTCTTCAGTTTATTTGATCCACGGATGCGCAGAATCTCTAGATGCTGCAGGTTCCATATCTCCCTAGGCAGCTCTGTGAGCTCATCGTTCCAACTCACGTCCAGAGTCTTCAGTTGCTTGAGTTCACCGATCTCAGCAGGTAACCTTGTGATCTCTGTTCTACGCACGTCCAAAGTCTCCAGATACTGCAGCCTCGCTATCTCCGCTGGGATCTCAGTAATCGCCCCCTCTGTTTTCTTTTGTGAATCAGTAATCGCCCCATTAGGAAGATCAACTGACACAAACAGGTGCCTCAGACGGAGCAGCCTACACAGCAGCCTCGCTATCTCCGCTGGGATCTCAGTAATCGCCCCCTTTGTTTTTTTTTGTGAATCAGTAATCTCAGCCTCGCTAACAACTGACACAAACAGGTGCCTCAGACGGAGCAGCCTACACATATCCTTCAGATGTTGATTCTTAAGAATCGGATTGCATTGAACATCCAACACTCGTAGGTGTTGCAACCGCTCGTAGGGGACTTTCTCCGCATCTTCAAGAACAACAAGGGACTGAATATGATGCCAATCAATTCCTGACAAAGGCTCCACATCAATACATAGCCGGCCAACTGGATAGGATGGAACGCCATCAGAACTGAAAGTGATGAAATTGTCTTCTCGCAACTTCTGTCTAAGGTAATTTCGCATCATGGGGTGCAATTTGTACATATAACTGCCATTAGACTGCTTCGCTTCTTGAAACAATAATCCCCTGCCAACAAGCTCCTCCAAGTAATCTTTTCCTACCTCTTCCTTGTGAACAAAACCTTGAGCGATCCATCGCCTGACCAACTCATCCCTTCTAATCTTGTGACCCTCAGGGTATATACTGCAGTACAACAAGCAGGTCTTCAACATATGATGAGGAAGATCCTTGTACCCAAGCTCCAAGCTCTCTACCAATGGTTCAAACCCTGGAGTGTTCTGAATTCCATTTCCCTCAACTTGCCCCTCAATCCTATCCAACAGCACATCACGTGTCTCTACATGCAGCTCTTGTTGTTTTTGACGCTCTCGCTCCTTTTCCAATGCCAAAATCACGCATCCCTCTGCTAACGGCATTCCATGACACATTTTGACAATAGGGTGCTTACGGTCAAAACTAATGTTGATGACCAAGGCATCAAAGTCATCATGCCACTTCTTGGTTACAGACTCGACATAACTCGTCGTGACAATTCTACTGCCCAGATTATTATCTGGAAGAGACTTCTTGATGGTTTGCCATTCTCCGTAATGCTGGATATCATCAACTATAACCAAGTACCTACAAATAGTTGAAAAAGGACAACATTGTTAAATGCATATTAATTGACAAGACACATAAAGAAATATGTCACTTATTCACTGCGTCTGCATGCTTTATTTGTAATTTGTCAGACACTCTGTCTAAGATCCAATATGCATGCATCTTATATTATTAAGTCCTGATGATTCCAAAAGAAAGGAATCACAAACTAAACCTCAGTTATTATTACAATATTTAAATAGAGTCATACACAATAGGATTCATGGAAACATGGACAAAGCAGCCTTATTCATGCATAAAACTAGGTGAATACCCCCCGTGTTGCCACAAGACTGGTTAAAAGTGATATCTTGTGAATAACAAATAAACCTGATCATGCAAGAAGCACAAACATGCACAAAAGTGAAATAAAAACTAGTATTGTGGTACCATCCGACAAAGTAGTATACATGAAGACCAATGGCAATTAATTTCTCGAAAGGAAAAAATGTGGCTTAAACCAATTATAATCCTGAAATAATGTTCGAACAGGATTGACATTTAAATGATGTAAACACGATTCCCCGTGTGGTGCTGTGGAACTTTGTAGTGTTGTATATGAGGATTATCTGTGGAACTTGTAGTGTTGTATATGGGGATTATCTGTGGAACTTTGTAAATGTTGTATCGGAGGATTATTTATTTAACTACATGATTTTGGCTTCTTATGCAGCCAAGAAAACTTATGAATCTATCTTCTTTGGACCATATACATATGTAGAGTAGACATGAATTACACATGGTAATAGACGCGCGTAGTTCCAAATGATCTCAAATAAAAAGGATCTAAACTGAAGTTATAGTACTACAAGAGATCTACACTTCTGAAGTTGGCTACGTTTTCTTTTGAAAACATAGTACCCAAAAAATCTGTTTTAAGCTTTTAGATTTTTTGAAATACATTTTTAAAAAAATTCAAAGTACCTCGACTGGACAAATGAACTAAACCAAAGTTGTGGCACTCTGAGATATAAAATTTGTAGTCGACCTTTTCATTAATTTAAAGTTATTTGGGGCATGGAAATAGTCTTTTAAGATTAATGATTTTGAAATTCATATGTTTTGATTTTTTTTCAGTTGACCTCGGATGAAGTGACCTAAACGACAATGTAATACTCAAAGAGATCTAAAATATTTTAGTTCAAACTTTTTATTTGAATTAATTTAGGGCTGAAAATATGATCTCGAGTAGAGAAGTGAATATATAAGTGTCACGTGTCGAGATAGGGCCTAGGATGACAGGCCCACGAGGCCCAAGGGGGCGGGCGGTGCGCCACCAGGCGGGGGCCATCAGCCGCCGCCGCCACCTCCTCCTCCTCCGCGGATTCTTCGGTAATTAATGCGAAATAAAGTAAGAGTTTGGTTAGGATTATCTTAGAACTTTTGGTGTGCAAGGGGATATTCCAATCTATAAGGAAGACCCTTATTAGGAAAATAAATAGGATTGCTTGTAAAAAGTATTCCAACTCTATAAGGAAACCTTATAAAAATAAGGGGGTCTGTAATCTCGAAGTCAACAAGCAATAAACAAAATCTATTTCCCTTCCTCCTCCCTCCCCCCACGTGCGCCGGCCCCTTGTCCCTGCGCCGCCGCCGCCCCCCGCGCCGCCGCCGCCACCGTCACCGCCAGCCGCGCCGCCCCTGCCCGGGCGTGTCAAAGCCACGTGTCACCCCTGAATCGATCCGGTTTGTGACAATAAGGAACAAGGCGGGAACCACTTTGTGAGGCCTAAGGTTGTGAGGGTGACCACTAGCATCGCTCGCATGCGACAATTCGTGCGATTTGTGACTTAGGAAGTGTGACTGTGTGGGGTAGGCTTGTAGGCCTTTTTCAATTTTTTTTTAAAAAAATCTATTTTTTGTTTGATTTATAAATTCTGAAAAATGACTTTTGGTGTGACTAGATTTCAGACCAGCTCTAGAATTAGGATTCTATAGACTACTGGGATTCAGCCCGCCTCTAGGAATGGCTTACTATTAGAGACAACGTGTCTGTAATTGGTTTTCAGCTGCTTCTAAGAATTGTTTATATTGTAATGATTCTTTAATAATTAGAAAGATCTAGCTTTTAATTTGGTAACCCCTAAGAGTGCTTCTAAAATTACCCAACTTTGCTATTAAAAAATATATTAAGTAATTCCTAATCTTGCACCTAAAATATCATTATTACACAAATTTAAAATGACCACCTCATTTTGTTTAAAATTACCTACCTCTACTATAATCATCAATAATTCAAAAAGAACCACCCTCAAATTTGCACACCTACCATTAATGATAGATAATTTAAAATAACCTCCTAAATTACCATACTCTATGTTATCAAAGATGATTAAAATAATCCCTATATTTTTATACATTTTATTTTACGATAATTTAAATAAACCCTATATTCTTATTAATTATCTTCTATTGTGATAGATAATTAAAAATAATAACTAAACTTGCATTCAAATTGGCACTTTATATCATTATTAAAGAGTACAAAGTCCACCTATTAATTTGTATCTAAATTATCCACCTTGATCGCTATAAAATAATAAAAATATATCTTAAGTTTACATGTAATGATCATACTAGTTATTATGAAAATGCAATTCAATATGCATAAAGTATGTTGTATATATTTGTAAATCACACTACTACCTCTATTAAGTTAAATGTAAGTATCATGCAATGTTCCACTATGTATTCGAGTTAAACATGTATACAATAACATGCAAAAAGGATAAATCCTTATTTTAGAGGAGTTAAATGCACCAGTGGCCCTCATACTTGCAAGGGTGTGCCACTTATGTCCACGAACTTTAAAAATACACTAGCCTCTAAGCTATCATTATAAATACTAATTATTATTATTATTATCTCAAGGTTAGTGTCGCTACCGTCGAACCCGGCGATGGATTCCGCGATCCGACATGTCGACGGTGATCTTGACGGGCGGGCGGTGATGGTGTAGGCGGTGGTTGGGGCTGTTTGGGAGTAGTAGAGAGGAGGAAGAAGAGGAAGCGGGCGGCGTGGCGGGTGCTGCCGCCAAGCCGAGGAGGGCGGCGATCGGCGGCGGGGCGGCGGCGGGGGCGGCGGCAGGCGCGGGGCTGTGGAGGCGCGGCCAGCGGTGGGTGTGGTGGCGGCGGGGCCGACGTCACGGCGCGGGTGGAAGGAGAGAGAGAGCCTAGGACTGAGAGCTGTTGGGAGTTACCCCTTTAATTTATTTCTTCTTAAGATTCAACTGACTACATGCCCCTTGTATTTATAGTCCGAGGGAGACTTGCATGCTAAGAAAAATCTAGAGGTTTCCTTATAGATTGGAATTCCTCTTTACAAGCAATCTATTTATTCCCTATTTTATTCCTATCTTTATTCCTTAAATATTCCTTACTTAATTGCGAACCGACGCGGCGCTGCTTATTCTGGGCGGCGGCGGCCAAACCCTCGGTAGCCGCCTGGCCTTGGCCCCGGGCGCTTTTGCGTTCCCCCCTTGTTGGCCCTATTCCGGCGATCTCTTTTTGGGTCATGACATCTCTCCCCCCTTTTGCCGACAAATACCTCCTTCGCTACTGTGGTTCTCGCAGACCGGATGACATATCCGATGCGTGGGCAAGGATGGAGATGCCGATGTTGAAGCTGAATGGATGTCGCGACGAGTGGCCCGGTCGTCGGGGGGCTTATCAATCTCCTCGAAAGTGGTGCCCAAGCCGGTGCCATCATCTTTATGAGTCCGGCGAGGCCATGGGGCTTGTGGTCCGCTGAAGGAGCAAGTTGAGGTGGAACGGGAGCCTCCCGGGATGTGACGAGGTTGACGATGTAGGGGTTGATGTGGGTGGTATGTACCTCTTGTCGTCATCGGTAAAGGCCCCAAATCGAGACTTGTCAAGATGGAAGTGTCGATCTCTTGAGCGAAGCCGGGTTGTCGTCGCGCCGTGCGTAGGGCGCCTCTGGTGCGGTGCAGCCCACGGTATGTTGGCGTGAGTCGCATCGGGCGTGGATGTCGTTGAGGAACATTGGGTCCCACCGTTGAGCTTTGGAGTCGCTTAAAGGCTGTCATGGCCGAGTAGTCGACGCCGCGATAGTTGTTGGTGTCGCCGTTGAAGGACGTCCCCAAAACCGCGAATGGGACACCGTGGTATGATGTCTCCATTCTCCCGTGGCGCCATCTTGGTGATGCGAGAGGAGCCAAAGAAAGAGGAGTGTCGCTCTTCGGTGGGCAATCGTGTACTGATGTTCCACTTACGTGTGGTGCTGATGGTGTCGCCTTTGCCGGAGCTGCAGCTTGATTGATGGTGTTTTCCACCATTGTTGATGTCGGCAAGATGTCCAGCAGTGTGGTAGATCGTCGTCGTTGAAGGTCGGCGAGAGAACGACCTTCTCCCTTGGTGGCGCCCGGGGCGCCGGTGTTCTCGTCGGCCCGTGGCTCCCATGTGGGGAACATTGTGGTTGCCAATGTCGAGGTTGGCGCAAAGGGGTCGCCGCCATGCCTTTGTAGTTGTTGTCGATGGTAGGCATGGCGAAGACGTAGTCGACGTCGGGGGCTCGTCATCGGCGTTGGCGTCCTTGAGGCCGCCGTTGACGCTCATAGCGCCCATGGTCGCGTCGTTGTCGTTGTCGATGTCATTGATGGTGCCGATGTCGAAGACGTCATGGTTGACGCCGTCAAGCGGCATCGTTGTAGCATGGGTGGTAGAGATAGAAGCTCCTTGTTGATTGGGATGTACTTGCCCGGTGACTATGGAGCGTGTGATGTCCTGGTCGGCCGAAGGTGTTGTCGGGATGCTAGGATCAGCCGACGCCGGGTCGACGCTTGGCGACGGTTGATGTGTCACCCATAGTGACGTTGGTGTTGTCGTTGATGCCGAGGGACGTCAAGGTTGGCTATGTCGTGGTCGTTCTTGATGTTGTTGGGGCCACCCTTGGAGGTATTGTCGATGTCGAGGACGTCGGGTTGAGACCGGGCGACGCCGTCGGTGTCGATGTCGGGCGACGTCGATGTCGACGTCGGGCGGCGTCATTGAGTCGCCCTTGTTGGCACTCCGGATGTTCTCAATGTCAAGGAGGGTGTTGGTAGTGACCGGAAACTTATCTCGTGCCATTGTAGTAGCCGCGAGACGTTGGCCTAGTTGGGTAGGCTTTTAAATCGGCGGTGGTGGACGCCTGTGGTAGCCTCCCCGACCGATCGATTTGGGTCACGCCGCCGGGGCATCCGTGGGGTAGGCGTGCTCGTTGCTTGCGGCGTCGATGATCTTGGAGGGGGTGACGTGGCGGGCGCTGTGAGGCGGCGTCGCCGTCGGCGCGCCTATGGCGGGATGTCGTCGGTGGTGGGGGAGGTGATGTCGTGAGGCGCGTACGTTGGACAGCAAGGCTGCGTGTTGTGGTGTTGCCTCTTGTTGTGGTCACCAGGTCATCGTGGATGTCGATGGGGGCGTTGTTGATGTCGAAGCGGGCATGGCAGCGGCGATGTTGGCGGCGCCCGTGGCTGTCATCGTTGTACGTCATCGGGGCAGGCTGATCATCGAGCTTCTCCAAGAGGGCGGTGAAGGTGGCACCGGATTTCCTTCATGGAATCGGCAAGCTCGCGAATTCCCATCCGAGCTCGGCGTACTTGTGGTTGTCCATCGGATCTTGGCATTGTTGGTGGTCGGAAGCCGTCGGTGGTGGGAATCGTCCCGGTCTCCGGATACCGGCTGTCGAGAACCGGCGATGGATTCCGACGATCGACATGTCGACGGTGATCTTGACGGCGGCGGTGATGGTGTAGGCGGTGGTTGGGGCTGTTTGGGGAGTAGTAGAGAGGAGGAAGCGGCGGGCGTGGGGGCGGCGGTTTGCCGTGGTCGAGGAGGGCAGCAGCGTGGAGGCAGCCAGCGGTGTCGGGCGGTGGGGGTTGTGGCGACGTCTTGTGGTGGAAGGAGAGAGAGAGCCTAGGGTCGGAGAGCTGTTGGGAGTTAACCCTTTAATTTATTTCTTCTTAAGATTCAACCGACTACATGCCCCTTGTATTTATAGTCCGAGGAGACTTGCATGCTAAGAAAGATCTAGAGGTTTAGTTTCCTTATAGATTGGAATTCCTCTTTTACAAGCAATCTATTTATTCCCTATTTTATTCGATCTTTATTCCTTAAATATTCCTTACTTAATTGCGAAGCAACCGACGCGGGCGCTGCGTTCTGGTGGCGGCGGCGGCGCCCAGCCCTCGCCCTTGCTGGCGGGCCTTGGCCCCGGCGGCGCGCGTTCCCCCCTTGTTGGGCCCTATTCCGGCGATCTCTTTTTGGGTCATGACACTACCCCATCCTAAATCTTACTCCGAGCTTGACCATAGAACCTAAGCGATGTGGAGCGGCTTTTAAACGAACCTAAGCGACATGGTGCGAATTTAAGGGTTTGTGTCTATTATCAATCATAATAGCATGTTAGTTGCTTTGTACAATTGCAAAGCTAGTGGGAGCTCTTAGTTAGTATTTATATTTTGGCAACGTATACTATGGAAACCAAACTTGCTGTGAAAAGTTGTGCAAACCACAACAAAAAAGTCATCTAAATTTATCAAAAAAATCACACATGTAGATGATATGATGATGCACAATACTGTAAAATATCTTCTCTAAACTCGACTTCGTTTGTGAGATATAAAAATAACAAATTTTTAGGCAGAAAGTTGTCCAATGATTTGTTAGAAATTTGTTATTTTTATATCTCACAAACGAAATTGATTTTTGGACAAGATATTTCACAAGGTTATGTATCATAATATCATCTACATGTGTGATTGTTTTGGTAAATTTAGATGACTTTTTTGTTGTGGTTTGTATAGGTTTTCACAAAGAAGTTGGTTTCCATAGCATACGCTACTTATATTTTTATAGCATAATATGTATCTACACCAATGTAGGCAACCCCTGCGGTACGATGAAGCCACATCACCTATAACTCCTCACCGAAACGCATGACTCTATCCGCCTCCTCCACTACCCTCGGTCGCCGCCTCCACTACCCGGCGATTTCACGCCGCCTCCCCAACGCTTGCACTTCACCTCCCCCGCACATCCTCATTTTGAAAAGTCCGATCTCTTCCCCATAAATCGAAGGAGAAGAAGGAGAGGAGGAGGAGAAGCGGGGATGCCGCCGCCAAGACCTTCCTCCATCGCCACGCCAGCCGAGGCGGCAGCCGCTGCCCCAGCCTCGCGATTCGGCCTCGAGGTCCCTCCGCCACGCCGGGCGGCATGGGCGCTGACGCCGGGCTGCCGCAGCGAAAAAAAAGGCCTGCCGACGACGCCCCTCCGCCCCTCCCCGCTGATTCGGTGGCCGACCTCGCCAATTGCCGCGACAGACCGCCCGTGACGCGCCCTGGCCACCCGCCTGCAGCTGCGAGCTCCACAATCTTCCTGTCGGCGTCGCGCGCCCGTGCAAGCGCGTCCAAGCTGCCAAAGCTCGAGCTGTATGGCCACCACCCATCTCCCCTCCTTCCTCCTCATAGCCTCTTTGGCGGGCTATGGTGGCTGCTTCCGCCGCCTACGTCGTCCACCGCACCGACGGAGAAGGAAGGGCCGCGACCATGCCACATCGGGTGGATTTTTTTTCGTCGGGAGGAGTTGAAGATCACGAGGAGCAGCAGGTGGCGGCGGCGGCGTTGAGGGTGTGCTCCGTGCATGTGGTATACTAGGGTTTGGGCAATGATTCTCAGCCATCGGATCAATAGATGGACGGCTGATATCAACTGAAAGTTCTAGCCGGGCCTATTGGAAGGTATTGGGCCTATATCTCATTTTGCGCTAAAAGGTATTTGTCACATGCCGGGAGATAGGACCTAGGGCCGGCAGGCCCAAGAGGCCTCGTGCCCGGCCGGAGTCGACCCCCAAAGGCGCTGCCCAAAGGAAGGGCCACGGGGCGTGGCGCGCCCTCCCGCCGCCGCCTTCAGCGTCTTCTTTGGGAATTAATAAAGTAGAGTTCGATTAGGATTATCTTAGGACTTTTTGGTGTGCAAGGGATATTCTAATTCTATAAGGAAAACCCTTATTACGAAAATAAATAGGATTGCTTGTAAAAGGTATTCCAAATAAGGAAACATTTAGAGAGATTGCACGGATTACAAGTCCCACTACAAGGGCTATATAAGTAAGGGTCATGTAATCTCTTAGGGTAACAAGCAATAAAAATCAATTTCCCTTCTCCTACCTCCTGCCCGGCGCGCCCCGCCCCCTCCCCGTGTGCCGCCCCACCCATCTGCCGCCCTGCCATGCGGCCACACGCCATCAGCGTCTTGCCGCCGCCCGCCGCGCCGCCGCCCCACCGATCTTGGCGCCGACCCGTTCACGCCCGAATTGATCCGGTTTGTGACAAAGATATGGGCCTATTTTTCTTTTTGTTTCTTTTCTTTCGGCGACGGCACATGTAATTGTTAATTCTGAAAAAAATGATACCGGATTTTCCGGGATTTACCGTCGTTATGCATTCGATGGTAAGTGACGTTCCGTCGATGACGAGGCGCCAATGGTGACCGGGAATCTCCGTCTGTCGGTGCTTTCGGTCATTCGGGAGGTGCTCATAGGGGTAGGGTTTGCATACACATATCCATAGGGGTGAGTGTGCGCGTGCATGTTGTGAGTGTCTCAAGCGTTGTCTTGTGTAATTCTAAAAAAAATAATTTACTGAAAAAAATGATTCGATGATAAATTCGATGATATTAAAATTTGTAATTGCTAGGATACAAAATTCGATGTTAATTTCGAATGAACATGCTAATATAGCACATGTATTTGTTATTAGAATTCATGATATTAAAATTCAAATCTCCATAAATTTCATCTTCATAACCGCAAAAATACGCACGGGAATACAACTAGTTTAGTTAAAACATAAGCTTAAGCTATATAACCTTTTGGTCCATCCATTTATATGGCCTCTTGAGTCTATAGTTTAGGTTTTGCATTTTTAATGTAATTGTTGCAATTTTTTTGTCCATAGGTTGAGCTAAAACTCATTTACATTGTCATTTAATGAAAAAAAGTTTATAGGTCCAAAGTTAAAATAACCATTTTTAGATTACACCATGACACTTAACATGTTGCATTTGTTATATATCACATAATTATATTTGTAGTAGCACTTTGCTTTTATAAAACATAAGGTGCTTAAAATTCAATTACCTATTGATTGGACATAATCTTTCAATATTTAGAATAACAACTTATAAAAAAGATTATCATGGGCTATCATTACCATATGGTTTGTTTGGGAAACATTTTCCACACATGACAAAATACCAAAATAAATATTTGTCCTCATGTATACATATTTAGATGGCCTATATGGTGAAACATGTAGTACCCCGATTTTTGATAATTTTTAAAATTAGCTAAAAATTCAAACTTTTCAAAAAACTCCGATGTTTTGTCGCCTTTATGACTCTTTAAAATATTTTTTTGAGTGAAACTTTTGGTTAAAAACCTAAATGGAGTTATAAATTATAAAGGAGAAAAAAGAAAATGAGAAAATGGAAAAGAAAAAGAAAAAAAAAAAAGAAAAAGAAAAGAACAAAGGAAAACGGCCCCCGACCCGGCAACCCTCCTTCCCTCCTCTTCCTTTTCAAGCGGCGGCGGGCCGGCCCAGCCCGGCCAAGCAGCGGCAGCCTAGCTCCTTCCCTTCCCTCCCTTCTTTCTCCTCCCCGACCCGGCCGGCATGGGCACGGCTGCCCCCGCCGCCGCCTCACCACCGTATCAATGGCAAGCCCGGTCGAGCCACAACACCACGCCGGTATAGCCTCCGCAGGCCGAGCCGGCCCGGGCTGCCATCAAGCACCCACAGTGCGGCATCGACCGAAACGCGAGGCGCCTTGGTGACCTAACCGGTGGCGGCACCCATGGCGCGTTGAGGCGCGAGGGCAGGCCTCACTAGGTGAGAGGCAGCGGGGCGGCGGCGGCGTAAATGAGTTGAAACCCACAGCGCACCATCGGTTTTGCGGGGAAAGATCGGGCTCGCGGGCGAAATATCTCGTCGGGCGAGCTCCCAGCGTACGACTATAAATAGCCCGCCCGGCGCTCAACCTCGCCCAGCCCCGGCTCCGAGCTCCGCCTCGAAGTGGAACACATGGTGCTCACCTCCTTTCCCCCCTCTCCCTCTTCCTTCTCGCCCGGCTTAGTTTTTCCATAACGGGAGCTCGCTGCGCCGCCGCATAGGGTTCCATCGGCTGCCGTCGAGTTTGGTCACCGCGAGTTGCATTGGTGAAGCCGATAAGTTCCCCAAGCCCTCCCTTTCATTTTAATTACTTAAGCGTTTGCCATTCTTTTTGTGTAGCGGCGTCGTTGGCGCGCCCGCGTCGTCGGGAACGCCCGCGTGTGCGCCCGGCGTAGGAACCATCACGCCTGCCGCCTAACCCTAGCCAATGGGTGGTGGCGGCGGATCTCGACGAGCCCCTCCACGGCGACCTTGGATTGAAGGAAGGCCATCTCATCTCCCGGCAAGCGCGCCCGCGCATGAAGCGCGGTGGGCCGAACTTTGCCAGCGCCACCGTCGTCCGAGCGATAACGGCGGCGTCAGGAGGATGGCGCCGACCGTGGCGATCCTATGACCCACCGTCCTGCCTGATTACGAGCCACTATGGACTGGACGGGGCCCCCAGTCGATGGCACATGGTGTATTATAGTGCGCATGCACACGGGAAAAATGCTATGTACCCAGCCCCAGGATGTTATAAGTATATTTTTCGGACCTTAGAAAAATTCGAGAAAAATATGTAAATAAACTATATCATGTGGAGATAATTGTCATGTATTTTATACCATTTTTACCTTATTAAAATATTGACATAAAACTCCCACCTAGTTTATAATCTGAATTAATATTCGAAAATCATAACTTCCAAACCGTAACTCCGATTTAGGTCAAACCACTTTTGAAATTCCTCTAAATTCGATGTTTATTCGTTTCTCATGATTTCACCCATCATCACATGGTTTCAATGAACCTAATCAACCAAAGAGGTGGGTGGTATTAGTCTACATGGAGGTGGGCTAACACGCCTTCGAATTGAGTAGGGATTCTGCGGGAGAGATACTTGTCTCATAAGGGCGGTGGGGAGGCTGAATCTCATACCCCGTTAGATTGATGTATATTTAATACCTAGGAGGTTGGTAGTAGGCAAGAGGTCTATTGGGAGATGGCAATGCTGCTAGGTGATCTTCCGTGGTTAGGTTGGTGTGGATGCTAGGTGATATTCCACGTTAAGCAATTGGATATGGATTATATGTTATAAATGATGATTTATTGGGATGCTAAGTGATCTTCTCGTTGGGATGCTATATGATCTTCCCGTTGGGGTGCTATGTGATCTCCCCGTTCCAACCCCCGAGAAGCCTTTGGTAAAGAATATACTAAGATCTAGGTTCGCCGCCAAGCCGCTCACGAGATCTTGTTAGGTCCTGTTGAACCATTGGCCGTGGTATAGACAACGCCTATCGTGTGGGGGAAATCTGTACAACCTCTGCTTGAGAATTATTAAATCAATTGAATAGCCACGCCTTTGGAATGGGCAAATGCTAGGCCAGATCATCTATGATTAGATTACACCTTAATGTTACTAACCATTTGTGACCTGTTTTGAAGATAATCTCAAGACCTGACCAGGGAACTAGTGAGAGCAGTTTTTTAGAGACTCTGCTAGGACCCAAACCCATAATAATTGAATCCACCCGGTTTGGACTTGCCGAGTACTTTTGTACTCACCCGTTGTTGATTTTCCAAACTTTTGTAGGGTTTTATTTTCAATGATGGCAAGAGTGTACCAAATTAATAAATACCCGATGTTTCTCGATTATTGTGAGAATTTGTAGGGCTTCATTTTATAACGCATCTAATAAGAGTTTACATGAAGTCCCTCTATTGGATTTTCTAATTAGTAAGAAAATATGCATCACATAGGATGTGTACCAAATTCATAAATACTAGATGTTTTTATTATTATGTTCATTTCTAGAATTTATTTTCTAATAACGTGTTGAGAAAGAATTGACGTGAAGTCTTTTTAATTTAGTCTCTATTTAGTAGGAAGTAAGATATGCATCACATAGGGCGTGTAAATAAACTAAATATATACCATAAAAAGAAACTAAATATAAATTGGATTTGAACTTCATACTAGTGACATGTAACAACAGTCGGTGTATGTCTCAGATGATTGTTTTGTTACTGAAATCATACATACTATACCATATCTAAATATCACATTTGTAATAGCATGCATATGGTTAGGCATCATGTTATAATTGTAGTATCCTTTGCACATGTGTCACATAGTCAGTCTATATATGAGCGAGAATGTAGTTCGATGTTGGAATCAAGATGTAAACATATATGCTCACCTTTTGTCCTCGAGGAAATTCGATATGGTGTCGATGAGACCTTTCTCGGTTGCTTCTTTGGTGTCAGCAAGTGATAGACCTGCTATTTGTTGGAGAATGCTGGCAAGAGCCTGCGTCATCTTAGGGCATGAAGTGAAGGACACAAAAGCCCGTGCCCGGAACTTGTCTTTAGTCGCTTCAAAGATAAGGCGAGAATATCCCTCGGTCGTCGACTTAGCCACCCCGTCAGCTCCATGGATGGATGCCATCTTGAGCTGCGGTGTGCTCTCCTCTTCTCCTACCAGGTATTGGACGAGCATATCCCTCGGTCCCCTCATTGCCTCAAACAAAAGCTTTGAGACGTCGTTGTGGACATAGTGATCAACGACTCGATGCCGCTTTGCAGGATCAGAGTCAACGGTGGATTTTGTTCTTGAAAATAAGCTTGAGATGGTGGTCTGGGCAGTCTCTATCTTCCACTTGTTGCGGCACCGCTCAGACACATCAACTGCCCTTCTCCTGAGATCCTGGAAAGGACTCCGCTGAATCTTTGCCTGAATGAAGCGCTTGCCGTCGCCGTTGCTGCGCTTGATGATCATAGTGAGGATGAAGTCGTCGATGGCGTCGTTCATGTCGTCGGCAAGACGCCACGCTTCCATCCTCAGCTCCTTGCTTGCCGCATCACCATCCTCCCTCTCCCATATCACCCAAAGGATGGAGTGAATGGACTTGAGCTTGGACCTGATGAGCTTCACGTCCTCCCGAGTCTGCCACCGGAGCTGGTACTCACCGCCGCGGCACAGCAAAGTGCTGAGCTTCGTGACGACAGGCCCCAATGCCCCCGTGGCTGCTGTCACGGGAGCGTCCTCCTCCATGCCTGCTGAGTCGATCTTCAGCGCTTGGCCTTGCAAGGTTGCTTGCACGGCCACCGAGCTTTTGAGTTTGTGGTTGTGTGTGTCTAGAAGCAGTGGGTACGGTGGATTATTTCCAAGCTACCACTACAGATGATGGTTATCATTGCACTAAACCCAGACTAATTGCATTGCAAGGCGCACCAAACCGAGAGACATATTGCTAGTTTTTCTTTTGGACAAGCTTTAGCTTTTACTTTCTTTTCTTTTGATATAGCACACATGCCTTTTGTTTTGGAATAGCACAAACTAATCATCAATATACACGATAACTTGGAATCTCAAGACAAATAGCGTTGGCCACTGGAACAAAGCAAAAGCTACAGCATCGATCACCTTGCAAAAACAACATAATTTAATACTACAAAAAGTACAGCACCTCCAATCCGATCTTGGCTTGGCCTGTAAGGGATTTTGCGATTCTTCTCCTTTCCTTGAAAAAGTAAATTAATAACCACAAGCAATGAACATGATGCCTTCCTTTCCTTGAGCATTAGAAGAGGAAGCCTGATTTTTTAGATTATTGCATCTCCTTTCATTTCACTGAATGAATATGTAAATGAATATGTAAATGCTTTGGTTTCCTTTGATGCTAGCTCACTGAATATGCTTTCCTTCGCAGAAGAGTAAAGCTACTCTATGCATATGGTGTCATTCGGCAGTGCAATCAAAGCATCAAGCATGGTTCACTACTTCACACAGGCCAAGACTGTATCATGATCAAGTCGGTACAAGTCAGCAAGGCATGCATGGTTTCCTTATTGCTACTGTGTCTTTACTTTAATGATGACGACTGAATGCTTTCCTTGGCAGAAGAGTAAAGCTACTCTATGCATGGTGTGCTGTCATTCGGCAGTGCAAGCAAGCAACCAAGCATAGGAAAGCACGAAACCAATGCAAATCTAGGGTCTATGATCTGGTTTACCACCGTCAAACACTAAAGATGCTTTCCTAATGTAGTAATTAAAACAAAAGATACTTGGCACCCATAAGTGTACTTAGGACTATGCATTTCACACAGGCCAAGACGTAGTGTATCACGTGGGTTTTTTTTTTGTCAGTAAAGCACCACATGGTCATGGCGGCAAAGGAAGGGACGGGGACATAAAAAACATGGTTCAAGGGGACAAAAGTAAAAGGATCAAGGCCAAATATAAATTTGGTGAGATCAATACTGCCGTCAAAGGCACAAATTTGAGCTCAAGCAAAAGTTAAATTCCGATATCTCATCCGTTCTCCCCTTTCGGCAGGAGGGCATGTTGTCACCCAATCAACGTGCCACGCAAGCTGATTAACTCATGTAATAGAAACAAAGGTGATGTTTGGTTCCTAGGGACCAAACTTTTTAGTCCTAAGGACTAATAAAAAGTCCCTCCAAGAGAGTCTTTTTAGGGACTAATAGAGAAAAAGTCTCAAAAAGTCCCCTGTTTGGTTTGGTAGAGACTAAAAGGGTTTTAGTCCCAAAGACTAAAAAGTTCCTAAACCAAACAGCCCTTCATTGACCGGTGTGGATTAGGTGGTGTTTGGTTGCAAGGAACTAAACTTTTTTTTTTTAGTCCTAGGGACTAATAAAAAAAAGTTCCTCCAAGAGAGTCTTTTAGGAACTAATAAAGGAAAAGTTTCAAAAAGTCCCTCCTGTTTGGTTTGGTAGGGACTAAAAGAGACTTATTTTAGTCCCAAGAAAAAGTCCCTAAACCAAAACAGCCCCTAACTCGGGCACTTTTATCTTTCTATTGGTGTGTTCCGCAACCTCTGGCTGGTGCGGAGTTCAGGTTGCTTAGCTACAGATCTTTAACTCTGTTACACAGACAAAAAAAAAAAGCTTGTAATGAAGAGCTTGTAGTGTCCAACTATAACTTATCGAACATCCAGTTCCTGGCCCGTACTATTCACTAAACGATTTCCATGACAAACAAGAACGAGCGACTTCCGCCATCATCCACACTGTTTCATTTGTTTTTTATAATTTTCATTTCCACACTTGCACAACAGAACTTTGGTGCACAAACTTGTACACAATAACTTGCACACATAATTTTTCACTGTTCAATTACATACGAGACGCAGGGGAAACTTACAATCATACAATGCAAGCATAGCATTTCCAGGCATGCTTCTTGGGACGACTCCTTAGCATAATATCGGGCAAGCGGACCATATTATCTCAGAATGCACCTTTGTCCGCTCTTTTTTCTGGGGGCGATCCGCTGGGATCCCTCAAACATAGGCAAGGTCGATGTGCTATGGACCTCACAGCCACCCCCATCAATCTCAAGTCACCCTGCTAATGGGCTGAAACCCAAGCCAAACCCACGCCGGTCCATTTTATTACCAGCCCACGTTAATAAACCAAACCAAGCCGAACCATTTCAGAGTTCCGCCCAATCCTACCCAAACCATAAGTGTTTTCTCCCAAACTTTGGTTTCAACTCACAGTTTATAGACCATTTTAGTAAATGGTTTAGTCTGTAGAAGGGGCCGTTGAGCCGCAGCAGATTCCCATCCATTCACTGTAGCTTCCGATCCGGCGCGCACTTGGCAAACACGGAGGTTCCGCGGATGGCCGGCGCGACGGTGGTGGTCGATGACGTCCTGGCGACGCTTAGATCTGGCCATGGCGGCACTGGCACCACGACGTCCGCGCAGGATTCGGACATGGCGGCGGCGGCACCTCGACATCCGCGCATGATTCAGATGCGTTTCTTCAGACTTGGAGAGTAGCCGCATCCGGGAGGTCCCAGAAGACATCCATGGCGTCCTTTACAAGGGGATAGCCATGGATGGGAGAGCTCCCGAACGGGTGTTTCTACGATGGTGGTGGGGATTGGCTAATGCTTGTCCGCGTGTATTCCAGGTGTGTTCTAGGCTCCCGAGCAGATCACAAAGAACAGCGAAACCATTGCCGGGCGACGGGCCAATACAACCCAGGGTTTTAATCTGAGCATCTAAAACCAAACCAAACCAGCCCATCAGTATTCGTAACCCATTCTCCACCAAACCAAGGTAGACCATCTAAAAACCAGCCCATTAAAACCATTTTAAACCAAACCATTAGTAGCAGGGTGAATCTCAAGAGATGTAGTCAACCCCTTGCTACTCCTTTGTTGGGAGATCCGAAACACCAAACGAAGTGGTCTTCAAAGGAGCCTCACCGACAATGGCCGGCTCAAAGCTGCCTGCAATGAGGCTGTTAAAGATTAGGCACAGGAGACAAATAAGTTTTTATGTAATCTAAAAATCTCTCCCCTCATGTATAATCCCAATTGTAATAGGGACTCTGATTCCGCCCACCGGCTTTGCCGGCATCTGTGGAATATAAGGCAGGTGGGGATAATTATATCCCCCCGCCCAAGTGTTTTCTAAAAAAAACTCCTTAACATAACTTTATTGGCAGAACTTGTTTTTATTTTAACGAAAACCGTGGGGGTATGAATCCCTGGGGAGAACTTGTTTTTTATATAAACCATACTTAATATATACCCACAAAACTTGTCATGCACGTTGGAATACGGTGTGAAGAATAAAGCCCTTCGCTTGAACGGCCGACTGGAAAAATATCCATGCAATGAATTCGTTAATCTCGAGATCTACTGGCTTTGTCATTCGGAGACGACTATAGGATATAGACATATAGTTTTGTGTCTGTATGCTCATACTATAGGATATAGACATATAGTTTTGTGTCTGTATGCTCATACAGAAGTAAGTGTATATCTATGGACATGTGCGTCTCTACCACGTGATTCACAAAAGCAAAATTGAAAACAAAAAGTAAAGAAGACAAAAGAAAAAGAAAAAGAAAAAGAAGACGAGGAGATATATAGTATATAGATCGAGAAGAACAAAGATAGAAGAACAATAATAAAGAAAAAAAAAAAAAAGAAAAGACGCACCTGTCTGATCGATCGATGATGGCTTCCAAACAGCGGTGGATTTGGCATTGATTCCCTCTACTTCTCCAGTTCCGCATCATCCTCTATAACCAATCAGCGTTTGATTTGCCGAGCCGCCTCCATCTATCCTCGCCTCCCTCCCTCCCTACTCGGCGGGCAGCAGTCCCAACTCCCAATCCAACGCGGACGCTGGCCCCGCTGCCAGAGCCTTTTTTTTTTCTCATTCGCCTCCCTCAGTCCCCTGTTTCATGCAAACCAAAACCAATCTTCGGATGTAACCTTCCATCGGCATTCCGTTCGTCTCCACCATTGGCGGCTTGGTCCTTGGACGGCGGCTACCTGGACCCCAAAGACCGGTAAACGGCAGCCAGCTTAAGGTCTGCCCCTATCTTTGTTGTTCGTTTTTTTCTTCTTTTGTTTTGTTATCAGAGAGCTTATTGTTTTCTTGCCGTGGCAGTTGATGTTCAGAAGCTGCCGTGATCGTTGCAGCTGGCAAGGAGCCATCCAAGGTCGGATTTGTCTCCGAGCTTGTGTTTTCATCATGCAATAATTTTGAGTATATATACTTTGCCTCCAAAAAAAAATGAGTATATACTGTTGATGCTAGACTTTGTGTTTTGTTGATTTTATTTTCGATTTGGGAGATGCCAAATTGGCGTTCACATTCTTAGGGTTAAAGGACTATTCTACTCAATTATTTTCTGCTACGATTTATATATATGACTGTTTTTTTTCTTTTATTTTGTAGATCAATAAAAACTGTTGGGCAGGCTGTGAACCTTTATCTCTTCTTCTTCTTTCGTTTTGCAGTCTGAATTGCTTATTGTTTCCTTTGCCGTTGCTGTTCGTGCGTGGCAATCGATGTTCCCAACCTGCGGTGATCATTGTAGCAGACAAGGAGAAGTCCAAGGTCATATAGTTTTTCATGAGATTAGTTTGCATCATGTGACTGAGAAAAAAAGTGTAAATTGGAAAACGTGGTTCAATTGGATTTTTATTTTATATAATGTTGATGCTATAGATTGTGCTGTTGTTGATTTTCATTTCACATTCGTGTGGTTAGAACATTCTACTATTCGATTAATTGGTAATACTGTGTGTACTTAGATGCCTCAGAACTGTCTGTGCATTCTCTGATTCATATTCACAGCAATCGTTCCATGTTCTGACTAGTTCTGTAGATTATTATTAACAACTGCTGGCAAGAATTGATCTGAACTTTTTCTGCCACCACTCCTACTTGCACTTGCAGTTGCAGGAGAAAATGGAGTTTGTGGTGGGTGCTTCGGAGGCCACCATGCAATCTCTCCTAGGCAAGCTGGGCGGCCTCCTTGCTCAGGAGTACACTTTTATCCGTGGCGTCCGCGGCGACATTCAGTACATCACCGATGAGCTCGCCAGCATGCAGGCCTTCCTGGGTGACCTCGGCTCCACCCAGGACGACCATGATCGCCGGCTCAAGAACTGGATGAAGCAGATCCGTGACATGGCATATGACATGGAAGACTGCATCGACGACTTCGCCCACCGCCTCCCCCACGACCCCCTCAGCGATGCAAGATGCTCCTTCATAGTGACACTATTCTACGACCTGTGGACATTTTGGCCTCGCCGTGAAATTGCTTCCAAGATTGCTGAGCTCAAGGTCAGGGCGCAACAGATCGCTGAGCGGCGTGGCAGATATGGAGTGGACAATCCAAGCCCAACAGGTGTTAGCAGCTCTGGAACCCATGCCATTACTTATGGCATTGCTGAGCATCTGATGGCGGACCGTCAGCTCATCCACACGCCGAAGCCTGTGGGAGTGGAGGAGGACATGAACAAGCTTCGGCCTTGGCTAACAAAAGAATCTCATCGAGCCGCTGTTATTTCCATAGTTGGGTTTGGTGGGGTGGGAAAGACCACCATTGCCACCAAACTGTATGGAGATTTTGGGAACGAATTCGTCTGCCGAGCGTCAGTCACAGTGTCGCAGAACTATGATGAAGATCAAGTCCTCAGGGATATCCTGAGTCAAATCAAGCCACGGGACAGAGAGCAAGAGCAACAAGAACAAAACACAGCCATACCAGAGAAGAAACTAGCTGCTCGCATGAAAGGCTTTGCAAAGCTTGTTGTGCCTGTGACACTGTGTGGTCACTGCATCAGGAAGCAAGGCAATGATGGCAACACTCGTTGGACACAGAGCAAGATAGAAACAATGGGCCACGACCAACTTATTCAAGAGCTGCAATCGCGCCTGAAAGGAAGGAGGTACATTTACATTATTGCTTTACTTTTGTAGCAGCTATATTGAAGAATGTGCAGCGTATATACACACAATGTCACTGAACATTGTGATATTTTAACTTGCCAACACTTAAAATCTTATATGACGCTCCTATTACTATCATCAGGCAAGAACTTAGGGCCAAGAGTTATTGACACCGAATAAATAACATCAATATAATTGTAGTAAATGTATTGATTCTCACAATAATTAGAAACATATACTTGGTATACTCTAATCGTCCACGGTAAATAATATGCATTAGATCTACTGTTTCCAAAAAAAAAAAGACGCCCGCCATCCCCAATCCAGAGAGTGCTCTACCAAGCAATAAAATTGCACCGAAATCAATAGATTCATTAGGAGGCCGGTCCCGCGTCGCCCACGCGGGGCGGCTAGGGTTGCCGCGCCATCAACGACCACGCCAATTCCCTCGGCGCTGCCGGAGGGAGCCGAGGGCCTGTGCAGCCCCAAAGACGGCCGTGTGGCGGGCGGTGGCTCTCGGCCGGGGCCGTGGAGCCTCGTTGCGGAAGGAGCTCGGCGACGGGGCAGCGGAGGCTCATCGGGCGCCGGCGGTGGGGCTCGAAGGTGCCGGATCCGGTCCTCCGGTGGCCATATCCGTCCCTCCGGCTGAATCCGCGCCGCGCGGTGGATGGCGGCGCCGTGGGTGGGCGACTCGACGGGCGACGGGAGGCCAGTGCTGCTGGCGGCTATGGGGGCGGCGACATCAGGCGAGGGCGGCGGCGCGGTGGTGCGGTGGTGCAGCGGCAACGTGGGGTGCAACGCTCAGCGTCTTCTTCCCGGGCGCAACAACAGTCCGAGCTCCGTCGGATGGGATGGGGCGGTGGGTGTTGTGGTGGTGGCGGCAGCTCGGGGACGCGATGGGATGGCCTGTGGCGGCTCAGTGCGCATGGAGACGCTTGTTGGTCGCGTGGAGGCGACGGTGGGGTTGGTGGTGTCAACGGCCGCCGATAGCGCTTTTGGCACCTATGCCACCCGCTGGTTGCGATCGACGAGTTGGGCACCAAGTTGAGGATTGAGGTCAGTGTCAATGGCATCCGAGGGTGGCGGAAAGGTGGACGTTTGCATAACTATTGGAGGGCTTGGAGGGCTTGGCATCTACTTGGTGGAGGGCGGCAAATCATGGAGGGATCGTGCGCTAGTTGCGCCCACGAAGATGGTAAGCAGGCCGGCATGTGTGGCACCCATGAAGTTGGAGAGGAGGCTGTGTGGGACATGGTGGCCAGCAGTGCTTTGCCGAGGTAACTTGTGTGGTTTGGTGGCGGTGGTCCCACTCTACACGGCAGCCATTTCGGCATAAGGAGGTTCTTCCTTGATCGGGCCGGTGGAGGATCCATGGAGCACATCTATCTTCGGTGAGGCAGCTAGGTGGTTGGAAGCTGCGGTGTATGCGCGCTTTGGATAGCGGTCGACGGAATCGGATTGGTGTGTGCTAGAGGCAGCTTCACACGCATTGGTTTGGCAGCTTGCAGCCGGACTTCGGCGGCTATCCCCGCTTATAGTGGTTAGTCGGTGTGGTGCAAGTGGATCCGGTGGCGGGAGGGCTATGCGGCTTGCAGCGATCCATGGCGGCTAGCCCTGCTTGGCGGCGGGTTAGCTCGATGTGGGTCATCATCGTTGTGATGGCGCGAAAGTGGTGACAATGGCATTTTCACCGGCATCCTTTTCATCTTGTGTTTTGGTAGTGCAGTGTGGTGACCGACCTGCAGGTTGGAGTTGGTGGTGGTTTCATTTTTGAGTTGTACTTCTGCTTGTGCGGTCCATGTCGAGTCCCAATCCGACCGACCGGAGTTATTCTTTCTTTTTCCCTTTTTGATGAGTTGTTTGTTGGTCGTTGTTGTATCGTTGCGCCCATTTTGGGCTTCCTTCTATTTAATATAATCTCCTGCCTGGTTTGTTTAAAAAAAATTAGGTGGCCAGTTGACAAGGTACATATATAGCCTATAGGCAAGGCAGGCCCTAGTATGGCCACACTGAGGGATCTCCTTGCCGGATATAACATTAATCATTAATCAATCTATAAGTAGCCATAGGGGTTCAATGGCCTATGTGCCTGTTTTAACGGATATATAATGGTTTCTTTAGTTCTTAGAAACTTCTGTTTCCAGAAAGCACAACTGATTGGTCTATCACGGAATGAGAAACCGAAAGAAGTTTGGTGTTGCCTTTCTTCGGTTCTGTTTTTTAGTTGCACCAACAAACGTTCAAACTGGACCAGAACTCTTGAAAGACCGTCAAATCCTTGATGAAGATGTCCATATACTAGGACGACATCAACACATGGAGGATGTGGACAACACTAATGGCAACATGCACCCGAGCAAAGTGAAGGTCAATCTCAATGTAGATCGTCTTTGATGTTGTCGTAGTACAACAAGGGAGCCTTCTTTGGGTGGGGACTAGAGCTAGCTCACATAGAAGTTGGCACAGCCGGGAAGCCTCGACCATGATACTCGGTGTCGATGCTGGACCTAGAGGCAGCGTTCTAGCATTTGGAAGACCAGGAGATGAGGCTATCCTCGAGGAACACGAGAATAGCTTGAGGTGGATTTGGGGTGTCGAGCTAGCAAGCGCGTGGTCGGCGTTGGAGTAGACAACCCCGGACCGAACTATGATGAGGGTCCAAGAAGTGATTTAGAGTGGCAAGGTGAGGCTCTCAAGGATCGTGCATGTGGAGGCGGACCTACTAGATGGCGTAGGAGATCGATGTCCTGGACGTGTGGAGGTGAGGTATTGCAAAGCACTAGCCATACAACAAAAATCTATGGCATCACCGATGTCATTCCAGCTCTCCATTGAAATCTTGGGAGAGAAATCCACTAGAGCGGTGCGGGGGCTTCCACTTAGCCATGCTCGCCGCGGTCGAGATCTCTTGGATGTACTTGGTGCTGCAGGAGAAAGTGGCCATTGGGCCGTCGCTGAACCTACATCTCGAGGAAGTGATGGAAAATTCCCAAGCCGCCCATCGACAACTCCTACTCTAGGGCAAACAGTGGTGCAATCTTTGGAGCACGATCAACGACATAGTAAGGGGCGATGCCATGGCGGGATCTGATTAAAAGGCTAGGCCGATAACAAATTGGAAAAGCCCAAACTAGCCCATTAACGAGTCCTTGTATATATATACATACAAACCCCTAATCTCTCACTTCCTCATCTCCCACACTCAATCGCCCATCCCTCTCCCCCAAACCAGGTCATACCTCCCCTCCCCTCCCATCTCCCCTGACAACCCATCACTCTCCCCACCGTCTCCCTCTCCTCCCGGAAGCACCCCACACCTCCTCTTCCCCCAATGATGGACCGGCGGCGCGTGGGTGGCGGGCATGGTGGCACGGGCGTAGTGGCGCATGCGGGATGTCGGAGCGCAAAGGCGGCACACATGTGGGCTAGCGGTGTGCGTGGGCTGGCCATACATCTCGGCGGCCTAGAGCATGGCGGAGCGACGCGCGCGGGACTTCAGCGCACATGGCGGCGTGGCGAAGCAGCATAGCGGGGAGGTGATGGGGACGGCGCGCATGTCGGATCCGGTGTATGCCCTCATGCTCTCTCCCCCCTGCTCTATCTCTAAAAATCCAGCTAGGGCTGCCCCTCACCTCTCCTTCTCTCTTAGATACGGGCGATAGTGACCCGGGCCTAGCGGCGGCGGCACGACAAGGCGGGGTGGCCCGATCAAATCCCGGGCTCCCGGGGCACCACGGGCGGATCGAGGGGCACTAGTGTGGATTCCGGTAGTGGCGGCGCGCGGGGGCAGCGTGGATCCTGGCGGCAGCTAGGCCCAGATCTAGGCCCATTTTTATGCGGTTTTTAGATTAACCATGGCGGCTTTTTTATAAAACCGCCATGGTTAATATTAACGGTGGTGGTTTTGGGGGTAAGAAAACCGTTAATCGTGGCCTTTTCGCTCGGTGGCGGTTACAAAAAACCACGATGGTAACTGAAAAAAACCCGCCACAGTAAAGATTTTCAGTAGTGGTAGGTAGTTTAGAAAAGGAGTGAGTTGGTGGAGGTGGAGTTGTGGCAGGAGTTAAAGGTGGCGTGATTTTAAAATAGGAGGAGAAGGCATGGAGGTATCATCACCGGATGAAAAACAAGGAAAACACAAAAGGTGATGGACTCGTCTTTTGGAATACGAGGGGCTTATTGGATGGGTTATAATAGAAAGGATGATGCTCAACAAAATTATTCGTGAGAGATCTGGATGCGGCGGGAAGAAGGGTCATAGCATCGATAACATTTATCCTCCTTGTACTGATTTGTCTCTATAGACACTTCTAGAACCTTGTAGAGCTTTCATATGTGTTGTAGTTTCGATTTGTGAGTGAATCCGATCATGGATTGTGATAGTCGCCTAGCGCATTGGCAGTAGTTGGTGATGGAGAGATCACCCTGAATGAAGTTGTGGAAGGCGGCGTCGAGGTAGAACACCCACTGCTCGCGGTTGCCGGTAAACTAATGTTCCATGGCGATTGAGATGGAGCGAGCAGTGGCAGGGCCTTCCTAGACAATCTCATCGAGATTAGGAGAGATGGTGCCGAGGAGCCACGTCATGACGACGCACTACATTTGCTCCCAGTCGGGGTAGGTGTGGTCGGCGGCGTTAGTGAGAACATGGCACTAGAGGGAGAACTTCTCAAGAACCGGAAGCATCCGTGGCGCCAGCGGGTGTAGTTGTTGGACTCCATGTCGAGGGCAGCGGGAACCAGAGGCGCTGATGTTATAGACATTTATGGCCTAGGTGTGGAGATTGATGATGGGTGACGAGGACCACTGGCCATTGTCAACATCGTTGGTAGAGGAGGCTCCGGCACACTTGGTGGCGTCATCGCGGGCATGCTGAGCTTCGGTAGCTAGGGCGTGCTCAGCCTCACGGGCAGAGTTCATTTGAGTCCATTCGAGTACCAAATATGTGTTTTAAATTTATAGATTTTCAAATTCAAGAACTCGAATGTTCACATAGTTGATACCAAAAGTTGTAGTAGCCGACCTGAGCTGCATGTTTACTATTGCTAAGTTTATATTTAAAGTTGTTTAGAGCCTCTATATTTTTCTTAAATTCGCATATATTTAAAGTTGTAGTGCTTGACGAGATTTAAATCTTTGTAGGTAATTTTTTCATTTTAATTCATTATGTAGCCAAAATATTGAATATAAGATTACAAAATGTTTATATAAAAAGATAGCTTATTATATAGTGTTCAAAGGTAGGTTACGGGTTGGATTCTGTAAAGTTGCAATGCATAGTATATCCGCACACCAATGAGGTATTACTCACAATAACAACCCAGTCAATTGTATATCTCATTAGGTTTAAAAAAGGAAATTCATGAGGACATATGCATTCTATGAGTAAAGCAGACATAATAACAATTGGACAGATCAATTTATCTGCTCACAACGTCTCATGCAACAGACAAATGAACTAGCACCTTTTTTCTCACTTTGTAATTTATTTGATTTTTGTTCGCAGGTATATCTTTTGATTGATGACATATGGTCTGTAGAAACATGGGAGAATATTAGAAATTGGTTGCCACATGAAAAAAGACAGTAAAGTAATTGTGACCACTAGATTTCAAGCTGTTGGTGCGGCGTGCATAGAAACAGATGGGACTGGTTATCTGCATACTGTGAATGTTCTTGACGATGCTATGTCCAAAAGTCTATTTAACCGTGGTATTTCTGAATCCCAAAGCAGCAAACATAGCGTAAGTGGGAATGCAAGATCTCAAGCTGCTGGTATGGAGTTCTCCGAAGGCGAGGGAACTGATAATCCACATTCAGCCAATATTTCTAGTGATGCCAATGCCAATGCTAATGCCAATGAACCACTTACTGATCATGTTTCTGATTCACGAAGAAGCAATGGCAGCGAGAAAGAAAAGGTCCATGAGGAGATATGGAAGTATTGTGGGGCTACCTTTGGCCATAGTAAGCATGGCTGGCCTTGTTGCCTGCAACCCAACAAAAAGAGTGACCATTGGAGTACAGTTTGCAAGTCATTATTTCCAGAGCAGGTGGCTCCCCTTACCCTCGATGGGGTCACACGGATACTTGAATATTGCTACAATGATTTGCCACCAGATCTCAAGACCTGCTCATTGTACTTGAGTATATTTCCCAAGGGTTCAAAAATTAGTAAGAAGCGTCTGACCAGGCGATGGATATCTGAATGTTTTGTTATGGAGAAGCAAGGGCTAAGTGCAGAGGAAGTTGCAGAAACATACTTTAATCAGCTCATAAGCAGGAAGATAATACGCCCAGAGGAACACAGCAGCAATGGAAAGATAAAAATCCTTTAAAGTTCATGACATGATTCTTGAGTATATTGTGTCCAAATCAAGTGAAGAGAACTTTATTACTGTTGTTGGTGGCCATTGGCTGATGCCAACTCCTAGCAACAAAGTCCGTCGACTGTCCATGCAAAGCAGTGGTTCCAAACATGGGAATCCTACAAAAGGCATGAACTTGTCCCAAGTGCGATCACTGACTGTGTTTGGAAGCCAAAACCGTCGACTTCCTTTCCATTCATTCAATAATGGAATAATTCAAGTACTGGATATTGAGGGTTGGAAGGGTATGACAGATAGCTATCTGAATGACATATGTAAAATGCTTGTGCTCAAGTATTTGAGCCTCCGGCGAACAGAGGTTGCTAATATCCCATCAACGATAGGAAAGCTTGAGTATCTGGAAACTCTTGACATCAGGGAGACGAGAGTTGAGGTTCTTCCCAAAGCTTTTGGTCAGCTCAAACGTCTTCGTAGCATGCTTGGAGGGAGTAAAAACCCAAAGAAGGCATTGAAGTTGCCACATGAGAAGCATAAGGAGCCAATGAAAGCACTTCGTTTATTGTCAGGGATTGAGATCAATAAGGACTCAACAGCTGTAGCAAGCCTTCATCAGATGACAGGGCTAAAAAGCTTGCCATTTACAAGCTCAATATACAAGAGGGTGATAAGATCTTCAAACAATTACTCTCCGCTATTGAATATCTCTCTAGTTGTGGTCTTCAGACTCTAGCAATCAATGATGAGGGCTCTGAGTTTATCAACTCACTGGACTCAATGTCCACACCTCCAAGGTACCTCATTGGGCTAGAGCTATCTGGCAAGACGGAGAACCTCCCAAAGTGGATCAAAGATCTCAGTAATCTCTACAAGCTGACACTTTCTGTGACAGTTCTTCAGACCGATACTTTCAAGATCATCCAAAACCTACCTAAATTATTCAGTCTCACCTTTACACTCACTGCAGACAAGGATGATCGGGACATAGTGGACATCCTTGAGGAAAATAAACTGCTTACTGATAGGGAGATCATTGTTCCACCTGGAGGATTCAAGAGTCTAAAGCTGCTTCGCTTCTTTGCAACTCTAGTGCCAAGGCTGAGCTTTGCAGTTACAGGAGAAGAGGTAATGCCAGCACTCGAGAGGATTGATATGCGGTTTGAGGACTTCGAAGGGATTTATGGCATTGAGACTCTTAAAAGTCTGCAAGAGTTGCATCTCAGTGTTGGTAATCAAGCAAATGAAGTAACTAAGTTCTTGGTAGAAGAATTGAAGCACAACGCAAACCTCAACTATTTAGATGGGAAATATGCAACGAAGTGGCCAAAAATAATCAGTGATTGAAGATATTTGAGGATGACATTGTTTTTCCGTTCACGTGCATCATCTGGTACTGTATTCTTATGTGGAGGCTATTTCTGTTCATCTACTCCAGCTGTTCACTATCACCCTGTTTTTCATTTTCGTTTCTGAGTTTCAGAGCCTGTCAATTTGTCTTTTCCTTACAGTTTCAGAGTTTCAGTTTCAGAGTCTGTCTGTCTTTCCCTTTCAGTTTCAGAGTTTCAGTTTCGTCGAGTTCTTGTAAGCCTGAGTGCTGAGTCCTGCGTGGCTCTTGCGTGGTCGCGGGATGGCACGATCATAGTGACGCTCATCCTGCACAATCAGGAGAATGTCTCCTTGTAAGTTTCCTTTATATTGCAATATAAACAACAGAAAATGCTGCCTGTTGACAGCACCAAAAACACCTGAGTTCATCGACCTCTTCTGAGTGCGTTGTTTCCGGTTCGTCGGCGGTAATAAGTCCCCGGCGAGCCTCAACAATTGTCATCAAAGCGGTTACCTTTCTTGGCTGATCACGATGTCCTCCCACTCATTCCGATCAGCGCCATCAGGTCGGGCCGTGGACCGCCGCGTGCTTTCGGCGCTCACCGCTACCCACTTCGCCTCCGCACCAGCTCCACCGGATCGCCCAGCAACTCGTCATGTTCAGATTCTTCAGTTGCAGCTCCGCACACAAATTTCTTCAGTGTCCCCAATAGCGGTAATGTACGTGGCTAGCAATACCGGGTGTGTTTGGTTGTGGTGCCAAGTTGGGCCTAGCTAGCCCAACCTTGGCCTGGTCGATTGGCCATGCCCATTGTGGCATCCTGTGCTTGTTTGGTTGGTTTTCAGTTTTTGTCCAATTCTAGCATGGCTTGGAGATGGGGCTGTTTGGTTGCGTGGGCTTGATTTGCATAGAGTCACCTCTACTTCGAGCTGGTGAGTTCACCTCCTTTGGGACATTTTATCGAACATGTGGTGGGCATGCTTGCCATGGTGTGCGGTTAGCAAATCATTGTGCAAATCAACACAAATTGATGCAAATCACTGTATAAATCAACACAAATTAATGTAAATCGAGACAAATCGTGGTAGCAAATCAAGGCAAAAAGTGATGGCAGCAATATTGTGGAAGTTCGGGGCACATCGTCGCCGTGCTTGAGGAGATCGCGGGGAGCGAGCTGAATCCCCGACAGGACAGGGCGCTCAGGCGCGCGCCAGGGAAATGGCAGCCAAGTGATGGCGAAACGTACAGATCCGAGCCCACCTTCTTGCGCTGCCGATCGTGCTGCATCTCGCCGGCCTTCCGGATCTCGCACCCGGAACCTCCTCACGGGAAGCTCCATGCAACACGGCGGCCGGGCGGCAAGAAGCTCCTCTCGGCGAGCCCAACGACATCCTCGTTCTCGGTCAGAAGCGAGTCCTGAGCTGTATCTCGCTGCCGCCCTCTCGGCGACTGGACCAAGGCGCCGCCCTGCGTCCATCTTCGTCGACCCCGCGCATCGAGCCGGACGGGCCTGCCCTCGGAAGCCCGATGGAGCCGGAGTCGAGTCACCCGCGCCCGTCTGCCGCGGCGCCGCTGGAGCGCCGGCAGGTCCGCCACCGGCGCGTTACGCAGGAAGGCGCGCGGAGATCCTCCGGTGCTTCTTCGGCCGAGTGGCGCGTCCGGCGATGGAGCTGCGTCGTCGCTGGCGGCGGTGCTTAGAGTAGGGTCTGTGCCCACGGCGAACCGCTGTTTGATGATTATTTTGATCATTTTTTTAAAATAATCATGTGAGGCAAGCTTTATACAAGAACTAGCAGAAATTGCCCGTGCGTTACAACGGGATGAATGTCTTGTATGGTCACAGATAATTTATTTCTTAGAGATTTAACAACCATATCCTTATTAATTTGGTTATAGTTGGACACGTGCTAAATCAAGCAATAGCAGTCCACACAACATTGACAACACCAAGCCACGCTAACGCATGCAGCATGCGTTCCAGATGTCGAGCCGCACTCCTTCCTCTTGCAGTCCTGCTTGAAGCATCCGTGCATCCTTTTTTCGAGACCACGCCCACCTAAGTTGGCGCGTTTTTCATTAGCGCGAAAGGCCAAAAGAATGGCCGGTAACCGGATACAAGGGGAGATGCGAGTAACCCTTGGTTACCCACGAAAACCCCGACACAAGCATCCGTGCTTCCTTGAACACTCATCCATGATTGGCTAAAGGATGATGATGATTGAAGCCTTGGAGGAAAGAAGCACAACACTCCCGTCTGCCTTGCGTTTTTTTTTCTGAATTGGATTTTTGAGATAGGAACTACAATTGTTCCTTGGCAAAATCTAGACCTGGGAAATTCTACTTTATTGGCAATCTCGATGAAAACTTACTGCCGTCATCCTCGTCGTCTTGCAGCCGTCCTTGCCGTCGGCCGACCTGGCGAGGCAGTAGGGCAGGCCTCCTCAACGACAGTTGTGTGGCGCGCCGGGCCTCCTTGTCTACAACGTAGTGATGCGACTGGCCTCCTCGGCGACGGTGGCAGCAACGCACGGCGCCCATCCACAAGGCAGCAAGTCGGCCGACGGCAGAGCTCGACCTTCCGAGCTACCCGAGCGAGGCAAGCGCCCTTGCTTGCATGTTTCAGTTGTCGGGTTGGGACTGGACAGTCGCATCTTCGATTCGTTTTCTTCTCCCTTTCTTCTTCTTTGTATTAGATCTTGACTGGATACATATATTCAATCGGAGGCTGCACTATGGAAAGATGGACTCGTATCTCTATTTTAATGTAATATAATTCAATCGAGGGCTCATATTCAATCGGAGGCTGGACTCGTTCAGTTGGTGTTCTATCCGGACTCATATTCAATCGGAGGCTGGACTCATCTCTCCTGACCGGACCACGGAAGGCTGGACGAAATTTTGGGTGGGCGGCGGAAATTTTTCTCTCTTTATTAGTAGGTATAGATCTATACCTACTAATAAAAAGAGAAAAATTTCGTCCACTTTTTATCTGCCGCTGCCGCCTTGATTGGAGTCCGGTGCAAATACGATCTGCCGATGCGGCCCTACGGAAAAGAAAAATACTCCATCGCGTAATCCCCGGGTCTCGGTGATTTATTTCCTCTCCGCACGGTACACGACTACCGCCGCCCTACGCACATGTGCCCAAGCAAGGATTTGGGATTCGGCCCGAAAGACCCGAAATTCGGTGAAATTCGTCCATTTCGGACAGGCCCGAGAAACAATCGAACCGGACAAATTTTTTCGGCCCAATTTGATTTTACGGCCTGGCCCAAGGTCCATGTCGGCCTGCTAATATCCTCTGTAGCTATAAAAGCACAAACCCTGCTCTAGAAACCCTAGGGTTTCATTTTTTATCCCTCCTCTTCTAATGGCCGCCGGCGGCTCATTCAGCTCTGCACCAAGCGACCAATACGTGAGGACGGTGGTGGATCTCTCGTTCCAGTCGATTCATCCCCTGACGTGGCATCATCTCCCATTCCTCTCCTCCTGAATCCATATCTTGAATCCTCTCAATCCTCAATCCACCATTGCTATTGTAGTTTGTCCGTTCATTTGAGATGAATCTTGTGCGATTTTTGATGTTCTTGAAACTCGTCCTTTTGGGTGCAGGTCCTGCTTATGGAGGTAGCAGTAGCACCGACATCAATCAGCAGGATGAGGGCCATGGGTAGTGCAAGCGTTGGCCTTGCTGAAGCTGCAACCACGGACGGCCATCTGGAGCACCATCCTGTGTTTAAAACCTATTATAAATTGTTTAATTTAAAGCCTTGATAGAAGCATGATACACTTTTTAATTGATTTTGATGCTGTTCTGTTTTTTATCAAAATTTCGGACCAAATTTGTCAAATTTCGGTCAAAATTCGGATAAATTTCGGTCAAATTCGAAAAGTTTGACTGGTCAACTTAATTGAAAACCGGTCCGAAATTTCCCGAATTTCCGGAATTTCGTCCATTTCGGTGAGCACCGAAATATTTTGCATTTTGAAACCCAAAACCGTGTGCCCAAGTAGTCTTAAATCAGAGCGCTTTGCGGGACCCGTGTCATGATGGTCTGCGAGTTGCCGAGTTCCATGGCTTCCAGGTTGCCGCCCCGGATCAGCAGCAACGTTCCCAGCAGTGGACGCTCTTCGAAAATAGGTACTTCAACTATCAGCTACATGTACATCAACACCTGGTTGCCATCTTGCCGACGCCGGCACAGGCCAATGCCTAGGAACATCGATCCTGTGGATGATGTACGAGGCGAATTGAAGAACTGTCGTCATCCTCAATCATGACATGAAAAAGAAACTGTTGCCAAACACACCAAAAAGGTCCGGGACCGGGAGTGCATATCTAGCGACAATCAACACAGCTTTATCTCTTCGCTGCCTTGCATGCATGACGCTTGAGTGTACACGTTCGTCAATCTTTTCTTGCTAATAAGATCAATCAGCATTCATCAGCGTGTAGCCGCCAATCGCTTTTGTATGAAATCCACTGTTGACATCCTGCATATGGCCATGAGCTGCCTGCAACCATCAGACTCATCAATCTATCATCTACCGCTGTTCTCCTTGTTGCTGTAGCTCCATAGTCTGAACGAGTCAACGACCGTCCACGATTATGAACAACATCTGTGGCGCCTAGGCCCATCGGCTCTCATCATATGAGACTTACGTTTGCTAGCTGGACAGAAGGGCCAGGACCTCAGGTATCGTAGTGTTTATTGTGTTTTTTTCATAACAGGGCTTTTTTTTATCCAGTCACACACATCTAAACTTTCTTTTATTAAAGTATGGATTAGTTAATGGTACAACTAAATACTTGGTGAACCGAAATCTTGAGTAGATTATTTGTCTAATGAAACGTAAACAAATGTATTTATGTAAGGAGGGTTGCCGTGTCATAATTATTGGTGGAAAGACCAATTCTTTTACACCTAGACAAAAACAAGTTTTTTTAGATTCGACAAAAACAAGTTAAGCAAGTTGATATGACGCATAAAAAGAACCTAAAGTGGTCAATATCAAGTCATGGAAATACATGGATAGTTTGGAATTACGCATTATGATATATTTATATCTAAATAATGGTGTGCTTTGCAATGCAAGGAAAAATATATCAAGGTGTAATTTAATTTGATACTGGTTTAAGTATGATAGTGTTATTTATTGTCAACACTAACTTATGTTATGATGTCACGATCATCAAAATATAAATTATAAAAGCTTAAAACATAAGTAGATATTTACTATTCACGTTATTACTTTGCATCAATGTTTAGTAGTTCCTCCCGTTGCAACGCATCGGGCATATTCCCTAGTATAGATATATTTCTCGGTTCATACTACTTATTCAACACATATTATTGGCACATAAATAGGCGTACGAGATTTACCATGGCTGAGCCTATGACACACAGGCCCCATCTCTCAAATATTTCTACCAGTTTGAAGTTCTCTTGACGAGGGCAAATGCACGTCATGGTACTTTGATCTATATACGTGTGTGTATATATATACAACATTTGCCCGGCTAGTTAGTTAGCTGGATGGAAATATTAAACAATTGATTCGGCACGTACGCAAGCCAAACACTTAAATACAGATATGTACGTACGTGGCCTGGTTTGTTAATGGGTTTCAGAGATACTTGAGGAGATACATCTGCGTATATCCTTTTCTTGGCCAAGGAGTTGATGCCGGCTCTATGTTCCATCCCTATATAAATCGGCCGAGACCCTCAGGCCAAGAGGTGGGCGCAGGCACGAGCGTGCATCCATGCAGAGGCCATATACATGACAGCGCCTGCTAGTTACCCTCAGGCCATATACACATATATACATCCATACTACCTATCTACCGGCCTCCGTCAAGCTCGACGCAAGAAGCTGCTGCACATCAAGTCGTCGATGAGCATGCCAAGATCGACGCATGAAGCTGCTGCACATCAAGTCGTCGATGAGGATGCCTGCAAGCACGCCGAGTTGCTAATGTGCCGGTCGTAGTCGCTGGTTCTCGCGATCATCTCCAGCAAGCCGGCTATCTCGTATCCTGCAGCTCGACAACGTCAGAACCCTCGCCGCGCGAGATCGTTGTCGAGTTGTCGATGATCATATGCCAAAAGCTGCTCCATGATCTTGCTGGCTGCTGCACTCCTATCATCTGACGCCAAGGCCCTGCTGCACGGCATATGTGAGTCGCTGGCTGAAGCAAGCATGTCGCCTAGGAGCTGCGCGCACGCTCTCCTTCAAGGCTTCAACTAGGATCATGCCGTACATGCTGACTGTCGTGCTTCCTGGTGAGCATCTTTTAGGTGCTTCATAAATTCATACAAGCATGGACATCGTGAGATCCATCTACTTTGAGCTAGTCATTGGTTCCACAGTTTTCTTCTACGCCGGAGAGGTCATATTGGCCTAATCCATACTACTTTCTACGATAGTGGAGAAGGTCGCATTGGCTTATCTCTATCGTTTTCTTCTACACCGGAGAGGTCGCATTGGCCTGATACGTATTACTTTATACGATAGTGGAGAAGGTCGCATTGACTTATCTCTATCGTTTTCTTCTACGCCGGAGAGGTCGTATTGGCCTGATCCGTACTACTTTATACGATAGTGGAGAAGGTCGCATTGGCTTATCTCTATCGTTTTCTTCTACGCCGGATGGGTCGTATAGGCCTGATCCGTACTACTTCCTACGATAGTGGAGAAAGTCGTATTGGCTCATCCCTATTGTTTCCTACGCTCGAGAAGGTTGTATTGGCCAGATTGAGTAAGTCGTTGCAACCAGATTTGGTGTGGCGCACGAAGTAATGCAAGTGACGCCGAAAGGCTGCCCAAATGCAAGTGACGCTAAAAGACTGCATACTCGTTTTACTCTGAGCTTGTATGCTCATCTCAAAACGACATTGCTTCTTTTTGCTATAAAAAATACAGACGCCGGGAGGCTATCCGTTCGATCAATTGAGTAAAGCATCGTTCAAGCAATACTCTTACTGCTAATTGTTGCGGATTTATTACTGTACAATCGTCCACTACCTGTCTAGTGCCGACGAGGCTAGATGGAATCATGGCCGAAAAGCCAACGAGGCAAGGTCACTACTCCACCGACACGTCCCATTGAACGGGATCGGACAATTCGTTGCTGGGCACCGACGCAGGCGAAAAGCAACTCACACGTCCATGTTAATGAAGGCTGGCATACATGACTGGCACCGACAAAGGCGATAGTCATCCCTTCATCAACAATACAAATTCCGTTTACTCCGGCGTGGCGTTGGCGATGTCACGACCAAGCTTTGGCGACACAAAGCCACCCATATTATTACCACGCCATATATATCGCATATGGCTGGCGGCGATCAAATACAAGGCGACCATCTAGCGCGCAGCTTAATCGGGAGGTTTTTTTTTGTAAAGATCGTCTTGCGGATGTAATTAACGGCCGCCCAACAGGCCCCCGGGAATCGGCGAACTCGCAATTTTCCTACAAGTCAGACCTCTCCTTAAGCATGGCGTAGAAGACGGAAGAAGGCAATTTTTCGTTGATCATGTATTTTGTATATTCATAAAAGAATTAATGAAATATGTGGTTCTCGAATATGTGTGCATGTGTCTTCTTGCATTACATTATTTATACTTGTCTTCGCTCGGTTTTCGACCAAACAAAATGGCACGCCGGTGGGACCTGATTCTCCTCCCATCTTAAACAAGCGCTTCAATGGTCATCATGATATTTCATTCTATTGCTTGACGATGCTTGCTCCGATGATATGCCTCCTGGCTGTGGCTCTGTGCGGCGTCACGTGATTTATGTTCCAAGTCAACAATTTCAACCAGGAGTCCCTGAGATGTGCCGCTGAAATAAAACAGCTTGACATGCATATATGTGATTCGTCACTATAAGAAAAGGTGCTGGTATTAATAGCAATTCTTATGACTGGAAGTTCTCTAAAAAATAGAGGGCCAAGCATTATGAGCCTGCACCTCTGAATCGTCGCATAGCTGAGCCTGCACCTCTGAATCGTCGCATATAGCTGAATTTGCATGGCGAAAAAAAAGAAAGGGTAACCACCTGATTGAAAGGCACACACTACGTGCTCAGTACTCACATGAAGACGAGATGAATCAATTGTTATTGCAGCCGGACGATGGTCAAAAGGGCTGATAGGTGCCTAATTTCCTCGTTATTGCACCTCATGCTGATGAACAAAAGCATCAATTTCAGCTTCTGCCAGGCTAAATAAGAAGTGGGAGAAACGCTATCGCCAATAAACTGCATGGGCAGGTGGCAACACGAGCCATACATATATGGTTCATCTTCAGAATTTCTGAGAATTCTGCCGGCCATTTTCACGAACTGGTGGCAGGTCAGTCCAAGTATTAAGGCCCTAGTCATTACAGACATGCGCCTGAATTTTCCTAACGAGCTGGTGGCAAGCATTATATATGCTGCTAATCAATATCCCCAAAATGATCTAGGGACGTTGGCACCGTGGGCGGAACCCCTTCCATGCCTATTTTATCAATCAAGGCAAGCTCCACTGTCTGCCCATTGGAATTCATCATTATGCCAAGAATGGCGACTCCAAGATTCAAGATGAAGTCAACATCATCATATCTACAATATGCAAGTGTCCCTATTAGTAGGGTTCACAATGTGCTTTGTTCTACATATACATGAGCACCTTTTTCTTGCTCTATTAACTCATCCTTACGCGGATCCTAATGGAGATGCTACGCATACATTTAAGTGGACAACTATATGCACTTGTTTGCCCGCAACTTTGTACAATGATACCCCGGAAAATGAAATTCAGGAAGGCCATGCCCCTATTACCCAGGTGGCAGATTTTTAATCAGAAAAAGGTGATCATGTTTGCATGCCAATGGTGTTAGCCTTTGCTGTTTATCGCCTTCTGTACATCAATACAGTTGTGGTTATGTACACCGGGAACTTGCTAATTTGTTCATAGCAAGGTTCGCTTATCAATACAAAAAATCTAGCTGGTTCAAGTGCAACATCTGCAATACCCAAGGGTAGCATGAAGCTTTACCAGTAGAAGAGCTACTCGCTTCATCAAGGCCACCAAAGAGTCTATCACATGGTGGCAAATTTCGACAAAGATATTTCACAATTAATTGATACCCTCCATATGCTATGATATATATGCTGAGCCACTGGTGGACCGTCATTAGGCATGTTTCTCTAAGATGAAAATTTCCTAACTTACCTATCTTGTGGTGAAGTAACCTCAACACAAAGCACATGGTTTACACCGACAAGGGATGAAAGTGGGTGGTGGAATTTTGATCAGCGCTGACCCTGGAAGTCGGGGGTTTATCGTGCCTTCTGCCGCTTGTCCAGTTTAAAAGGAATGCCAAGCCTTGAGGGAGACTATAGCGAAAAGAGCATGAAAGGGCTACCTGACTCGACAAAAGTCTGGATCAAGTGTGAAGCCGCATGCCACCCTCAGAGGTAACAACAAGGGTCTAAAAATATTATAGCCTCAAGAGGATTACTTAGCTACACAAAGATGGATAGCTACCCTCTGAATTCTTTGAAGACAGGTTTCAAGAAACAAGTCCAAAGGAGAGAAAGAAAAAAGGAGGCATAGTCAACTGTCTCGAAGCTCTCAATAGTAAAAAAAAAAGAGAGAAAGAAAAAGGAGGCATAGTCAGCTGTCTCGAAGCTCTCAGTAATCAAATGAAATCAAGTTATCAAGTCAAGCAAATTGAAGGAGGACGGGTAGCTATTCATCATCCTCGGCAAAAGTGAGGCAAAAAAAAATGCCTTAGCCAATTTCCCCCAAACCAACCATGAAATTCTAGCCATATCCTACATTCCTTGCTGGACAAAAGGTAGGAGGCGTGAAGCACATGACTTAAGGGAGGCTCGGAAAGATTTCCACTAACCCCAAGAGGTCCTAATGAAGTGTTAACCTTTTTCACACTATTACCACAAGGGAACTACACCACACGTGTTGGTTGTGTTGGAATATGACCATCTTATGAGTAACATACCTCTGTGGCTGCTCCACCATTGGAAGCATATATTTTCTTAATCAGTGTTGTTGCTCTCAAGTTTTCATTGAGAAGAACAAGAATTATCTCTACCCCACAAAATTGGATGGCTCTTTGGTAAAATTCAGCAAGATGAGCATCCCATGTTACTGCTCGTGCAATTCAGTGAAGGGTGTGCAAGACCTTCATCAAATAAATTATTCAGAATCATGGCCATTTCCATTGGTACGTCTATGAGGACCCAGACGGGTATCAATAGCTGTTTTACAGCAGCTAAATGCACCACTTTGGCATACCTGCAACCATGAATCATTTGACTCTACTGGATGGCATCATTGCAACAAATGATCACTTGGGTTGGTACCCTTGGTCTGGGGTACAACTACATCTCCATATTATGAGTTGGTTGCCCCAGTATTATTCAGCTCAATCCAACAAGCTGCCCTGGTGATGCAAAACAAGGGGGGCTCAAAGACACTACAAGAACATAGTGTGGTGGCATGTTCTTTCACCATTATTTAGCTAAACTGGTGGCAGTTCTATGCTCTTAAGGGATTGAGAGGCAATGAACAGCTCACAAAATTGAAGATTGATGACAGTATAAGCTCTTGTAGCGACTAGTCTGTCACAAAAAAAAATGATGAAAACCTTGCTCGGTTGTGGCATGGCCACCCATCTTTTTGTTGTCGGGATGAAGATGTGCTACTCTACCACATTCCCTGTAACTAATACAATGGCATGAATTTTCGCCAAAGAATCCCATGTCTCCTTATAAGAGGATGTCATGGGTTTTATCCCAAAAGAAAAAGGGTTCTTGTCCCTAAAGGTGTTCCATTCTGGAAACTAATTAAGTGGCGTGCATGCTAATTCTCTTCATCTAGAGACATGCCTTGCGCATATATATGTTTCCACTTGATTCCTGTCTTAAATCAGGTTACTGGAAAGCATCTATGAGTTTTCGGATGCATATAAATTTGGGAGCAGTGAAGAGAACTTTATTACTGTTGTGGGTGGCCATTGGCTGATGCCAACTCCTAGCAACAAAGTCCGTCGACTGTCCATGCAAAGCAGTGGTTCCAAACATGGGAATCCTACAAAAGGCATGAACTTGTCCCAAGTGCGATCACTGACAGTGTTTGGAAGCCAAAACCGACGACTTCCTTTCCATTCATTCAATAATGGAATAATTCAAGTACTGGATCTTGAGGGTTGGAAGGGTATGACAGATAGCTATCTGAAGGACATATGTAAAATGCTTGTGCTCAAGTATTTGAGCCTCCGGCGAACAGAGGTTGCTAATATCCCATCAATGATAGGAAAGCTTGAGTATCTGGAAACTCTTGACATCAGGGAGACGAGAGTTGAGGTTCTTCCAAAAGCTTTTGGTCAGCTCAAACGTCTTCGTAGCATGCTTGGAGGGAGTAAAACCCAAAGAAGGCATTGAAGTTGCCACATGAGAAGCATAAGGAGCCAATGAAAGCACTTCGTTTATTGTCAGGGATTGAGATCAATAAGGACTCAACAGCTGTAGCAAGCCTTCATCAGATGACAGGGCTAAATAAGCTTGCCATTTACAAGCTCAATATACAGGAGGGTGATAAGATCTTCAAACAATTACTCTCCGCTATTGAATATCTCTCTAGTTGTGGTCTTCAGACTCTAGCAATCAATGATGAGGGCTCTGAGTTTATCAACTCACTGGACTCCATGTCCACTCCTCCAAGGTACCTCATTGGGCTGGAGCTATCTGGCAAGATGGAGAACCTCCCAAAGTGGATCCAAGATCTCAGTAATCTCTACAAGCTGACACTTTCTGTGACAGTTCTTCGGACCGATACTTTCAAGATCATCCAAAAGCTACCTAAATTATTCAGTCTCACCTTTACACTCACTGCAGACAAGGATGATCGGGACATAGTGGACATCCTTGAGGAAAATAAATTGCTTACCGATAGGGAGATCATTGTTCCACCTGGAGGATTCAAGAGTCTAAAGCTGCTTCGCTTCTTTGCAACTCTAGTGCCAAGGCTGAGCTTTGCAGTTACCGGAGAAGAGGTAATGCCAACACTCGAGAGGATTGATATGCGGTTTGAAGCCTTCGAAGGGATATATGGCATTGAGACTCTTAAAAGTCTGCAAGAGTTGCATCTGCAAGAGTTGCAGCAGCTCACCGTTGTGTCGCCAATGCTGAAATCTCTGTCTATCTGTAATTGCTTCTTCAAGAGGCAACCAGTGGCTGAAATCACTGCTCGGTTCTGAAAAGGTTCGTGTGGCTTGATGAATATGATCCAAGGTGGGTTCAGCTGGGCGAGTTGGCACAGCTACAGACACTGGGACCTCCTTGGCAGGTGCATGGTATGGATCAACTCTACATCAGTACAATCTGGGCATTGTGAAGCTATTGCAATGCTTTAAGAAGATCCCTACTCTTGACATTACAATCATCTATCCAATTGTGAGTACATGCCCATTATCGTGGATTCCAAACTTCTCCTTACTTAAATATTGCTTAGTACAACCTTTTCAGTAACTGCAAGTTTGTAACAAAAAAACTTCCAGGAATAGAAAGGAAACTGTATAATTCCTTTGCCCAGTCAATAAATATAAAGTCTTTCTGGAATTTAGGATCAGTGGTTGAGAAGATTGCTGAATTATTCTTATATATTGTCTTTATCGTGACCAGTAGTTGAGAATATTGTATTGATGTTGGTACCATCCATGATGGTGTTACAGCATGTCAATAATTGAAAATCATGCTAGATGACAATGTTGCCTTATTTTCCCCTGGATGTTTTCTTTTGGAAATTGAAATAGGTTTCCTTGTCGGATGGGGAATGGGTTGAATGGAAATGAGTTTAGTAGGATATTTAATTATCATCATGGGTAGATACAATACCAACAAAGTCTTTTAGTTCAAAGTAGTTGAGGTATGCGCTAGAGATTAAACCCAATAAATGTCCAACCATTAAAAAATAATAACAAGGTACAAGTAATTGTGATAATAGTAAAATCTCCATGTGTTCCTATTCATAGATAAATTTTGAGGATATTCCATCAAGTATCTCTTTGCAAACTCTTCTTATGTTAGATTTTAGTAGAGGTTGAAGCCTGCCTCTTTACATTATTTTTCGCACACCGTTGTGTTCTTCTATGCATCATTGATTCTAGAGGTGTTTGTAGGATATGTCCATGCCATTTCAATGATGGACAACGTTTTCTTCAATTGGTGCCATCCCTACCAACTTATATCATATTTGCAAACACAACTTTCTTGTATGACCACAAATTACAACTTTTAGGCACACCTAATTTCTTATATAAAATCCTTTTGTCAGTTGTTCGTAGATGTGTTGGTATAGTTGTAAAATTTAGTCAAGGACATGAGTTCAAGACTGGATGGTAGTGGGCATATATTCAACTCAATTAAGGCTCAAACACTGTGAGTGTGTAGTTCTCTAGTAATTGTGACCCTTTACTAGTTTTATTTTATTTAAGTAAGTCTGCTTGGGAAGTTTGCTGAGCTTGCTGAACCCTGTGTGTTCAAGGGCTTTTGCTACTGTTTCTCTGTTTCACTGTAGGCTCAAACCTAACACTTGTAATTTCATTGCTTCATGGTAATGAACTTCGGTTACTCTGTTGTGAAAAAAAAATTGTGATTCTTTACTCGATAGATCTTCTGTGCTATTACTCAGCAGAACAAGTCTGAAGTAGTTTTGCAGCATTTTGTAACGTTTATCCCTTGTTAAGAAATCATTTATTCTGAAAAGTTGCTTTATTTCTTGCTACATATGAAACTTTCTTGTGGCCTTTTATGAATTGCATAAGATGGTTTACTTCCAGTACTCCATGGAAGGCCTGCCCTCGCTGCTGGTTAAGAAATTACACCTGATCCTAACAACACATGGACATGCTATTGGCTCTTGTGTATTCCATCTCCTTAAGATTTCTACGAGGATAAGAAGTCTGTTTCTAAGTCTGTTTCTAGATATATGTGAAGCGATTGAGGTATTTTTTCACTTTGGTTTCTTGGAAAGTGGTGGGTTATTTTTATTTGGTGCACAAATGCTTGACCAATGGTGATAATTCTGGAGTTATGTTCTCTAATTTGCTTCATGTTTTGTTTCTAGATGATATAGTGTATGCATATACTCTAGCAGCTATGTGTTACTACTCCAAAAATTACAATGAAAAGTTGCAGGAGTACTTTGGGTACTATTATGTGTCAGTGCATACTTTGGGTACTAATCTTATGCTTTACACAGGATTAGTACTAAAGCTGATTGTACTTCTCATGGTGCCACACTAAAGGCTCTGTTGAAACCCTAAGAAGCTAAATTCATCGAATATGCACTATTTGTGATTGTCATAATTTTGTGAATTTTATTTCTGTAACTCTCTTTCGCTACAGTACAAACTCGTTGCTGCAATTGGCTAATACCAAATGGAAATCTTGTTTCCTTTTCAAAAGACACAACTCCGGAGTATATTATCAAGTCTACTCGATTGATAGGCAGCATAATTCCTAAGCAAAAAAAAAAAATGCTACAAGTACTTTGCCTTACTTCTCCTGCTCTCATCCACTTCATTTCTCTAAATGTCCACTGGAGAGAGCTTTGTCACCTGTATCCTTTGCCTTCCTTCTGCTCTTGTCCACTTCATTTCTCTGAATGTCCAGTAGAGAGGCCGAGAGAGGTTTGTCATCTGTATCATGGGGGTTAAGCACTTAAGCCTGAATGGGGGTACCTTGGACCTCATCCACATACAGTGTTCATATTTTCTACCAATATAAATTCTTTTGTTTTTTAAAAAAAAAAAAGGAAAGAGAAAGAAATCCTTGTTCATCATCAGATTTAATATATATATATATATCACTTCCTCTTTCTAATTTTGTTCCTATTGTGAATAGCCATTGTAAAGTTCATTGAGCAGTTAACTGATCTTATGTTTATGCTCCTCATCTCAGGAAGGAGCTGCTTGTTCACCAGATTGTTTATGTCATGAAGAGCAAGATTGGGAAACTGAGGAGCTTTTCTTGAATTATCTCAAGGAATTGTACATTTGTGGATCTAGTGGATCCGATTATGATTTCACATTTGTGAAACGTCTACTGGGATGGACAAGAGTGCACAAATCAGTTACTATAATTTTTTATCCTAAAGCCACTATCGATGAGGAGCTTTCTGAGAAGCTACTTGGCCTCTCTAAACCAGTGCATGGAGATTTACATATATTGCAATGGGGCAAAGGTGTTGTATACACCGGTGGGCTAAGGCAGCTTTAATAAGGCAGCATAGTGTGTAAGTGTAACTGTGTATCCAATTGCTTGCTTCTATTCTCAAGTGTGTTCGTGACCACTACTGACCAATCTTATGCGTGTATGAAGAAACAAAACTGACATATTGCTAGAATAAGCTGATTCAACTGCTGCATTCATTAATTACTACTTCCCTGGTGTGCCTTGTGTAAGCTATGATTGCATCTGCTAATTCAGCCTCGATCCTTAGTGTAATCAGGGATTAGATTCTGTTTGAGAGCTAGACGGGCTTGGCTGTTTGTGTGGTGTGGATACTATGCTCACGTTGTATTTTGGATACAGTACTACTAGTGTGTTTTTCTCTCTCCTAACAAGATGATCTCGTTGTACACCTTTGCCGACCATTTTGTGTGTGTTTTATTGATCTAGCGAAGTAGCAACGTCCAACAATATGAAGTTAAATTCACATTTTTTTAAAAAAACTAGAAATTCTGAGATTATTTTTTTTTTGAAGGGGCAGGAATTTTTTTTTTAGAAAAGAGGTTTCCCCTGCTTTCATTCAAAAGCAACAAAGCATCCAAGTCCAATGTGATCGCTTAAGCATACATGACCCCAACGCTTACAGCGCACTCACAGCACCTACTGGTGTCCTGCTGCTGGCCATCGGCCATTAGCCTAGTCTGGAGATTATGATTATTACATGACGCAGCACCCTCCGGATTCTCACTCACGACCTCTGGACAGCGAGCAGTTGATGGAACCCACTGTGACAACGACTCCGTCAATCTCCACTCTATTTGCGCCGGTTGCTTGCAGAAGCTTTCCAGTTGTTGGATTAGTCCCTCCAGTCTTGATCTGTCCTCCTCGTCCTTGAGCAGAATCGTCCATCTTCTCAGCATCCCAGCTAGCTTTAGAAACACCATCTTCGTACTTGTCCATGCAATTCCCTGAAAACACAAATCATTTCATGATTTCCAGATAGCCCATAGCACAGCTGATGACACAATATTAGTCAAAATATGCTTCTTGTTTGACAGCCAAAAGGTTGCAACAGACTCAAAGTCCATTCCAATCTTCAGACCCAGCATTTCAGAGATTATTCTCCAAACCCATTTTGCCACACAACATTCAAAGAACAAATGGGAAACACTTTCCAACTCAGCACAGAAAAGACAAGTTAAATCAGCTACATCTCTCCTTTTTACGTAGATTATCTCTCATTATACGTTTATTATGTGATACTAACCACAAAAAAGAATTGTACCCTTGGTGGAATGACTAACTTCCAAACCGAGGGTACAAAGACAGGGTAACCCTCCCTGTCATTGATAACAGCATATAGAGACATGCGGTATAATTCCCCTTAGAGGTATAAGACCACATAATCTGATCATCTTCATAAGATAAGCACTGTTGTCTCAACAAGACTTAACAACTCAAACCACATATTGAGTTGGGTTTTACAAAAACATCCCTCCTAAAAGACAACTTAAGGTCGGATCCATCCCAGATTTGGTTAATAGTTTTTCCATGCTGTTCATTTATCACATACAAGGGGCGAACATAATAGCCAAACTAGTATTACCTATCCATTGGTCCTCCCGTAATCTTATTTTTTTTTCCATTTCCAACAATCCATCGATTCCCAAGAAAGCTGCCTTAACAGCCCACAAAACACCCCTCCGAAGGAGAAACACTGTCTCGGGACAGCAAAGCATGTTTGGATGATTAACCCTATATTTGTAGTTGGCTATACTCACCCAAATAGCTTCTTTATTTAGATGATATCTGAAGATCCGTGAAGATAATAAAGCAAGATTCGGACTTCTTAGATCGGGGATCCCAAGACCCCCTTTTTCTTTTTCTTTGGGCAATTAATTGCCAACTAGCTAGATGATATCTGTGTTTTTCTTCCGAGTCATCCTGGAGAAAGTGTCCCATATGTGAGTCTAGCATCTTAATAGCCCACTTAGGGAACTTTATAATAGATAACAAATAGATGGGTATACTTGCTAGGCATGCTTTAAGAAGCACTAACCTAGCAAAGATAGGACAGTAATCTGCCCTTCCATCCAAAGAATCCTCCTAAGAACCTTATCAATCACTGGTTGAAGGTCCTCTCTAGTTAACTTTCTAAAATGGAGAGGGACCCTAGATATTTTATGGGAAAGTCACTTTTTTTTGCAACAGAAAAAGCTTAGCAAAGTTGTTAGATTGATCTTCATCCATCCCAATAGTCAAGAGATCACTCTTGTCATAATTGATTTTAAGGCCCTACATTTGCTCAAAACACACCAAGAGCCATTTAAAGTTACTTGCCTTCTCTAGATTGTTTTCCAAGAAAAGTAAAGTATCATCTGCATATTGCAGGTGATAATTCCTCCCTCATAAATCTGAGGCAACAAACCAGAAATCAGTCCCTGGTTGGCTGCCCTCATCATCATTCTAGAAAAAACATCTGCCACTAAGTTGAAGAGAAGAGGAGATAATGGGTCCCCTTGCCTTAACCCCTTGCCGTTTTAAAGAAATTGCTATTCTCATCATTCATTCTAACACAAATTGAGCCACCCTTAATAATTCTCTGTATCCATCTTCTCCACTTTGTACCAAAACCCCTAGACTCCAACATTTTCTCAAGGAAAGACCAACTAACTCGGTCATAAGCTTTTTTCATAATCTAATTTAAGGATCACTCCTTCTTCTTTCTCTTTGTTAACCTCATGAATAATTTCATGGGCTGCAACTACACTCTCTAGGATATATCTACCTTTAATAAATGCTGTTTGGTTGGAAGCAACCAATCTATCAGCTATTTTAATGAGCCTATTATTAAGCAACTTGGAAAAGATCTTAAAACTACAATTGATCAGACTAATTGGTCTAAACTTCTTCAGACCTTAGCATCAGGCTCCTTTGGAATAAGAGTGAGCATAATATAGTTCAATCTATCTAAGTTGAGGTCATCCTTCTCAAAGGCTCTAATAAGATTCATCAAATCTTCCTTAATAACCTCCCAAAAGACCTGGTAAAATAGGAAAGAAAACCCATCGGGGCCAGGAGCTCCTTCAAAGATAAGAGCCAAAGACGCTTCCTTCACTTCTTTTTTTCGAAAACTGAGCTTGTAAAAGCTCATTTTCCTCATTTGTGACTTTTTCATTTGCTAGCCAAAAATCCTGTTCTAGTCTCACTCCACTTTCTTCCACAGCTCCAAATAACTCCTTATAGAATGACACAAAGATGCTCAAGCATGCCCTTATTGTCATCTATCCACCCCTCTGGTCCCTCTAAGCCCACTATTCTTTTTTTCCTATTTCTTTGGTTGGCTATTGCCTGAAAGTAAGCTGTATTCCTATCTCCTTCCTTCACATTTCTCTCTCTGGACCTTTGTCTGGTTTTTTATTTCTTCCAACTTCCAAATACTTTCTAGCTCTCTTTATAATGTCATTCATCCTAGTTTGTTCTGCCTGAGACAGACCCCCATGTTCAGTCTTTCTATCTAATACTTCATGCTCCTTAAGAAGCTCTTGCTTTTGCTTTCTAATCAAGGCATTAATATTAATTGCCCACCCCTTAATCTTCTTCCTTACTAATCTAATCTTAAACTGCCAAATATCTAAAGGATCATTAAAAGGCACACGGTGTGTTCGGAGTTTGGTGACCAATTCCTCAAATCGGGTTGATCTAGCCACCATTTTTCAAATCAAGATCTTCGGTTTTTAGTGTCGAGTAACCCCAAAGTTTAAAATTAGGGGCACATGATCACTTTGCAAGCCCTAGATTTAGTAGTAACAAACATTCTAGGAATCTTTGTTCAAAAGTGGTAGTACAAAAAATCTTGTCAATTGCTTTGCTAAAATAGGTTCTCGCTTGGTTGTTAGTCCAAGTAAAAAGACCTGTCGGCAGGTTTTATTTTCATGAGGCCAAACTTATTGATCCACTCTAAAAAGAGGTCAGTCCACTTATGGTTTATAACCCCATTACTTTTTTTCCATAACACTACTCACTAAATTAAAGTCCCCCAATAACGTGGGTCCCCCTAGTTATCCAACAGGAGCCAAGTTCATCAATAAACTCAGCTTTCCCCTCCTCATAAGCGAGCCATAGACTGAGATTAATCTCCATGTAAAATTATCACTATAATTCCTGATCATGGCTGAGATACTATATTTTTTTATTTGCCAGGCATTAACTTCATACTTGTTACTTTTAAGACCCAATAAGATACCCCCAGCTGTACCTACAGCTGGTAAAAAGTTCCAATCAAAATTTCTATTCATAGAATTCAGAAAGGATTCACTAAACTCCTCCTTCTTAGTTTCCTGAATAGCAACAAAGTCAAGCTTATTATCATGAATAAAGTCAGGTTAAACACTTGTAGCCTCCCCTCTTTATTGAGGCTTCTAATGTTCCAAAATGCTCCTATCATTATAAACTGTTTTTTTGATTATCATCCTTGCTTTTAGAAGCAATTTGTACCCAAGAGTTCTCGAGTTACGCTATTAACCTTCAAAGGTGTCACTGAGTTACATGGTAGAGGTGGGAAATTAGTTTCCACAAGCACATCATCAATATTAGCGGTGTAATGAAATCTCGGGATTTCTTTCATCAAATTCATTCCTATCCTTAATCTCCTTACGTTTAAGATATTCAATTTTATCTACAGCAGTATCAATACTACTACCCGGAGAAATATTCACAGATTTAGCATTCTGAAATAAAACATCATTGCTCAAAAAAAGCAAAGGATTTGGTGTGAGTTTTACCTTTCTCCAGTTATTATGTATCTTTGTTAGATCTTGTGCTTTTTGCATCATAGTCCTCCCATCGTCTTCATATCTTCTAGGTCTAGTGGTTCTTAGAGTTGGACCCCACTTAGACCCCCTCTTCTCGCTTCTTGTCACATTTTTCCTCCTTTTCTTTCCCCATTTGATGAATTGTTTCCTCGGGATTCTCCTTGTCATCGGCTCCACACATCAGCTCATCCATATCTATCTCGGTGTCTTCCACTTCTTCTTCTCCTTCGAAAACTTCCGCCCATCCTTCTTAACAGAGATAAACAAATCATCGATGCTATCTGCTGCCTTGCCGACTTCCTAAACTCCTCCCATTTAGATTTCTGAGATTCATCTTCAATTAAACTTGCCATCTTGTTCCCCACTATCCGACGGTCGGTTTGATTTTCTCTCGCCCATAGTTGGAGTATCAATTTAAGTTCGTTTTTTAACAGATCACACAAACAGGCATGCACACCGGCCGCTTCCCAGCCGCATTACACGTTCTACATCCAGCCCTTGTTTTGTGGGGAAGAAAAATGATGACCCAACAACTCACTCGACCCATTCTCCGGGCCCATTCCCATTCGACCGCTGATTTGCTCGCCCGGCCGCGGCGAGGGCCAGGCTCTCCGCCGAACTCCTCCGCTCCACGAGCTCACGGTCGCGGCGGCTCTAGGGTTTCGAAATCCCCTGGATCCCCATTCGAATCGAATTCGAAAATCTTCAGCCTCGGCACCGCTCTGCGTCGACCCACGGCGTTCTCTGGTCTCCGGTCTCCGGTCTCCCGGTAAGCCCCTATTCCCCTCCTCAATGCTGCAGTTTTCCCATCGCATCCCCTCACGCCTCGATCTTGCTCCCCCGGCTTTTCACAAAGATTGCTGTCGGAGGGAGGCATGGAGGGCTGCTCAAGCCGCAGCGCCGCGCGGCGTCCGACCTCCCCGACGGCCCCGTGGTGGAGATCCTCTCCCGCGTCCTGCCAAGTCCATCTGCCGCTTCAAGTCTCCAAGGCTGGCGCGACCTCATCGCCGCCCTACCATCCGTAAGAAGCTGCTGCCCCAAGCCATGCAAGGATGTTCGTCGAGAGACTCGAGACGGCCGAGAGGTCTCCGAGGATGGCAACACTAGTGTGAGCTTCGGTTTCATCGACCGACAAAGAGATCCGGGCTTCGATATCAACCCGCCCTTATCCTTTTTGGCGGAATGGACCGGGATCAGGACCTTGGTCTTCTTGGATTCCTCGCAACGGGCTTATCCTTTTGGGGCACCGTCGAGGGTACCTATGTTGTGTGCAACCCGACCACAAAGCAATGGTCACCGTGCCCTAAGCTTCGCGGTGATCCCGATGTGCTAAGTCACACCTATTTGGCTTTTGACCCGGCGGTATCCTCTCACTTTCACTTGGTCCAGTTCCTGATGCCCGATGTCGGTTGGGAGATAGAGTCGTTGCATGTTTACTCGTCTGCCGGTACATGGAGTCAAAACCATATTGATCAAGAAGAAGAGCAAGGGCAGTTGGAAGGCCGGGCATCATCAGTTTACACTAGACGATGGTGTCCATCACTCTGCCTTTGTTAATGGCTTCCTTTATTTGATAGTCTGGGGCCCGATAGACAACGCATACTAGTTGTAGATATACAAGGGAAGGCAAGAAGGATCATCACCGTGCCGTGTCCGGGCCGATGCGAGCTGAATGGACAAGGTTGCATGCTGTTTAGGTCAATCCCAAGGGCATCTACATTGTGTGACTATAGAGTCGGCTGGTGAAAATAATTACAAACTATCCACCTGGGTTCTTCAGGATTATGATGATTATGATACACAGGAATGGGTGTTGAAGAGGACTATGAACTCTTTGGATGTCTATGGACAAACAGAAGTCCAACTGGTTGACATTCATCAAGATTGCAATGTGCTTTTCTTTTTTCGTCCCAATGAGCTGATAGCATACGACATGGACCGTAAGGAAGTGAGTGTTCTTGCCACTTTCCAAGATTACAAATTCCGGACTGACTTTGCTCGTTATGTTCCCTATTACTCCAATTACTTAGAATCACCAGCTCTCATAAATTAAGTAAGCACTGAAAGTGTGTGCTCTTAAGTGTAAGAGCTAGCAGGTTGGTTAAATTCCAGTTGACTCAGGTGAAATGTTATTGTGTCTTCTTAATTAGTACTGCAAGCCTGCTGTGTTGAGACTTTGGATGTATGCCTTCTTAATCAGTGCTAGTGCTTGGATGTATGCCTTCTCATGCTTTTGATCTTATTCATACTGTAAGCTTGTTGGGACAATTATGTAGTGTACCTTTATGGATGCTAGTTATTGTATTAATGAATGTTGTTGCATAATTTGAGCAGTTTCGATCTTTGGTGATAAGTTTTATTATTAGCAATTATTTACTGTTAATTTAGTTTGCTTGGTCATTTGTTTATTTCTGTCAAACAAATAAAATTTATCCTCCATATTTTGCTAATATTGCGTGTACGGAATGGTTTCAAATTGAAGCCTTCTGGTTACATAAAAAAAAATAACCAAAAAGTCTTAATTGTGCTACAGCAAAAAACAAATGTGCTGGAGCCTGGATGAAACTTATATAGTTTCAAGAGATCTAGTTTCAAATGTAATATGTGCAATTAACTGTCAAGTGGACGTGCCACATCTTATCTTCCTAGTTGTGGGATTGCTAGAGGCATTCACAAGGAACAATGATTGATCCAATTGGATTTGACTGGAAGAACTGTATGCTGACCGTGAGGTCCAAAAGTTAGTTCTCTCCAAGAAAAGTATAATGTTGGACCAACCTTTCAGCTGAGAGATACTCCTAGCTATTTACTTATTTCTACATTTCATGAACTCTGAGAAAACTGTATTAACAGTTAGCTATAGTCAATTGTTTTCTTTGCATCAATCAATAGTTGAGCTTGTGCTTTCATGACAAATTATGGCTTGTTCTTTTTTTCATGTGGGATTCACATTTAAATCTGTATACTGTACTGAAACATGTCCTGTGTTTTAAATTGACTCCAATTGGTTGCTTGTTCTTGCTTGGAAAATACAGTCGGCTCATTCTCCATCTGACAAAAAGTAATATAACCTCCTATTGTTTTATCCCAAACAAAAAGTAACAGCATATATGTACAGGATCCTTGCGAGAGAGTTCATGTAACCCAGAGCCAGGTGAAAAGAATCTTAGACTTGTTGCAGTAGAACTTGTAATTTGTGTTAAGGTCAAAATCAGTTTCAGTATGCTGCGGCTACATATGTTACAGTTTTCAAAAAACAAAAAGATATAGATGTTACAGTTTGATTTTAAATGAGCATAGTCCGTCGAGCTGCCATAGTCCGTCGTGTTCACGAAACTCATCGTGATGGACCTGGCATACATCCAGTTCACAGGCGCCTGTGACATTGGCGACGCCTTCTCGTCTGCTCGTTGCCCTTCATTGCGACAACTTCGTCTCGTCGACACTCAAGGGGTGTCCAACCTCGCTATCTGCTCAGAGTCTCTCCTAAGCTTGTGGTTGGAAACTGTCAATGGGTTGCAGCAGCTTACTGTTGTGTCACCAATGCTGATTGAACTGAGTATTTTTCTCTGCTTCTTGGAGAGGCAACCAGTGGTTGACATTGTTGCTCCTGTTATGGAAAGGATCGATTGGGTTGATAGATATGATCCCATCTCAGTCCAGCTTGGTCAGATGGCACATCTACAGAGACTGGCAACCGTATGCTTTGAATTGCCTGATCATCAATACAATTGGGGCAGTTTGCTGTTATTGCAGTGCTTTCAAAAGATCCCTTATCTTTACATTTCGATCTGCGATCCACATGTGAGTACTCTGTATACGTGTCCTATTATCATGCATTTGAAACTTTTCTTTATTTAAGTATAAAGTATTACCAAGTACAATTGTCTTGTAACTGTAAGCTTTTTAGATGAAAGGCGAGTAACTGTGAGTTTGTAACAAAAACTGCTTCCGAGTAGTAGTGTTGACAGATCTTGATGTAGTCAAGCAACTGACTGTCAATGTAATTCCTAGTCAAACAACTTTCAGTTGTCGGGACACGTATACAGCTCGCTGTTTTAACAATTGACCATACATCAGCATCTGCAACCATCATATGTATACATGACTATTTGATCTGGAAAGCAAATGAATTTGGATCAGTAGAACACAAAAATGGGAAAAAGTTTTTGTAACTCCAATGTTCTTTCATTAAATATAAAGGAGTTTATCAGGATCAGTAGAGAATAGTATCGATTATCTGTCGAAAGTTAATCTGGTATCCTGTTGTTATCTTGATCAGTAGCTTAGAAGATTGTCTTGGTGTTGGTATCATCCATGATGGTGCTACAGTGTGTGAATAATTGAAAATCATGATAGATGACGATGCTGCCATATTTTCCCATGAATGTTTGTTTGTTTGTTTTTTGGCAATAAGTTTCGGTATAAAGTGTGGAATGGGTTAAAAGGAAATGTGTTCAGCATGGTATTGAGTTATTAGCATGGGTAGATACAACAACAACAAAACATTTAAGTTTGAAGTGAGTTGAAGTAGGCTAGAGATTAAACCCCAAGTATCCAAACATTAAAAAAAAGTTGTAAGTAATAGTAAAATGTTCTTTTTGAGAGATTCCATCAAATATCTCTTTACAAACTCTTCTCTTGTTAGGTTTGGTTGAGCCCTGCTGCCTCTCTTTTACAGTACTTGCACACCTTACTATTCTTCTGTGCACCAGTCTTGTGGTGTTTAGTTCTTTTTATATAAATATGATGTACCTTGGTACCTTATATTGACTGATTGATGGTTGACTACTTCAACCGCTTTTTGTCAGTTGTTTCCTTCAATGCACTGGTATAGTTGTAATATTACTTATTTAGTCAAGGACATGAATTCAGGAGTGGATGGTGTGTGTTACTTGGGGCATATTCAACTCAGTTATGGCCTAAACAGGCTGAGTGTTTAGTTCTTAGTTGTGATTCTTTACCAGAGACATCTTGTGTCATTAGTCTGTAAAACAATTCTAAAGTAGTTTGTTTGTATTTTGTAACAGTCATTCCTTGTGAGAAATCAGTTATTCTAGAGTGTTGCTTTATTTCTTGCTGCATATGAAATTTTGTTGTGGCCTTTTATGTATTTGCAGAAGATGGTTAACTACCAGTACTTCATGGAAACTCACTGCCTAGGTTACCTTCGCCTCGAGCTGCCATAGTCCGGCGTGTTCACGAAACTCACCGTGATGGACCTGGCATACGTCCCAGTTCACAGGCGCCTGTGGCATTGGCGACGCCTTCTCGTCTGCTCGTTGCCCTTCATTGCGACAACTTCGTCTCGTCGACACTCAAGGGGTGTCCAACCTTGCTATCTGCTCAGAGTCTCTCCTAAGGTTGTCGTTGGAAACTGTCAATGGGTTGCAGCAGCTCACTGTTGTGTCACCAATGCTGATAGAACTGAATATTTTTCAATGCTTTTTGGAGAGGCAACCAGTGGTTGACATTGTTGCTCCTGTTATGGAAATGATCAAGTGGATTGATAGATATGATCCCGTCTCGGTCCAGCTTGGTCAGATGGCACACCTACAGAGACTGGCAACCTTTTGCTATGCATATGAATTGTCTGATGAGCATCAGTACAATTGGGGCACTTTGAAGTTATTGCAGTGCTTTCAGAAGATCCCTCATCTTTTAATTTGATCATCTACGAACCTGTGAGTACTCTGTATACGCCCTGTTATCATGCATTTGAAACTTTTCTTTATTTTAATATTGCCAAGTACAATTGTCTAGTAATATTGAACCCGTGGGATAAATGACCCATTTCGATGAACCCGATAAATGGCTCATCGCAAAGGCTCTTTGCCGACGACCTCTTTGCCGAGTCCCCCGTCGGCAAAGCCTTTGCCGACGGGGGAAAGGGTCTGTGCCATGTACATGCTATACACGGCAAAGAAGGTGAGTCCGGTAGTGACGTGTACAGCTCACTGTTTTAGCACTTGACCATACATGGTCATGTGTAACCGTCAAATGTACACATGACTATTTGATCTGGCAAACAAATGAATTGGGGATTTTTTATCCCACCTCATGCCAAATGGACTGATGCTGCAAGACACACGTTCATTACTCCTGATGAGTAATTGAAAAGAATTATGTGTCCTTCCATTAAATACAAAAGTGTTTATCAGGATTGTAGTTGAGAATAATGACCAGTTAATCTGGTATCCTGTTGTTATCTTGACGAGTTGCTGAGAAGATTGTCTTGATGTTGCTATCATTCATGATAGTCCAACAGCATGTTAATAGTTGAAAATCATGCTAGATGACTATGCTGCCATATTTTCCTATGAATGTTTGTTTGCTTTTTGACAACAAGTTTCGGTATCAAGTGTGGAATGGATTAAAATGACATGAGTTCATCAAGGTTTAGGGTTATCAGTATGAGTAGATACAACAACAACGAATCATTTTAGTTTGAAGGGGCTTGAGGTAGGCTAGAGATTAAACCCAATAAGTATCCAGACATTAAAAAAAGTACAAGTAATAGTTTGAAGGGACTTGAGGTAGACATGAGTCAAGCATCTCTTTACAAACTCTTCTCGTTTAGGTTTGTTTGTACCCTGCTGCCTCTCTTTTACAGTATTGGCACGCCTTAGTATTCTTCTATGCACCATTGACCCTAGTAGCATTTGTTGGATATGTCCATACCATTTCAATGATGGACAAGGTTTTCTTCAATTGGTGCCACCCTATCCACATGTATCATCGTCCTTTTTTTGTATGACTACACGGACAATATTTAAGAACTCCCCATTCCTTCTATGAAATTCTCATTCGGTTTGTTTTTCTGAAGTCTCATATTCGTAGGATTATCGAGGTTATTTATTTAAGGCAAATCCTATAGATACTTCATGTTTAGTCTTTTTAATATATAAAATATGATGTACCTCGGTACCTTTATTGAATATTGAAAACTTAAACCGTGTTTTGTCAGTTGTTCCCGTCTGCACTGGTTTGGTTGTACTATTTGCTTGTTTAGTCAAGGACATAAATTCAGTAAATCAGTAGTGGATGGTACTGTATTACTTGGGGCATATTCAACTCTGTTAAAGCCTAAACAGGCTGTGTATAGTTATTAGTTGTGATTCTTCACCAGGGACATCTTGTGCGATTAGTCGCAAAACAATTCTATTGTAGTTTGCTTGTATTTTGTAATAGTCATTCCTTGTGAGAAAATCAGTATTCTAGAGAGCTGCTTTATTTTTTTGCAACATATGAAATTTTGTTGTGGCTTTTTATGAATCTGCAGGAGATGGTTAGCCACGGGTACTTGATGGAAGCCCTAACCTTCCTCCCGGTTGAGAACTTATGCTTGGACTTAGTAACATCTAGACATGCTGTTATCTCTTATATGTATTCCATTTACTCAAGATTTCCACCAGTATAAGTCTGTTTCTGAATACAAGTGAAGGCATTCAGGTATGCTTCACTCTATCAACTATCAAATATTTTGGTTGCTTGTAAGGTGGTGGAAGAATTCATTTGGTGCTGTGATGCTTGATCGATGGTGATACACTGGTACTTCAGGAATTAGTTTGCTATCTGTAGATGTAGTTTTCTACTTTTTGTTTCACGGTTTGTTTTCTGCAAAATATAACTGTATGGATATACTCTAGCAGCTGCGCATCAATTCAAAAATACAATGAAAAGGTACAGCCCTACTTAGATCCTAATTAATTGCCAGTAGTAGATGTTGCTAACTGCCATCGGATTTCAAACTTACTCACACAGTCTAGTGTTTAAACTGATTTTACTTCTCACTGTGCCATGCTAAAGGCTCTGTTGAAACTCTAAGCAAAATTCATCAATTATACGCTATTTACAATTGGTATATCTTTTGTCATTTTGTGGAAATTTTGTTTTCTACAATTCTCTATATAAAAAAATGCCACGAACTCATTGCTGCAATTAGCTAATGCCAAATGGTATCCCATTCTTATGCAAATGTTTTTTTAATAATGGAATTAACATTCCGGCCTCTGTGGCAACACACACAGCCTAAAAAAACCTCTCGTGACCACACATAGCCAAATTCTTATCCAAATCTGCCATATGTTATTCACATTTCCACTTTCTAAATGACTGTAAACCGAATTGATTTCCAGTTTCTCCTCCTTATCTTATTGTCAATAGCCACTGAAAAGTTTGTTGGGAAGTTATCATATCTTATGTCCATGGTCCTCATCAGGAACAATGTGCTTGTTCGCCGGGTTGTGTTTGTCGTCAGCCCCAAGACTTGGATAACTGAGGAGCTCTGCTTGAATTCTCTCGAGGAATTGTATATTTGTGGATTCGGCGTTGCAAATTGTGATTTTGCATTTGTGAAACGGCTATTGGAATTGACACCAATGCTCAAAATAGTTACTAAAAAATTTAATCCTTCAGCCACTCTCGATGAGGATCTCTGTGAGGAGCTACTTGGCCTCTCTGGACCAAATACTTGCATGAAGATTTATGTATACTGCGATGGGACTAAGGTGATTTACACACCAGTAGGCTAGGGCAGCTTGCCTCTTGCTGACGGCTGTGGCATACTGCTGGCATCATGTGTAACTGTGTATCCAGTTGCTTGCTTCTTCTACACTCAAGTGTCGTACATTTGCTAATTTAGCCTATATGTAATGTAATCAGGGATTAGCTAGACGGGCTTGGTTGTTTGTGTGGTGACTGGTGTGGACACTGCGTTGCACTGAAGAGTTGTGCACTTGACAAAGCACTCGTGCTGTTGAAGTATTTGAGTTGCACTGCTCGTGTGATATTCACTCAACCCTTGCTAGTTGACACAATATTTGCACTGATTCATGATTCTTGAGATGATGATGATTCCAGCCCCTCGGCGAAGTGAAGGTTCCTTCACCGTGCCTTTTTTCCTTTTTGGAACAATTACCTTCACGGCTTCACCTTGCATTGTTGTACACGTTCTACAGCCAGCCCCGTTCTTTGTGCCTGAATGAAAAAAAAAAAGCGGACGATGAACAGACAGAGTCACAGAGACGGACCTGGCTCAAACTTTGCAGCCCATTCTCTCAGGCTCTAGGCCCAGCCCAAAAACTAAATTCATGTGAAGCCCAAGCTCAAACTAATTTCACACGCACCGTCCGAAAGAGCTCTTTTGTTCGTTCCGGCCGCACCCAGCTTCATCCTCCACACACCTCTAGGGTTTAGAAATCCCCATTCGATCTTCAATCCTTCAATGGAGTTGATGGAGAGCACATCGGGCGACTGAAGGATAAATTCTTAGTTGTCGCCAGAGGTAGAAGATAAAACTCCAAATCGAATCTCATGGGAAGGCAAAGTAGTCAAACTAACGTCGGATGAGCAGGTGCTTGATAGGTAACAAAGCTGGTAGGATTAATGGCTGCATTGAGTAGGTCGAGGCGGAGGCCGGGGCCCATGGACATCGGGCCATAGCTGGCACGCCAAAAAAAATCTTAACTCACGGAGGCTGTGAGAAACAGCGTGTCTGTTGGGAGATGTCCACAAAAGAGTAGAGGGCCAGGCCTGCACCGACACCGCATCCCAATGTCCACATCTGTATAGCAGGGGGAAAGAACAACGCGATGGTCTTTGTGGCACACATGCGGTAGCTGTCGCTGGAGTGGGCCCTATCGCCTGATTCGTCGCCGCCGAGATCTGGTACTCGTGAGCGATGAAGAGGCCGCGCACGAGGTGATCGACAGCGGAGAGCGTGTCGTGGCCACGGCGTGGTTGCCCAAGTTGAGCTTCCGGCCGATGGGGACGCCGTCCATTGATCTTGACAAATGGGGCGGCTGGCCGCTTGTTGCGGCACCGGCGCTTTGCAGTGAGCCCGGCTAATGGCTTGCGCAATGGGGTGTTGGAGGAGGACGACGAGGCGAGGTTGGAGACGAGGGCAGCGCATCCTCGCCCATTTGCCGCGAGCACACACCGGGTTGGCGTCTTGACCGACCCGACCCCGCTGCGGAGAGCAGCTCCACGGACCGCCGCAGACAAGAGGATGTCGTCCGTCACCGCCGTAGTTGACTCGGAGCCCGAGCGCTTTCTCACGCTGCCGTAGAAGTAGACGAGCGAGCACGGGCACCGGGTGCCGGCTCGGAAGGTCGGGAGGTAGGGCCGCACCGCGGCGGCCCGTGGACGGTCGATGGTCCCGTCGTGGGAGGTGACGCCCGCGGACCGCGTCCCGAGGCCGCCGCAACCACCTCGTTGCCCATCGGGCCGCTTCACGCGCCCGTTGGTGGCGGCCGTGGGGAAGAATCCTACGCTCCTACAGAATGAACTTCCGTGCGGGGCATTTTTGATTTTCCGTGGCGGGCATAGAAACCGCCACGGAGCTAGGGTCACGTTAATCGAACGCCCGCCATGGAAAATCTATTTTCCGTGGCGGGCATTGTTAAAAAACCGCCCGCGGTTGTCGATTAACCATGGCGGTCTTTTAACAATGCCCGCCACGGAAAATCGTGGACAGAAAATAAAAAAATCAAAATCCGGATCCGGTCCCAAATGGGCCCGAATGCGGGCCGCCGCCGCCACCGCCACCGCCGTCGCCGCCGTCGGGATCTAGCTGCTCTGCCGGCCGGTGGGCGCCCGCCCGGATCCCGCGGCGTCAGCAGCTGATCCGCCGGGATCCGCGGATCGGGTTGCCCTCGCCGTGGGAGGCGCGCCGCGGATCTGTTCGAACGCCGCCCGTCGGCGTCCGGCCAGCGTCGCCGCCCGTGGATCGCCCAGCGCGGATTCGAGGGAGGAAGCCGTCGCGCCCGGGTCAGCCCCGGAGCGCGCGCTACCGTTGCCGCTCGCGCGCGATGAAGCGCCCCGCGGCGTCGCGTTGTCTGTGCAGCGTCGCCGCCGCCCGATCCGCTGCTGCTGTCTTTGCCGCCGCCGTCCAGCGCGCCCGAGGAAGAGAGGGAGGGCGCCATCGGGTGGAGCCGAGAGGGAGGGAGGGAAAGTTGGGAGAAGGGAGGAGCCGAGGAAGAGAAGGGAGCCCGTCGGGCTGAGAGAAGGGAGGAAGGGAGAGGTGAGGGAGAGAACGGAAGTGTTGGTATATATATTTCTGTCCACGATTTTCCGTGGCGGGCATTGTTAAAAGACGCCACGGTTAATCGATAACCTTAACCGTGGCGGTCTTTTAACAATGCCCGCCATGGAAAATGGGGATTAACCGTGGCGGTTATTTTACAAAGACCGCCACGGTTAATCGATTAACCGTGGCGGTTTTTGCCCTGACCGGGGGGCTGCCAGGCCACCTATTTTTAGTGGCGGTTTTTGAAATGCCCGCCACGGAAAATGATTTCTAAATACCATGCAAGTTCAAATCTGTAGTAGTGCTAGCTCCATGCACACGCCTAGACCGGAGCGGCGGGGGGCCCGCTGGAACTGCTCAAGCATCGTCGCTCGGGCCGTAGTCACCGTGCAGCGGTACCGGGTTGCCGAGTTGTTGGACACCCGCGCCGACAGGGTCAGCCGAAACATCCTTCTCGAGTTCCTCAAAGATAGAGACCGACCCCGGACCGTGATTCCACCTTCACCATCACCACCGCCGCCATCCATGACAGTTCCTACTCTCTTGAAGCAGAGGAAGATGAAAAATAAAAAGATGTTCATATCTCTTATTTGGTTGGAGAATTTACAAGGAGGAGGAAGAGGGGATGGGGGAACAGAAGGGGATTGGTCCCCCTGCCTTGTCGCCGGCGAGCACGTCGGGGATGGAGGCAAGGGGACGGCGATGGTGCTGGAAGAGGGGCCGGCGGCGATGAGGTTGGGGGAGGAGAAAGGGAAAGTAATATTGTGAGCTACTACTGTGAGCGGTTTCCATCTTCGTAACACTTATTACTTGACAGCACAAACTATCAGTTCACATGATCACATTAGCTTTTTCACAGGTCGTAGCTCAATCAAATAGACCATTGGTCACTTAAAACATATTGATTACAAAAAAATTTTTAAGTTATTTATTTATTTGCGCGTATGGTTTCTTTTAAGAAGTCATTACCTTCTTTTAAACTATTTTGCCTTAGGAAGCTAAGTTTTTTTATTCGTGAGTTTTGGGCCACACGAGTTGGAATCACACCGAAATGATCTGGCCTTGCCCGGCCTGGAAATGTTCCACACTTCTCCGTAAGACTGATAGCTCCTTTTCTCTCTTTTTCTGTCACTTTTCACCCCCGAAATTCTTTTCTTGTGCCTACAAAACTCTCCGTCCAAAAACCCCAGCGCTCCGTGGCTGGCAGCGCCCTTGGCGATCTCGTCGGCGGCCAAATCTCGAACCCCGGAGAGATCTAACACAACCATTGGTGGAGGTGATCTCGGGCGGCGTCGTTGAATTGAAGATGCCTGACCTTTGGGAGGAATTCCGCGGCGCGCTGCGGTTCCGGCTCCCCACCAAACCGGCGCGCTGCCCTCGCCTGCCGCCCACCGCGGCGGGCGCGCTGAACACTCGGCCCGGCTATCTTGAACCTGAACATCGTCGCCAACGACGCCGACCGGGGACACGGCCGCGGTACTCCGCCTCGCCCGCGCCCGCCTCACCGGCGTGCTCTGTTTCCTGCAACGAGGTACCTAAGGATCGGAAGAGGGGGAAATAGCCGACGCCATTGAGCTGCCCTGCTTGAAAGGGCTGAACGGCTTCGCCTCCACCTAGGTGACCTTCGCCTCGCTTCCACCGTTGGGCGTGTTCACAAAGCTCACCGAGCTAGTTCTGAAGCACGTCCAGTTCCAAGGCGCCTCTGACATCGGCGACACCTTCTCGTCAGTCCGTTGCCCTTTGCTGCGGCAACTCTTTCTCTCCGACGCTCAAGTGGTGTCCAATCTTAGTATCTGCTCAGAGTGACTCGTCAGTATGCTTTTGTGTAATCTGAAAGGGTTGCAGCAGCTCACCGTTGTGTCGCCAATGCTGAAATCTCTGTCTATCTGTAATTGCTTCTTCAAGAGGCAACCAGTGGCTGAAATCACTGCTCCGGTTTTGCAAACGTTCGTGTGGCTTGATGAATATGATCCAAGGTGGGTCCAGCTGGGTGAGTTGGCACAGCTACAGACACTGGGGACCTCCTTCGCAGGTGCATGGTATGGATCGACTCAACATCAGTACAATCAGGGCATTGTGAAGCTATTGCAACGCTTTAAGAAGATCCCTGTTCTTGACATTACAATCATCTATCCAATTGTGAGTATATGCCCATTATCATGGATTCCAAACTTCTCCTTACTTGAATATTGCTGAGTACAACCTTCCAGTAACTGCAAGTTTGTAACAAAACCTTCCAGGAACAGAAAGGAAAATTTATAATACCTCTGTCCTGTCAATAAAAATAAAGTCTTTTTCAAGAATTTAGTATCAGTAGTTGAGAAGATTGCTGAATTATTCTTATATACTGTCATTATTTTTTGAAGGCAAAAAAAACTGTGGGGAGATCCCCACAGCACTTCATTTTCTAATTATATACTGTCATTATCGAGTTGAGAAGATTGTATTGATGTTGGTTCCATCCATGATGGTGTAACATGTCAATAATTGAAAATCATGCTAGATGACAATGCTGCCTTATTTTCCTCTGGATGTTTTCTTTTGGAAATTGAAATAAGTTTCCTTATCAAATGGGGAATGGGCTGAATGGAAATGAGTTCAGTAGGATATTTAATTATCAGCATGGGTAGATACAATACCAACAAAGTCTTTTAGTTCAAAGTAGTTGAGGTACACTAGAGATTAAACCCAATAAATGTCCAACCAATAAAAAAATAATAACAAGGTACAAGCAATTGTGATAATAGTAAAATCTCCATGTGTTCCTATTCATAGATAAATTTTTGAGGATACTCCATCAACCCTTCTTTTGTTAGATTTTAATAGAGGTTGAAGCCTGCCTCTTTACATTATTTTCGCACACTGTTGTGTTCAACTATGCATTATTGATTCTAGAGGTGTTTGTGGGATATGTCCATGCCATTTCAACAATGGACAGCGTTTTCTTCAATTGGTGCAATACCTACCAACTTATATCATATTTTCAAACACTACTTTCTTGTATGACCACGAATTACAACTTTTAGGCACACCTAATTTCTTATATAAAATCCTTTTGTCAGTTGTTCGCGTAGATTTTTTTTAGATAAAGGAAAATATATTCCGGCTTCAGTCATCCGAGGATGCATCAGGCCAAGTTGTTCGCGTAGATGCGTTGGTATAGTTGTAAAATTTAGCCATGGATGTGAGTTCAAGAGTGGAGGGTAGTGGGCATATTCAGCTCAGTAAGGCCCAAACACTGTGAGTGTGTAGTTCTCTAGTAATTGTGACCCTTTACTAGCTTTATTTAAGTAAGTCTACTTGGGAAGTTTGCTGAGCTAGCTGAACCCTGTGTGTTCAAAGGCTTTTGCTACTGTTTCTCTGTGTCACTGTAGGCTCAAACCTAACACTTGTAATTTCATTGCTTCATGGTAATGAACTTCGGTTACTCTGTTGTGAAAAAAATCGTGATTCATTACTCGATAGATCTTCTGTGCTATTACTCAGCAGAACAAGTCTGAAGTAGTTTTGCAGCATTTTGTAACGTTTATCCCTTGTTAAGAAATCATTTATTCTGAAAAAGTTGCTTTATTTCTTGCTGCATATGAAACTTTCTTGTGGCCTTTTATGAATTTGCAGAAGATGGTTTACTTCCAGTACTCCATGGAAGGCCTGCCCTCGCTGCTGGTTAAAAATTACACCTGAGCCTAACAACACATGGACATGCTATTGGCTCTTGTGTATTCCATCTCCTTAAGATTTCTACTAGGATAAGAAGTCTGTTTCTAGATATATGTGAAGTGATTGAGGTATTTTTCACTTTATCACCTATCGTATACTTTGGTTTCTTGGAAAGTGGTGGGTTATTTTTATTTGGTGCACAAATGCTTGACCAATGGTTCGGGAGTTATGTTCTCTAATTTGCTTCATGTTTTATTTCAAGATATAGTGTATGCATATACTCTAGCAGCTATATGTTACTATTCCAAAAGGTACAATGAAAGTTGCTGGAGTACTTTGGGTACTCTTATGTGTCAGTGCATATTTTGCTCGCTGGCATCACATGATAAACTAATCTTATGCTTTACACAGGATTAGTACTAAAGCTGATTGTACTTCTTCTCATGGTGCCACACTAAAGGCTCTGTTGAAACCCTAAGAAGCTAAATTCATCAAATTATGCACTATTTGTGATTGTCATAAATTTGTGAATTTCTTTTCTGTAACTCTCTTTTTCTACACAGTACAAACTCATTTCTGCAATTGGCTAACACCAAAAGGAAATCCCATTTCCTTTTCAAAAAGACACAACTCTGGAGAATATTATCAAGTCAAGTATACAAGATTGATAGGCAACATATTCCTAAGCTCACTGTTTACCTTACCCTGCAAAAAAAGCTACATGTACCTTGCCTTCGTCCTTCTGCTCTCATACACTTCATATCTCTGAATGTCCATTAGCCAGAGCTTTGTCACCTGTATCCTTTGACTTCCTTTTGCTTGATCTCATCCACTTCATTTCTCTGAATGTCCAGTAGAGAAAGCACATCTGTATCATGGGAGTACTCTGGACCTCATCCACATACAGCGTCATAGTTCCTACCAATGGAATTCCTTTCTTCTTTATAAAAAAAAGGAAAGAGAAAGAAATCCTTGTCCATCTCCAAATTTTCCATCTAAAGAAATCATTTCCTATTTCTAATGTTGTTCCTATTGTGAATAGCCATTTTAAAGTTTATTGAGCAGTTAACTGATCTTATGTTTATGCTCCTCTCATCTCAGGAAGGAGCTGCTTGCTCACCAGATTGTCTTTGTCATGAGGGAGAAAGACTGGGAAAGTGAGGAGCTCTTCTTGAATTGTCTCCAGGAACTGAACGTTTGTGGATTAAGAGGAGCAGGTTGTGATTTGATGTTTGTGAAACGACTACTGGGATTGGCGGGAGTGCTCAAATCAATTAATATAAACTTTGATCCTAAAGCCACTGTCGATGAGGAGGTTTGTAAGGAGCTACTCGGCTTCTCTGGACCAGAGACTTGCATGAAGATTTCTCGATATTGCAATGGGGCAAAGGTGATGTATACACCGGTAGGCTAGGGCAGCTTTAATAAGGGCTGTCTCATGCTGAGTAGTAGTACTAATCATCATATGGCTATAGCATATACTGTGTAACTATGTATATATCCAACTGATTGTTGTATTCTCAAGTGTGGTTCTCGTGACCGCTGCTGCCTAACAATCTTATGCATGTATGGTGGTAAAACCAGACATCCATATGACATACAGTTTACAGTTTATATGTTACTAGAACCACACTGAGTCGGCGGATTGATTCAACTGCTGCAGTCAGTCTTCCGTGGTGTGCCTTGTTTGAGTTGTATTGCATTTGCTAATTTATCCTTGATTTGTAATGTAATCAGGGATTAGATTCTGTTTGAGAGAGAACTAGACGGGCTTGGCTGTTTGTGTGGTGTGGATACTGCGTTGCAGTTCCTCCACGGTACTGAAGTAATACAGTATTATATAAGCAAAAGAATGTGTCAGTACAATACATATCAATTTTGTCTAAAAAAGAATAGACATCTTCTCCGATCCATTGACTTGTTCTTAACTACACTGTCAGGCCAGCTACACGTTGAGGTGAAATTGGGTTGTGTAGTGCCCACTATCTTGAACCTGAACGTCGTCACCAACGACGCCGACCCGGGGGACACGGCCGCTCTTTCGGTCCGTTGCCCTTGGCTGCGGCTACGCCCAAGGGGTGTACAAACTTAGTATCTATCTGTTCAGAGTCTCTCGTCAGTATGCTTTTGTGTATTCTGAGTTGCAGCAGCTCACCGTTGTGTCGCCAATGCTGAATCTCTATGTATCTGTCATTGCTTCTTCAAGAGGCAACCAGTGTCTGAAATCACTGCTCTGGTTCTGGAAAGGTTGAATACAGTATGATCCAAGGTCCAGCTGAAAAAGTGTCATATGTTGAGAGCTGTCAGCTCCTCGCTGAAACCTATAAACTGAGTCCAGATTGCTGCTTGTTCTTCCTTGGAAAATAACTGAGCATATTCGTCGAGTTCAGCAAAGTCACTACCAGGACCTTGCTGGACCATGTTAAAAGCGAGCTTTCTTCTCTGAAACCCTCAAAACTGTCTCCAATTCAGACTGAAACTAACCAAGAAAATATTGTGTAACTGTAATGATAATTGAAGGGCTCAAGTGCCAGGACCTAGCCCAGGATTGGCTCCCCTCGTCACAGTTTGGAAATGCATACCATTCTTCCTTCCCACGCTGCTGAAAATGAAAGTAATGTGTTCTTGAATCGAAATGGAGATGACACTGCAATTGCCTTCGGTTCCTCTTGGGATAAAGCCCTTAACAATTGTTCAAATGTAATTATTTGAAAATTTTGTCACAGCTCGGAACGAAAACATAATTTAGCATAGTGGGAGGATTGTCTGATCTATAGATTCCATCATATCTTTCCCATCTTTCAAAGGCTTCTGATCCCGCGCTACTCAGAGGCTCAGAGCCCACCCAAACCAGTGCTTAGAATGGAGTGGGCTTTTCCCCAGCACAGCCCGGCCTAGTGGTCGCTCGCGGCCCATGACTACTAAGCGAGTACAGGCCTCCTCTGTCCCAAAAACCCCAAGGCTGCGGCACGGCTGTTCTCGCCGGTGGGCAGCCGAGGTGGAGCTCGCTGATCGGCGCGGGCGGCGTTGGATCGACGATGCGTCACATTTGGGAAGGGTGGGCTGGCCGCTGAGGGCGGGGTCGCCGTCGGCGGGAGGGTGAGCGGCGCCCGGGGGAGTCCTGGATGGAAGCGGCAGTTGGCACGACTGCGTGCTCCCGAACATATCCCCGGTGGCGACTGGGTCCGGTGGCCGGTGGGAACCATAGGCGGCGTGGAGCGCAGGGATGTCCGCAGCGTCGGGAACTCCCAGCTCTTTCCCCGCGAAGCGGATGCCGAGCAAGGGAAGGATCTTGCGCACATTCTCCCGCCGAGAGGGCGGCTCAGCATCCCGGAAGGCTGCATGGAACTTTCCGGCGAACGATGGGTCTGGAGAAAGCACCTCGTGCGCAGGACGCTTGGCCCACTTGTTGGACTGGACACGCCGCGCCTGCTGCCCCGGGCGGTGATCGTGGAAAGCAGATTTGGCGGCGAGCCGGTCGCTGCGACGCGGAATTCAAGTGCGTCTCTAAACCCTAATATATGCTGCATGTTCCCCATCTCCATAGAGTCTTCAGTTGCTTGATGTCACCTATCTCAGCAGGTTGTGATCTGTGTAAAAGTCACTTCAAAGTCTCCAAATACTTCAGCCTTCCAACCAAAGTCTCCAAATCCCTATGTCCGCTGGGATTTTACTAATCCCGTCACGACAAAGGGAGGCTGAAGTATTGAACATCCAACAAAGATCTCATCGGTCCAGATGTTGAACAGAGCAGCCACATCGGGAATCAGATAGTGATTCTCAAGAATCGGATTTCATTGAACATCCAACACTGGCAGCTCTGTGATCCCATCGTTGGAACCCATCATGTTCAGATTCATCAGCTGCAGTTCCCCAATAGTGATAATGTACGTGGCTAGCAATACGTGTCCTTTATTGTAATTGTAACTCAAGTCAGAGTCTTCGATTTCTTCAGTGTAATCTCTGTGATCTCTAGCTAGCACCCATGTCACCCCAAATCCTCCTTTTGTTCATCACAAGGCCATACATATCGGCTGTAGTAGAAGACAGGTAGATGATGGTTGCAAATCATATTTGAGAGAAGGTAAAAGATAAACCTATGATCTCCACCAGACCCATAGTGCCCTAATATTTTATAAACCAAGTCTCCATTTGTTAAATCGGAACAAGCAACTGACAGGCACACATTATATGGCCCTCGGAGCAGAGCGTTTCTTCACAGCCCCTTTCTCTGCTCTGCTTACCACATATGATTATCCTGCTCAGGATTTGCAAACTTTTGCAGTTTGCTTTTGCAAATTCTTAGATAAAAAGGATCATGAGAACACACGTACAGTATATAACACATATCACAAATAATATATGAGACACAGGACGATAAATTCACATTTATAATGCAAATCCTTACAATAAGTTGAAGACTCAGAATTAAGTAAACACAACATAATGCACACCACACAATAAGTTCAAGTATGCAGGCACTGCCTGATTATTGAATGAATACAAGAGATGTACTTAACATTAATAAGGACGGCCGAACAGGTGAACGGCGGCAGGGCAAACCATAAATCAATCACTTGTTGCAAATAGCAGAAAGCTCAGCATGCATCTTCCTGAGTATGGAGAATGAGGTTCGTGATGACATCGATGCCTTTGTTGGAATAGAAAAATGCCAATCAAGGAAATTAACATAACCATGATGGAAGCCTGAAACACCGCTCCGTGTACACGTGTAGGAATGATCGGTGGCCTGCCAACAGAAAGAAATGAAGCACAAGTGTATTAGTAGTAGTAGTAAAGTGAAATGCATTATTATCAGTAAAATAAAATGCTATACTTACGTAGTACTGTATTTTTAACATGTCTTGTGAAGAAGATGGATTAAACTTGGGTCTCCTCGATCTCTTGGGCCCCACTGCTGCTGCAAACTTTACTGCCATCGTCAGAAATCTCCTTGATCTCTTCCACCGCACTGCTGCAAGCCTCATTGCTACCTTGAGAAGTCTCTGCATTATCTGGCCTCTGGAGAACCACCCCCTCCTGACCCCTGACAAATAGAGCACATCCAATATTCGATTTGTTGGGATGTTCCCAGGCTTCGTTTCTCACGATGTCGATTGTGGCGCTGATGCACGGGCTGTCTCCTCGATACCATTCGGTGCATTGGAAGGTGACCAATGTGAGGCCCACGAGGTGCTTGATACCCATAGGGTGGTCTGTATTTGGTGGGCCACCGTAGAACTGAAACACGAACACAAGACTCTTCAGGCTCGGCATAGCTCCTTCCTGGAAGGTAATCCGCGGCACTCGGCTGTCAACAGTGAGCTCCCGGAGCTTTGCGAACCCTCCGCTGCTAATGGCTACCGGCTTTTTGGGAACAGCTTCGAACCTTAGGTAGAGATGAATCAGGTAGGGCATGTCCCGTAGAATCTTGAGATCCTGCTCCTCTAGTTTGCAGATCCTGATATCCAAGGAGGCAATATTGTTGAAGTGCTCTTTGATCCATAGCGGAATGTGCATGTGCTTCGTGCCGATGACTAGTTCGCCATCACCAATCCCCCAAATGTTTTTTGAAAAGGATAGGATCTCCCCAGCTAACGATGACACCAGATGACTATTCTTCCAAACTTGGCGGATGCAATTGGGCAACCCCTGTAATTTTGAAAGCTGACCAGCTTCAAATGGTAGTGTGCCGAAAGCCACACCTAGATTCTTCAGTTTCTTCAGTTCCCCGATTTCCCGTGGTATCTTCCTCACATTCGTGTGCATCAAATTTAGAACCTCTAAATGCTTTAGTTTGCAAATATCCCGAGGGAGCTTTGTGAATGTTCTAACGAAACCCCAATCTAGAATCCGCAACCGCTGGAGATTACCGATCTCACAGGGCAGCTCTGTGATCCCTGTTTCACTCAGGTTCAGCTTCTCCAAATGCTGTAGTTTCCCAATCTCCTTGGGCAGCTCTGTGATCTGTCGGTTCTCACTCACGTTCAGATTCTTCAACTGCTGCAGTTCACCAATGTCCCTAGGTATCCTTGAGAGCTTAGGATTGCCACTCACGTCTAGAGTCTTCAGTTTCTTCAGTGTCCCGATGATCTCCCAGGCCTGATCTCTGATGTTTGACCGGCTGATGCACAGAGTCTCTAGTACATGTTGCAGGTTCCCCAGCTCTCTAGGCAGCTCCGCGAGCTCTTTGTTCCAACTCACGTCCAGAGTCTTCAATTGCTTGAGGTCACCGATCTCAGCAGGTAATCTTGTGATTTTTGTACAAGTCATTTCCAAAGTCTCCAAATACTGCAGCCTGGCTATCTCTGTTGGGATCTCAGTAATCCCCTCTGCACCAGATATAATCCGCTCTTCACCAGACAGAATCCCATGTCTACCAGACAGTAGCAGGTGCCTGAGACGGAGCAGCCCACACATATCCTTCAGATGTTGCGGCTCAAGAACATGGTTGTGTTGAACATCCGACACTCGCAGGTGTTGCAAATGCTTGTGGTCAAGGTTGTGTTGAACTTCCAACACCCGCAGGTGTTGCAAATGCTTGTAGGGTACCCTATATTGGCATCTTTAATAACGACAAGGGAACGGATATCATGCCAACCATCAATTCCTGACAAGGTATCCACTGCATCACTGCTTGCTGGCCAATAGTCAATACATAGTCGGCCGACTGGAGAGGATGGAACACCATCAGAAGTGCAAGTGATGAAATTATCTTCTCGCAACTTCGATCTAAGGTAATTTCGCATCATGGGGAGCAGGGGGAAACCTACAATGAAGCTAATAATGAAGCTCCTGTTGACAAGTTCATCAAAGTAATCTTTTGCTACCTCTTCCTTGTGAACAAAACCTTGAGCGATCCATCGCCTTACCAGATCATCCCTTCTAAAATGGTGATACTCAGAGTATATGCTGTAGTACAACAAGCAGGTCTTCAACATATGATGAGGAAGATCCTTATAGCCAAGCTCCAAACTCTCTACCAATAGTTCAAACCCTGGAGTGTTCTGGATCCCATTTCTCTTGACTTGTTCCTCAATCCTGTCTTGCAAATCACGTGTCTCTATGCACTGCCGCAGCCTTTGTTGTTCTTGATACTCTCGTTCCTTTGCCAATGCCGAAAACATACAAGCCACTGCTAACGGCATACCATGACACATTGTCACAATAGGGTGGTCACGGTCAAAACCTTCTCCAAGCATGTTAGCATTCATGTCAATCATTTTATTAGTGAAGTATGGTAGATGAAAAATTTGGTGGACCAAGGCATCAAAATCATCACACCACTTGTCGGTTATAGCATTAACACGACTCGTGGTGACAATTCTACTACCCAGATAATTTTCTGGAAGAGACTCATTGACAGTTTCCCATTCTTCACTATGCCAGACATCGTCAATTATAACCAGGTACCTGTACAAGTTTGAAGAGACAATATTGTTAAAATGCTCCACATGGTGTGCATCTTGTATTGGTCACTGCCTCGTAGCCGAAAAGCACTTTATAATATTCCCTTTTGTCCGTTCCAAATTATAAGATATTTTGACATTTTATATTCTACATCTAAAGCTTTTGCTATGCACTTAGATATACACTATTTCTAGATATATCACTTAAATATACATTATGTCCAGATATATAGTAAAAGTAATATATCTTGAAAAAGCTAAAACGAATCTTAAAATTTGGAATACAGTATAGCCACAAACCATACCTACTATTACACTACTACAGATGTGATCTTCAGCGCCGACATCATCATTGCGGGATTTAAAAAACCCGACACTGATAGTGCCTCTGGACACATCACTGCCGGTTTTTGGCTAAAACCCGACAATGATAGGACTAACCGACACTAATATTTGGGTCTTCACTGTGGATTTTAGCCATGAACCGACACTGATACTAGGTCATCACTGTCAATTTTAGCCATGAACCAACAATGATACTATCACTATAAACTTTTAGCCACAAACCGACACTGATAGATCACTGATTTCTCTTTTTAATCTCCCTCATTACTAACTTCAAATTTGATGATTTTTTTAAAAAATTCTAAAATCATGTTCTATCAATTTTTTATTATTATTACAGCTATTATTATATATATATTTTTATGTGACTGTGATTTATGTATTTGAATTTTGTATTTTAAAAAATGGCAACTTTAAACGTCATTTTGGAACACTAAATGATTTCGGCGAGAAAAAGTCATAAACATAGAAGTTCTATAACTCATCAAAATCTATAATTTTTATTTTGGTCATTTGTTCATTTGACAAAGTGATAATAACATTGTTCACAAAATCTACATATCTCTCTCATACAATTTATGAAACTGCTAGAGAGATATATAATATTTATGAACAATGTTACTAGCTGTATCGGATAAACAAATGACCAAAATAAAAGATAATCTTAAGAAGTTACGAAACTTTATAGTTGGCAACTTTTTTATTTGAAATCATTTTGTCATGTAAAAACTAAATTTGAATTTTTAAAATTTTGAAATATAGTTTTTATATGATCTTGGATGGAGAAAAAAAAAAGGTTGTAGATGTCAAAAAGTTAGGAAACTTTGGAGTTGACAAGTTTTCGATTTGAAATCATCTTACCATGCAAAACTGCATTTAAAATTTCCAAATTTGAATTTCAAATTTTGTAAACAACCTCGGATGGAGAAGCTACTAAAATAAAAGATGTAGATCTTGAAAAGTTATGAAACTTTATAGCTGACAAGTTTTTCATTTGAATTAGTTTAGGGCCTCAAACAATCAATTTACGTTCGGTTTATAATAATATGTCAAGAATCAAAATGTAATATAGACACAAGTGACAAATGGGTGTAGTGGTAGAAAAGGTTGCGTGAGAGGGGAGGTCATGGGTTCGAATCCCGTTGGCTATGAGGCGTGTGATTTTTGCGCAAAAAACACCACAACTTGTAACTAATCGGTGGGGGCCTCCTCGAATTCAAAAACAAATCGTACTTTTGCCACCTATTTTTGTGATTTCCTGAAAAAACATATCACTGTCGGTTTCGAAGAACAGACACTCATGCCAACCCCATCACTGCCAAATGAACCGACACTGATGTTCAATTATGTAGTAGTGTTATTGCGCTGCATAAATAGTCTTAGATCAACTCAATCGGATCTCCTTTCCCCTATTCCTTAAAACATGTCACAGAGAATTGAGAATACTAGATTGTAGAAGACAGGGAAATGGACCGCAACATATATAGGCATGGATTGGGGTGAAAACTATTAATTTCTGAAGAGGAAAGGGGAACAAGGCCCTAGCCAGCTTCCCCAAGCCTGTGGCAGCTAGAACCGGCCAGCTACCCTTCTTGCTGCCGCATAACCACATCCCCACCAACATGTTGGCCTATCTCCAGCTGTTCCAACTCCACACTTCTTATACATTCTTTCTTATGGATTCTGCTACCGTAGGTTAGCTTTCTCTAGCTGTGACATGACCCACAAAAAAAAAAAAAACCAGGACTGGGGGGGCGACGTCCCACCGGTATCTCATTAAGAAGAAGATCTTCTCACCGGATCCTGGAAAACCCCCGAACCCCAGCCCCCACCCTGACATGGGGAGCCCACATTCCGTGAGATGGGTCGGGCTTCACACCATGCTTTGGGCACCGCGGGGGACCGGCGAGGGGGATTTTTTGGTGGGGAAATCATGCGTCGAGAGGACTCGAACCCATGACCGGTGGCCTCCCAACCGGGAGTGCTCACCACTAACAAAATCCGCGAGAAAGAAGCCAAGATCGAAGAAGGTAAGTTAAGGTTGGTTCTACAGCACCAGCACTAGCAACTCCTTTGCCAACGTCACTGGCCATGACGGTCCCCAATTTGCGCCGTTGAGGAGGTCGTCCTCCATGATGACCACAATCAGTTCTCTTTCTCCTACCCAACAAAAGACCAAATTACGTGTGTTTTATTTATGCTTATTGAAGATTGAAATAAAGTGGCACTACTACAGATCTGATTTCGGTGGCGGGCAAAAAATTTTTTTGGCGCGGGCATTAAAACCGCCACCAACGTAGGGTCACGGTAAATCAATGATTTACCGTGGCGGTTTTAATGCCCGCCACCGTTAATAAAATAAAAAAAAAAAAAAAATAAAAGCCCATCGGCCGCCGTCGGGCTGCGGATCCCAGCGCCACCGGCGGATCTCGCGCTGCCGCTGGATCCACGCCGCCGTCCTCGCTCGGCCGCTGGATCGCGTGCGGCCGCCTGGATCCGCGCCGCCCGCGGATTTCGCCCGCCCGGCGGCAGCGCCGCCACGGTCCGCGCCGCCGCACTGATTCAGCGGCGAGCGAAGCGAAGCCGCCGCTGGGCGTAAAGCCCGCGAAGCGAGCCGCGCGTGGATCTGCTCGCCCGAAGCGCGGCGCCGCCACCGGGTCCGCCGTCTCCGACGCTGCGAGCGCCGCCACCGGGTCCGCGTCCCGCGCCGCCACCTGGATCTGCTCGCACGCAGAGGGATGGACTGCATGGAGGAGGGGGGCGGGGGTTGAGGAGAGGGGGCGTCGGGTTTTGGGGAAGGAGAGGCTGAGCGAAGGGGAAGGGAAGGAGCGGCTGTGGTCCGCACCGGATCACCGACTGATGTTGGAAAACCTAACTGCTATATATATATAAACCCGATACGGTTCATCAAATGATTTACCGTGGCGGTTTTTCAAATACCCGCCACGGAAAATCATTTAGAAACATCGCGGCAAAATCGTTTATGTAGTAGTGTGGAACTAGTTTGTGTGATCAGAATTCTACTTAGAAGTATAGAAATATAGTTGTTTGCTTGTGAATGTAGACTTTTGGGGTACGCGGAGTAAGAAAAAAGTGACAATATCTGTAGTATTGTTATTTTGTATAGCAATTGGTATTTTATAGTGATGTCATGATTTATGATTAGTGTTAATATTGATCTGTTTTTAATATGTTATGCATCCGGGTCACTGGATCTTCTTTTATAATGGTATAGGTGTGTAATATATATGCAAATTTACGGGTTCAGCTAAGATTGTTTTTATAACATTACAATGTTTTTTTTTTTTGAAAGGACGTCAGGGGATAAACTATCCTCATCTGAATTTTCAATCCACAAATGTTGGGCAAGCCGGTGGGTGGAAGGGCATGACGCTAATCCAAATACAATAAGTTTAGAGAAGTACAACGGGGCAGGGCAGGGAGATTACAACATCATCAACACCACCACCACCACCAACACTTAAACAGACTCAAGGATAGGCCTAGACACAAGTCAAAAGACGCCAACCAAACGTCGATTCGCTGCCCCGCCGAATAGCATACTCGTTGGTTTCACCATGACTATTGTGCCCGCCATTTCTCATAGTTGATGGTGTCATCCTCCAGCACATCACGGGCCCACGTACCACCATACAACGCCATCCACGGGGAGGAAGCCTTCGAGGGAATGGCGGTAGAGGAGGAACCACCACCCGATATTCGATATTCTGACACCATCGAGGAGTGGTGACAGACACACAAATCCTGGATCATCGGACATGATGACCTCCCTTGGAACTAATGGTGACATCCTTCAGCACATCCGGGCCCACGTACCACCATCTAACGCCGTCCATGGGGACGAAGCCTTGAAAGAAAATGGCGGTAGCGGTGGAAACACCACTTGACATTTGATATTTTGGCACCATTAAGGAGAGCTCTGATGGAGCAGAGACGCCGGAGGACTCATCGAAACATCTGCAATGACCAACTACCAGGGCCAACCTAACCCAAGAGGGGAGCAAGGAGCGGGAGATGCACACACAGTAACAAGATAGCGTGGGAGAGCGACCGAAGAGAACACAAGGGCGTAGGGTGTGACTAGAAGTAGGCGTGCTTGCATCGATGCCTTTGAGAAGGGAAGTGACGTCCACAGATGCCTCCATCAAATACTATAGCACTAGGCTCGTAAGGGACTTTGCACCGAGACCTGCCCAATGGGCGCAACATACCTAGACTGGCGGATGTAGCACTGAAATCTATAGCGACGCCTCCAAGGGGGAAATCACACAAAGTGCACCATCGTCGCTAGCCTGGAGCAACAATCTACACAGGGTTTTTACCAAATTTCCTATGTATGAGGGAAATAAGCCAAACTAGCTAGGGTGACAATGACAAGGAGCCAAAGGGAGCAGCAGTGGCAACGCACATCCCCGGATCTGGCGGGTGGAGGGGCCTTCAGGGATCACGCCGTCCTACGTGGTGCTTGTCGAGGCGGCCCCGCCGTACCCTCGAGCACCGAGCACCCGAGCAGCCGTCGGGAGCTTGCATCGCTGGATCCGGGCCTAGGAGGCAAGAATCTGCCTCCTCGTTGAGCGGCGACGGCCTCCCCAGCCCGCGTGGCTCCGGTGGCCGGGGTGACCGTCGTGGCCATGGCTACTGTCTGTGTAGAGGTCGCCATAGAAGTCTTGTAGCAAGGTCAAGAAATAAGTACTAATCAAGGCCCCCGACGCATTGCCCAAAGTCAGCACCCTGACCCGAACGGTATGGAGTAACTTGATAGCACGCCCGAACTTGATGTGTGCTGGTAGGGTTCTTTTCCTTTTGATCCCTGTTGGTAAGGTTCTTTTCTGATCCCTACTGGTAGGGTTCTTTTTCTCCCGATTTCTGTCGATTGAGTTCTTCTTCTCCTGATCTCACTGATGGGTTCTTTTCCCTTAAGATCGAGCCCCCGAGCGTAGTTGAAGTTCTTTTCCTCCCGATCCCTGCAGGTAGGGTTCTTTTCTCCCCGATCTCGTCCAACGCGTTCTTCTTCTCCGATCTCAGTTGGCTGGTTGGGTTCTTTTTTTTTCCCTAGGATTGAGACCCCGAACGTTTTTGGAGTTCTTTTTCTTTTTTCGGGCCATATGGTCCAAATGAGGTCCTCTGCAAGGTAATCATGAAAACATGTTGTAATTGATATTCAGGATATTATATTTGGGAGCCCGTCCCCGGCCTTATAAAATGCATATAAACTTTTTTTCGTGTCTCGATCTTGTTAGGCCATGTAATTTTTCCAAGTCGTGTCCTGCAGTACTTGAATCCTCAGGCGTATGGATCCAGAGGGCTCTTTGCCATGACCATGTGAGCCTCTTTTTCAAGTGAACAAGCCTCCATTATTAAGGGTGTGCTACCTGAGAATTTTAGCGACGGTCAAGAGAAGACTAGAGCATTTTGGTTGCACGAAAAAAATGCATGATGATATTTTGTGTCTTCCCTCGCTGGGCCGGTTAATTTCCCCAAGTAAGTTAGCATGAAAACCTTTATCGCACCGGCGGCCAGACCATATCACATAGGTTTTGACCTTCGTGGGCTCTGACCTTTTGCGCTTAGGAGCGTAGGCATATAGAGGACAAGGTCAGCGTGTACTTTCTTGGAAATACTAGAGACTATTAAGGGAAGATGATATGGTTGTAGAGGCATGAATAATATCCGGAATATTGCGAAAGGGCCTCTGGCCTAGTGGTTAGAGCATCTGAGTAGCACCCAGGAGACCTGGGTTCGGCTCCTCGTGGGAGCGACTTTAAAGAGGTCTGCATTATTGAATAATTAAAAAAATAGGCTGGGTTTCCCTTGCTGACTTCTGTCAAAAAAATATTTGGAATATTTAAAAGAATACTTTTGAAAATATGACTTAGCTGTTTTTGATGTCCGTGAAGAGTAGTTGACGGGTCGCCGCAGCCGAGTAGCAGGACACCATGCCCAAGTATGTGATCGCCTTCACATATGCTTGTATGCGTATGCACACAAACGTCTTGGCCTTGCTTGCTTCCTTTACTTGTTTGTACTGATATATGTACGTGTACGTCGCTTCCTTGCATCATCAACACGTCATGATGTTGTAGGTGCCTTGCTTGTGCCCGGGTTGGACTTGAATCCGTACAGGTCCCGGTTGCCTTGAAGGTATATGCTAGCTGCATTGCCCTGTTTAGATCCCAGGGCTAGAGCTAGTTTGGGCTAGTTTTAGCTCAACTAGCCCCAAAGGGATCCAAACAAGAGGGGCTAGATTGGGCTAAATGCAACTAGCCCTCTCAAAATAACTAGTCCATCCATGGGGTGCATATTGGAGCTAGTTGGGGCTGGTTTTGACTGGGACCACATAAAAGTTTACTCTTCTCTCTCTTTTAAGCCACTAAATAATTAAAAAGATGCATTTAGTATCAAACTAGTCCAAGCATCCAAACGCATCTAGAGCAAGAGCTAGTTTAGAGCTAGAGCTAGAGCTAAAGCTAAAAACTAACTCTAGCTTTAGCCCGGCTAGAGTATCCAAACAGGGCCCTTGGGTTGTTGTATCCGAGTTGACTCCAAAACTTATCGTGCCCGCATGCCGTTCGGTGTTGACGGGCTTGCTCGAACTTGGAAAGTCGTAGTCGTTCGGGCTGGCTGCCCACATGTCGGATTCAGCGTGGACCCAGGAAAGGCTGGATGCTGGAACCGAGCTCGACTGTGTCGCGATCAGTCTTCAGTCTGAGGGCGGCGTTTTCGACAGTGTCGACGAAGATTCGAAGTGCTCCACGAAACAAGTGTGGAGCCGAATTGCCACCGACGCCGATGAAGAAATTTTTTGTGCGAGAGTGATGGTTGATCCCTCCGAGAACATCATGTTGATCTTGAGGTCCACTGTGAGTTACGGTGAGTTGTCGACTGGAGCCGCCGAGAGCCGCAGCAAGTTGTCGATGAAAGCCGATGAGCGCTGCAGCTAGTCTTGATCTTGAGGTCCACCGAGGCTCCCGAACGCATAGCGTCGAGAAAATTTCCTCACCTACCCGGTCGTCAGCTGTTGGCGTTTTGAGACCGGCAGCTCCGCCACATGGTTACCTAGGACGGAGTTTTGTTCTGGAGGGGGGGTCGGCAAACGCAGGAACTCTGTGGTAAACGCAGAGAGAGCGATTTATACTGGTTCGCCAGGATGGTGCCCTATGTCCAGTTGTGGTGGAAAATATATCGCGCCTGCGCTTTGGAGTTCAGACCCTAAGGTCTGAGTTGTTGTGATCAAGCCTGCCGATGTATGGAGCCCCGCCCTCCATTATATAGTCTTGGGGCCAGGAATCCTAGTCGGTTACAAAGGGAGAGTTCCTAGTAGGATTACATAGGAATTCTACTAGGATTACAAGTGGGGAAACCTAGTAGGACTAGAGTTTCTCCCAGGTCCGCGATTGACTCGATAAAGTACTTTGGGAGTACCGCATCCACAGCCACCTCCGGGACTGGCACGTATGCCTTATCCGGCGAGAACCAGGCACCGAGAAGGCAGATTCGCGGGTGAGATCGGCAGATTCGGGGCCGGGGGCTTGGATCTGGCTCGTCATTGGCCACCTTGTTGCTGCCGGCCGACCTTGAGGTGCTTGGTGCTGGAGAGACAGAGTCACTTTCGTCGTTATCTTCTCAGGTTCACGCGCCTTCCAGAGCCGCTGTGCATGCCTCCGTTGCTGCTGCTGAGCACACCTCCGTTGTTTGGGAACGCAGCTCCCGCTGCGCGCCAATCCGCAGCTTTGCTCCAGCCATTGAGCTCTAAGCCGCACGGAGGAGCCCCACAACGTGCCTATGGCGAGAGCCTCGCTGCTACCTTCATGGGGGTCGCGCTGGCCTCCTGCCGGCTTCCTCCGGCAGCGAGGGGGAGAGAGAGGTGGAGTTAACGGGCGGCGGCTAGGGGTTCGCTGGGATGCAGGGGGCCAACATGATCGTAGCGGGAGAATTTGACATTTAGACTTTAATATGGATGTTTTCTTGAAACATTAATACTAGATCTAATGGTTATAGTGATCAAAGTCTACCACATTGATGGCAGAATGACTCTTTTTTATTTCTATGATATCTCTTTTCTCGCTCCCTCAGCTTATCAACCATGGTACAATGTTTTTCTGTCACAACAAAATAACACTAGTCAGCTTATCAACCACAAAATCCATCCAGCGAACATGTCTGTGGCTGATAAGCCCGACTGCTATTTTTTTTTTAGAAAAAACAATATACAATGGTTGATAAGTTCAAGCAAACAGGGGTTGTGTCTCATGACAATTGATATTACATAACCTTGGTTATGGCTTCCACTCACACTGGTACACCAATAGGTTACAATCCCAGTTGGGAACCCCCTTTAGCCCTGGTTTCCCAACCGGGATTGCCCATCGATCCCGGTTCATAATATGAACTGGGACTAATTGATTTGCAGACCTCCGTATCCGCATTTTTTGTTTTAATTTTATTTTTCAATACTTGTTTTTTTTTATTTTAGTTGTAGAAAGATATTTCATAGCCTATATAGAATCCCAATAGATCTATAGTGGCTAGCTATAGTGACCGAAGTCTACCAAATTGATTGCTTAATACTTCTGTTTCTTGAGATTATTTCTAGCATTTTTCCTTGCGTGTCTAACGTAAATTGACATTGTGGCTCCATTGTGGCCTTTCATTAGTATACCGTACTGTACATAGCTAGCTTATATACAAAATGCAGATATTGGAATGAAGATGTGTGAACATGCGCACCTCTTATCCTTGAGGAAAGTCGATATGATGTCGATGATATGTTTATTCTTGGTCGCTGCTTTGGTGCCAGCAAGTAGTACATCAGTACTATTAGCTGCTAGCTGTCGAAGAATGCTTGCCAGAACCTCCGTCATATTATGACATGAAGTGATGGACACAAAAGCCCGGGCCTGGAACTTATCTTCAATCGCTTCATACACGAGGCGGGCAAGGGTTGTTTTACCCACTCCCGCACCTCCAAGGATGGATGCCATTTTGAGCTGCTGTGTGCTCTCCTCTTCTCCGATCAGGTGTTCGATGAGCTTATCCCTTGGTTTTTCCATGTCCACGAGCTCTGAGACGTCCTTGTGGACATAAGGATCAACGACTCGAGTCAGCCGCTTGGCTGGAACAGAGTCGACGGTGGCTTTTGTTCTTGAAAATAATCTTGAGATGAAGGTCTGGGAAGTCTCCAGGTTCCACTTGTTGTGGCACCGCTCAGATACATCAACGGCCCTTCTCCTGAGATCCTGGAAAGGACTCTCCTGAATCTTTGCCTGAATGAAGCGCTTGGCGTCGTCGTTGCTGCGCTTGATCATAGTGAGGATGAAGTTGTCGATGGCGTCGTTCATGTCGTCGGCGAGACGCCACGCTTCCATCCTCAGCTCCTTGCTTGCCGCATCACGATCCTCCCTCTCCCATATCACCCAAAGGATCGAGTGAATGGACTTGAGCTTGGACCTGATGAGCTTCACGTCCTTCCGAGTCCGCCGCCGGAGCCGGTACTCACTGCCGCGGCGCAGCAAAGTGCTGAGCTTCGCGACCACAGGCCCCAATGCCCCCGTGGCTGCTGTCACGGGAGCGTCGTCCTCCATGCCTGCTGAATCTCTCAGCGCTTGGCCTTGCTAGGTTGCTTGCACGGCCGCCGGTGCCGGCGGACAAAGGAAGCAATGGGTTTGTAGTTGTGTGTGTGTCTAGAAGCAGTGGGTACGGTGGATTACTTCAAACTACCACTACCGATGATGGTTATCATTGCACTAAACCCAGATTAATTGCATTGCAAGGCGCACCAAACCAAGACATATTGTTAGTCTTCTCTTTTAAGCCAAGCTTTTGCTTTTACTTTCTTTTCTTTTGATGCCTTTTCTTTTGTATATTAGCACAAACTAATCAATACACGATAGCTTGGAATCTCAAGACAACTAGCCTTGGCCACCGGAACAAAGCAAAAGCTACGACAGCATTGATCACCTTGCAGAAACAAGCAATTTTAATACTACAAAGTATAGTACGTACGCCACCTCTAATCCGATCTTGGCTTGGCCTGTAAGGGATTTTGTGATTCTTTTAAAAAATAAACACACTACAAGAAATGATGCTTTACATGCATTTTTTGGATTTGAAATGAGAGAACTAGCAATTAACACCGGTTTTGTTTTTAGTTTTTGATCTGAAGTACTAAAATCATGAATGCCTTTATTAGTTGTGTCGATGGACATGAAGCCATGATGCCGGAGCATGAAGCCATGATGTGAGGCAGAAAAACATGAAGCCATGCATGATGCTGGAGCAGAATGGGCATGTGGATAGACATGAGTTCTTTAACAATATCACCTTGGTCAGTTCCTTGTTCTTTTTTTAATTTACCATCCATGATGACGATTCAGACATTTATTTTGTCTGATGCAAATGTTGATGTGTATCCTGATCTGCAGTTTATTTGTCTTAGCTGATTTAGATCTAATTGCTCACTGATATTCGCATTCTCTAGGAACCCACTCACTCATCTTAACTTAGTGAAATAGTTATGAGAGTAGAGTACGATTCTAAGTATTGGAGATCGTATCTCAAGGGTGACTAGAGGGGCGCTGGTTTCTCGGATCGGGGGATCCTGAGTGCGATCGCCCCGCCGCCCGGCGATCCTCCCGTCGCCTACCGGCCATGACCGCCACCACCACCATCCTTCACCTCCCTCTACTCCTTGACACGCGCGTGTGACGGGGTCCGACCTCTGCCGTCACGCGAACCAGCGCCCGCGCGCGTGCCTGGTCGCGATTTCCTCCGTCCGCAGCGGCCCGGTGCCTGGCCTTGGCCCGGGCGCGGTCTCCTCCGTTGCGCGGCCCGGCGTCCACCCGTGCGCGTGGCTGCTCTCCGTCGTCCGGCGTTCGGCGCCCGCGATCCACGTGATCGCCCGGCCAGCGGCTGCCCACCACCCACTTTCGGCGACCGCAACCATGGAGCCGGGTTCGGATCGCGACGTTGGGGGCGAACATGGGGAGGAAGATGAGGAGGAGAGAGTCCTCAGCGTCGGCGGTCAGGCTCGCCGGCCGCGCTGGGAGGGCGGGCGGTCGATGAGGCTCTCATGGCCTCTGCCATGCGCCGGCGAGAGGGCGGCGGCGCTGCCTCCGTCTCACGGCCGCGCCCCGCGCTCGCGGATGAACCTCGGCCGTGGTCCTGTGGATGCTGTCCCCTCGGTGACTTCGGAGGGTTCTCCGACTCGGCTCACGGTGCCCGCCGTTGCGATAGGGCGCAATCGCGCGCCCGCCCACCACTGCCGCCCACGGGTCCTTCGTCCTCATCGACGCCCCGTGACGCCACCGCAAGACGCCCAGCGCCCAGCGATGGGCGCCCGGTCTCCGACACAATCCACGCCGCCGCGAGTTGGTCACCGCCACCGTCTCATCCCCGCTAGGGTCCGTGGCACACGGCGTGGAGGGTTTCTTTAGGGTGGAGAGCCACCGGCATGGCGGGGTTCGATCGCCGCCGAGTCGCCCGAGGGCTATGCCGCCGAGTTGATCGGCTTGTGCTTCAATTGCCTCCGTGGCGCCGCCATGTCGGGCGCGGTGCACCTTCCCCAGCGCGATGCCTATCGTGCCGTCGGGAGAACACCGTCGCGGAAGCGATGCCGTGGTGTGCGGCCCGGAGACGGCGACGCGCGACGGACTCTCGGCGCCGCCTCTCTCTCCGCCCCGTGGCGGTTTCGATCGCTTCCATTGTGGTGCCGCCCCCCACCCTCTCCACCGCCCCACCACCACCACCCGCCTCCACCGCCGAAGAGTTTCTGCTGCGTCAACCACGTAGCTACAGCCCACCCCGAGCCGCGTCGGTGGCGGATGACGATCGCGCCGACCAGCGCATAACGTGGGTAGGCGCGCCCGCGGCGACGACAGGTCCACCCCGGAGAGGGTGGGGCGTCGCGTGATGTCGGGATCGTTGGCGGCGTGCACCGCGCCTCCACCCCACAATGGCGGGCGGCGGCGAAAGCACCCCCCCTCCTCCACGGAACGACAGCCGGGCTATACACCGGCGTGTGCGGCGAGAGGCGCAACCACCTCCTCGGTCTCGGGCGAACATGGGATTGGCAACTCACCACAGGGTTTGACCCGCGCCGACACCCTCGCTGGCGTCGCGGCCAGCGGGGAGCTCCAGCCCCATCGTCATAGTGCCACGCTCTGCCGACCTGCGGGCGAGGAGGATATCACGGGCCCGGCTTTGGTAGGGATGGTGGGGCCCCCCGCTCATAAGTTTCCATGTCCACCGCTGCGGTATATAATTACCTGCAGTCCGGCTTTGACATCAGGGCCCGAGGGACATCAATGCGACGACATCGACGAGGAAAGACTTCTGGTTCACGCCCGAAACATGGCGGTCGTCAACGGGTTCCTCACGTGGCCCTCTTGGCACCGGGCTGATCCCGCTGTCTGGCGACCACTGATGTGCACCTCATAGTCGCGCCGTGGCCTTCCGGTTACGTGTCACGGTGGGCATCCAGGGTTGCCGCGCCGCGCCGAGAATGCGATGTCCATCAAGCTGTGCTTGGGCCATCTTACATGAGAATCCAGCTGGCTCGGCCCCACAGTGCCCTTGATGATGATCGTGAGTTGTTCGTTTACCGCTGGTGGCGGCACCCGGCGGTGCATACTGAGGAACAGCTCATTGGCACATCACGGAGCCGTGTGGGGCGGCGGCGGTGGCCGGGCGGCTCTACACTCCTCGGCTCGGATCCTGGAGTGTGGGGACTTGCGTGCCCCCCCCCGGGGAGAAGCTGCTCGGCCTCGCGGCGGCGTCGGCCCAGGAAGATAGCGGGGTGGCGGGTGCCAGGACCCGAGGCGACGTCATGATGACCGGGGACGCCCGCGAGGCTGAACCCGAGGGCGGCGCGACCACGTGAGCACTCCCGGGGGCCCGGCGCGACCACACACCTTCGGCCGGCGACCGTAACAGCGACTACTCGGGTGTCCAACAGCCGCCCCACCATGAAAATTTGTCAAGGTGGGCGCCATCTCTCAGCCCTATGGCAAGAACTACAGTTAAGTCGGGGCCGTTGGCGTTCGGCCCAGAGGATCGGTGGGCACCTCCCTCCCGCCGCGCACACCGGTCGGGGCTCCCGACTCTGTTGGTCGAGCCTTCCTTGTGGAACGGAGGGTCTCAAACACCTCCGCCCGGCGGCGCCACCGGACACCTACACGGCTTCATTTGGCAAAGGTTATGCACGCCATCCATGTTCGTGCCGATCCGGAGATAGTTCGCGGGTACAACGTGTGGCTTCCGTCGGGGCCTTCATCAATGTCGCTCCACACTTAATTCAAGATGGGCCTTGGACCGCGGTAGTGCAGCAGCCCCCGTCGATTGGTGGCAAGATCTAGTGCGGGTGGAGCTCGCTGGTGTTCGCCCCACATCCGTGGATGCACCCGGTGATTGGTGGAGTGAGCTCACGGCCGCGGAGCTCCCTTTCACATGAGGTTCCACGGCAGGGGTGGCTTCCGCGGCACCGCGGGGAGGAGGGGGTCCGCGCCACGTGCGAGTGTGGGGCTGTCGGGCACCTTGCAGCCCCCCCCCATGCGTTCGGGGCGCGGCTGCGGTGGCGGAACCGATGGGCGTGTGCGAGGGGGCGCAAGCGTGCGTCGGCACAGCTCGAGTCGCCCGTTCGGCCGGCGCCGTCCTCGTGCAGGGTGAAATGCGGTCGTGCCCCGACTCCTCGGTGGCTCCGACACCCGCAGCTCCACCCGGCTGCGGCGAGGCGCCGCGCCTTCGACACCGCGGACCGCTGCGGCCGCCCTCCATGTCGGATGTGGATGACCGTCGACTCTCTCTTGCTGCCCCTAGAGCAGCCGCTGGTGGCCTCACCACCTCGCTGCGCATCTCACGGACGCGGCGAGGCGTGGCGCCAAGGCGGAGTGACCGTTTGGCCGCCAAGTCCTCCTTCCGGGATCCCAACCCTGAGCGTCGGGCTCGGCGCGTCCTCCTTAACAAATGGGAAGGGAGGCGGGAGGGTGCTTCATCTCAAACCCCGGACTCCACCGTTGCTAAGAGATTCCAAGATCATTTTGGCGGTAATGTCCCACAACACAAAGCGGGACATGGTGCAGATCCTAGTCCCCATGGCGCTTGCGCCCGGAACCGCCTTGGCGGCGACAGCGGAGCACCGAGCGGCGGTTTTCTTCTCGATCGCAAAATAGGTTTCTTCCTAAGTACAACTTGTTAACTCCACCGTTTTAGCCCGTGCCTTTTGTTAGTGTGTCGCCTAGTATACCCGGCATCTCGCCCGGTTGTATGTCTAGGTTGTAACTAAAACTATCCCACTTCTCTTAATGCAAAACGGGCAATGCCCCAGTTTCAAAAAAAATATTTGTCTTACTATGGGCAAATATAGTTGTAGCACTGAACTTGTCTTATAACTAGTTCAGATTTAGCTAGACTAACTTGTATTATACCTTATCGGGTATTTGATTAGGCTATCTCTCGAATTAAGGAAGGAGGAGGATCAAGGTGCTCATGGTGGCTAGTTTGGTTAGTGATAAAGATTTAGGTATATGGACAAATTATATGAGTTGTATGCAGCACAAGCTAGCCAACATCTTAGTTTTGTAGGAACTCGAGTGTAGGTTGATTAAAGTTCAAAAAAAAGAGTGTAGGTTGATTATTGCTTTAGTATTTCCTCTAAAATTTGTACACAAACAAATGTTGATGTTTCAATGAAAATGACGAGCAATGTTTGTAGCAATATTGTGACGATTTGCACTAATTTGTGATATAAAAAACAAATTTGTAGCAATGTTGTGATGATTTTGCACTAATCCATGACGTTCTTTTATGTCACTATGGTTTGGATCTGGGCTGGTTATAGGAGACAAACAACTAATTCATGAGGAACACGAACACCAATTTGTGGCGGCTCAATTCGCCCCAGTAAATCTATGCAAGTTAAGCTGTGACGTATTTTTTGACCATCTGTGACCAAAGAAACCGTCACGTATAGCACCATTTCTTATAGTGACAGAAGCCGCAAGCAATGGACATGATGCTTTCCTTTCCTTGAAGAAGCAACACGAAGAGCTGCTCATAGAGCAGGCGGTTAAGCCCAGTTATCGGAGCTGGCCGGGCAGGGTTCAATCTTTGGCTCCTACAATAGCCTCCAAAAGAAGGCCACGCGAGGTGGCCCTTTCAAAAAAAAAAAAAAAACTATTTTTTGAGATTGTGTATTGCACTGCATCTCCTTTTATATATTTCACTGGATATGTAATATGTATATAATAACACTAGCGAAGTAATATATATCTTCTTTTGTATATTATTAGCACAAACTAATCAATACACTTGGAATCTCAAGACAACTAGCCTTGGCCACCGGAACAAAGCAAAAGCTACGACAGCATTGATCACCTTGCAAAAACAAGTAATTTTAATACTACAAAGTATAGTACACCACCTCTAATCCGATCATGGCTTGGGATTTTGTGATTCTTTTGAAGAAATAAACAAAAGCCGCAAGCAATGAACATGATACTTTCCTTTCCTTGAACATTGCGGTTATAAGCCCCAGGGATGGGAGGTGGCCAGGCAGGGTTCAATCTCTGGCCCCTACAATAGCCTCCAAAGAAGGCCACGCGAGGTGGCCCTTTCAAAAAAAAACGAGACCTACTTTTTTTAGATTGTGTATTGCACTGCATCTCCTTTTATATATTTCACTGGATATGATGTAGATAAATAACACTAGAGAAACAACGGACAGGATGCTTTGTGTTCCTTAGTGCTGCTGTGTCTTTCGTGACGAAGATTTCATATATAGGTGCTTTCCTTCGCAGAAGAGTAAAAGCTACTCTATGCATGGTGTCATTCATTCATTCGGCAAAAGAAAGCTGAAACCAATGCAAATCTACCACCGTCAAATACAAAAAGATGCTTTCGAGTAAAATAAACAAAACAAAAGATACTTGGCACCCATGAGAATACTTTTTTTTTTTACGAAAGCGAGCTTTGCTCGTGCTTCATTAAGAGGAAACGGAATGTTTACGGCTTTGGCCGTCCCATGGCGAGATGACAGCGAGCACAGGTAACACACTAACACAAGGCACCGGCTGAAACGGTGGAGCTGAACAGATGTAAAACTAAGAAAACACAATTGGGCTATAGAAAGAGTTGGAGGCCACTCAGGGGAGGGAGCACTAGGAGCGGGTGGATCCCCTAAATCCCGTGGCTACCCAAGACTCAGCCTCATCGCGGATGACATCAATGAGCTGTGACAGCGTCTTGGACATGTTGTTGAAAGTCCTCCAATTCCGCTCCTTCCAAGTCTCCCATGAGACGAGGAGCACAAGAGAGTCGAACACCCTCCTAAGCTGCCTCGGGGTGAGAGTGCACACGCACAGCCACCAAGTGGCTAGGCCGGAGTCCGGAGTCGGGCAGAGGTGAGGGAGACCCACACGAGAGAGCAAGAGGAACCACACCTATCGAGAGAAGACAGGAGGCAAGCAAGTGGTCGATGGACTCTTCCTCCTGTGAGCAAAGGGCACAAACAGGGGAGAGGGCTGCAACCCATGCCGCCTATGACGTTCGGCCGTCCACGGCTGGCCACACAACGCCAGCCAACAAAAGAACTTCACAACTTCACCCTAGCCAGCGGCGTCCTCCCCGCGAAGAACAGCTGCTAGGCCGAGGACCTGATGTAAGCTCCACCCGCCGACCATCTCCAGACAAAGCGGTCTGGGGTGTTCGGGTGGAGCTGCACGTGCTGCACTAGCTCATGGAGGTGCATGAATTCGTCGATGACGGCCGCCGTTTGAGCACCAACAATGTCCCAGGTCAACTGGTCATCGTTGAGCGCTTCCTGGATGGTACGACCACGTCAACGGCGCCCCACCGCGCGGAAGAGACGCGGCGCAAACTCGCGAGCGGCACTCTCGGCAACCACGTGTCTGTCCGGAAAAGAGCGCCTTTCGCGCCGTCTCCCAACACGACCATCACGAAGACCCGGACCACGAGAATACTTATGAGTATGCATTTCACACAGGCCAAGATTGTATTATGATCAAGTCGATCGGTAGATATCAGTAAAGCCAACACATGGCCATTTCAAAATTAGTGCGCCCTACTGAGTGTTGACGGTAAAGGATGGGACAAAAACATCAAGCATGGTTTAAGGGGTCAAAAGCTAAAAGATCAAGCGCAAATATATATATAACCTAGCATGTGTAACCCCGCGTGACTAGCATGTGTAACCTAAACTAGCATGTGTAACCCCGCGCTTCGTGCGGGGAGGAGGTTGACAGTGTATACGATATACAATGACTTGAGTCAATTATTATGCAACCATAATATTTGGTTGTGTTGGAGGATGGGGTAAAAACTTGGAGACTAACATGCAATTTGGAGTTAGTAGGGATTTATTATGGGGATTATAACTTGAGAATTAATTATTGAAATTGGATTAATGAAACTGGAATGTAAGAGCTTTGGTAGAGTCTGGGGCCTATGTAGTTTATTTTGGATTTTTTTTTTTGGAATTTTTCAGTGCATGCAAAATAGAGTTTTACTTTCGTCTATGTCGTTTGCTCGGTGCCCGTAGCATTTTCATGTGGACGGGTTACTGTTCATAAAACCTGATTCGCTACTGTTCATATAACCGGTACTGATGCTTATTGGATTCTACTGTAGTCCGAACAATGATCTAAGTCTAGGTGTTGACGGGTCATACCTTTCACCAGGACTAAAGAGTTAGTAGGATTTGGTAAGATCAATGCACAAACATGGTTCAAAAGAAAATATCCTGAAATAAAGAAAAATAGAAAAGCTAAATTTCGACGTCTCATCTCCTCCCCTACTGTAAAGTGAGGAGCATGTGGCATTGCTCAATTGGCATGCCACACGACAGATTAACTCACGTAATGGAATTTTGGACCTTATACCCGACATGATTAGTAAGTTTAGAGACCTGTATGCATATTTGGTAAAAGTTTGTGGTGACTTGGCAAAGTTTTGAACCTTTGCGCTCACGGGAGTAAGTGTATGTTCAGATTATGTAAGTTTCTACTATGTGATTCACAAAAGGCAAAGGAAAAAAGAAGTCAAATGAGGAAAAAGGAAAAAAAAAGGGAGAGACAAGTATATAGTACTCCCTCCATCCTAAATTATAGGAAGAATTGCACGTGTGCCACCAAATGATTCAACAATAGGGAGGAATTTTTTTGGAGTTGGGACTAAAATAAGTCCTTATAAAACCAAATCAGAGGGATTTTTTTGGACTTTTTACTAAAAGTCCTAGAAACTCCTCTTTGAGAGGCTTTTCTAATTATTTAGAGCTAAAAAAAGTCCTAGGACTACTTAACCAAACAGGGCCATAGTCAGTTCTTGCACAGTTTGGACTGGCAGGCTTCGGCTTCTCACTGATGACTAACCCTGCTCCTTCTATAATTATAATGTCTTTTAACTTCAGCTTGTTAAAGGTTCCACCGTGAAGGTTGCTGGCTCGACAACCTTTTGTGCTCATTTTCATGTTCTCTGCACTACAAGCTTTCCTAATAAAATAAACAAAACAAAAGATACTTGAGTTGGGTACCCTACCCACAAGCTTTTGCTTTTACTTTCTTTTCTTTTCATATAAGCAAACATACCTTTTCTTTTGGATTAGCACAAACTAATCTATACACGATAACTTGGAATCTCAAGACAACTAGCGTTGGCCAACGGAACAAAGCAAAAGCTACGACATTGATTAGCACCTTGCAAATTTAATACTACAAAAAGTATAGTACACCACCTCTAATCCAATCTTGGCTTGGTCTTAAGGGATTTTTGATTCTTCTCGATCCTTTCTTTGAATAAATAAACAAAACCCCCCAAGCAATGAATATGATGCTTTCCTTTCCTTGAACAAAGCAAGACGAAGCCTAATTTTTTGAGAATGTGTGTTGCATTGCATCTCCATTTATTTCACTGGATATGTAGATAAACGGCAGTGGCGAGAATACGAGAATACTCCTCTCCTAGTGCGGAAGCAGCCCGTCACGCCTTCGAATGCTACTCGGCACGTGATTCCCACCGGGGTTTTCCCAATATTCTCAGTTGCCTCCTCACGTGGTGCCACAATGGTCAAAACGACGTGCCCACCGTCTGAGCCCTTGGTGACTCCGTCTATCTCACTAAGGGCGCGTTCTTCAAAAGTTGTGGATAGTTTTAGGTCTTAATACATGCGTAGGGGTGTGAGTATGTGCGTTCGTGTGGGGTGTGAGTGTGTTAGTACATGTTCAGATACTACCGCTGTATCCAGTAAGGAGGCGTTAAAAAAAGAGAGATATGCGTATGCATTTCACACATATGCTTTGTATCATTGTAAGTACAAATCTTTGTAGTTCTATCTATAACTTTGGTCAAACTTGATATTTTGACTTTCTAAGTTTCTTAGAAAAATAACCGATCGCTTGCTTCTTTAGTTCCCCATCTTCCCCGTGGCGAGCCGCCTCCACCAAAAACTCCAATCCTCGCCTCCTCCCCTCCTACTCATCGTGCAGCAGTCCCAACTCCAATACAGCGGGATGCTTGCCCCACTGCTAGAGTAGCCGTCTTTCATTCGCCTCCCCCTGTTTCATGCAAATCAATCAAACTAATCTTTTGGATGTAACCTTCCATGGCATTCCGTTCATCTCCACCGTTGGACAGTTGGACGGCGGCAAGCTCGGTACCCCAGGAAGGGTAAACGGCCGGTTGCCAGCTTAAGCTCTGCCCCCATCTTTGTTCTTCTTGTTAGTACTATTCTTTTTGTTTTGTTATTAGAGTGCTGATTGTTTCCTTGCCGTGGCAGACTAGCACTTGATGTTTAAGGTCGTTGATCGTTGATGGTTGCAGGTTGCCGCAGGCAAGGAGAGTCAAAGAGACCAAGATCTGGTTTGTCTCTGAGCTTGTTTTTCATGCAACCAGTTTAATTTGAAGTGAGTATATGCTGTTCATGCTAGACTTTGTGTTTTGTTCATTTGATTTGTACTTGGTAGATGGCAAAGTGGCCTTTAAATTCTTACAGTTCTAATATTGAGTGTATACTGTATACAATTGATTCATAAGAAAGCGAAAAGGTAACGGATCAGAGTGTTCTCGGTCTGAGCTTTCTGTAATCGTCCTTTTTTCTACTTCTACTACTCCTATAAATTGTTTATATATGTTTTTGCATTTTGTTTTGTAGATTAACAACAGCTGGGAAGGTTCTTGACGTTTATCTGTGCTCGATCTGAGCGTCCTGCCCCTGTTCATGCATCACCGACAGGAGAGAGGCTGCAGCTGCGAAGAGCACAGAGGAGAAGATGGAGTTTGTGGTGGGTGCTTCGGAGGCCACCATGCAATCTCTCTAGGCAAGCTGGGCGGCCTGCTTGCCCAGGAGTACACTCTGATCCGTGGCGTCCGCGGCGACATTCAGTACATCACCGACGAGCTCGCTAGTATGCAGGCCTTCCTGGGTGACCTCGGCTCCACCCAGGACGACCATGATCGCCGGCTCAAGAACTGGATGAAGCAGATCCGTGACATGGCATATGACATGGAAGACTGCATCGACGACTTCGCCCACCGCCTCCCCGACCCCCTCAGCGATGCAAGATGCTCCTTCATAGTGACACTATTCTACGACCTGTGGACATTTTGGCCTCGCCGTGAAATTGCTTCCAAGATTGCTGAGCTCAAGGTCAGGGCGCAACAGATCGCTGAGCGGCGTGGCAGATATGGAGTGGTCAACCCAAACACAAAAAGTGTTAGCAGCTCTGGAACCCATGCCATTACTTATGGCATTGCTGAGCATCTGATGGCAGACCGTCAGCTCATCCACACGCCGAAGCCTGTGGGAGTGGAGGAGGACATGAAGAAGCTTCAGCCTTGGCTAACAAAAGAATCTCATCGAGCTGCTGTTATTTCCATAGTTGGGTTTGGTGGGGTGGGAAAGACCACCATTGCCACCAAACTGTATCTTGATTTCGGCAACGAATTCACCTGCCGAGCGTTTGTCACGGTGTCGCAGAACTATGATGAAGATCAAGTCCTCAGGGATATCCTGAGTCAAATCAAACCACGGGACAGAGAGCAAGAGCAACAAGACCACAACACAGGGGGACCTGCTTCAGAGAAGAACCTAGCTGCTCGCATGAAAGGCTTTGCAAAGCTTGTTGTGCCTGTGACACTCTGTGGTCACTGCATCAGGAAGCAAGGCAATGATGGCAACACTGGTTGGATACAGAGCAAGATAGAAACAATGGGCCACGACCAACTTATTCAAGAGCTGCAATTGCGTCTCAAAGGAAGGAGGTACATCTACATTATTGCTTTACTTTTAGTAGCAGCTATGCTATATTGAAGACTGTGTGCAGCATATATACACACAAAGTCACTGAACATTGTGATATTTTAACTTGTCAACACTTATAATCTTAGATTAGATGACGCTCCAATTACTATCACCAGGCAAGAACTTAGGGCCACGAGTTATTGATACCGACCACGAAATACAAAATAAATAACATCAATAATTGTAGTAAATGTATTGATTCTCACAATAACTAGAAACATATACTTGGTATACTCTAATCGTCGTGGTCAATAATATGCATTAGATCTATTATTTCCAAAAAAAAAAAAAAACATGCCGTCCCCAACTCAGAGGAGTGCTGTACAAAGCAATAAAACTGCACTGGAATCAATAGATTGATTAGGAGGCCGGTCTCCGTATCGCCCACCCGCTCGGGCGGCTCGGGTTGCCGCGCCGTCAACCACCACGCTCCTTCCCTTGCCGCCGCCGGAGGGAGTAGCCCGGGAGGCCCATGTGGCCCCAAGGGCGGCGGCGGGAGGCTCTCACCCAGGGGTACCGCGAGTGCCTCATTGCGGGGAAGGAGCTCGGCGACTAGGGGCGAGAGGAGGCTCATTAGGGCACTGGCGATTGGGGATCGAAGGTGCCGGGTCCGATCCTCCGGTGGCCAGATCCGGTCCCCTCTGGGCTAGATCTACGCGCGCAGGGGTGGACGAAGGCGCTCGTGGGTGGACGACTCCGACGACGGCGGGAGGCCTGGCCATCTATGGGAGCGAGCATCGTCGTCGGCGAGGCGGCAACGTGGTGCGGTGGTGCAGCGGCGGCGTGGGGGTGCAATGCTCCGGCATCTTCTCTTCTCGGGCGCGGCGGTGGTTCGGGCACCGCCCGGTTAGGATGGATGGCGGGCGCCGCGGGTGGCGGCGGTTTAGGGGCGATGGGATGGCCTATGGCGGCTCAGTGTGCATGGAGACATTGTTGGTGGCGTGGAGGCGACGGTGGGGCTGGTGGTGTCAACGGCCGCCGATGGCGCTTGGCACCTATGCCAGCCTGTGGTTGCGGTCGACGAGTTGGGCACCAAGTTGTGGATTGGAGGTCGGTGTCAATGGCATCCGAAGGTGGCGAGAAGGTGGACGTTCGTAACTATTGGAGGGCTTGGCATCTACTTGGTGGAGGCGACGGTCTTGGAGGGATCGTCGTGCGCTAGTTGCGCCCACGAAGATGGTAAGCGGGCCGGCATGGGTGGCACCCATGAAGTTGGAGAGGAGGCCGGTGTGGGACATGGTGGCCAGCAGTGCTTTGCCGAGGTAACTTGTGTGGTTTGGTGGCGGGTGGTCCCACTCTACGGCAGCCATTTCAGCATAAGGAGATTCTTCCTTGACTGGCTGGTGGAGGATCCATGGAGCACATCTATCTTCGGTGAGGCAGCTAGGTGGTTGGAAGCTGCAGTGTATGTGCCCGGATAGCGGTGGGGCGGGATCGGATTCGTGTGTGCTAGAGGCAGCTTCACACGCATTGGTTTGGCAGCTTGCGGCGGACTTGGCGGCTATCCTCGCTACGGTGGTTTAGTCGATTATGTGGTGCAAGCGGATCGATGGCGGGAGGGCTATCGCGGCTTGCAGCGATCCATGGCGGCTAGCCCAGCGGCGGCGAGTTAGCTCGATGTGGGTCATCATCGTTGTGATGGCGCGAGTGGTGACAATGGCATTTTCACCCCGACATCCTTTTCATCCGGTGTTTTGGTAGTGAAGTGTGGTGACCGACCTGCAGGTTGGAGTTAGGTGGTGGTTTCCTTTTTGAGTTGTCCTTCAGCTTGGTGTGGTCCATGTCGAGTCCCAATCCGACCGACCCGGAGTTATTCTTTCTTTTTCCATTTTTGATGAGTTGTTTGTTGGTCGTTGTTGTATCGTTGCGCTCATTTTGGGCTTCCTTCTTTTTAATATAATCTCCTGCCTGGTTTGTTTAAAAAAAAATTAGGAGGCCAGTAGACAAGGTACATATACAGCCTATAGGCAAGGCAGGCCCTAGGCTAGTTTACAGAAGTATGGCCACACTGAGGGATCTCCTTGCCGGATATAACATTAATCATTAATCAATTTATAAGTAGCCATAAGGGTTCAATGGCCTACGTGCCTGTTTTAACGGATATATAATTCAGTTTGGTTTCTTCAGTTCTTAGTAAACTTCTGTTTCCAGAAAACACAACTGATTGGTCTGTCCCGGAATGAGAAACCGAGCAGTTTGTAGTTGCCTTTCTTTGGTTCTGTTTTTAGTTGAACCGAACAAACTTTCAAATTGGACCAGAACTCCTGAAAGACCATCAAATCCTTGATGAAGATGTCCGTATACTAGGATGATATCAACACGTGGAGGACGTGGACAACACTAATGGCAACATGCACCCGAGCAAAGTGAAGGTCAATCTCAATGTAGACTGTGCTGATGTTGTCGTAGTACAACAAGGGAGCCTTGTTGGGCGGGGACTGGAGCTTGCTCACATAGAAGTTGCCGCAGCCAGGAAGCCTCAACCATGATACTCAGCATCGGTGCTAGGCCTAGAGGCAGCATTCTAGCATTTGGAAGACCAGGAGATGAGGCTATCCTCGAGGTGCTATCCTCGAGGAACACAGAATAGCTTGAGGTGGATTTGGGGGTGTCAAGCTAGCAAGCGTGGTCAGCGTTGGAGTAGACAACCAGACCGAACTATGATGAGGGTCCAAGAAGTGATTTAGAGTGACAAGGTGAGGCTCTCAAGGATCGTGCATATGGAGGCTAACCTACTAGATGGCGTAGGAGATCGATGTCCGGACGGGTGGAGGTGAGGTATTGCAGAGCACTAGCCATACAATGAAAATCTATGGCATCACTAATGGCGTACCAGCCCTGCACTGAAATCTTGGGAGAGAAATCCACTAGAGCGGTGCAGGGCTTCCACTTAGCCATGCTCGCACGGTCGAGGATCTCTTGGATGTACCGGTGCTGCAAGAGAAAGTGGCCATTGGGCTGTCGTTGAACCTACATCTCGAGGAAGCGATGGAAAATTCCCAAGCCGTCCATCGACAACTCCTACTATAGGGCAACAATGGTGCAATGCTGGAGCACGATCAACGATGTAGTAAGGACGATTTCAACCACATAGAGCATGCAATACGTAGATGTGGTTGGCACCGTATTGAAAGTTAAAACCATGGCGGATCTGATTAAAAAGGCTAGGCCGATAACAAATTGGAAAAGCTCAAACTAGCCCCTGAGTCCTTGTATATATATACATACATACATACCCTAATCTCTCACTTCCCCATCTCCCACACTCAATCGCCCATCCCCTCTCCCCCAAACTAGTCATACCTCCCCTCCCCTCCTATCTCCCAGACAACCCATCACTCTCCCCACTGTCTCCCTCTCCTCCAGCAGCACCCACACCTCCTCTTCCCCAAGCGACGGGCCGACGGCGCATAGGATGGCGGGCATGGCGGCGCGACGTAGTGTCGCGCGGGGATGTTAGGCGCAGGGCGGCACACATGTTGTAACATCCCAGACATTAATAAGTAATTAAAATATTAAATGTGATCATTAACGTGTGTGATTATCAAGTATCAAGGCAATAACACATTTCGTGTTTATATATTGCAGTTATATGTTACAAATAGTGTGTTTTGTTTCTTCATGATATATTGACATTAAACATTAGTTATAATGTTTTGTGATTTTCTGATGGTTGATCAATGATTGTTCACTAATTAAGTTGGCTAATTAATTATTTTATTAATCCTAATTTCAAAATCCTACTTTCTAAACTACTTGGAATTTGGCGATGAGCCCAAAAGTAAAAAGTGTAGTTCTATTTATTTTGAGCAACTTTTGTTTTGGAAGATTTTTGAGTTGCTATATTATTTTGGGAGATATTTGAAGAAGAATGAAGCAGTACGTACTAGTACACAACTTCAGAAGCAGCCACAGCTCCATCGAAACTGCTTGCCTGCCTGCTTACTGCCGTCCTTCCTGCCGCTTCCAGGCGAGTCATTGCCAGCTCCTACTTCGTCGTGGCAACACTAGGTCGAAGCTAGACATCCTGAAGCTTATCCGTCGTGCCAAAGACCAGAGCCGTCTGTCTTCTTCCTTCTTTTCTCCTTCCACTGCAGCCGTCGTGCTTCTCGGACGCCGGCGAAATTCGTCGTCCATACTTTGTCTCCGCCAACTCGATTTGGCAGCCAGCTGCTCCTAGCTCTTGCGAGTCTCTTGATCCTGCTCGCGTTCTCCCTCAACGCCGAGTCCTCCCCGGCGTGGCGTCGGTTGCCACCACCGCGGCCGTCGGACATGGCCATCGTGGTCACCTTCCTAGCGCCACGGAACGCCAACCTTGCCATCGGTTCACTCCGTCGTCCTTGCTGACAGCGCAGACAGTCTCCCCTGCTTAGCGTCCGCCAAAACCGACCGCACAAAGGCCTTCCTCAGCTCGCGCCACGCCTCCTTAGATCCTTCGCCGGCCACCGCAGTCGCTGCAGTATGTCCAGCAGCCGCCGCCGCCCCTGCTTGCTGCCGGCGCACGTGGTCGGTTGGCCTCGAGCCATCTTGGAGCGAGCCGAGGGCACCGACCGATGCGCACGAGGATAATCAGGCTCTAACAGCACTCCCTGGCCGCCGGCATGGTCCTCTCACGCTGGAAATCGCCGTCCCTGGCGTCCTCTGTTCTTCAAATCGCGACCAGGGACTTAGTGTGGAAAGAAATGCTTTTCCAGGCGGTTTTCTACGAAGCCAGTGACTCAGGTGAATAGTGCTCAACAGTGCAGTTTCTCTTTTTCTATTTCAGGATATGTGCTGATTTTATGATTTTCATAACTAAATATTGGTGCATGCTAAATTCATGAAACTTTTTGTGTAGCTTCTTTATGATGATATCTATGTAGGAAAGATATGAAACCTGGAAAATGGATAGCTTTGGCATGAGTTAAAATTACCTCTTTTAATTAAGAAATGCTTACTCCATGGTTTTTGTAGGCTAAAATAAATATCAATGGTCATGAAACTTCTTGTGTATCGGTTTTGTGCTAGTATCAACCTTCACAGAAAGTTTGGGAATAATTTGATGATGTTTAAGTATATCCTTAATTATATGCCTTAATTATTAGTTAATGATTATCAAATTGATTAGCATAAATCATTATATGATTTCGGTGGATTTTTTTGAGTTGATTGTAGACCGGGGAACATGATCACCTCGGTTGTCCTTGGCACTGACTTAGTTGTCTGTGATGCTCATAATCAGCTTGTGCTAAATAACTAAAGTGTTTTATGCTCATTACTTGTTATTCTTGCCTCATGAAGGAAAGTTGTACTTCAACTTTCATGAGTTGTTTAAAAGTTCTTTTATGCACTTGTATGCTTCTCATCAAGCATCGTGGCGGGAACCCCGCGTGCCGGTTGTCGGACACGATGAGCATGTTGGCCGTCGCCAGGAACGGCCGCTCGCGCAACGCCATCAGGTCGGCCGTCAACCGCACGTACTCGGCGCTCACCGCCGCCCTCTTCGCCTCCCGCACCAACTCCGCCACGTCGCCTGGCACGGTGCCGCCGCCGCCGCCGGCGGCCTGCGAGTGCACCTGCGGTGGCCACCGCCGCCGGGTACACGCACGCGTTCCCGTAGTAGCACGCGGGCAGGCCCAGATCGCGCACGCCACGGACGCTGGCCGCGATCACCAGGCGCGCGTCCTCGTCTGCCGGGATCTCCAGCGCCGCCGTGCGCGCGCGCCAAATGAACGCCGCGAGCGCCTCGAAGGTCGCGGGCATCGTCCAGTTCATGCGCGCGTGTCACCTGAGGATACAATGGCATATTGGCACGCAAGCATATATCATGGAAGATTACAATGACATGCGTACCATGCATGTACCTGGATGAGCAGCAATGGGCTCTTGAGCACGCCGGCGGAGCCTTCGACGTCGAACAGCAACTGATCCATGCACGGGAACGGCGGCGTCAGCCCGGCCGCCTCGAGCTCCGCCAGCCTCACGTCGGCGTCGGCCTCCACGAACAGCACGCCCTCGCCGGTGCAGTCAACGACCAGCTTCCGCCCTTCCACCTCCCTCAGTCTCCCGGAGAGCGGGTAGTACGGCACCAGCGCCTCGCCAAGCGCGCGGCGGACGACGGCCGCCGGATCGTCGTGGTCGGCCGCAGCTCCGCCACGGCGGCCACGGTAGAAGACGAACGGCACGTGCCAGCGTAGCCCGACCTGGTCCTCAATGTCGGACAGGCGCTTGGTCTCGCGTGGCGTCTGCCTCGCCGGGCCGATGAGCTCCGGGTCGCGCCGCCGCACGGCGAAGTCGAGCGTCATGGTGATGACTTGATGAGCACCAGAACATCAAGCTACGTACAACCTGCAACGTTGGAGCAAGTTTATATGGGATGCATTTGGAGATGCCACCAGTCGCTCTCCTCAGCAAATTTTGGAATATTCCTCTTCTTAGCATGGTGTTTCTAGATTACAACAATTTGTACCCATCTGCATTTGGAGATGCCACCAGTGTGTGTGATACACGAGTGCGTCAGCAAGTTGGGGAAAAGAATATTCCTCTTCTTGACATGGTGTTTATAGATTACAACAATTTGTACCCATATGTATGTTTCTGTGTAGTTGTTTTCTCTCTACCTTCTAAGAAATGTTAAGCTGACAATTCCTTCCGTTTATATCTTCTAGCATGTGATTGGTTGCTTTTTACTCTGGACCCCACATGCATGCAACCTTTTTTGATGACCTCCTCACAACAACATGCAAGCCGGGGTCTACACCCTGGAAAATGTATCATGCAAATAGGAAAAGCAACCAACCAGAGCCACACAATAAGCTGACCGGCGCATCTACATATTGTTTTGCATTTCAGCAATTCTCATGTCTTTGAAAAAAACAATTGTAGTTCCCGTATATCTTTTTTTTTTCAAAATCACTCATGTGCGTGTATTCCTTTAAGAGAAAAAAGAGTTTGTTATATGGCTCCGCTCATTTTTAGGCGAGATGCCTTAGAACGGGCGAAGCAAGCACACAACAAGTATCACCAGGCTCTAATTGGAGCTTAGCGGGTTGTACTAACGGGGAAACTACTGGCGACTAGAGCGACCAGCGAATGCACGTCAAGGCTCCGCAAACCTTCCACGTCGCCCCCCGAACCGCGTCGGACCGCCGCCCGAAAGCTTCATGGAACCTGGTGGCGACCGTGGAGTCTGAAGTAGACACGTCGTGGTCGGGACATCCTTCTAACCTGTTCAACAAAGCATGGCGTGCCTGCCTCTCGGATCAGGATCGCGGTAGGCTGATTTGGTGTCCAGCCGATCGCTACGGCATGGGACCAAGTCATCGTCCACGCGACCCTCGAAGGCGGAGGCGGGCTGGGCACTAGTAACAAAATGATTTTGCGAGACACTGCCCAAACTTCACCATGTCGGGCATATCTTTTGTCCGCCCGCAGTTAATGCCGAAATAACGGTGATGTGCGTTTTTTATTTTCTGTGGCGGGCAGAAGTGTCTGCTACGTAAAATTAGATTTTTCGTGGCAGGCAACATAAAAACAACCGCCACAGTTAATATTTATTTTTCGTGACGGGCATCCTAATATGCCGCCACGGTAATGGATTAACCGTGGTGGGCAACTTAAAAGGCTTGTCATGGAAAAAGAAGAGGCCCAATAGGCCCGATAACTGTCTTCAATATAAATATCCACACTTAGGGTTCGGGAACCACTCACTAGTCACCCACCAGCCGCCTCCCGCATCGATCCCTCCCTCCACACCGAGCGCCACGCGACTCCTCGGCGCGACGGGAGACCCGCGACTCCTCATCTTCCCCTCCCTTTCCCACTCCAAATCCTCTCTCTCTCTCTCTCTCTCTCTCTCTCTCTCTCTCTCTCTCTCTCTCCCTCCCACTCATACTCCCTCTCCCTCCCTTCCTTCGAACCATAGGCGCTCAAAGATGGCGGTGGCGGACTTTCTGCGTCCCAACGGTGGTCACATGCCGCGCCATGGGTGGCGGCGTGGGCGGCGGCCGCCGTGTGCGGATCTAGCAAGGTATGCCCGTCGAGCTCGTCCTCTCTGTCTTTAGCGCAGATCGATCCATCCTCATCCCCACGTCCCTTTTGAAGCGGCAGCCCATAACCCTAGGACGACAGTGACGGCCTGGAACCCTAGCACCATGGCAGATTCGTCCGTAGCATGTGCGGTTCCTATGTCGATGGCCTCCACCACGGCGAGTCGAGCTTCGGTGTATGTGGATCCGGCGTAGTTGGCCTCCATCGCGGCGGATCCGGCGGCGCGCGACTTCCACTACGGCGGCCGGCGGATTTGGCGGTGGCGGCCACCCCATGGCTGGACCTATGGCGTCGGGATCCGAGGTCCATGCGACCTAGATCCAAGCCCGTGTGCGTTTTTTTTTTTTTTTTTTTTTTAATGATTTACCGTGGCGGGCGTTCTTATGAGCCTGCCACGGTTAAATGATTAACCATGGCGGGTGCCGCCCGCTGAAGTCACGTCGATTTACCATGACTTTGCCAAGGTGGTGGGCCCCTTTGCCCGCCGCGGTTAATCAAAACCACCCGTCACCAAAAAGTTTTTCGGTAGTAGTGGGCCAAGATCAGAGGCTCCTCCAACGGTAGAATCAAGGAGTCGAAGAAGGCTTCCACCGAAGCTGCCGCGGCCGCACTACTAGCAACAGGTGTGGGCGGTGCGGAAGTCACAGCGACCTCAGCGGCCACCTCCGACACTTCAGCATCTCCCAAATCCTCCCCCACAAAGCGGACACTGAACAGGGTGAGGATATTGCGCACATTCTCTTGTCTAGAGGACGTAACAGCACCCCTGAACGCTTCAGATCCCATATATCTATAAAAAAGATTTATGTTATATATCATATAGGCTGATTGCCATATGGTGCTAGGTTGGCCCACCGCTGAAGAACGTATACATCACCAACCAATCATGAAAAAGATCGATAAGAATATCATTAGTAGAGGCTATAGCGCGCTCTACTTGGGAGCCAAGGGGAAAAAGAAGAGCAGGGAAAGGTTGGCACAATCGTATTTAGACTTTATTAGTTAAAAAAAAGTTTGTAAACATATTTATTGTAATTTCACTACAAGAATCTGTACACTACCGAAACTGGATATTTTGTGAGAGTGAAAAATAGTCCGCGAAAAAACGGTTTTACTCTCACGAAAATAATGCGTGAAGTACACCGTCACGCATTACTTCTCACATATATTGCACTCATGAAATACACACTTTCGTGAGAGTTCACCGCCCGCAGTTCTTTTCATGAGAGTTCACCGTGGCGATCACCCTCATAAAAATAACGCCGCCGTCCGATTTGCATCGCTATTTTCATGGCGGTTTTTCATGTTATTGCGTGAGAGGCCACCGTCATGAAGTTATATCGTGAGTGGAAGGGTATTTCATGAGAGCTCACCATCATGAAATTATTTAGTGAGAGGAAACGATATTTCATGAGAGCTCGCCGTCATGAAGTTAATTCGTGAGAGTTGGGCCATTTCTCGGGAGCTCGTCATGAAATTATTTCGTGAGAGTATCAAACACACAAAGAAGATATTATTTAGTGAGAAAACAACACCACGAAAACAAGTTATTCCGTGAGAGTATAAACCACCATGAAAATTACAAATGGAGCTGAGCAATAAATTTTGCACATATATAAAGCCAAATCTCATTCCAACACATCCAGGAGTAATTTCCATGTGATACATTAAAAAGGATAATGTCATTGTCATGTGTACAAACATACACCTATACTAAGTCAGGTGCTACACATCCACTAAAGTTGTGAACAATGACTTGGTCCTACTTCTATTCCACGCATGATGTCGCCTTCCACCAAACAGCAACGATGACTCTTAGTTCCTGCATGCTTATCCGCACAACGCCAGCAACTCTGAGATCTTCCACAACACCAGCTCCTAGCTCGTTGTTCCTCTAAGATGAAAAATTAGATGAGAATTAGAAGCGTTGATGTCAGCATGTTGAAGTGTAATATAGCAATTTAGCCAACTAAACTATACTAAGGAGAATAAGGGCTCGTGCTGACCGATCAATCCCCCAGCCAAGCTTGGTTCATGTGACGGGGAGCCTGGAAATTAGTTGCAAGACACTGCTACTTAAATTGAAAACACATCACATTGGTGCAGTCTACAGAAAGGCCATTTGAGTGAATGGATGCTCTGCAACAGCTTAAAAATGTAGCAAACACTTTGTATCCAGTGAATAGCATACACTTCTGATAGTAACTGTTTGCAGCACATGGATAGAACAAAGACAATAGAATATGACACAGCAAAAAGACATGATGAGGTAAGTAGTTAATAGAGCAAAACTGATGCAGATTTTTTATGTTGACTTAACTAGTTAGTTTACATGATCAATCAACTAATGTGCATATCTGTTAAAAATATGTCAAGAGCATATCTTACATGACAAGCCAATTAGCACAAGTTCATCATTCCGTAGGTTTAGGGTTGATGGCCTGCTCAGCACATTAGTATGCAGGCCAATAGCCAACATGACTGGTCATGCTTTAATTGTGCACTCAAGCACAAGAACCATCCATCTGATAGGACATTATAGGCATGGCTAATTCCACCAGTAGCAGTAAACAACAATCACTTGTGAGTAAAACTATAAATGGTCCTAATTAAATGGTAGACATCTAATTGAACTGAGTAAACAACAATCACTGTCCGGCGTGCACTGGTAGATATCTAATTGAACTGAGAAATTTCCACCTAAATGGTCATATCTATTGGGCGCCAAAAACATATATATCAAAAGCAACGTCGGCACCAATATTAGTTCCCAATCTGAAGGCTTAAAGGTCGGCACTAAAATTAGTTCCCTGTCTGTCAATTGCACCTCACCAATGGAAAACAAGCTGAAGTCTAAACATAAAAGGAATGTTAGCTATGGGCGCTAGATTATTTCTCAGAACGAGATCTGAGTAGCAAAAAGAAAAAGCAATGGAAAGCTCACCGCTGACGTTCGCGGGACCTCGTCTGTGCCATCGTGTTCTGGTCGCCACTCTCCAGCGCTCCGCCACGGCACGTCTTGGGGAGGACGCCGCGCACGGGCAGCGTGCTCGCGGTGGGCGGCGGGGAGGCGTGCCAGAGAACGAGATCCGCGTCGAGGGAGGCGGCCCATGCCTAGATCCGCCGCCGGAGAAGGAGAGCCGAGCCTAGGAGGTGGCCCATGCCTGGATCCGCCGGTGAGGGAGGTTGTGCGCCGCTGCCACCATGCGCCGGCAGGAGGTCGTTATGCATGCGCCGCCGCCGCCATGCGCCGCAACGAGAGGGAGGGGAGCAGACTCCGGGGGCCGCCACGTGAGGGAGAGGGGAGGTGGGGCTGCCGCATGTGGGAGAGGGGGGAGGGGCGTGGTCGCTGGGAGAAGCACCGGAGGGAGCGGCGTTTTTGTTTTGTCTTGCGGGATGAGGATGACGGCGCGACCGGGGAGGAAGTCTGGGAGGAGTGACTGAAGGGTAAGATAGTTAGGGTTTTGGAGGGGAAGAGGTGCTTATATAGCTGCGTTTTTGATCCAACGATTCTCATTCATCAGGGGTTCATCCAACGGTTAGAATACATCAGGCCGCATAGTGCTGGCCCAAAAAAAACGTTCAATGGGCCAAATATAGCTGGCCCAAATATGAAGAGAGAGCAATTTTCGTGAGAGTCTATCATCACGAAAATTATATTTTAAATTTTAATTTATCAAAAGATTCAAAACTTTATATTTTAGCCTAATTTTGGGGTTTCAAATACAAAAGTCATAAAAAGAAAAAAAATTATAGAACTTATCGGGATCTATAATTAATGTATTGGTTCTTTTTACAAATGAGTTCGTTTGAATGATACAATTTTGATAAAGGTTCAGAGTGAGAAAATCAATTAAACGGGGAAAAAGTACCAAACCATTTCGAAAAATTTCAAACTTGGTGGTTCCTTCATACAGGTCATCCAAAAGCGTGAGAAAAAGTTTGAGATCAAAACCTCACCGCAAAGCGCACAAACCACACAATCATTAGAAACCTAAGTGTATGGATAGGGTTTGGTAAAAGGTTCCATATACCTTTGTGAAGCAAGTCTACTCCGCCTATGTCAAAATGCCATGAATTTTTTTTTTTTTTTTTGCACTCATTTACACCCAAAATCTGGCCCCATACAAGATTCTAGGTTTTTCTCATCATTATTGGAATTCTTGTATTTTTCTCCGCCGCATGAGACCAAATATGGTGAATTACACAATGAAAACACAATAATTTTGCACCAGCCTCCACAAACTTTTGTCTCCTAGGGCACAAGAGACCCTATGACAAAGTTTGGCACCATTCCGAATATTTTCGGGGGTGGTCTCAGTTCAACGTATAATTACCGGAGAAGTCGCGTGGAAATACAATTAAAACGGAAAAAAAATACCAAACCATTTTGGAAAAAGCTCAAACTTGGTGGTTCCTTCACACAGGTCATCTAAAAGCATGAGAAAAAGTTTGAGGTCAAAACCTCACTTTGCAAAAGCGCCGCAGACCACCCAACCACGAAGAAACCTAAGTGTATGGATAGGGTTCGCTTAGAAGGTTCTATATACCTTTGTGAAGCACGTATACTCCGCCTATGTCAAAACGCCTTCAATTTTTTTTTACACTCATTTACACCCAAAAAATATGGCCCCACACAAGATCATAGGTTTTTCTCATCATTATTGGAATTACTGTATTTTTCACTGTGCCGCATGAGACCAAATATGGTGAATTACACATTGAAAACACAATAATTTTGCAGAGCCTCCACAAACTTTTTGTCTCCTAGGGCACAAGGGATCATGTGGCAAAGTTTGGTACCATTCCGGATCTTTTCGAGTGTGGTCTCGGTTCAACATATAATTCTTGGGAGAAATTGTGTGAAATTCAATTAAATCGAAAAAAGTACCAAACCATTTCGAGGAAAAATCTCAAACATGGTGGTTCCTTCACACGAGATAATCTAAAATCCTAAGAAAAAAAGTTTGAGGTCAAAACCTCACTTTACAAAGCGCTTAAAACAGCACAACCATTAAAAAATAGCTAACCATATTTCGATTGGTGTTTTCATGAGTGTTTTTATGGTATTTCGTGAGAGTAAACCTTCACGAATGGATTTCGTGAGACTTTGGTATTTTCATGAGAGTTCACCTTCACGGATGGATATTGCCACTAGGTTTGCACCGATGTTTTCATGATCGTGTTTGAGGTATTTCGTGGGAGTAGACCTTCACAAATGGATTTCGTGAGATTTTGGTATTTTCATGAGAGTTCACCTTCATGAATGGATATTGCGACTAAGTCTCGCATCGGTGTTTTCATGACATTTTTTGTGGTATTTTGTGAGAGTGAACCTTCACGAATGGAATTCGTGAGACTTTGATATTTTCATGAGAGTTCACCTTCACGAATGTATATTGCCACCAAGTTTGCATCGGTGTTTTCATGATTGTTTTTATGGTATTTCGTGGAGAGTAAACCTCCACAAATAGATTTCGTGAGACTTCTTGTTACTTTCGTAAGAGTAAACCTTCACGCAGTGGATGTTGCCACCAAGTTTGTATCGATGTTTTCATGAGTGATTTTTATGGTGTTTCCACGAGTAAACCATCATGAATGGATTTCGTGAGACTTTTGTAAGTTCGTGAGAGTAAACCTTCACGAAAACATCGATTTTCATGACGTTGTGTGGAGTACTCTCATGAAAATACATTTTTCGTGGCGGGATTTACATCACTCTCATGAAAATATTAGTTTCATGAGAATTCATTTTTTACTCTCATGAAAAATCACTCCTCTCACAAAAATATCCAGTTTACGGTAGTGGTAGTTCGAGACTGCCTAATTGCCTTTGGGATACCCTTATTTTTTACCCAAAAAATTAGACGGCTGTGGTAAACCTGAACGGGCATCAGGAGACAATAAATAAGTCATTTAGTTTAGTAAGAAAAAAATGTGACCTTAATCGCTCGATAGTCGATACTAACAATTTATCTAAATATGAAGTATGTATTAATATCCATGACAATAAATTATATAACTTCGTCCCCAAATAAATCAATTCCTAGATTCCATGTCAGCCAAAAAATTTTTAAGTTTTGACTAACTTTATATAAAAGAGTAATAATATTTATATAAAATGAGCACATTATGAAAATAATTTCTATGATAAATCTAATCATACTAACTTGATAACATAAATCTTAATATGTTGTTCTAGAAATTCGTTTAAAATTCAAAAAGTTTGACTTAAGATGATGATGATCCACGGTGAATTCCCAGCGTCTGTTCCCCGCAGCTCAGAGCCCACCCAAATCCACTCAGGTTCGACGGCCCCTTTCGAATGGAATCGCGGGAACTGAACTAGAATGGAGTGGGCTTTTCCCCAGCACAGCCCGGCCTAGTGCTTGCTCGTGGCCCATGACTAGTGGCCAGTGACGACAGGCCTTTTCTGTCCCAAAACCCCAATTCTCCATACTCGCCGGCGGTCAGCCGAGGTGGAGTTGATCGGCGGCGGCGGCGTTGGATCGACGATGAGTCACATTTGGGAGAAATTGCTAGCCGCGCTGGGCATATCCGGGGAAAACCACCGCAGGCCCCCAACCATTTCAGGCCCGGACCACACCGCCACCGATGACGAAGGCAGCGTCGGCGACCTCCTTAGTGTGCTCCCGACGACCTCATCCTCCTCGGCCTCCTGCACATTGTGCAAAGGGACACCGCCCATGGTAGATGTGGTTTGCAGCTTATATATGGTTAGCGCTGCAGAAAAACTTCCGATTTTCAGAATTAGTCTCAGCCAAGAAAATTAGTTCCAGTTGGAGCGCGCGCAAAGGATCAGATTACTAGAATCCCTTGTCAGTCTTTCGTAGGAGGGACATTTAGGCCGTCTCCAATGGTTAGCTATTTCGTTATCTAGATGTGATGTGGCAAGCAAAAGGAGGAGAGAGAATAGTCACTAGCTACATGCAAATAAATTTGACTATTTCACGTAACCCAAAACATGTGAGGAAGGAGCATGTGGGTCCAATAATATAAAATAATCTTTTTTTGTTGTCTCTCACCTCCACGTCAGACCAACTACGTAGCTAGCACTAGCTATTACCATTGCGGACGCCCTTAGGCAATAACAGTGACCAAAGGTCACCCATTAGTCGGGGTTAAAACCACTAGCGAGGACAAGAAGTCCCGCTGCCCTTTTATTATTATTTTATTATATAATAAGGTTATGGCTTCATCGAGAACAGAACATAACCTTTAGTCCCATCCTCATCGGCTTCACCTACGAGGACTAAATGTCCACACTAAATATCCTACTTCCACAGTCCTCCCAGCCCGAGCCATCCAGTTCAAGACTCAGATATCATATGAATGATTTCTTTATTGCTAAGGTTCAACCAGGTCAGATTCTGTGACAACCGAGGGGCAGCGGAATAATCAAATTTAGCAAACTAATATCTCACAAGCATATCATCGAACACATTGTGTGCATAAACTGAAACAACCCCTAACCATGAATCGACCAACAACGGGTTGTCAAAAATTCAACAATAATATACTTGCAATAATCAGTTCACTAGAATACCAATCCCCATCATCTTCAAGTCAATATATCAAAAGAACACAATATTCATCGCGTGCCGACATACCCATATAATCAACCACTTCACATATGGAGCAATAGCAAGTAAGATGGTGACTTAATCAACACATATGGCAAGAGAAATACCAAATCAAGAGAAAGACACCAAGATTTATGTGGAAACCCCTTTGTGAGGGAAAAACCACGGGCGGCAATGATGGGGCGATCCACTTTTGAGATGAAGCAAGTACAAGAGGTGGGAGCCAACAAATGTGGGGAGGCTCCAAATCCCCCAAGAATCTCTCTCTTTTAGTGGTGGATTTGATGGATCAAACTCCCTCTCTCTCAATCTCCCTAACCCTAACTCTCTCCCTCACTCTCTCTTTTCTAGAAGCAAGAAGAAGCAAATGAGAGTACGTACAGGGGAGAAGGGAGAGGGATGGCCCTTTGGGCTGCCTTGGCCATTTTGCTAAAGAGTGCATGGACTTCAAAGAAATTGCAAACAAGTCCATCTTTGAATGATTGGAGCTGCACTCACAATTCTCCACCTCAGCAACAATCGAGCCATATTGTCGATGTTTTACTGACCGAGAGCCCGCCACGGGGTGAGCCGGGCGGTTTGTCCGAACCTCGATGAACACGGAGTCCGGCGGTTTGTTCTTGCGCAGCTTGACATGGAGACGGGGTTTTTATATTGGGTTCGGGCCCTCGATCCTTGATCGAGTAAAGACCTTTACGTCCGGTCGGCGTGAGCCTGTTTTTGATTGATGGGGTCAACCGAGGATCGGTTGTAAAGTTTACTGACACTTGGTGTGTTCAAGTTGCGCTCTCCTCTACGAGGTGCTCTTTGGCCGCCTTTTATAGTTCCAAGGGACCAAAGAGCTTTGCTACGGACCTAGTCGGATCTGAGAGAGGGTTGTCCGTCGAGGATTCGAACACCCAAACTCTAAACATGGTAATCGACTAGAGTTCTATCCCGATTACAACGAAGTCTACCGTAGCTATGCTTCCATTGCCTTACGGGAGTTGTTTGTGGCCGCGAGGCTAGGATAGAATCCTACTTGAACAACTCTCTGGAGCCCTTAGGTGATCCGTATTCACAAGCCCCCAGCATCTCAAGGCTGAGTTGTGAAAGTAGTCCTCGCTCTTTCTTTTTTTGCGAAGCCTTGATATGGTCTTGAGATCATCACACGGTGTGCGCTTTTGAAAAAAAGTGCACCCGTAGGGTGTAGCCCCCGAGCTTCTTGCTTTTTGGCTCAAAGAGGCTGGAAGGTCTCAGAGTTCTTCGCCTCTGTCTTTGACATCTTCGACGAGTTCTTTCTCTCTAGATTGCTCTTCTCCCACGAGCTCTTCTTCCGGATGGAGCTTTAAGCGTGGTCTTGAGATCTTTTCCTTTGTCTTCGAGTTCTTCTCGTATTTGGAGTTCTTTCTCCGGGACGGATCTCTTCTTCGTGAGCCCCCGAGCATCTCAAGTATGAGTCATGAGAGCGTTTTCCTTGCTCTCCTCGGATGAAGCTTTGGCGCGATCTTGAGATCTCCTATCCTCGAGTTCTTCTTGATTCGGAAAAAAATCTTGTCCGGGGTATCCGGCAGCCCCCGGCGTCTAGGAGTTCTTTCTTTGGAAAGGAATCTTAGAGGTTCTCCTGTCCTCCGGGATTTTTGACCGTTTCTCTTTTTCGTGCGATCCGCGGGTCATACGGTCGCGTTTTTACTGCGCCCGTTTTTTCGAAAAGGTCGATGCATAGCGATTGTTGCCATGAATTTACGCTGCGTGAATTTAGGTGACCGTTCCTTTTGGAATATGCTTCATCTTACGTGGACTCGGTCTATAGGCGATGTGATATTTGCCTATAAATACGGCCTCTTCTCGTTTTCGTTGAGGATCGAGTTTCTTTTACGTCTCTCTGTTTCTTCCTCCTCTCGGCGGTTCCTCTTCGTAGATAAAGCTTTTCCTTAGATCCATGGCGGTGCTTTTGAGTGAGTTGGATCAGCCCCGGGCGTTTTTCTTCGCTGTCTAGGTTGTTCTCGAAAGTGAGTGAGGGATGTCTTGTGATCGGGAATAGCGGCGGGCTATTCCCGCGGCGGAGTTCCACACCGGAAAAATTTGGGTGGTGAGTGCGGGATGTCTTGTGATCTAAGATGATCTCCTCTCCTCCTCCTTTTTTTCTTGGTGTGGGTCAGTTGGGGTTCGTTTTGGGCTCCCTTTTGATCTTCTTTGGTGTACCTCCTTGCTACTTGGGTAGACATATGCCGGCTTCCCAACCGGCATTGGTCGCCGCTCGTCTTCAAGGAAGGTTGTGCCTTTTGAGGAATTGCTGAAGATGGTACTCTTTGGGGGCGCTTCCTTCTACTTTTTGTCGAGTTGAGCGCTCCCTTCGGGTTCTTTCTACCCCGCTGCGGCGTGGTGGACTCGAGCCTTCTCGCGAGGCTTCTTTTCTTCGCCCGGTCGCTTATCTTGATCCGGGGGCTCATTCGGCCGCCGTCGTCGGGATTCTTCGAGCTCAGTGTTTATGGACTTGGGCGCCAAGGGTCTTGACTTCGAAGTGATTCTGAGCCGTTGGATTTCGGGCTCTTGGGGTTCGGATCTGGTCCGGGCGCTCCATCTGCTTCGCCGTGGGGTGCCGGTTTCTCCTGCCTATTTTGTTGTTCTCCTTAGTCTTGTAATCCCTTGGGTCTTCTTTGTATCTTGTATGCGGAATTTCTTGTTGAGTTCCCGTGCATCGAGTCTTCTTTGTATCTTGTAGGGACTTGTTTCCCATGTAACTTGTAATCCCAAGATGTTGAATAAAAATATATCTGTTCCTTTATCCGTTTTGTACTTGTATAGATCATGATTACGCCTTGAAAGCGGACTTGTTTGCGATTTGTCTTACGCTTTGCCCTTCAATTCTTTTTCTTTGGGCGGCTCGTTGATCGTGTGCCTTTGGATCTAGGCTTCCGGCTTCGTCCCGTACTTGTAGACTTGTGCCTAGTAGTTGTGAGGATTCTGGCTCCATAATCATCGAGTTGTTTTTTCTCGATGAATCGGCTTGCCTCTTTTGTAGACCTGGGCGAAAAGATAGAAAGGAGTCTTGCTCCCGTGCGTTAGAGTTCTTTCTCCTCCTTACGCTTCAGCTTTTTAGCTCTTTTTAAGCTTTGCTATAGATTGTTTAGAGTAGAGTCTTGCTCTTGCATCTTCGGGTTCTTTCCCTTAACGCTGACTTGTCCTCTTTCTTGAGACTTGTCTTGAAAATGGAGTCTTGCTCCAAAGTGCTAGGGGTTGTTCCTGCCCCGCTTTGTAGTAGTGCGCCTTGTCTTTGGCCTGTTTTGGTATTTGAGGTCTTGCCCTGCGTCTGCGGGTTTCTTCCTTTGACCTTTAAACTTGTCTTCTTTTTCTTGAGACTTGTTGCGGATGTGGAGTCGTGCTCGAGTGCTAGGGTTGTTTACGCCTGCTTTGCTGTAGCTTGTCTTTGCTTTAGACTTGCTTGAAGTGGTTGGGACCTTGCCCTAGCGTCTGCCGTTCCTTCGGCCTTACGATTTGTCTTCTTTCTTGAGACTTGTCGTAGATGTGGAGTCGTGCTCGCGTGATGACAGGGGTTGTTTTTTCCCTGTTGTTGAGCTTGCTTTCTTCTCGGCTTGCTTGAAATAGGTGGGGCCTTGCCCCCGCGTTTCTGAGTTCCTTCCTTTGACGCTTACGACTTGTCTTCTTTCTCGAGACTTGTCTTGAAGGTGGAGTCGTACTCGATTTGCTAGGGTTGCTTCTTCCCTCGCTGTAGTAGCGCCGCGCTTCTTCTTGGGCTTGCTTGTATTTGGTGGGGTTTTGCCCTGCGTCTGCCGGGTTCTTCCTTCGGCCCAGCGTGACTTGTCTTCTTTCTTGAGACTTGTCGTGGAGTCGTGCTCGAAGTAGTACCGTAATTTGCTTTTGTTACGGGTTTCCAGCCGTCGTCTTTGCTTTAGACTTGCCGTGGATGGTTTGGGGTCTTGTCCTCCCTCGTCTGCGGGGTTCTTTCCTTCGACGCATTACGACTTGTCTTCTTTTTCTTGAGACTCGTCGTAGATGTGGAGTCGTGCTCCGTAGTACCGAACTTGTTTTTATTACGGGTTTTCAGCCGTATCTTTGCTTGAGACTTGCCGTAAGTGGTCGGGGTTTGCCCCGCTTCTGCGGATTGTTTTTCTTCGGCTTGTGACTTGTTGCCTCCTTTACGAGTCATGTCACGATAAGTGGAGTCTTGCTCCCGGCGTTAGGCCTCTAGCTTTGTCTTTTCTTAGACTTGCTAGTAGATGTTTGGTGGAGTCGTGCTCAGAGTAGAGAGTTGTTCTAACTCGGGTTGCCGCTTACGGGCAAGGGCTCTCCCATGCCGTCCGATGGACTATAGCATGACGCCCCTATATAGGGTTCTCGGTCCCGGGCCCATTTAAGTGCATTGCTTTTGGACTGAAGGTCAAGATGGTTGGGTTTCTATTTCACAACACTACAATCCACCTTGCCTGGTTTGGGCTGCTCTCGCTTCGAGAGACTTGATGTGAGACGATGGGTTCCTATTTCATAACACTACACCGTTCACGCCCGATTCGAAAGGCCGTCCTCCTTGCGTAGGACATATTGGCTCTTTTCGGACCCTCGATGGCCTCTGCGACCTAAACGGGCGATCCCCACGTCCTCTCTTCTTTGAGTCGTGGTTCACGATCTGCCGCTAGGATTTAAGGTGTGGGCGCTATTCCGGAGGACTTCGCGTGGTTCCACCCTTGTTTGGTGACCTCCGTTCGGTGGTCGGGGTTGCCTTCTACGTCGGGCGACTTCTCTTCTTGAAGTGCCGATTTGGGCTGTTTTTGTTCTTCTCCTCTTGGGAGGCATCGCGGCCGCTCTTTTTGGAGTTCTTTTTTGTTTTGAACTGCTTTAGAGTGCCACGCATTCTAGTACCTCTTGTGGGTCTAGAGTTCTTCCGACGCCATTTTCTTCTTCTTCGAGAGAGTTGGTCCGTGTTCTGCGACTTCTCTGTGGTCATCGGAGAGTCTTTATGGGTAGAACTTTCCGAGTTGGTGATGTGCCAAGAGTTTCTGATTTCTTCTCATACGTGGTCATCGGTTTTGTAGGTTCCTGGCCCCATTACTCCTTTGGCGATGAAGGGTCCTTCCCACAGGACCGAGCAATTTGTGCTGCCTTACGTCTTTTGGTTTCTTTTGAGTACTTGATCTCCTGGGGTTCAGATTTCTTGGTCGGTGTGCTCTTGTCATAGTGCCTTCGAGGTCCTTGCGGGTATCTTGCGTTCCTACGAAGGATGGCATTTTCTCGACTTCTTACTCGCGGTCGATCTCAAGTCTTCTTTGTCTGTTCTCCTTCTCCTTCTTCAAACTGCTCTATCCGTGGAGAGCTCCATATCGATCTGGCCGTAGTACCGCTTCGATCCGTATGTTAGGAAGAAAGGTGAGTAGCCCGTTGCTCTGGCGATTTGAGTTCTTAGGCCCCGCACAACTTTTGGTATCTCTTCGATCCATTTTGCTCAGTAGTCTTTGAGTTCTTCATATAGTCTTGGCTTTAGACCGGCAAGGATGAGTCCATTGGCTCTTTCTACTTGTCCGCTTGCCTCGAGGATGTGCTCTGAGAGGCATAATCGATTTGTATGCCGCAATCTCGTGCCCAATCTTCGAATTCGCCGTGAAGGGTGATCCGAGGTCTATTATGATCCCCGCGGGCATCCCGAATCATGCATGATCTCTTGGATGAACTCGATTTGCTTTGTTGGAGCCGTAGTTAACCAAAGGCTTGTATTCTATCCACTTGGTGAACTTGTCGATCGCTACGAAAATGTATTCGTATCCTCCTTTGGCTCTTTTAAGTGGTCCCACTTGATCTAGTCCCCAAAGCGACGAAAAAGGCCATGATGGTGGTATGCGATTAGGTTGTGTGCGGTACATGCGCTTTGTCTTGCGAACATCCGGCATCCTTTGCATCTTCCTCGACGAGTTCTTCTGCGTCTTTGAGAGCCGTTGGCCAGTAATATCCTCGCTCGAATGCTTTTCCCACGAGGGTTCTCGGCGCCGCGTGGTTTCCACAAAGATCCGGAATGGATTTTTTTGAGGATTTCTTTTTCCTTCTTCGTCGCAGTCGATGCATTTGAGTAGTACTCGATGATGCCGCTCTTTTATATAGCTTGTCCCCGATGAGCACATAGTTCTTGCTTCTTCTCAAGATTCTTGTCGCTACGTTTTGTCTTGGGGTAGCGTTTTGTTTTTGATGAAGTTGATGATGTCCTCGATCCGGGGAGTGGTTACGCGACACGAGATATTATCATCACTCTGTTAGAGCCGATTGCTCCATATTTTTCTTGCTCGGGTTCTCTTTGATTGAAGGTTTCGATAATTCTTCGACGAATACTCCGGTGGGACTTGAGCTCTGTCGGATCCGAGTTTGGCTAATACGTCTGCGACCGTTTGCGTCTGAGCGCGTGTAGGATTTCTAGGCCTTGGAAGTTCTTTTCCAATTTGGCGCATTGCCTGCGCAATAGAGGCCCATGTTATCCTTGGTGCAGTCCCAGTCTTTGTTGACTTGATTTATGACAACCGCGGAGTCGCCATATACTTGAAGTCTCTTGATTCCCGAGTTTTTGCCACTTTGAGGCCATGGATGAGTGCCGTTACTACTGCCTTCTCGTTGTTGGTAGCTTGCCACATTATCTCGCAAAGACATACTTGAGTTGTCTCCCTTTCGGAGATATGAAGAGAATCCGGCTCCTGCTCCCCGAGCTTCAATGATCTATCGAAAGTACATGCTCCAATGTTTCTTGATGTCGCTTCCGGGTATGGGTTGTTGGAGCTCGGCCCCATTCGCTATAAAGTCCGGAAGTGCCCGAGATTTGATTGCTCTTCGTGGGGTGAACTCTAGATTTAATGCTCGGAAGTTCTACCGCCCATTTTGATATGCGCGTCCGTTGAATCCTTGTTCCGTAGGATGTCTCCGAGTGGAGAATCGTGACCACTTGTTTTCTTGTGGTCGCCGGTAGTGCCGTAGCTTCCTTGATATGATCAATATGGAGTAGAGCGGTTTAAATGCGTGAGGGTATCGAGCTTTGGATTACGAAAGGACCTCGCTCACGTAGTAAACCGGGCCTCCGGGTTTTACTACCGCTCCCGGGCTCTTCTCTCTCCACAATGATTCTTTGAAATGACCATCAGATTGGTAGCCGCTATGTAAAGCATGAGGTCTTCATGATCTTTCGGGGAGTGAGGACTGGTGCCGACGTTAGGTACTTGTTTGAGTTCTTCAAATGCCTTGTCTGCGCCTCTTTAGTCCATTCGAACTTTCCCTTGGTCTTGATCAATTTGAAGAAAGGTAATCCTTTTTCTCCCGTTTAGATATAAATCTGTTGAGTGCCGCCATGCACCCCTGAGTTTTTGGACGTCCTTGACGTTTTTGGGGTTGTCTCATCTCGCGTGATAGCCTTGATCTGCTTGAAGCTGGCTTCTATGCCTCTCGCTGTGACCAAGAACCCGAGTAATTGTCCCGATGGTACTCCAAAGACGCGCTTTTTGTTGGGTTGAGCTTCCACCTCCACTTCTTAAGGTTGTTGAAAGTCTCCTCCAAGTCTTGGATTAGAGTATCGGCTCCCTTGTTTTCACCACCACGTCGTCCACGTATGCTTTCGCATTTTTGCCAATCTGCTCTCCCAAACAAGTCTCGTATCGCTCTTTGATACGTTGCTCGGCGTTCTTTAGTCCGAATGACATTGTTTTATAGCAAAGAGGCACCGAAGGGGTGATAAAAGAGGTCTTGCTCGATCTTCTTCTTTTTGAGCGCTATCGGTGGTAGCCTCGAATAGCAATCCGGGGAATGATAATAGGGCTGATCCCCGCCGTGGAATCCACTATTTGGTCAATCCTTGGTAACCCAAATGGATCTTTTGGGCAATGCTTGTTCAGGTCGGTGTAGTCTACACACATGCGCCATTCGAGGTGTTCTTCTTACGTACGCAACCGGGTTAGCTAGCCAATCTGATGTAGGATTTCTCTCGATGAATCCGGCCGCGAGTAGTTTCGCGATCTCCTTTTTGATGGCTTCTTTCTTTTCTCGTGAGAATCTCCTCGTCTTTGCTTGATGGGTTTGGATCCCATATTGATATCAGTGCATTGCTTTCGGCCGGCTCCTTGGAACGCCGGGCATGTTCGCGGTTTCGTGCAAATATATCTTTTGTGTTGCCTTAGGAAGCCGGGTGAGCGCGAGTTCCTATTTTGGAGATAGGTGAGAGCTGATGATTGCCGCCTTGGATGGATCACCGTCTCGTAAATCGATGTGCTTGACGTCGGCTTCTTCTGGGGGTACCAAGATTGCTTGTTTCTTGGCTGGTATCTCGAGTTCCTCCGGATTTGTCTCCTGTGCCATTTGATTGACTTCTTTTTTCTCCAAGAATGTACCGGACTTGTTTGCTATTTCAATGGCTTGGACGTCACACTTTCGAAAGCCTTTTTGAGATCTCCTTTGATTGAAAGAACTCCAAATGGCGCCGACATCTTTAGCAATAGATACGGGTAGTGTGGAATAGCCATGAATTTTGCAATTGCCGGTCTTCCCATGATGGCATGATATGGTGACTCGAGATCTCGCTACTTCGAACTTGACGTATTCCGTTCGGTAGTTTGAAGGTGTTCCAAAAGTGATTTGGTAGGGTGACTTGCCCAATTGGTATTCTTTGCTCGTCCCGGGAACTATCCCGTAGAAAGGGGTCTTTGGAGGGAGCAATTAACCCCGAGAGGTCTAGTCCCATCTTGTCGATTGTCTCGAGAGAATATGATGTTCAGCCCTGCGCCTCCGGTCGACGAGACCTTGGTTCTTGTTACTCCGGCTATGGTGGGTTCTATCACCAAGGGATACAGCCCGGCGTTGCCTACACTTGTCCATTGATCCTCCCTTGTGAATTGAATCGGGGTATTGGGACCAATTGAGGTAGCGCGGCGTTCTGGGTTTCTTTGCCATGATCGATCGTAGTGCTAGCTTGTCTTGTCTCTTGCTCTTTGATCCGGGGAACTCCTGGAGAATATGGCGTTTAGAGATCTTGTTGCTTTACGGAAGTCCCCTCGTCTTTTGTCCGTCGTTGTCTTCTCCTTTTTGTCTTGGTTGTGCCCTTTTCGCTACGATTCTCTTCCTTTATATCTCTCCCGGAAGGTCGTGCGGTTTCCGAGCGTATGATGAGCTCGGGATGAAAGACGCAAGGCAAGTCTTCTAGTTTGATGTTGTCTTTCTTTGTTGCCGTTGCCCTTGTTGCCGTTGTACTTTGGTTTGTATGGCTTCTTTGGCTTTTCGAAAACGCGATTGTGTTGTCCGGTCCTCGCTTCTTGTATGGTCGAGAGTTGTTACGCTCTTTCTTCGGGCCTTCCGTGTTCTTTCTCTCCGGGGAAGCGATCACGGGTTCTTTCTTCGGCTCAGATCATTTTCTCAACGGTGAGCTTGAACTATTCGTTGGTCCTCGGGTTGTCTTTGTAGAAGTCCGAGAAGCGCCATCTTTGAGAGATTCCATTACCGAATGCATCCACTACTTCTCTTTTTACGTGATGTCATGCACCTAGGATCTCATCTCGCCAAATCTTCGATAGTAATCTCTCAAGGATTCTCACGGCTTCGCTGAGGCTCTTTAATTAGGCCTGCGTGATGGGATGGGTGATGATTCCTGCGAAGTTATTGCAAAATATTTTTACGCAAATCTTCCCAAAGTATTCTATTGAGCCCTCTTCGATCTTGTCGAACCATTGGGCGGTAGAGCTTCTAGAGCCATGGGAAAGAAAACGGCTTTTGCGTCATCATCTCCTCCGGCCCGACTCAATGGATTGTGAGTAGACTCTGAGCCATTGCTTGGGCTCTGTTTTTCCCATCGTATTTTGAGTGATTTGAAGGTTTGAACTTTGGGGGTAGTTTGACTCCTTGTAGTCTTTTCTGCGAAGCAAGGGAATCTGTCATAGCCCCCCGTTGTCCTCCCCCTTGATTTGTCCCGAGGATCTTGCCCCTTTTGTCGGGGTTCTTGCGGGGTTACGTATGTGGACTCCGCGACTTCTTAGATCTCGGTTTGGTCTTGGGGTGAGATTAGCCCTCGGGGGTCTCGCGGTTTCCACCATCCCTCGGGGCCGCCTTGAGTTTCTGGAGTTCTCCGGCGTGCCCAACCTCTCGAAGACATTAGACCGACTTCTTTGTATGTGCGAGTTGTTTGCCTTCGACTGTGACCTAGCGGGATCTCTTTCTTGGGTGGCTTTCAGAAGCGCTTCCTTGATGAGCCTCTCCTCGTCATTCGAGGTTTGAAGCGATCTTCAGGCGTTCAATCAACTCTTGTATCTTTCCGGTGTGTTGTCGATGGTCGCTTCGGCCTCCCTTTTCGAACTTCATCTTCTCATATTCGCGGTCGGCTTGGTATTTGCTCCAGGGCTTGTTTGCGCTTGTTACGCTCTGTCTCGGCGTCCTCCCTTCGACTTGTTTCTTCTTAGCCTTGAATGACGTGGTCTTCTCCTTCGTCTTCTTGGGTTCTTTCGTCCGCGAGATGTTTGATAGACCTTCGTCGATGGACGATGTCGGGGGGCATCACGGAGGGTTAAGCGGCGTGCGGGCTCTTGCTATCACTAAGATTTCATTGGGAACATGAGCCTTTGGATGCCACTCCTTCCGTCGGGGAAGATTAGGTCGCTTGCCATCCACGTACACCGCCGTTTCTTGGCGCTCAATCTTTGTGAGGGTTCTAGGCCAATGGATGATGCACTCCTCCGGCGTCCTCGTTAGGGCCGAGCCCTCGTTCGCGCCTTTCAAAGGAATCTCGACTTTCTTTTGAAAGTTGTCTTGATACACCTTGTATGTGTGAACGCGGCATTCGCGTAGTCCCGTTGGGAATTGGTAAGGTAACCTGGGTTGATACCCAGTTTGTCTCGGTTTTAAGCCTTCTTTCTCCGAGTCGGGGTAGCCTTTCTTGAAAAAATTCCTTTCGAATTGATCCGGTTCCCTTGTGCGAGTCGGATAGGAGTATCGCTCGAGTTGTCTTGAGTCCGCCTTTGAACCTTGGATGACTCCCTTTCCCGAGTCTGTTTTAGGTTTTAGGTCTTGCGGCGTAGTCCTCGAGTCGGTGTCGAGCTTGTTCTCCGTTTACGGGCGATGTCGGCGAGTGTCAATTGCCCGAGCTTCTCGGCGAGTTCGATTCTCCGGTCTTGGATTCCTCAAGGATGTAGCCGAGTCTTGCCGTCGTCGTCGATCTCGCAAGCCCATGATCGAAGATGATCGTATTTCTGTCGTCGAGCCCATGGTGTCGTGGTCCGCCCGAACTCTCGTGCTGAAATCGATGAGAGCCCCTACGGGGCGCCGCCCGGTGCCGATGTTTTACGACCGAGCCCGCCACGGGGTGAGCCGGCGGCGGTTTGTCCGGGCCTCGATGAACCTGGAGTCCGGCGGTTTGTTCGCGCTAGCTTGACATGGAGACGGGGTTTTATCTTTGGTTCGGGCCCTCGATCCTTGATCGAGTAAAGACCTTTACGTCGGTCGGCGTGAGCCTGTTTTTGATTGATGGGGTCAACCGAGGATCGGTTGTAAAGTTCTGACGCGGTGTGTGTTCAAGTTGCGCTCTCCTCTCTACGAGGTGCTCTTTGGCCGCCTTTTATAGTTCCAAGGGACCAAAGAGCTTTTGCTACGGACCTAGTCGGATCTGAGAGAGGGTTGTCCGTCGAGGATTGAACACCCAAACTCTAAACATGGTAATCGACTAGAGTTCTATCCAACGATTACAAATGTAAGTCTACCGTAGCTATGCTTCCATTGCCTTACGGGGAGTTGTTTGTGGCCGTAGGCTAGGATAGAATCCTGCGAACAACTCTCTGGAGCCCTTAGGTGATCCCGTATCCACACATATATATATCAAACACATCAAACTTCTTGATGCCAAATGCCCAATCTTCAAATGCTTCAACTTTCTCGACAAATCAGCAAGTAACAAACTCACTCCGTTGAAGCTCCACATGGAGCTTACTTGGGCAAGAACGAATGCCAACTAAGTTCAAACAATGCTCAAACTTGGCCTTCGGGACCACCTTGGTTAACATATCAGCTGCGTTGTCTTTTGTGCCAATTTTCTCAACATACAAATTCTTCTTCTTCACATGATGCCGAATAAAGAAATTGCGCACATCAATATGCTTGGTTCTCTCATGTAAATTTTCATCTTTTGCAAGGTGAATCGCACTTTGATTATCACAAAAGACAACACGATCAACTTGCTCAATGCCCAAATCACTATGAAAACCATGCAGCCAAATAGCCTCCTTCACTGCCTCTATGAAATACAAAAACTCGTCTTCCGTGGTTGACAAAGCAAATCAGTATGTTGCAAGGTAGCTTTCCAGCTAACACAAGATCCACAAAGCTGAAACAGATATCCAAAGGTGGGAGAGCTTCTCATCAAGATCTCCAACAAAATTAGAATCGAGAATAACCAATAACTTGTCCTGGATTTATTGCCCTTTGATCAAACATCAAACCATATTTGCTTGTGTCTCGAAGATACCTATGGATCCACCATCTTGTACTGCCTTCCAATGTTGTTTGCTTGGCTTTGACATAAAACGGCTCACAACACTAACTACATGTGCAATGTCCGGGCGTGTGCAAACCACAACATACACCAAACCGCCAACAACACGAGGCTTAAGGAACTCTAGACATGTACCTTTCTTCCTCTATATCCAATGGCCTTGATGAAGTAGACAACTTGCAATGTGCTGCCAATGGGGTAGAAACAGGCTTTGCTTGTGACATGTGAAACCGATTCAAAACCTTCTCAATATACTTACTTTGAGAGAGCCAAAGTTCCCCTTTTGACCTATCACGGCGAATATCCATACCCAACAACCTCTTGGTTGCACCCAAATCCTTCATCTCAAACTCACTGTTGAGTATGGCCTTTGTTTTATCAACATCAGACTTGCTTTTTCCTGCAATAAGGATGTCATCAACATAAAGTAACATGTACACCCTTGAACCATCTGCAAGTACCTATTGAAACACACAAGCATCATATGAACTTCTTTCAAAACCATGGCTAGTGACATAAGAATCAAAACGATGATACAATTGCCTTGGAGACTACTTGAAGCCATATAATGACTTCTTTAGCAAACAAACATGGTTTTCTTTGCCTTCAACCACATAGCCTTCTGGTTGTGACATATAGATCTTCTCCTCAAGTTCACCATGAAGAAACCATCTTCACATCCATTTGCTCTAATTCCAAATCAAATAGAGCAACCAAAGCTAGCAATGCACGAATGGAAGTATGCTTCACAACTGGATAAAATACCTCATGGTAATCAATTCCCTCTTTGTGACTGAAGCCCTTCGCCACCAATCTAGCTTTGTACCTTGGAACACCATCTAGAGAAGCATCTCTGAGCTTAAACACCCATTTACAACCAATAATTTTGCTCCCTTTGGGCGGCAACACCAAATCCCAATATTCATTCTTATGCAATGATTCCATTTCCTCTGTCATAGCCTAGACCCAACTAGCTACCTGAGGATGACTAATTGCCTCTTTGTAAGTGCTAGGCTCATCATGAATAATATCCTCTGCACCTATCAAAGCGAAAGCGGCTGAACATCTGCCTCTCGCTACTAGTGTGACCCAATATCCATAGTGTTGTGGTGGTTTCCTTTGTCTTTGAGGATGATGTGCTATAGGAGAAACTAGAGCCTTTGAAACTCCACCTAAAACTGTATCCTCCAACTGACTATCAGTTGCATCTAACTCATGATCTGCCTCAACCGTGTCATCCTAAACACCATCTGCAGATTTTGACAACAATGGCTCATGTTGCTCCCCGACTGTCTCATCGTAGTAGACTCGGTCGCTAGAGTCTCCACCTCAATTATTACCCTCTATGCTACCTGCTCTGCCTCTAATCGCCACCTAAAAGAAGCTCCACCTAAAGTGGAAGCCTCTCCCAACTGACGACAGGCTGGAGTAACGATCACCATCTCATCAAAGGTCACATCTCTAGTGAAGATCACCTTAGGGGGGCCTTTGTTCTTTACACCACAAACGATACCCCTTGACTCCATCACCATAACCAGGGAAGACACACTTTAATGCTCGAGGTTCTAACTTGTTCTAGCATATATGAGCATACGCCGGACAACCAAATACCCTCAAGTGATCATAATGTGGTGGCTTGCCAAACCATACCTCCTCTGGTGTCTTACAATCAATAGTTGTCGATGGCGATCGATTAACCAAATAGCAAGTTGTGGTAACTACTTCTGCCCAAAGACTCTGTGGAACCCTGCATGAGAGAGCATACAACGAGTTCTCTCCAAAAGTGTCCTACTCATACGTTCTGCTACTCCATTCTATTGTGGAGTACCAACTGTGGTATGATGTCGAATTATGCCGACGTCCCGACAAAAGTTATTAATCTCTCTCGAGCGAGAACTTCGGTGCCATTGTCTGGTCTCAAATATTTGACCTTTATTTCTTTTTGTGTTTCCACCATGGCCTTCCACTGACGAAACCGAGCAAATATCTCATCTTTGGACTTTAAGATGTAGACCCAAACCTTCCTGCTGCAATTATCAACAAAAGTTAGCAAATATTTTTGACCTCCAATATATGTAATCGGTGCCTTACCCCACAAATCGGTGCGCACATAGTCAAAAATGGCTTTTGTCATGTGAATGACTTTGTTGAACCTCAAACGTGTTTGCTTCCCAAACACACAATGCTCACAGAACTGCATACTACCTGTCTTTTGATTGCCCAACAACCCATGACGACTCAAATCTGTCATGCCATGCTCTGACATGTGCCCCAATCTCATATGCCACAATGTAGTCATAGTGTCATCATCAACCTGGGAACTAGAATCCACTGAAGTTGACCCAGTAAGCAAAATGTCCTGCAAGAAATACAAGTCATCTGTGTCCGGAGTAGTAAGAGCCTTCATCACACACAAGGAACCCCCAACACCTTGATCCGATAGCTATGAGTCACAAACTTGCAGCCTTTCCAATCAAGTGCCTTGAATAAGATCAAATTCTTCTTCATCCCAACAACATTGAGAACATCTATGAGTGTACGAATAATACCATCAAACATCCTAAATCTAATTGTGCCAATACCAACAACTCGCACTTTGTATCATTGACCATAGAAACTGAACCACCATTCAATGGTTCATAAGTGGCAAACCACTCTCGTCGCGGACACATATGGTAAGAACAAGCATAATTAAGAATCCTTATATCCACAAGCACATAGATATAACTGAAAATAAACTCTATACCACTGTAGCACTTCACCTAGGATGAACCAAGTATCATAATTTATATTTTCCCAAAGGAAGGACTATGAGGCAACATTCATATGGATCATATCAACCCTATATTTTATGTACATAAATCAATCATTCCAATACTCTAGTAGGGATAAATACACATGAAATATAAAAAGATAAGGATAAATAAGTAAAGACAATAATAAAAGATAAAAAACAATGCCTATGGTATTCCATGAGACAGAGAGATATAGAGACTCATCTAATATGGTATAGACAATCATGGGTATTCTATGAGTAAAGAACTTCTAAGTAACTATCAATCATTAAGTCAAATCATAGCATGTAAAATACTCTCATCTATAGCACAATCAAATCATAATCATATAACAAGAGGAACATCAACTAAGGAGGTTTTATAATGAGATAAACTAGCCTCCGTCATGCGACCACGTTCTACCGCTTCACTATATACGGGGAGGATTATAGAAGACTCAATTAGGTTGTCACCCTTACGATCTACCCCACGACCCAACATACAATGGGCATCCAAGAAATAACTTATATCTAAGCACCATGCTTACATATAACTTACGACTTAACCCCTCGAGAATAAAGCTAAGTTGTCCACGATCTCATGCATACGATAATCAATAACTAGCACAACATCAAATATCAAACTAGAATATACTAAGAACATAGCAATAGATAATATAATAAAGTAAAGCATAATCATAATGAGAACTCGGATAAAATGTATTACCGAATCTCCAAATATAATAGATCCAAAAATCCTGAGCCAACGCTTTGAACTCTTCCTTAAATATAATAGATTGTCTACTACTCTAATCTCTGAAGAACTAGAGCTCTAATATTCTAATCTCTGGAAACCCTAGTACTAATCTCTCTTTTTAATTACAATGGTCTGAATAATAATGAATTAGGGTTTCGTGGATGAGCTCCCTTTTCTTTTATAGCCTCCTCAAATGAATCTCACCCTCGGATCAAACCGAATTTTGATTGGACGACCAAGATTTACTCCATAAGTCGGCCAAGATCTACTCCATACGTCAGTTGTGGGAAGCTTCCAGAAGCTAGACACGTGGATCCCTAGGGGGGAGGTGTCGCGCAGCCCCATGTATGGTGCTGCCCGGCCCCACCTGGTGGAGTCTGGGTTGGCCTTCGCAAGCTTCTTTCTTTATTGGTTTATGTCCTTGAAATTTATATTAATGCCCTAGATTCGGTCCTTTTTTTTCTCGCTTTCTCATTTTCTCTTCTTTTTAACTCTGCTTTCCGGTATTTCTAGATTCTTCCCAAAAATAATGTATGCACCAAAACTCATGGAAATCATTAGCAATAATAATATTTATCTAGCATTGATTCTCAGTTGATGGTATAAAACATATATAAAATTAGTCAATAACTACCATCAACAACCACCTAATAGCAATTCTAAGATTTACAATCTCTAATTCACATAATTGCTATGCCACTACTTACCAACTAGGTGAGCAAGCTAAGATACACTACACAAGACTAGCAAGCTACTCAACTAGCAAACTACACAAGCACAATATATATATATATATCCAAGTAAAGCAAGAGGTGTGAGCTAGGCATACCGACACATCGAGGCAAGTCAATCCGCCACCTAAGATGATGAACAATATGAACACGATGAAGCCAATCACCGTGAGACAATTAAACACAAGGTGGAGCACTTGATTTGTTCACCGGAGTTCACTTGAGCACCCTCAAGCTAATCTTCGCCAGTTGTGTCGACCGTCTCAACGGTGGATCAAGATGGCACACTCGCCTTGCCTCAGTAGGCACTCTTGATAGCACGCAATTGAGGGGTAACTCAACAACATATGTAATGTATTACAAGATCAATTTGGCGATCCCACCGGGAAGATCACAAACCCCTCACAAATCACCGGGAGGTGGGCAAGAACAATCTCCTTCTCTTCCAAACGCCTCCAACAATCATCGAGCCAGTCTAGGAGTGGTGGGCTCCAAGAGTAACAAGAAACCACCGGCTACAACGATCTTCAAGTGCCTCTAGAAGCAACACTCACAAGCAATGCACTTGAATCTCACCCAATGTCTCAAAGATGTGCTCACAAGAAAATGGGAGAGAGTGGAGTGGATGGGGCTCAGCTCAAAGTGTGTTAGAATGAATCAAATGACCAAGAGAGAGAGAGAGAGAGAGAGAGAGAGCCCAAGCCAGCCACCCATCTATTTATAGAGGAGAGCTAAAAACTATCCATTTTCCTCTAAAAACGCATGCGTCGGGACGCTAAAGAGAGAGCGCGCCGGACACTACTAGCCGTTTGAAAACTTGCCATTGCCGCGCTCATCAACAAGCGTCAGACGCGTGTCGCAGAATCCGGGGTGGGTGTTAACCCGCGCCACCGCCGGACGCTGGCCGCCAGAGCACCAGACATTGCCACGGCGTTAGACGCTTCACAACGTTGCACAGGGCCTTGCTAGAGTCAATACGCGATGGACATTGAGGCTTCTCCATGAGGCATCAGACACGCCCGCACGCCGAACACGCTTAGTCACTTTGCCAAAAAGCCACAAGAACACACCAACGCCCGACGGCTCCGTGAGCGGCATCCGGCGCGTAAAACCACTTTTACAGCCCCATCGTCGCCGCTAACTTCTCCACCATGCTACTGAACAAGTATACCAACTTGAGAACAAGAGTTATCCACAAATTTGCATCCGGTGCAATAGAAAATAGGCGGTAGCCAAACCCATCTCAACCCTACAAACACCACTTTGCCTTTGCAAATGTCCCAACACCACCACGTGTACATCATCATGTGCTCATGTGTTAGCATTTTTCACAATCATTTTGAAAGGTTTGGTTAGCCCTCTAGGTTAGAATGCATGCATATGATGTTGAACCAAGAGGAACATGAGGATCAATGTTTCCGACATTTTCCCCTCTTGATAGTCCGGCTATCGATCCTAAACCACTCACACCCTCTATGGTGTCTTGAGTGTGAAATCAAAATGGCCCTATTGTTATACCTTCTCGTTGAGCCCATTTTGATCACCTCGATCTCAAATCCACGCCAAACATGTACTTGATCATCTTTTGGATCACCGCAATCCATGCACCATGACCGTCATGCTCCACACTTAGCATAGAGAGATTAGTCCTAGGATGTCATCAATTAGCCAAAACCAAACTAGAGATCTTCACGCTCACAAGCTCTTCTTCGGAGCTCTGCACAATCTCCTTGTCTGCTTTGATGGAGCCACAATCCACCAAGCCGTCTAGGTGATGGAAATCACCAAAAGTAACTAGAAATCCCCAATCACAAATATTTCCTAGTGCCACAAAATGCAAATATCGAAATACATACACTAGGTCTCCCAACCTCTCTCATGAATTAGCATCAAGCTTAGAGAGGGGGGAGAAGGGGAGGAGGTGGATCTTCAACCTCTCAACATTGCCCACATATAGCACTCGATCTTCTCTCAAGATTTGACACATAGCAATAGAGAGAAGAGAGAGAAGAGAAGAAGTACCCTAGCTCACCAAGAGCAAGAATTGGAGAATTGGCGGGGAGAAAGGAAGGGACATGTCTCTGCTTTATCCCTTCGCAGCAGCAGCATGGCCCCAGGCATGGGACCCAGATGCACACACGACCCCACTCCTTCCCTGTCCAACAGAAACACAGCCACAACGAACACAAACAACATCACGCGCCCCTCAATTCCTTCTCATGCAAGCGATGGCACTTGAATGTGGTTTTTCGGCCCGTGCGTGGTGAGCAGCTACTATCTTGGCCCGTGCGTGGTTTTTCTACCTCGTGACCAGCACCATCTGCTCACCCAAGTGTTGGCCAGTCAAGCAAAGGAGCCTCTACCGCCGCTTGCCCTCGCACCTGCCTCCACCACCTCCCCACTGCCCAGTGCCCCCACCCCGCCACCGTCGAGCTAGGTATTTACCACAGCTCCATGGCCCCGGGCGGTGCTCGCTGAAACCAAGCTCGGGCGGCGGTGTCACTTCTCCCCCTCCCCTCTCCCCGTGGCCTTGCCCTCTCTTGCTCCGTCTAGGCATGGACAAGCGGCGGTGAAAATCCACCATGGCCGACGAGCTTTGAGCTCCGGCCATGGCGCCAGCCCCCCCCCCCGGCCTCCCGGCCACCGCAAGCACCGCTAGGGCCGCTAAGCCGCGGCCTCCTTCCCCACCGCCGGGCCGGCCTGCCTCCTTCCGGCCGGCCGCCCCTTTTATATCCATGGAGAACATGAACAGCAGAAGATGAAGGCTAGAGAAGATGAACATGAGAAGGTTCATTCTCACCCACACATGTTGCTACTGTTCCCAATAATGAAGGAGAGAGAAACAATGAATAATATGAATGGAGAGAGAATCCTGTCATAGATCTCGATACATCTTTTAATGGTCACGATAGTATGTGCCCATCATATAGATGCCACGATACATTTTCAAAGCTGACAGGCAGGCCCAAGCAGCACATGCATTTGGCCTCCAAGTCAAATGAGCGGTGCAGGTGCTCCACGCACATGCACCACACCACCACTAGCGCCTTTGGCAATCTCAAATTGGCATGGGCCCCAAGAGGCAGTGCTGCATGGGAAAGTAAATTTTTACATTTTGCCAGCTTTTGAAAATATTTTTTTTTTTACAAATGGGCCTCCTGTGAAACATTTGCTGAAAATAGACCAAAAGCCCGACATGTTAGGACTCCACGCTGAGGTATGCTGCTCGGTGCAAGTTGACAAGATGCCGAGGTCTTGCCACGCCGGTGGAGACCCCGTCACCGCAGCCACCATAGCTCGTGGGCCAAGAAGGGTCGGCAAAGTGTTAGACCACGCCGAGTCTTAGACCTCAGCGTGGACCGATTCAATACCAAGTTGTTGGCACGCAGCCCACTTGGCCCAATTTTTCCTTAGGGCCCAAGATCTTAGTGCGGGGTTAGTTAACACCAAGCCACAGAGCCTCAATGTTTCTCGACTCGACACCAAGGTCTGGTCACATATGTCACGACGCGGCCCCTTTCTTCTTCCTCCCTCCATTCTTTCCTCTCTGTTCGGCGCACATGGCTTCTCCCTCTGTCCCCCACAAACCCTAACCATGAAATGCTCGTGTAAGGCGGTAGTCGGATCTCACCTCCCAACACTTCCCCGAGGTAATGGTCCCTCCCCTCCTCCAATCATGCATGCGTGTAGATGTCCTCGCCTTGTCTCAAATCATATGGAACCTTGGGTATATGGTGGTGTTGCATATTTGTATTTGGCTTTACAGGAATGTTTGGCTTTGTTTGATTGTGTTCGTTGTTCCACCTATGTTTTATGTGATGAACTTGTTGATTTAGGGCTAGGTTGGATTGGAGCTGTTAGTTGGTCACCTGGGTTTAGGGTTCACTTTAGGTACCATTATAATGTAGTGGCTCCAATAATAGTTTGTATACATTTTATTTAGTCCGTAGTCCAAAGATTGCTAGCTAGCTCCAATAATTATTTGAATGGTACATATATATGGGAGTATTTTGCTTATTAGTACTTACTAGAAGCAATGTGCAACCGTGTCTGGATGTCTAGACTACAAAACACAAAACACAGGTCGGCCTTCCACAGTCACAATTAGGTACTAGAAGGTCAGGAGGTACAAATCGGCACGATGACCCCTTTTTCCCCACAAATGTTTCCGATAAGAATCTATCATCTAACAAAGACTATTGTAAGTTAACTAGACTACAGAACACAAAGGAATGAAAAAATCAACCTAACACCAATGCAACTTAAATTATAGTAACCCTAAGTAACTCAGCAATGAACCAACTTTATTATACCACAATTAATATGCAATGTCATCCTACAATCAATTCCACATACATCTAGGAAAATCACATCTACCAATGGACCTAGGGTTCTTGAACTAAACAAACAATGCAAGTAAATCTAGGCAGATACACTACTACAAAATTTTTTATTGCGTACTGACACCCCCAAACTTTGCTGTGACGGGAATACACTTTTGCGAAGGCCCAACACGGTTAATACCTCTCATTAACGGTGGCGGCGCTTTTTATTTACCGTGGCGGGCACGTTTGTCCGTCATGGAAAACCTATTTTCCGTGGCAGGCAATTTAACGTGCCCGTCACACAAAATGCAAAGGCCCAATAGCCCAAGGCGAGGCCCGATAATCGCCAAGCAGATAAACATAGAAGTTAGGAGCTCAGCCCACTCTATTCCCACTTCTCCGAAAGCGCCGCTCACTCATCCTCGCTCATGGTCTCCCACAGCGCGAGCAACGCCCCTTCCCCACCCACCACGGTTGCGGCCCTGTCCCTCCCCGTCGGCCGACGCCGGCCCTCGGCACTACGGCATCCAAGACCGCATGGTGGATCCGACGACGGGCGAGGTCCACCGTGATGGATCTGGCAAGACGATGCAGCAGCAAGGTAAGGCACCAGCGCCTCTCACTTCGGCGCCGGGCAGCCCCAACACCGCAGCATCGGCGACATCGACTCGGCCGCTCAAATGGCTGATACCGAGGAAATGACCGGCGATGCAATGCTGGTCTGTGGCTTCAACCGTGATGAGTCGTTCTCATGGGGTCACAAGTGCAAGCACCTGTTCGACATCACCGTCTTCAACAACTAAAATGACAACAAGGAGGGCGCCACCTTGAAGTCGCCTCTCGCCTGACGGCACCGACCTCGGGGTCCTGCTCGGGGACCCCAACTCCCCGGTACGTGGTGCACATTCTCTCTACCTCATTGGTGTGATCTCAGGCACAAGAGTCAGCATCGTCATCGACTTAGGCGCAACACACAACTACATCGACCCTCGTGTGGTGGCCATAGCAGGACTATGCACACAGCTAGTGCGGGTGATGATCACCGCAAGCACCGGCGCTACCTAGACTTGCCGGGCGGCCACCTACGAGGTCCCGCTCCACATCGACGCGGACGTCTTCGACATCGACGCCTACGTGCTGCACGTCGGCAACGACATTGACGTCATCCTCGGCATGCCCTCGCTAGCAAGACTAGGAAGGGTGACATGAGACTTAGCCTCCCATGAGCTGGAGTACTACGCAACGGGCATGCCAGGGCGTTCGTGCGAGCACCCCTGCCATGTGGCGATGTGGGGCGCCCATGCCTGGCCTCCTCTCGGGCGGGCCTCTTCGCCGACATTCGGGACTTCACACCATGGCTGGGCAAACACCCACGGCACGCCCGGCACCTTGGACCTCTACGGCACATCTACCCGGCGTCTTCGTTCAACTCGTCGAGGCGACAATCGAGGAGCAGCACCTGCGGCGGATCGCCCTAGACATCACCACGGGTACCGCAGCTCCGGTTTGGACACTGGAGGACGGCTTCCTCCTCTTCGATGGTCGCTTCTACCTCCTAGCTTCCTCACCGCTACTGCGGACCTGCTGGGCGCTTGCTTCGGGGAGGGGTTCACCGGATGAACTACCTCGCCTGGCGCCAGACGCGCGCCTCCGGCGACTTGTCGTACCAACGGCGATACTCCTCAACGGCATGTGGCCATGGCGGCACCACGTGAGACCTGCTCGTGTCGTCTTCCTCGACGGCATGGATCATCTGTTCCTCACCATCGACAATGTCTACATCAACTACAACATAGAAGAAGGAACACACTAGCTCTCTCCCTCCATGTTCGACATCGGCTCCTTCATGTACGGTACGATGCTGAACCTGGCTGCATCACCTCCGACGCGCACCGACATCACCATCTAGCGCCTCATGCCCCTCTTCGCCGAGGACGGGGTTCCAAGGGAGGTTTTGCTCGCAGCTCGTCACCAGATTGCGGCACAGCGAGGACGCGTGTCATCTACCAAGTACATCTACCATGGCTACATCGGCAACCCCATTACCTCCTGGAGTTCACAACACTACGCACTCGGGAGAATATAATTCTGAGGAACCCATCGCATGGAAAATTGGTTCCGCAGGTCGAGCTCATCATGCCGATACCCCCTGATCTCCCTCCGTGTCTCATTGAATGGACCGCAATCCAGCGTGAGGACATGCTAGTCGAGAAGGGGGGAGCTGTCACATGCTAGGAGTTAGGGCCCAGGGGGGGCAGGCCCAAGAGGCCCGTGAGGAGCCGGCGGGCGCCCGCCAAGAGGGCGCGCGCAAGCTTGCCCGCCGCTGCCGCCACCTTCCCGCGACTTCTTCGAATTAATGCAACAATAAAGTAAGAGTTTGGCTAGGATTATCTTTAGGCGATTTGGTGTGCAAGAGATATTCCAACTCTATAGGGAAATCTCTTATTAGGCAATAAATAGGATTGCTTGTAAAAGGATTCCAATTTATAAGGAAACCTTTAGAGATTGCTTGGATTACAAGTCTCATAGGAGGGCTATATAAGTAGGGGGTCTGTAATCTCTTAGGGCAAGCAATAAAGATCAAATTTCCTTCCTCGCCTCTCTGCCGCCGCCGCCAAGGCATCGCCGCCGACCACCGCCGCCGTCGCGCCCCCCTCGCGGGCTCGCCTGCCATGTGTCACACCGGTAACATCCGGTTTGTGACAACCACCATGGTTAATATTTTGCAAGTGCTTTGCAAAAGATTTAATGTAGTAGTTCACCTCTAAAAATCATTTTATGTAGCAGCTAGTAGTGCTCTATGCTTCTGTTTTCTAATATATGGACGCCTAGCCTTTTACACCAACACGGTATTGCTCAAAAATAACATTTATTTAAGTGAGTTTTATGTTATCGTAGTTTTTAAAAATAAATAATTTTAGGATGAATTATATATTCTATGAGTAGTGTAGACAGATATCAAATTGGACATGCATACAAAATCTAGCTGATCAGACAAATTAGCTACATGTTTTCTTCTGAAATTGAATCTTATTTGGTTTCCTTCATAGGTATATCCTCTTGATTGATGATATATGGTCTGTAGAAACATGGGAGAACATTAGAAATTGGTTGCCAACAACAGAAGGAACGCGCAGTAAAGTAATTGTGACTACTAGATTTACAGCTGTTGGTGCAGCATGCTCAGGGAGTGATTATCTGCATACCATTGATGTTCTTCGTGGTTATAAGCCCAAAAAACTATTTGATCACGCTGTTTCTGAATCCCGAAGCACAATAGTACGGAGTGAACCATGGACAACAAGATCTCAAGCTATTGGTACGGAGTGCTCCAAAGGAGATGGAACTGATAATCTGCATTCCTATATTATTGGTGTGGATGCCAATGATCAACAAATTGATCTTGTCTCTGATCCACAGAGCAGCAACGGTGACAAGAAAGGAAAGGTCCATGAGGAAGGATGGAAATATTGTGGAGGGCTGCCTTTGGCCATAGTAACCATGGCTGGCCTTGTTTCTTGCAACGACCAATCCAAAACCAATGAACATTATAGTAAACTTAACAAACTATTTCCAGAGCATGGGGCTTGCCTTACCCTGGATGATGTCACAAAGATACTCGATTATTGCTTCAATGATTTGCCTTCAGATCGCAAGACCTGCTCATTGTACCTGAGCATATTTCCCAAGGGTTCCAAAATTAGTAAGAAGCGTCTGACCAGGAGATGGATATCTGAATGTTTTGTCACTGAGAAACAAGGGAAGAGTGCGGAGGAAGTTGCAGAAATATACTTTAATCAACTCATAAGAAGGAAGATAATACGTCCTGTGGATCACAGCAGCAATGGAAATGTAAAATCCTTTAAAGTTCATGACATGATTCTTGAGTATATCGTGTCCAAGTCAAGCGAAGAGAACTTTATTACTGTTGTTGGTGGCCATTGGATGATGCCAACTCCTAGCAACAAAGTCCGTCGACTATCCATGCAAGGTACTGGTTACAAGCATGGAAATTCAACAAAAGGCATTAACTTGTCCCAGGTGCGGTCACTTTCAGTGTTTGGAAGCCAAAACCAACGACTTCCTTTCCGTTCATTCAACAATGGAATTATTCAAGTGTTGGATCTCGAGGGATGGAAGGGTATTATGACAGATAAATGTCTGCATGACATATGTGAAATGCTTGCCCTCAAGTATTTGAGCCTCCGAGGAACAGAGGTTGTTAAGATTCCATCCACGATTGGGAAGCTCGTGTATCTGGAAACTCTTGACATAAGGGAGACGGGAGTTGAGGTGCTTCCCAGAACGTTTGGCCAGCTCAAACGTCTTCGTAGCTTGCTTGGTGGGAGTAAAATCCCAAAGAAGGCGTTGAAGTTGCCACTTGAGAGGAACAAGGAGCCAATGAAAGCACTTGAAGTACTTTCAGGGATTGAGATCAGTAAGGACTCAACAGCTGTAGCAAGCCTTCATAAAATGACAAGGCTAAAAAAGCTTGCCATTTACAGGCTCAATATACAGGAGGGTGGTAAATTCTTCGAACAATTGCGCTCCCATATTGATTATCTCTGTAACTGCGCTCTGCAGACTCTGGCAATCAATGATGAGGACTCTGGCTTCATCAACTCACTGGACTCCATGTCCGCTCCTCCAAGGTACCTCATTGGGCTAGAGCTATCTGGCAAGATGGAGAACCTCCCAAAGTGGATCAAAGATCTCAGTAATCTCTACAAGCTGACACTTTCTGTGACAGTTCTTCGGACCAGTACTTTCGAGTTCATCAAGGACCTGCCCAAGCTATTCAGTCTCACATTTACACTCACTGCAGATAAGGATGATCGGGACATAGTGGACATCCTTGAGGAAAATAAACTGCTTACGGACCGGGAGATAAATGTTCCACCTGAAGGATTCAAGAGTTTAAAGCTACTTCAGTTCTTTGCAACTATGGTGCCAAGGCTGAGCTTTGCAGTTACAGGGGAAGACGTAATGCCAGCACTAGAGAGGATTGATATGCGGTTTCAATCCTTCGAAGGGATATATGGCATTGAGACTCTTAAAAGTCTGAAAGAGTTGCATCTTAGTGTTGGTAATCAAGCAGATGAAGTAACCAAGTTCTTGGTAGAAGAATTGAAGGACAGACCCAAGTTATTGGCAGAAGAATTGAAGGACAGGCCAGAGTATTTACAAGAATATTTGAGCAAGTGGCCAAAAATAATCAGTGACTGAAGATGTTCGAGGATGCCATTGTCTTTCCGTTCAGGTGCATCGTCTGGTACTATATTCTTATGCGGAGCCTATTTCTGTTCATCTACTCCAGCTTTTCACCATCGCTCTGTTTATTCATTTTCGTTTCATAGTTTGAGTCTGTTGGTCTGTCTTTCCCTTTCAGTTTGGAGAGTTTCAATTTCATCAGTTTCATCAGTCGAGTTCTTGTAAGCCTGATGCATGCGATTAGTTCATGCAGAGGCAGCTCCTTGTAAGTTTCCTTTATATTGCAAGATAAACAACTGAAAACGCTGCCGGTTGACAGCACCAAAAACACCGAGTTCATCAAGCTTTTCTGAGTGCGTCGTTTCTAGTACACCTGCGGCGAATCGCTTTCCCTCGATGCTGCCGCCGGGTATCACAGTTGCCCAGGGTGCGCGGAGACCGGCCATCCTGCGTTCGAACCTCCATAGACGACAGGTTGGCCATGGTGGTGAAGACTGAAGCCACGGCGAGGCAGTTGCGGAAGAATGTTGTCTGAGCACCTAGCTTTATATATGAAGAGTACTCATATATGAACTACGGCTATCAAGAAAAAGGCTAAACCAATTTAGAGCAAGTATAATAGGCTTACATCAGCCGGCGAAACAGCACTCCACATCAGCATCGATCCCAGGTGGAGGAGCGAGAAAGGTCGCACGGGCGTCTCGCGAGTCGCTCGTTTCTGGCCGCAGAACCGAGACGGAACTTGAATATGCAACTCTGATTGGCCTCGCATGCAGCGCATGTAGATCGGATTGGCTCTGCCTCGCGTCATACCAAGGAAGTGCATTAATTGAACATGGCCCCCACCACTATCGCTGCATGGCTGAGTATGAGGTGGCACACGAGTCGCCAGCGAGCGGGCGGCTTTATTAGTCTTGCTCTTATGGTAAAGCTAGCTGGTATATACACACACACAGGGCAAACCAATAGAGTACTAATTTAATTTATTGGCACACCAGTAGCAGCACGGCATCACCGCATAATGTAGAGGTATAGAGCTGCAGGGCATACAGTCCACGGTCCCCAACAAACACACGTTACACACCCAAACGCCAAAATGCCGGCATCTTCAACACAGCATCTTCACCTCGGACGCGAACCGGTCCATGGCCGTCCTTGGCAGAGCGACCGGCACCGCGATGGCGTCCTCACCGTCGCCGTTCGTGGACGGCGACGATGAAGCTCAACACGAACAACGCACCCGCGGGGCCGCCATACACGGGCTTTCCCCACCCAAAGTCCACGTGGCGGAACCCCGCGTGCCGGTTGTCGGACACGAACAGCGACCCCCGCGGTGGCCATCGCCGCCGGTACACGCCGCGCGTTCCTGTAGTAGCCCGCGGGCAGGCCCAGGTCGCGCACGCCTCGGACGCTGGCCGCGATCACCAGGCGCGCGTCCTCGTCTGCCGGGATCTCCAGCGCCGCCGTCGGGCGCGCCAGATGAACGCCGCGAGCGCCTCGAAGGTCGTGGCCTTGGTCTTGCTGCCTCTCCGCTGCGCCGCCAAGAGGGCCCTCTTTATCGCGGCGACGTGGTCCGGGCCGAAGGTGAAGGTCCGGATCACCATGTCGCCCGGCGGTGGAAACGACGACGGCGGCGCATGCACCGGGTCGTACTCGTGGTGAGCGAACGATGGCCTTGGTGGGCTGCGAGCGTCCAGGATCTCGCGGGACCACACGCACGGGCTTGACGACGCCGCACATGAACTGCACGATGCCCGCGACATATCATAAGGTGTGGTTCAGTCGGACATAGTAGAAAGCTTAGCATGCTCCCATCTTTCACACTTTGGGATGCCCGCGAACAGTGATGATGTGGGTGCCTTTGGGATAAAAGTTAAAAAATCTGCTACAAATTTAGGTGGAAGCAAGTCTGAAACACTTGTCTGTGGACTCGAAAACTGACCTTGTACCCCGATTTCCCTTGGTACCTTTCACCCTTTTTTTAGAAGGTAAGTACCTTCCACACTTTTATACCAGTCAAATGTAAAGTCCCTGCTGTTCTGAAACATGACTGATGGAGGCAAATGCAACAAGAGCGGAACCGTCTGGGCTTCGATGGGAGCAGGCCCGTGCGAGCGCGTGCAGATTTCCTAATCTCCTTGTATTTGGGTAGCTCTGTGGTCCCATGACCATGATTCTTCAGCAGCAGCAGCTCCCCACACAAATTTCTTCAGTGCCCCGATGATCTCCCAGGGCAGAGTCCGAGTCTCTAAATGATCCAGGTAACCGTCTGATGTTTGCGCTCGTCACGGACAGGTATATAAGATAGATCACAACAGATGGCGCAGGACAATAGATTCAGCTGTTAAGAGTACAAATCTTTACAATAAACTCAAGACTAGGCAATAGGTTTGGCAAATCCCTCCATAATGCACACCGCACTATATGTTCCACTTTACAGGCACTACCTGATTATTGAAGGAATACATGACATGTATATAGAACAAGGTGATAAAGCTCTTTATTGTAATTGTAACTCAAGTCTGATTCTTCAATTTCTGCAGTGTAACCTCTGTGATCTCCCAGGGAAGGGCTCTAGCTAGCGAGCTCTTTCGCCCCACCCAACTCACCCAAAATCCTCCTTTCGTTCATCACAAGGCTAAACATAACAGCCGCAGTGGAAGACAGATAGATGGTTGCAAATGATATTTGAGAGAGGGTAAAAGGTAAACCCATGATCTCCACCAGTTTATGGATTATTACTGTGCTTTAATATTTTAAAACCAAGTCTCTATTTGTTAAATCAGAACAAGCAACTAATTGGCACTCATTATATGGCCCTCGGAGCAGAGCGTTTCACAGCCCCCCTTTCTCTGCTCTGCTCTGTTTACGACATCATTATTAGCCTGCTCGGGCTTGAAAACCTTTTGTTCTTTTGCAAATTCTCAGATAAAAAGGATCATGAAAACACACATACAGTATATAATAGATATCAAAAATAATGTATGACACCGGATGATAAATTCACGTTTATAGTACAAATCTTTACAATAAGTTGAAGACTCAGAATTAAGAAAAACACAACATAGTTTGGTTTAGCAAATCACTCCATAATGCACACCACACAATAAGTTCCAGTATGCAGGCACTGCCTGATTATTGATTGAATACAAGAGATGTACTAATAATAAATTAATAATGACGGCCAACACGGCGGCAGGGTAAAGCAACGACTCAACCAGGAAATCAAATGTAGTGTCAAATGGCATAGGACAGATATTTAGAAAGCTCAGCAAAGATCGATGGAGAATGAGGTTCGTGATGACGTCGTTGATGCCTTTAGAAACTCCGCTCCATGTAGCGTCAAGGTCCAGGTCGTAAGTAATGATCAGGCCTGCCAATAGAATGGAAGGAAGCAGGAGGTTATTACTATTAGTAAAATATAAAATATAATACATTATTATTATTATCAGTAAAATAAAATGCTACGTACCTACTCTGCCAATACCACTGTATTTTACATGTGTTGTGAAGAAGAAGATTGATTAAGCTTGGATCTCCTTGATCTCTTGGGCCCCACCGCTGCTGCAAGCTTCGTCATTGCGATCTTGAGAACTTTGTGTAGTACTGTTCTCTGGAAAAAGTCTCATCATCCTTGCCTGGCACTTCAAGTGTAATCTCGTTGGGATGCTCCCTGGCTTCTTTCCTCATGACGTCAATCGCGGCGCTGATGCACGGGTTGTCTGCTCGATACCATTCGTTGCATCGGAAGACGACCCATTTGAGGTTCATGAGGTGCTTGATACCCATAGGGTGGTCTGTATTTTGTGGGCCACCGTAGAACTGGAACTCGAATAGAAGCCACCACAGCCTCAGCATAGCTCCTTCCTGGAAGGTAATCCGCGGCACTCGGCTGTCAACAGTGAGGTACTCGAGCTTTGCGAACCCTCTGCTGCTAATGGCTACCGGCTTTCTGGGAACGGCTTCGAACCTTAGCGTCAGTTCGCTCAGATGGGGCATCTCCCGTAGAATGTTGAGATCCTGCTCCTCTAGTTTGCAGATCGTGATCTTCAACTTGGAAATATTGTTAAAGTGCTCTTTGATCCACTGTGGAATGTGCACGTGCTTGGTGCTGATGATTAGTCCGCCATCACCACTGTCTCTCTCCCAAGTTTTTGAAAAGGTCAGGATCTCCCCGACTAACAATGACACCAGATGACTATTCTTCCAAACTCGCCGGACGCACATGGGCACCCCCTCTAATTTTGAAATCTGACCAGTTTCAAAGGGCAGTGTCCCGAAATCCATGTGTAGATTCTTCAGTTTCTTTAGTCCCCCGATTTCCCGTGGTATCTTCTTCACATTCGAGTGAAACAAATCTAGAGCCTCCAAATGCTGCAGTTTCCCAATATCCTGAGGTAGCTTTGTGATTGTACTCACTCCACCCAAATTTAGAATCTGCAACCGCTGGAGATTCCCGATCTCACGGGGCAGTTCTGTGATCTCTGTTCCATGCAGGTTCAGCGTCTCCAAATGCTGCAGTTTCCCGATCTCACGGGGCAGCTCTGTAATCCCTGTGTTCCATCTCAGGTCCAGATTCTTCAGCTGCTGCAGTTCCCCAATGTCCCTAGGTATCCCTGACAATGCTTTGTTGGAACTCATGTCTAGAGTCTTCAGTTTCTTCAGTGTCCCGATGATCCCCCAAGCCTCGGCTTTGATTTCTGATCCACGAATGATCTATGTTGCAGGTTCCCCATCTCCCTAGGCAGCTCTGCGAGCTCTTCGTTCCAACTCAAGTCCAGAGTCTTCAATTGCTTGAGATCACCGATCTCAGGAGGTAATCTTGTGATCTTTGTAAGAGTCACTTCCAAAGTCTCCAAACACTGCAGCCTAGCTATCTCTGTTGGGATCTCAGTAATCCCCGTGCGTACTGACACTAGCAGGTGCCTCAGACGACGGTGCAGCTCACATATATCCTTAAGATGTTGATTCTTAAGAATCCCATCGCGTTGAACATCCAACACTCGCAGATTTTTCAAATCCTTGTAGGGTACCCTCTCGGCATCTTCAAAAACAACAAGGGACCGAATAAGATGCCAATCTATTCCTGGCAAGGTTTCCACTGCTGCATCACTTCTTGCTGGCCAATAGTCAATACATAGCCGACCAACTAGAGAGGATGGAACGCCATCAGAAGTGCAAGTGATGAAATTGTCTTCTCGCAACTTCCATTTAAGGTAATTTCGCATCATGGGGTGCATTATGTAATTTCCAGTAAAGGAACTCATTTGAAACAATCCCCTGCTGACAAGCTCCTCAAAGTAATCTTTTTGCTACCTCTTGCTTGCGAACAAAACCTTGAGCGATCCATCTCCTGACCAAATGGTCCCTTTCAATACAGAAAGTTACAACCACCTCAGGATATATGCTGCAGTACAACAGGCAGGTCTTCAACATATAATGAGGAAGATCCTTATAGCCAAGCTCCAAACTCTCTACCAATGGTTCAAACCCTGGAGTCTTCTGAATCCCATTTCCCTTAATTTGCTCCTCAATCCTGTCTTGCAGACCAAGTGTGTTTAGTACACACAGTCCTTCTCGTTGTTCCAAACACTCTCGTTCCTTTGCCAATGCTGAAAACATACAAGCCACTGCTAACGGCATATCACAACACATTTTCACAATCGGGTGGTCATGGGCAAAATCTTCTCCAACCATGTCAGCATTCATATCAATCATTTCCTTACTGAAGGCTGGTTTCGTCCAATGACGACTATGCTCAAGTTTGTACACCAAGGCATCAAAATCTTCACGCCACTTCTCAGTTATAGACTTGACACGACTCGTCGTGACAATTCTACTGCCCCGATTATTATCTGGAAGCGACTTCTTGATGATTTCCCATTCCCCGTAATGCCATATATCGTCGATTATAACCAAGTACCTGTAAAAGTGTGACGCGACAATATTGTCAATTATACTTATGCAATTATTATTCGGCGATAAGTGCCAAAGGCTCCACGGACCAGATGGCCAGGAGGTCTGGTCGGCACCCTGGCGTGCAGGGTTCGGGCCCCCGCGTGAGTGCTCTTTCGCCTACCACAGGTTAAAAAAGTCCATCGCCTATCCCACGGCCCAAAGCACATGTATGTGGACCGGCCCTTTCAACAGGTAAAGGGCTCCTGTGTGTGGGTGAGGCATGGGGTTCGGGGATTGGTAACGGCCCCTGTTTATGGGTGGGGCATGGAGCTCGGGGATTTTATGGGGCTTAGGTGAGAGTCCTCTACTTAAGCACAATAGCTCGGCGCCCCCTCCCCTGCCCCGCAATATCCTAACTTTTAAAACATGACAAAATATCTCCCTTAACCATTTCAAAGTGCTTTTTTAGGTAGTTTCGCTACATGGAAGCAGGCCCACCTATCATTTGATCTCCGTTTCTCTTGTATAAAAAAGCATGTAATTTTTTCATATGAAGTCGTATGAATACACTTATTTAAACTAACAAATATACAAACTTATTTAAAATAACGACTTACAAAATTATATTGTCATGGAGTATAGATATAATTTGAAGTGAATTGTTGGGACATGGCCCCAGTCGGCAGGCGGAGGTGTCCTGAACAGCCAGGATACTCAGAAACCATCGCTAACAGTTCGCCTTATGTTCCCATTTTTTCTACCCGTGTTTCGTAAAAGCGATTCGACGCGGAGGACCTCCGCCACCAGGATAGGCGGAGGCCCCTCCTACCGCGCCAAGGTGCTTGGAGGTCGCCACCTCCGCGAGGAACCAGGGTCGGCACCTCGGGTGGCGGAGGTGGCGTGCTCCTCGCTCTCCTTCCCGTCCTCGGAAGATGTCTCGGGAGATCCGGGAGACCGGGCTCAAGCAAGGCGAGGACCCGTCCTGTTGAGGGCGGCGTGAGGAGAAAAAGTACGAGAAGACCCCAGCCCTGCTGACCGAACGGGGAATATACCAGGAATATCGAAGGGCAAATTTATAATCTTGTATTCCTAGGTTATTGTAAAACTATAAATAGGGGGCAACCTCCCCTTTGGATGGTTGGTGAATACCGATTATGTCATTTATTATTGAGTACCTTTACACCTGAGTTCCACTTTGCCTATTTCTCCCAGAGAGCCTCGCCCTAGGCGGGAGACCCTACCACTGTGTTGATCATACCAGTTTCAACATGAATTGTTAGTGCCTTTGATATTGATACGTGCCTTTTTAAGAGAAAATTTTCTAAGCTTGATACACTATTAAATAAATATTAGTACTAAGCTTGCTAAACTATTATAATAAATATTTATCCTAATATATAAAATAGCCGTATACATGTGTGTAATTTTAAATACCCGGTATAATTTATGTTTTTTGAATTATGTTTAGCTTATATATTAGTAGCATACTTTTGTTAATTTCTATAAAAGGAGACGAATAATTTAGATGGAAATTAAGTGTTAGCATCTTTTCGTAATGACGTGTGTGCCATAATATGGTATATGGATACAAACTTAATGGTTATTTTGCATTATCTTTCATAAATACTGAGATATCTACTTTATATAATAATTATGGGGTTCTTTTGGTAATGGAAGATATAGGTAATTTTGATATAAATTTATGGGGTTATTTTGAATTACATTTATGATGCTAGAGGTGTGCAATTTGGATGGGAAACCAACTGTTTACTTGATGTTTTTATATCAATAGAGGTCGATTAGTTTTTGTAAAATATAATAGTTCAAGTAGCAGTTATTGATGGTGATGGCTAGAGTAACCCAAATTAAATAGTAAAAAAAAATTTTTGATGGATGTGAGAATTTATAGAGTTTATCTTTTTCCCGTCACACGAGAATTAACATACAACATGATGTTCCACATTGGACCCTCTAATTATTATTAGTAACTAGCAAACGTGCCGTTGCAACACGGGTGAAACAATATTAATTATTCATGCCAAATTGACGACGGTAACGATATAATCCCTCCATATCACAAATAAATGGGCTTTACGATAGCAACATGGTCTCCAAATCACAACTTTGACTTCTCTTTTTATAAAAATAATTATTGGAAAATTATATATGTATATTTTTATGAAAGTAATTTTAAAGACAAATTTATTGATATGATTTCCATATTTCCAAACTCAACGACTTTAAAAAGTTATTCATGTTTTGTATTCTCAATATTTAACCCAAATCTTTTCCAAAAGAACTTCTAATTGTGATACGGAGGGAGTATGTCACACCCCAAGCGATGGGGCCTAGAGGGCCCAGCCCAGGGGCCTCACCGGCGGGCGCCCGGCACCGGCACGCGCACGCCCTCCAGCGCTGCCCTTCCGTGATTTCTTCGGTAATTAAGGTAAGAGTTTGGTTGGGATAAGATTAGGACTTTTGGATGTGAAGGGGATATTCCGCTCTATAAGAAAGTCTCTTATTAGGACAAGAATAAGGACTTGTTTGTAAAAGGTATTCCAATCTATAAGGAAACCTTTAGAGATTGCTTGAGATACAAGTCCCATAGGAGGGCTATATAAACAAGTAGGATGTAATCTTTTAGGGACAAGCAATAAAGAATATTTTCCCTACATCTTCCGCTCCAGCCGCCGCCCCAAGCCCTACCGTGTGCGCGACACCGCCCGTCCCCACCCTAATGCCGCCGTTGCCCCCGCCACGCCGCCACCCTTGGCGCCTCCGGTGGTCCCGTCACCCTGCCTCCTCAAGGCGATCACGGCGATTGGTATCCGGAGGTCACTTCAATCCACCCACCACCATGGACGCCGACTCAAAGAAGCTACCGGAATCGCCGCCAAGAAGTTCGACAAGATCACCACCCGCCTCGACACGCCGTTGATCAAGTCTCCATCCTCTCCAGTACCAATCCGGTAGAGGAACGTAAGCACAACGAGGTGGCAGCCCCGAGATTGGTATCAAGGCAGCCATGGAGGAGTCCGCCGCGCCTTCCTCAAGAATATCAAGGACAACTCCAAGACCGCCGATGAGCCCGAGCCGATGGCTAAGTTCGAGGCCAATTTGGCCGCCATCCTTGGCGCGCACCACGCCGGCCATGGCGCCCCAAGGTGGTGCCAAACCCCACCGCCGCCTCCCCTCTAGATCAATTCCTAGGACTCGCTCGTCGCTTGCACAAGCTGTCCTTCCCGATGTACGACGGCAGAGGGATCCTCGCCCAGCCGAACCACTAGGAGCAATTCTTCGAGGGCAAGGTACGCCAAAGAACCGAGCAAGTCTGGTATGCATCTTACCATCTCACAAGTGGAGCACAACAAGGGTACATGTGCCTATCCCGGATGAAGGCGGTGATAGATTGGGCATCCTTTGCCTAGTATGTCAACGAGCGCCGGACTAGCAACACGGGCGCAGAACCGCCGGGAGAACCGGCATCTCTCCGCAAGACCGGCACCGCCGAAGGGTCCACCGAGTTGTTCCTGGCACATGTGCCACGCAGCGTAGCAGCAACAAGTGAACATCTACACGACTGGATTGGGAGAGTCCTTGAAGACCGTCGTCGAGCTGTAGCATCCAAAGGACATGGAGACAACCATGTCGATCGGCAGGGCGTATGAATGTCGCCTCGCCATCCTCTATAACTCTGGCAAGACACCACTGCAGCGTGGAAGGGCGGCCCCAGGCACCAAATGCGCTCGTGACACCTGCGGCACCAAAGACCGCACACGCCAAAGAACACCACCATGGACATTCAAGCGTTGACACCGAGTAGATGACGTAACGACGCAAGGCCGGATGTGCTTCAACCGTGACAAGCCGTTCTCACGTGGTCACAAGTGCAAGCACCTCTTCGACATCACGGTCTTCAACAATTAACTACGATGACGACACTGACGGCGGCATCCTGGACAAAGTGCCGACCTCAGGGTACTCATCGGGGATCCAACTCCCTGATACATGGTATCCACTCTCTACCTCGTCACAGTGATTTGAGGCATCTACGTCAGCATCGTCGTTGACTCGGGCGCCTCACACAACTACATCGACCCTTGCGTGGTGGCCACAGCTGGACTCCACATGCAGCCAATGTGGGTGACCGTCACCGCTAGCACGGCACCACCTCGACATGCCCGGTAGCAGCCTACGATGTCCCAAATCCACATCGACACCAACATCTTCGACATCGACGCCTACGCCCTACACGTCGACAACGACATCGACATAATCCTCAGCATGCCATGGTTGGCAAGTCTGGGAAAGGTGACCTGAGACTTTGCGTCCAACAAGCTGGAGTTCTACCATCAGGGATAGGCCAAGACGTTCATGCAGGAACCACCCCCACGCGTCGACACCGGGGCGCCCAAGACCAGGCCGGTGCGGTCTATCCTCCCCACCAGCACACACATTTTCGCTACACGCCTCGGCAAGCGTCGAGACACACCAACGCCCTCGACCTCTATGACACATCCTCAGGTGTCTTTGTATAGCTATGTCAGGCGACACTTGAAGAGCAGCACCTGTAGCAGATAGCCCTCGACGTCACCACATGCGCTGCTCCGATGTGGACACTGGAAGACAACTTCCTCCTCTTTGATGGCCGCTTCTACCTCCCAGCCTCCTCACTGCTACTGTCGGACTTGCTGGACGCCCTGCTCCAAGGAGAGGTTCGCCGGACGAACTACCTCGCCCTCGGTGCCTACACAAAGACACGACGACGGCGGCCGCCCCTACAGCCATCCTCTCGGTGGGAGTGTACCACGGGCGCCACCACATGCGCACCGCACGCGTTGTTTTCCTCAACAACATGGGTCACCAATTCTTCAGCGTCGACAATGTCTACATCGACACGACACCGACGGGAGACACACAGCTCTCACGCAGTGTGTTGGACATCGACTCCTTCATGTACGGTACGATGCTCAACCTCGCTGCCTCTCCTCCAACATGCCGCGATGTCACAATCTGGCGCCTCATGCTCGTCTTCATCACGCCACCAACCCACGACCGCTTCATGTTCTTGGAGAATCCCCCTCGTGACATGCTTTATTAGCACCTTGAAGCCGAGATTCGAAGGGAGCTACTTCGCCCCGCCGAGAAAGCGCAACACCGCAAGAACGTGCGGTGCATCAATACATCTACCATGGCTACATCGGCAACTTTCACTACTTCATGGAGTACCATGGCTAGCCGCCGGACCTTCCCTTTGCTGGAGTGGACCCAGTGCATGGAGGATGGTGTGAAGATCTCTAGTTTGGTTTTGGCTAATTAGTGACATCCTTAGAACTAATCTCTCTATGCTAAGTGTTTGATTAAATTGGAGATTGGTCAAGCTAATGGTGGAGCATGGTGGTCATGGTGGATGGATTGAGGTGATCCAAATGATGATCAAGTGCTCATGTGGTGTGGAATTATGATCAAGGTGATTAAAATGGGTTCAAGGCTAAGGTATACCATTAGGGCCATTTTGATTCCACACTCAAGACACCATAGAGGGTGTGAGTGATTTAGGATTGATAGTTAGACTATAAAGAGGGCAAAACCTCGTGAACATCGATCCTCATTTGCCTAGAGAGCTAACTCAAAACCTTTCAAATTCATTGTGAAAATGCTAACACACGAGCATATGGAGATGTACACGTGGTGGGGTTAGCACATTTGCAAAGGTGGAGGAGTTAGCGGCGTTGACAAAGCTGCAAAACCTGGTTTTGCATGCATCGGACGCCGCATACGTTAGCGTCCGGACGCCCGGTAGCGTCCGGCGTGTGGTGGAACGCCGGGCAGCGCATGGTTGCGCCGAGCGCCCAGCGGGCGAGTCGGACGCCGGGCGCTAGGCTCCAGCGTCCGCGCATTGAATTGAGCGGACGCGGGCGGTTTCGATGATTGCGGCGTTGGATGCTCGAGGAGCATCCAGCGCACTCCATAACCCGCATCCAGCAGCCGGCTGGTTGCAATGCTCACAGGACCGTGTCCGAGCTACGTCGGACGCGTCCGACGCATGTTCCAAAATGTGCTCCAACGTTCACTTTCAACTGCCGAGACACATGGTGGCTGCCGGAGCGCCGACGCCATCGTGGTAACGCCCGACACACACGAGTTTTTCGGTTTGAAGTGGGGTTTCCCCACCTCTATAAATACTTGTGTGGCCGGCCATTGCTCATGCTCTTGGACATTTTCATTCATTCCATTCAACTTGAGATGAGCAAAAACATCTCCCCACTCCCTACTCTTGCTTGTGAGCACATTCTTGAGAGTTTGGGTGAGCTTCAAGTGCATTGCTTCAAGAGTTGCATTTACTGTGCACTTGAGGGTCGCGTTGCTGGTGGTTTTTTCTTCTTGCTCTTGGAGAGCACCACTCCTAGACTTGCTTGGCGATTGTGGAGGCATTGGGAAGAGAAGGTGATTGTTCTTGCCCACCTCCGTGACTTGTGAGGGGTTTGTGATCTTCCCGGCGAGCGCAAATTGATACTCTAATACATTGCTCGTGTCGTTGAGTTACCACTCAATTGCGTGTATCACGAGGGCCTAGTGAGGCAAGGCGTGCACACCACCTTAATCCACCGTTGAGATGGTCGACACAACTGGAGACGTGGATTGAGGGTGCTCCAACTCCGGGTGAACAAATCATTGTCTTTATCCTATGTGTTGATTGGTTGTGTCCTGGTGATTGGTTCATAGCTTCGACGGTTCGGTATAACACCTCCTCACTACCTTGCATTACTTGCTTTCATATATTTTGCTTGTGTAGACTTATTAGTTGAATAGGTTGCTTAGAATTGTTAGAGTAGTCTAGCTTGTTCACCTAGTTAGTGAAGTAGAGACATAGCTCTTTGAGTGAATTAGAGACTATAACAACTATAATTGTTGATAGGAGGCTTGCCGACAAGTAGAGCTAGTGCAACCGCAATTATCGCCTCTTATTTATCCAACAAAATGTTTTAGTGATTTGTAGAAATTTTATTAGGCTATTCACACCCATCTAGCCATTTAAGACCTTCCAAGGTGGTCACCAATCACCAGGATTATTCCCAGGACTAGCATTTTGTTCCCAACTTGAGGTCATCATTGTTTGTAAATCCTGAAGTAGAATTCATAGTGTTTGGCATTGTGAGATGAAATTGATGTGTCTGGAAATTGATTTGGTTGTATGACTCATGTATGTTGTAATGAAATTGACTTCCTATTACAAATGAATGAATCAGTAACTTTTGTGAAGTAGAATTGGTATTGTTTTCTTTGTGCGTGCAGGTGCTGCTGCTCGCGCCGCCGCTGTGCAGGTGCTACTGCTCGGGCGCCAACACCGGGCGCAGGTGCTGTTGATGCTCGTTCGCTCAGTTCCACGCACCACGATAGCCCGGTGGTCGGCGCGCGCGCAGCCCGACGGTCGGCAAGGCACGGGCAAATGGCGGGCGGCGCCTGATGGTGTGACGCGACCTGGCGTTCAGATTTGGGCAGCGACGGAGGCCACACGAGGCGCACAAGCACGGGAGGGCGGGATTTGGGACGACAATGGCATTGTCGGGCTGGAAACAGAGAAAACAGGGGAGAGAGCCGTGCTTCCAGGTGGGATGAGTTGGTAGCCATCGGATTGGATTTGGATGGCTCAGATTGAAGGAACGGCTAGCTGTGACTTTCAACAGCAATGTCACTAAATCTGAGGACTCAGATTCAGTGACATGCCCATGGCATGTCAAGCTCTGACATGTGGCAAATTCAGGCCGTGGAAAACAAATTGGGCGTCTTTCCGCCCGCCGCCCACAGGAGTCCATTTTCCACGCCGTCGCACCCAAATCCGTGGAAAGGGGTCTCTGTTTTCGCAACCACCCGCGCCCGTTATCGACAGCTCACACTCGCAAACGTGCTCACGGCCGCCGGCCGTCCCATCGCCGCCGCTGGAGCCTATCGGCCCGTTGCTCATCGCAGCAGCCGCCACGTGTGAGGTGGGCGCAAATGGCCCTGTCGCCGTGGAGGCGGGTGGTCGGCCGGACCTACCCTTTGCCGAGTGGACCCAATGCATGGAGGAAGGTGGCTGCGATTGAGATTCTAGATCCAGTTAGCAGATTTGGCACCTAGCTACTTCTCCATTGTTACTTGGTCCTCTGATTTTGCAGCCACTCCAGTTTCATTATTCAAGCCTCCCCAATCACCAGGATCATTCCCAGGACTATAATTTTGTTCCCAACTTGAGGTCATCATTGTTTGTAAATTCTAAAGTAGAATTGGTAGTGTTTGGCATTGTGAGATGAAATTGATGTGTTTGTAAATTGATTTGGTTGTATGACTCATGTGTGTTATAATGAAATTGACTTCTTATTATGAATGAGTGAATCAGTAACTTCTGTGAAGTAGAATTGGTAGTGTTTACTCGTGCATGTGGGTGCTGCTGCTTGGGCGCTCAGCATCGCGCGTGCAGCTGCTGCTGCTGTTCGTACGCTTAGTTCCATGCACCATGGCAGCCCGGCGGCCAGGCTATGCGGCCACCCGACACGCAGGCGCAAGGCAGTGCCAGGCCGATGGCCAGGCGCCGTGGGCAGCCAACGGTAGGCCAGGCGTGGGGCTGCGACATGGAGGTGGCCCGACGGTGTGACGGCGGCCTGGTGTTCGGATTTGGGCAGCGATGGTGGCCACACGAGAGCAGACGAAATGGGAGGGTGGGATTTGGGGCCTTGAAATGGTGCTGTCGCACTCAAAACAGAGAAAATAGGGCAGGGAACCATGCTTCCAGGTGGGATGCATTGGTAGCCATCGGATTGGGTGGATGGCTCAGATGGAAGGAATGGCTGGCTGTGAGCAATGTCACTAAATCTGAGGACTCAGATTCATGTCAAGCTCTGACATGTGGCAAATCCAGGCCGGGAAAACGAATTGCACGCCTTTCCGCCGGCTGCCCACAGGAGTCCATTTTCCACGCCGCTCGCACCCCAAATCCGTGGTAAGGGGTCTCTGTTTTTGCAACCACCCGCGCCCGTTATTGACAGCTCACACTCGCAAACGTCGGGCAAATCCAAGCCATGGAAAACGAATTAGACGTCTTTCCACCGGCTGCCCACAGGAGTTTGTTTTCCACGTCGTTCGCGCCCATCCATGGTAAGAGGTCTCTGTTTTCGCCAACCACCCACGCCCAATCTTTACGCCTCGCGCTCGAAGACACGCTCATGGCCGCCCGGCCGTCCCATCACCGCCCGCTGGAGACTATCGCCCATCGCCGTCGCCGCGGCGCAGCAGATGAGGTGGGCGACCGCCCCGCTGCTCGTGGAGGCTGATGGACGGCTGCCGAACCTGCCCTTTGCTCGAGTGGACCCGGCGTGTGGAGGAAGGTGTTCACCTTTGATGAGATTCCAGATCCAGTTAGCAGATTGGCACTTGGCTGCTTCTCCGGCGTTCGGATTTGGGCGGCGGCGACGCCACACGAGCGGAGGAGGAGTGCGGGAGGGTGGGATTTGGGACACGGAATGGCGCCGTCGGGCTCGGCGGAGAAAATGACGGCGGTCCAGCGTTCTCGGATTTGGGCGGCGGCAATGGCCACACGAGAGCCGGAGGAGTGCGGGAGGGTGGGATTTGGGACGCCGGAATGGCGTCGTCGGGCTCGGCAGAGAAAATGACGGCGGTCCAGCGTTCGATTTGGGCAGCGGCGGCGGCCACACGAGAGTGGAGGTGTGCGGAGGGTGGGATTTGGGACGCGAAATGGCGTCGTCGGGCTCAAAGCAGAGAAAATGGGGAGAGCACCGTGCTTCCTGGGTTTGGATGGCTCAGATGGAAAGTCGGACGTCTTTCCACCGGTGGCCCTCAAAAGTCCGTTTTCTATGTCGTTCGCACGCGAAATCCACGACGGCGGTCTCTGTTTCCGTGACCACACGTGCCCAATCTCGAGGCCTCGTGGCTCGCAGACGCTCACAACCGCCAGCCGTCCCATCTCCGCCGTGGGAGACTGCCGCCCGTTGCTCATCGTAGCTGCCGCCGTGCGAGGTGAGCGCCGCTGGCCCCACAGCTCGTGGAGGCCGGTGGCGGGTCGCCGGACCTGCCCTTTGCTCGAGTGGACCCAGCCCGTGGAGGAAGTTGGTCACCTACGATGGCAATTCCAAATCTAGTTAGCAGATTTGGCACTTGGCTACTTCTCCAATGTTACTTAGTCCTCTGATTTTGCAGCTGCTCCAATTTCATTATTCAAGCCTCCCCAATCACCAGGATCATTCCCAGGACTAGCATTTTGTTCCCAGCTTGTGGTCATCAGTGTTTGTAAATCCTGAACTAGAATTGGTAGTGTTTGGTATTGTAAGATGGAATTGATGTCCCATCTCGTGATATGCATCTCGCCCCTGTCTTCTGTTCTCTGTTCTCCTATAGTTCTCCCTGTTGGGATAACCACACTAACACCACTGTTAGTGACTGCGGAAGCGCTTAATTTCACCACAAAGCAAAATCAGCCCAGGTCGTCACCTATTCACAGAAGGAAACATATGCATCACACATATACATAGAGAATGATAGCAGCAATCACAGCTGATCCAAACTGAACGCACAGCACCAACAGCAATCACAGAGACACCGGATTTTAACGTGGAAAACCCACAAATCGGGGTAAAAAACCATGGGACCAAGCCAGCCAAATCTTCTTCCACTATATGTTTGTGGGAGTACAGCAAGTTCATCTCTAGACACCACTAGAGGCACTCATACATCAAGATACAACCGATCTTGGCTCTCAACAACAACAAGATTTGGGGCTGCTACAAGAGGGGATGAAAGACCTCACCAAAGGAAGGTGGAACACAGATTAGAGGCAGCAAGGTTGTGAATCTGAAGCTTCACAGCCTTGTGGACGAATCCCCTTGATCTACTGCAAGATCTCCTCTCTAATCTCACTCTCTCCCTCTCTTTTTCTTTCTCTCTGGTTTTCTCTCTTCCCTCTCACACGTACAGGAGCAGGGGCTGGTCTGAATGGTTGCTTCAATGGGATCCAGAGGCTTCCCCTTCCTTCTCTTGCACTCCAAGAGGAATAACACTAGATGCACACAAGTTTGGTCCACAACTTGTGCTACACCTATGACATGTGGGCCTACTCATATAGCATTTACTTCTCCTCAACCACCCACTCATGAGGAGGATTTCCGAACATATCTCCCCCTCCAACTCATGAGGGGGGCACCATCATGCCCGCTACCTCATCGCACACTTGCAGCTTCTCATTTAGTAGCACTTTGGTCATCATATCCGCACCATTGTGGTCGGTATGGATTTTCTCAAGTTGCATCAACTTGGAACTCGCCACTTCTCGAATCCAATGGTACCGCACATCAATATGCTTGGTTCGAGAATGAAAACTTGAATTCTTGGCAAGATGAATAGCACTTTGGTTGTCACAAAACAGATTATACTTCCCTTGCTTATGTCCCAACTCTTGCAAGAAGTTTTTCATCCACAACAATTCCTTGCAAGCTTCAACTGCTGCAATGTATTCAGCTTCAGTTGTTGATAGTGAAACACACTTCTGCAGTCTTGATTGCCATGACACTGCTCCCCCTGCAAGTGTCATCAAGTATCCCGATGTAGACTTTCTGGAGTCCTTGTCTCTAGCATAATCAGCATCTGTATAACCTTGCAATACAGGATCACCATCTCCAAAACACAAACACAATTTAGAGGTTCCTCTGAGATACCTGAGAATCCACTTCACTACAGCCCAATGTGCTTCTCCTGGATTGCTCATGAACCGGCTAACAACTCCCACTGCATAGGCTAGATCAGGCCTAGTGCACACCATGGCATACATCAAACTGCCCACAAATAGTTGGTAAGGTACTATCTTCATTGCTTCTTTCTCCTTTTTGCTTGAAGGACACTTTGTTCTTTGCTCAATTTATGGTGTCCTGCAAGTGGAGAATTAACTTGGTTTTGCATTCCTCGCATATTAAACCTTTCAAGTACCTTCTCAACATATTCTTCCCTGATAGCCTAATCTTCTTGTTTGCTCTATCACAGGAGATCCTCATGCCAAGTATTTGTTTAGCCGGACCCAAGTCCTTCATGGCAAATGATTCACCCAAGGCCTTCTTCAGGAGAGCAATTCTCTTTATGCTGTTTCCTACAATCAACATATCATCAACATAAAGCAAGAGGATAATAAAGTCACCCTCGACATACTTCTTCATAAAAGCACAATGATCAGAATGTGTTTTATGGTAACCAAGATTAGTCATAAAAGACTCAAACTTCTTGTACCACTGTCGAGGAGCTTGCTTCAAGCCATACAAGCTCTTGTTTAATCTGCAAACCAAGTGCTCTTTGCCTGCAACCGCAAACCCTTCTGGTTGCTCCATATAAATCTCCTCCTCTAGGTCACCATGCAGAAAAGCAGTCTTCACATCAAGTTGTTCAACTTCCAAGTCCATGGTGGCAGCCATACTAAGTACAACTTCGGATTGAAGACATCTTGACCACGAGGAGAGAATATCTCATCAAAGTCAATGCCTCGCTTCTGAGCAAAGCCTTTCACAACCAGCCTTGCCTTGTATCTTGGTTGTGAGCTGTTCTCTTCAGACTTCAACCTGTACACCCACTTATTTTTCAATGCTTTCTTGCCCTTTGGCAACTTCACCAACTCAAAGGTGTTGTTCTCATGAAGGGAATTCATCTCATCCTTATTCATGGCTTCCAACCATTGATCCTTGTGCTCATCAGACATAACCTCCTCATAACATGAGGGCTCACCACGCATCTGTCGGGAAGCAAATACTCATGTGGTGGATATCTGCTAGAGGGGCCTACGAACTCTCGCTAGTTCTTCTCAACCGCCGTCCTCTTGTGGTTCCTCCGAGTATCATCAACATCAGCATCTTCATCAACATCATCATGCACAGATGATTGATCATCACCCTGGCTAGAACCTGCACCTTCAGTACCATCATCTCCCCCATGATTGCCATGCACCACTGGAGAAGGAATCTGACCCATATCAACAACTTGAGGTGTAGTGGTTGATTTCTTTGGCTTCACAATATCTTCTATTGTCTCATCTTCGAGAGAACACTACATCTCGACTTCGACAATTTTCTTGTTGATTGGATCCCATAGCCGATAGCCAAACTGTTCATCGTGGTGGCCCCAACAAGACATACTTTGCTTAGTCTTGTTGTCAAGCTTTGACCTCTCATCTCTAGGAACATGCACAAAAGCTCTACACCCAAAGACTCTCAGATGCTTGTATGATACCTCCTTTCCTGACCAAACCTTTTGAGGAATGTCGCCATCAAGTGGAACACATGGAGACAAGTTGAGCACATATACTGCAGTCATCAATGCTTCAGCCCAAAACTGATTTGGTAGCTTTGCATGAGAGAGCATAGCTGTGACTCTCTCTCGTGAGTGTCCCGTTCATCCTCTCTGCAAGGCCATTCTGTTGAGCTGTCTTCGTCACTGTCTTCTGTAGCCGGATACCATGCAACCTGCAGTACCTCTCAAATGGTCCTCTATATTCACCACCATTGTCCGATCTGATGCACTTCAATTTTCTGCGGTTTCCCTTTCAACCATGGCATGAAACTCCCCTCGAAGACATCAATAACCCGAAATTTGTTCTTCAAGACATATGCAAATACCTTCCTAGAGTGGTCATCAATAAAAGTGACAAAATAAAATGCACCACTAAGGGAACTCTCTGTCATAGAACAAACATCAAGATGCACAAGATCAAGAATATTCTTAGCACGATGTGGAACGAAGGATGTATCGAAATGCAATCCCCGTGTTGCTTGCCGGCTAAGCAATCTACACGGTGGTCTCAAGGTCATACCTTTCACCTCGGGGAGTAAGTCCTGGCGAGCAAGGGTGTGCAGCCCCTTCTCACTCATATGTCCAAGCCTCTTATGCCACAATTCAATGCTAGAATCCCTCTCAAAGAATGTTCACATCAGCTTTGCACAACTTTGTCTTTGTCACATAAAGACACCCTTGCTTGGCACCATGAGCCAAAATCAAGGAACCTTTGGTGAGCCTCCATTTTCATTCACCAAAGTAATTGCCAAGGCCAATATCATCGAGCCTCCCAACTGACAATAAGTTCGGTCGATATCTGGGACATGCCTCACATTCTCAAGTGTCAACCTGCAACCTGTGACAGTCTCAACACATACAGTGCCCTTGCCAACAATAGCTGACGTATTCCTGTTTCCCATCCTCACATAGCCGAAGTCACCACTAGTGTAGGATGTGAAATACTCTCTATGTGATGTTAGATGGAAAGAGGCACCTAAGTCCACTACCCAACTCAAATCATCACCAACAACAGCACTAAGACAACTGTCATCATCAACAATGAGATAATCCTCACCCGCTGCAGTTACAATTGAGGCTTCACCCTTCTGCTCGGTCTTCTTTCCTTGCTTTGCTTGTGCAAGCTCTCTTTTGTATAATCTGCACCGACTCTTCTTGTGACCTTCCTTTCCACAATGGAAGCAAAGAAATTTGTTGCTTGAACTTGACTGTGATCTCTCCCTGGATTTACTTCTACCTCTCTGCTGAAATTTTCCATGGCTGTGACCTCGATTCTCATCTTTCTTTTCAGCCACATATGCATCAGAAGAAGATGATTGATGGCTGCCCTTTTCTTTTCTTCTGGCTTCCTCATTCAGCAGGCTGTTCTTCACCATGTCTGGGGTAAGCTTCCCATCTGGAGCTGAGTTGCTAAGTGATACAACAAGTGTATTCCAGCTGTCCGGCAATGAGCTCAACAATAGCAATGCCTGCACCTCATCATCAAGGTTTATCTTCATTACGGTCAGCTGATTGATGTGGCCTTGGAAGACATTCAAGTGTTCAATAACACCGCTGCCATCTCGGTACTCTAGCTTTGCAAGCTGCTTTATCACCGAGGCTTTGTTCACCGCTGTCTTCCGCTCATACATGGACTCTCTTTTGCCACAACTCAAATTCAACTTTATCATTAGCAACATGGTGAAATATAGTATGGTGAATGTGCAACCGGATCATACCTCCGCTTTCCGATTCAACACTCTTGCTCCATTCTTCTTCCGTGACACCGGTGGGAATCTTATCTCTCATGATTGGCTCATACAAATCCTTGCAGTACGGCAAATCCTCCATCATGGGCTTCCACAAAGTATAATTGGTTGCATCAAGCTTGATCATACCACTTCCAGTTGGAGTATTGTTGTCCTCCATTGCCAAAAACTGAGAAATAACACCTCCAACACTTGAACCTGGCTCTGATACCAGATTGTGTTGGGATAACCACACTAACACCACTTTGTTAGTGATCATGGGAAGCGCGCTTAATTTCACCACAAAGCAAAATCAGCCCAGGTCGCACCTATTCAGGGAAGGAAACATATGCATCACACATATACATGGAGAATGATAGCAGCAATCACAGCTGATCCAAACTGAATGCACAAAGCACCAACAAAAATCACAGAGACACCGGATTTTAACGTGGAAAACCCCCAAATCGGGTAAAAAACCACAGGACCAAGCCAGCCAAATCTTCTTCCACTATATGTTTGTGGGATTACAGCAAGTTCATCTCTAGACACCACTAGAGACACTCATACATCAAGATACAACCGATCTTGGCTCTCAACAACAACAAGATTTGGGGCTGCTACAAGAAGGGATGAAAGACCTCACCAAAGGAAGGTGGAACACAGATTAGAGGCAACAAGGTTGTGAATCTGAAGCTTCACAGCCTTGTGGACGAATCCCCCTTGATCTACAAGCAAGACCTCCTCTCTAATCTCACTCTCTCCCCCTATTTTTCTTTCTCTCTGGTTTTCTCTCTTCCCTCTCACACGTACAGGAGCAGAGGCTGGTCTGAATGGTTGCTTCAATGGGATCCAGAGGCTTCCCCTTCCTTCTCTTGCACTCCAAGAGGAATAACACTAGATGCACACAAGTTTGGTCCACAACTTGTGCTGCACCTATGACATGTGGGCCTACTCATATAGCATTTACTTCTCCTCAACCACCCACTCATGAGGAGGATTTCCCAACACTCCCAAATCCATGTCACCTTACAATGTTTCGAGGTGGCCAAAGCTGACAACAAGAAGCAGCAGCTGAGTCTCATCTCCATCCTGGACCACTCGTCAAATATGGATACCAAGTTTCTTTAACTTGTCAAGGTGTACAATTCTTATTTTGGTCAACTTTTCATTTGATAAATTTTGAATGATTCAAATTTTGAATTTCAAAAACAAATTGACACCAGTTTTGGAACCCTAAATGGTTTCTACTAAAAGGTCATGAATGCCAAGTGTAAGGAAAATGGACCTTGACCCATTTCAGTTTGGATTTTGGTGTTTGATGATCAACATGACCAAATGGGACTAAGAAGTTTGCAAGTGTTTATTTTGTAGTCTTACAGGATGCAAAACATAGCTTGGACAAAGGTAACGAGGTGATCCGATGATCAACACCTCAAGCAGGATTTTAGGAGTTCAAGAGAAGACCCCAAGATCAAGCATAGTCCAAGGCATGAAGGTAGGACCAAGCCCGGAAGAAGAATCAGAGAAGAAACGTGACACAAACGGTCTCAAAGTTGTGCTATGAGGGGCACCGCCGTGCCATGGCGGTGTCACCGCTATGCCAAGACGGTGGCCACTTTAGAATGGGCAGCACATTTGATTTGAGAGGGCAGTCACTGCCTTGTCCAGTGACCAAAAAGTGGTCACTGCCGCCCCCAGGCGGTGCACCACCATGCCATGACGGTGACTGGGGGCGGTGGCCAGGGCAGCAGGAGGAGCGTTCGGTATTTTGGCCATAAATGCTAGCTCCGAACTCCGTTTTGGATGAACTAGGACTCTTTGGTAAGCTAACAAGAAGCCCTACAACCTTGAAGTGGCGGATTTCAGTTTTTAGCAAGTTTAGGTCACCGCCCTGTCCGTGACCATGGCAGCGTGGCATCGCCTAATAATCCAAAGAGCCTGTTTTAAATGTTTGGTCACCGCCTAGCGCACGGCGGTGCACCAACCTAGCATGGCGGTGCCCACTTTGCAATGGCAGTTCAAAAACTAGACATTAGGAGGGTCACCGCCCGGCATGGCGGTGACCACTTTGGTTGTCGGGTGCCCACGCAGAAATAAGCATCTCGGGCATAACGGCTATATTCTCATTTGTGGCTATATATGCCCCATCCAACCAGCCAAATGAGAGGTGTGGGAGCTGAGAGAAGATAGGGGAGTGTTGGTACACTTCATTTGTGCTCTCCACATGCATAGAGCTTAAAGATCACTTGGTGATTAGCGTAGGTGCTTTTTACGGTGCTTAGGTTAGTTAGACCTTGCTCATATGCACTTGCTCTAGGCTTAGGCTTAGTGTTTAGTGAGATTTGTCAACCTCCAAGAGTTGTACATCGGAGGGGCTCGAAGTCTTGCGAGACCACACCAACCGCTGACAGGTGTGGCCGCCACCGTGTCTGCGAAGGGAACAAGGCCCGCGGCAATTGTCGAAAGCTTGATTGTGAAGACGGGCGGGGAGCATACGGGAGAGGCTTGCCGGAAGGCACGTCGGAGAACCACTTGCACATAGGGAAGGCCCGAGGTTATCCACAGAGTTACCCGACCGGGAGCTTGGCCCTTGCGAGGGATTCCTTGTGAAGGGCTCCAACGAGGATTAGGGGGGAGCTTGCGCGCTTCTCGATACCTCGGTAAAAATACCAGAGTCGTCAATGGGAGTTTGCATCTCTACCACCTTTACCTTCCGCATTATTATTTACTTTAACTTTGTGCTTGATTTTCCTTTCCTAGATTAGTTGATAGGCTAGTTAATAGGTTTGGAACTTAGGGTGCAAAACTTTTGTGCAGTAGAGATAGCAACACACCTAGCAAAACCGTAGTTGCACATATAGATAGATTGCATTCTTGCAATAGGTTTTGGTTAGGTGGAGATAGAGGCCATAATTAGAAGTAGTTTTTAAGTTGCCTAATTCACCACCCCCTCTTAGGCGTCTTGATTCCCTTCATGTGGTATCGTAGTCGGGTGGCTTAATTGAGAATCTTTTGGCTTCACCTCCGTTAAACCGACGCCCTAAGAGAGTTTGGGATGGATATTTCTAGGCCTCCGCACTTTGACGGCACAAACTTCCCATATTACATTGCTAGAATGGCTACACACCTTGAAGCGGTTGATCTAGGTGTTTGGAGAGTCACCCGAGACGGGATGAAACCCATAAAGAATCCTGATAAACCAATCAAGGGTGAGGGAAAAGAGATTCATTTTAATACTAGAGCTAAGAATTGCTTGTATGAATCTTTTGATGAAGATGTTTTTAACTAAGTGTATACTTTGAAAACCTCACATGAAATTTGGTTAAAATTACATGAGCTCCATGATGGCACTAGTAATGTTCGTGAGCAAAAGCATAGTTTAGCTAAGCAAAATTATGATTCCTTTAAAATGAAAGATGATGAGCTTGTTCGTGATATGTATTCTCATTTGAATCTAATTATAAATGAGCTCAATACTATAGGAATCATGAAGCTAGGTGATGCGGATTATCGTGAGGAAGATCATCACCATACTTCCACAAAAAGTATGGAAGCATCGTCACCATCCTTCACAACTTGAAGGACTTGAGCACCATGACCCCGACATCCTCATTAACAAGCTAGTGACATTTGAGATGTCACACAAGATGGGTCAAGAAGAAGCCACTTCATCAAGAAAAGGAAAAGCTCTCACATGCCGTGAGCACTCAAAGATGAAGGGCAAGAAAGTTGAGTCAAGCTCAAGCTCAAGTGCCTCAAGTGAAAAATCAAGTGAAGAGGAGTATGATGATGAAGACGATGATGAAGAATCAAGTGATGATGAGTCTTCCTCCTCCACCTCCGAGCTAGATGAAGAATCAATTCAAATAATCAAAAGTCGAGAGAAGATGATCCAAAGGCTCAATTTCAAGGGTGTGCCCATCCAAATTCAAGATTGCATCTTCAACAACCAAAGAAGAGAGCAAAGGAAGAAAGGATTCTATGGATGTGGCGAGTTGGGACACTTTGTTGAATCTTGTCCAAACAAGTCCCCACCCAAGACAAGTAAGAAGAAGGCGTGCAAGAACAAGGCCCTCACCGCAATAAGATCATGGGATGATTCTTCAAGTGAAGATGAAGCCCAACATAAGAGGCGGGGCAACAAGCACTCATCATCAAGCTCAACACATGTGTGCCTTATGGAACGAGGGTAATGAAAGTTCATCCTCTAGTGAGAGTGATAGTGATGATGATATGCCTTCTATAAATGAACTTGTGCAAGACAATATTAAATATGCTAAAATTTGCACTAGTCAACAATCGAAAATATCTAAGATGCAAGAAATGGTAGATAGTTCTCAAAAAGGCATATAAAAATTTTGCAAGAAAAGTTTGAAGCCTTTGCAAATCTTTATGTTAAGCTATCTACTAAAATTGAGCAACTAGAAGCTAGTGCACTATCTACATCTTGCACAAGTAATGATAAACAACTTGTTTAAAAAGGATGCCTCCACTTCTTGCATTGATTTATTAGACTCACCCATGTGCAACCAAGTTTCTTGCGAAAAGATGTTGTAGATTCATGCACACAAGAAGTTGCCATGGAAAATGAGATGCTTAAGCAATAAGTTTCTCGCCTCACCAAGGACTTGATTAAAGTGAAAGGCAAGACAAAGCAAACCCAACTTCACCAAGATAACACCATCAAGGGAGTGAAAAGCTTGATGAAAGAGAAACCGTGGTTTGCCGCAGTATGCCATAAGGAGGGTCACAAGTCCTTTGAGTACAAGGTGAAGCATAGGGGAGGAGCAAACAAGAAAAAGAGAAACAACAAGCAAACAAGCAAGCTCTCCAACACCTACACCAACATGGTGAACAAGAAAGCCTCCACACCATATCTTTTGAAGAAGAAGAACAATGACAAGGTGGTGGCAATCAAGGTGAACAAGTTAGCCAAGAATGGGGCCAAACGCATTTGGGTGCCAATGGATATCATTTCAACCATGAAGAGCACCAAGAAGGTTTGGGTCCTTAAAGGGAAGTTCTCTGCCGTGAAAATTTCCCCGGAGGTTCTATGCTGACTTTGCTTTCGGCAAAGCCTTTGCCGAGCGCCCGAGACGCTCGGTAAAGGGCCAGTCTCCTACAGTGCTTGCTGCTAGCTGAATGATACGTGTTTTCATATATAGTATAGAGTTTTGCTACAGTACACCCAAATAATTATGGACCGTCAATTTGGATGGTTATAATTACGGTAATGTTGCCAACGAGACGTCCGAAAGCAACAAAACCCATCGGACACTTTTGCCAGCTATCGTCGCAGTCACCCCGCATGGCCTCACCCCTTCCGTTCCATGTCATCGCTCTATCCCCGCACTCGCTCGCTGCACTATTATCCACACCGTCACCGCCCGAGCTTTCTCCATCCTCGTCCCCTCTGTGTCCTCTATCCCTCCCTCCACACTCGAGCTCGCTTCAAGCTGCCGCAATGCCGCTCATGCTCCCTTCCCCTATCCTTCTCTCTACACCACCACGGCCTCCAAACACCTATCTCTACGACTCGACTCCCACACCTCACCGCAGACAAGGATGATGGTGACGGCTCCGACGAGGTAGGTGGCAGGTGGATCTAGATTTGAGGCCTGCTCATCCTTTCTGGATCTGGATCTAAGGCATCCTCCCTCCTCTAGATCTGATTCCTCCTCCTCCCTCTGGATCTGAGGAATATAGCAGTGTCTAGGGTTCTGGTAGGTTCTCGTGAGTCAGATCTCATTGTTGGTATGTTTTTTTTTTAAATGTTGCAACACACGATTTTTTGTTGTTACAATGGTTCTTTTTGTTTGTTTCAACAGGTGTTTTCTTGATGATTCAATAGTAGTTCTTGAGATGTCGCAGTAGTTGCAACATCATTTCTTGTTGTTCTACAGTTCTTATTTTCGTTTGTTGCATCAGATGTTCTTTTCAATGTTGCACATAGCATTTCTCGGCACTGCAACAGTAGTGAATGTTTTCAATGCAATATTTTTTTCATGTTGCAATTCATTTTTGTCGTTTCATTAGATGTTTTTCCGTTGTTGCAACAACCTTGTTTCGCTGTTTTAAGGGGTGGGCTATGTGGGGCGAGCTGGCGGTGGACGGAGGTACTAGGGTCCGACAAGGTTGGGGATGGGGAGGATCCGTGGCGCTTCGAACTGAGGGCTAGGTGCACATCCCTTGCGCAGTGAGTGTTTTCAATTTTTCTTACTCCCTATTCCTTGCCCGGCGGGCAGAGCGGGCGGCGCCAATGGGACCCAATCCCATCGGATGTTCGAAACAAGCACAAAACCGTTATAATCATTACATATTACCTCTTGAGAGGTAATAGGAGAAATATACATTTTATTTTGAGAAATAGGAAGGTTGCATGCATGCTTGTTACATCTAATTCATAGATACTTTATCTTATACTCCTCCGTTTCAAATTGTAGTTCACTTTGGCTTTTCTAGATACATTGATTTTGCATTGCACCTAGTTATACACTATGTCTAGATACATAATAAAAATCAATGTATCTAGAAAAGCCAAAGTGCACTACAATTTGAAACGGAGGGAATACCTTTGTATTTGTAAAAAAACGGACATACGGGCCCTAGCAACACCATTATAATTACATATTGCCTTTGGAGAGGTAATAGGAGAAATATACATTTTATTTTGAGAAATAGGAAGGTTGCAATATGCATGCATGTTAGATATAATTCATAGATACTTTCTTTTTTTTTTTTGACCAAAACATAGATACTTTATCTTATACCTTCGCCTTTCTAAAACTAAAATGTATATTTCTCCTATTGCATCTCAAGAGGTAATATGTAATTATACCTTCCAGATCGACGGCTCATAGTTATTTGGGTGTACTGTAGCAAAACTCAGGCACCCCATTATCGTGCTACACCGGGCCGGCATGCAACACCATGTTGTACGGGTGCACCCCATTAGTTTTATGGCAACAAGAACTTATTCTTGGATAGTAGATATATTAGTACATATTTGTTCTTGTTGCATTTTCTGTTTTTCGTTTTCTAAACATTTTAATTAACTAGTAGTTACTTAGTTATTGCAAGCACTTTAAAATGAAGGTCTAAGATTTATTTAAGATCTTACTTCCTAGATGGTAAATGGAGTGCCTTAGCAACGCTATAGTAGATCTATCTTGTGTCATAAATGTTAATACATAAATTTAATGAAATTTTGGATTAATTAAACTTAGGATTTTAACTTGCGAACACATGGTTGATTTAGGTCACATGTGTTTAAGATCTTACTTCTATTTTCTTTGTCTTTTATGTTTCGGCTATGTTCACCGCACACGTGGAGCGTGTCGAAGACGTGTTCTTGGTTCGTGTTTGTACAAGTGTGAAGCTCAGAGATGGTAGCCGACGGTGAGGTGAAGGGGCCAAGGAGGATGTGCCGGGCCGATAGACCGCTGGAGGTGAAGGACGGACGGAGGCTTGGACCAAGGGACCGGATCGCCGGGTGGTTAGCCATGGTGGCTGAGATCCGGGACATCGGCGAATGTAAGAGGACGTGACGGGACCATATCAATCGGGTCAAGACGGCGAGCGATGCAATCGAGCGGGGAGATCAGCTTGACTTGGCGACTCGGGCGGTCAAGACGGCGATGACACATGTCGAAGGTTTGGTGGTTTGTCCTCAAAACCATCGATGCAGGTTTTCGTGGTTTGGGCCTCAAAACCACAAAGGCGCGGTTTGGTGGTTTGGGCCTCAAAACCATCGGCGGGTTTTCACTGGTTTGGGCCTCAAAACCCAGTGTGGACGTTCCGGTGGACGGAAGGGCGACACGCGGCGACATCCGGGAGATTGCGTGGAGCGATGCTACAGATGAGGAGGCGCGGTGGCCGTCGGATCAACATATATCCAAGTTTGACCATTATGCCCCTGGCTAAGTGGTTTTGGCAATTGTATCAGTAAGGATAGGATGGTCATTCGACCAAGACTATAAATAGAGAGGGCAGCCCTCCATCTCAGGTTGCCTCTTTAGTTTCCATTTTCATTAGGGTTTCCAGTCTGTAGTTCTTCTGAGTGGGAGAGGTCCAGATAACTATTTTGTGATCGGTGTTCGTAGGAAGCGCTCCCCTAAGTGAGCACGTGTCCCCGGGGCTTTTGGGGTCGATCAATTAACTTTTGCTCCGTGATTTCATGTTCTTGTGTTCTATTTTCGCGGTGTTTTTCTCGCCCCCTTCTAGTGCTCGATTCTGAGTGGGAGAGGTCAGCGATTTACTTAGTCAAATGAAGAATTTCTTTGGGGATATGGTCAAGAATTTTGTCGAAGCTCCTATTCATCCCCCTCTCTAGTCGCCTTTTTTTTCAAGTCGGCAAAGGAAAACCCTAGCCTATTTTTTTTAATTTTTTAATAATGCAGCCTGTTTAAATTCGCCCCACGGGAGTCAACCCCGGGACTCGCTGGGTGCTACCGAGGTGCTCTAACCACTAGGCTAGAGACCCTTTTCGTTCTCTAGTCGCCTTTTGGCCCTTCAATTCTTCATAAGCGGACGAGTAGTAATTTAAGCATTGGATTGAAGAAGATGCAAATATGTGCGTACCTTTTGTTCCCCGAGGAAACTCAGAAATGGTGTCGATGAGACGCCGCGACTACTACAAAAACTTACCGTAAAGAACGCCCCCTTTTGCATTAGGGGCGGTTCGTTTTACTAAATTTCTACGCTGAAAATACCAAACGAGCCGCCCCTATAGTGACTACATTAGGGGCGGGTGGTGTTACGAGCCCCCCTACTACAAAAAACTTACATCAGAGGGCGGTTCAATCACCGTACCACCTAATGTAGTCCGTAGTAGGGGCGGCTCTATATTGAGGCGCCCCTACAAAGGAGAGATCCCGAATTTTGAAACTTGACACTAAAAATTAAAATTTCGTAAACGACCTCGATGGAAAAAAACTTTGTACATATGAAATGTAGATCTCGAAAAGTTATGAAACTTTGTAGTTGACGACTTTTTATTTTGAAATCATCTAGTCATGCAAAAGTCATGTTCAAATGTCTCAAATTTAAAATTTGAAATTCGTAAACGACCTCGGATGAAAAAACTTTGTACATATGAAATGTAGATCTCGAAAAGTTATGAAACTTTGTAGTTAACGACTTTTTATTTTGAAATCATCTAGTCATGCAAAAGTTGTGTTGAAATGTCTCAAATTTGAAATTCAAATTTCGTAAACGACTTCGGATGAAAAAACTTTGTACATATGAAATGTAGATCTCGAAAAAGTTATGAAACTTTGTAGTTGACGACTTTTTAGTTTGAATTCATTTAGGGCCTCAAATAGTCAATTTGCACTCGGATTTGTATAATATGTGGGGGGAGCTGAATGGGATATGGACACATGTGAGTGTGTAGTGTAGTGGTAGGGGAGGGGTCGCGCAAGCAAAGCACGGTGGTCGTGAGTTCGAATCCGCCGCCGCTGTAGCGCCAGCGGTTTTACGCGAAAAAATGCGCGACTTCGACGGAGACGGGCGGGCGCATGGCGTGGAAAAATTCTCCGGTTCAAATAAAATGTTTTTGTATTTTTTCAATTTTGAAATCGCGTTTTTGGTACAGGTTACTGTAGGGCGCTCATACAGTAGGGGCGGTTGCATCACCAACCGCCCTATCGTAAAACCGCTGTAAGAACGGTGAGTTAGGGCGGTTTTCGAACCGCCCCTACAGCAGCTTATGAGCCGCCCCTACAGAAGCTATCTGTAGTAGTGTCGGTCGCTGTTTTGGTTCCAGCGAGTGGTACAGCAGGACTATCAGCTGCTACTTGTTGGATAATGCTTGTCAGAACCGCCTTCATGTTATGACTTGAAGTGACTGACACGAAAGCCCGGCCTCGAACTTATCTTCGATCGCTTCAAAGACAGGGCAGGCAATGGTTTGTTTTACCCACCCCGGCAGGTCCAAGGATGGATGCCATTTTCAGCTGCGGTGTGCTCTCCTCTTCTCCTACCAGGTGTTCGATGATCGTTTCCCTTGTTGTGTCCAGTACCACTGAGATGTGGTTGCGGACATAGGGATCAACGACTCTATGGCGCTTGCCAGGACCAGAGTCGATGGTGGATTTTGTTCTTGAAAATAAGCTGGAGAAGGTGGTGTGGGCAGTCTCCATCTTCTTCCACTTCTTGCGGCACTGCTCCGACACATCGTCGGCTGTTGTCTTGAGATCCTTGAAAGGACTTGTTTGGTTCTTGGCCTGCATGAAGCGCCTGCCGTCGTCGCTGCGGTTCAAACTGAGGATGAAGTCGTCGATGGCGTCATTCATGTCGTCGGCGAGACGCCATGCTTCCATCCTCAGCTCCTTGCCTGCCGCATCGAGATCCTCCCTCTCCCATATCACCCAAAGGATTGAGTGGATGGACTTGAGCTTGGATCTGATGCGCATGATGTCCTTACGTATCCCGCGCTGAAGCTTGTACTCGCTGTGCCACCGCAGCAAAGTACTCAGCTTTGCTACGACGGGCCCCAGGGCTCCCGTGGCTGCGGTCACAACCACAGGAGCCTCCTCCATGATGCCTCCAGGCGATCGGCGAAGAACAGATCCCGGGCGGTCGAGCTTGTGTGTTAGTTGTGTCTGAGTCTGAGTTGGTACGGTGGATAGTGGAGGTGGAGGTGGATTTCCAAATCAGCAATCCGGCCGGTGACGCCGTCTATCTTCTTGCAATATAATATGTTGCACCACCAATCCGAGCTTACGATCGAAGGCAATAGGACTATCATTGTTAGTGGAGAGTTTTATTGGGTTGTCTTCATCAAGAACATATAATGCAATGAATATGGATGAAATCGTTCCTCCCATCAATGTCTTATATTGACTTATATTCAGTTGGTAATTGAGCCAAAAAATTCCCCACGGAACTCTTTTCTTTTCTTCTTAAAAAAATTGTTGTTACGCCATAATAAAAGCGCTTATGTGACTATTTATTACATACAAATGAAATTTTGACGAAACTTCCACAAATACTTGCCTAAGATGAGCTGCTTGCAAACATCTTTCTTCGCATCAAACTAATCCACAACATCAAGTCATCAAGCACTTACGATTTATTTTGGACAAGCAAGATTTTACATTGACTTTCCATGTATAGTTTTATTGTTTATTTTATAGATATTTAATTCAGGACTCATCTAGAGTTTGAAAATCGAACCAAGTCCATATAAAACTCACTTCTCCTTTTTAAAACTTCGCCATATCATTACTACCTAAGAAGGATGAAAACTATACCTGTTTTTCGTGCGGTCAATAACACTTTAACCTTCGCCTCGCTCGGTTCGACGAAAGGCTTCGTCGAACGGGTGCCTCCCCCCCTGCGATCTGTGAAAGGAAGGAAAGCCATGCACCGGTCATGGAAGGAAATACAAAAAATAGGAAATAACATGCACCGTTCATGGGAGATAAATATAGGAAATCATGGGAGACATTCACGGACTGATCACCGCTGTGCCACAACCACGACGCCCCACCGCGGCGCGTTGCACCCGTCGCCTCCCAGTGCGATCTCCGGTCTTTCCCATTCGCATCCCATCGACGATCGTGAGAATACGTCGCCCTCTCCGTCGCTCCGCCGTCGCCAGCAACACCTTCATATCCGACGTGGTTTTCGCGGCCTCTCCCTCGCGATAAAGGAGCCGCTGTGATCCCTTCTTTCCGAAGTCCTGCCTGCGATCGCCATCCCAACGCCCTCACGACAAGGAGCCGCTGTGATCCCAGGCGATGGCGGAGCGTGAGGCCAAGGGCATCGGTGGCACCTCACCGGCAAAGCGTGTCATCGGCTCCTTCCTCGCCACCGTCATCAAGCTTCGAGTCTGAACCTGCAAATTCATTTGTTACTATTATCTCAGGTGATCAGCGGAGAGGAACCGTAAGGATCTACAATATCGATAGATCATTCTTGTGGCTCGATTGGTGATCTGTGGTTTTAAGTTGACAACATCGAAGGAGGAAAGGCAAAACTTCTGAAACTCTGTGCCATTGTCTGAGAAAGGTGTGATCTACATGTGTTTTTGTTAAATTAAAAGTCTGTCTATATTTCATTTGTCAACATTGTATGATTTATCTGAGTATAAATTATGTCTAACCTATGTCAAACCGTGCTGCAGCTCCAAAGGTTATCATCAGAGAGCAACAATAAGGAGCTACAACATCGATAGACCATTCTTGTAGCTCCAAAGGTGATCTCTGGTTTCAAATTCACCTATATTTTATCCCCCTAATTTAGAAACTAATTTAGTCATGCAGACATGAGAAAATGCCTTGACAAAATAATCAGCTCATTTAGTTTTCAGCTGATAACCATAACACGCTGAATGAATTTTTAGAGGGCAATTTGAGTACCTGATACATGGGCCTGCTAATATGCAGCCATTCCATTTTCATTGAATTCTCAAAATCATCCAGCTCAACTGTGGTCCTCATGAGTAGCCGATATATGTAATGAAATTAGCACCATTAGCTAATTTAGCTCAATTTAGTTTGAAAAAAAAAAATTCTTGTAGCAAGTAAGAAGCAGCTAAATGTAATTCAGGCATGGTGATTATGTAACCCTATGCATACAGAATTTCATACATTCTGTCAAGAAAATGCCAGGAAGCTCCATAATCTATATTCTAATATGAGCTTGGCTGCATCATCTAAACAAATCACCATATATGAATATAAGCTGTGGTTAGTGCACTTTCATGTTAACAAGGAGCCTACAGCCAAGTAGATTCTTCCTTCCTTTACTAACATGCGGACACACACAGAAAATGCATAGTCACTCCATCATAGGCAATAGAATAGTAACACGGGTTGTGCTACTGTAGTAGGAAATTATATATAAACCTCATGCACATCCACAATCTGGATGTACCAAGGAGATTCATTTTATTTTATTTTATTTTGAAAATGAAATCAATACATTACTGATGTGAATAATGCTCGCACTTTGCATGACCCAAAAAAAACTATGATTTATGGGGAAAAATTATTTCTTCACATCAAATTGTCAATCATCATAGAAGCCAAATTTGATATCATTGTTTCAAAAAAAAATCACCTTTTTATATATTCTGAAACTCATCCACATCTGCAGTAGAGGAAATTGTAATCAGCTAGAACCAATCAGCCATGTTATCCCTTAGGCTTGAACCGACCAGCCATGTCGTCCCTTAGGCTCTCGTAAATCCACATCTGCAGTACGCTTGAACCAATCAGGCTTAATTTGCTTTGAAGCAAATAAAACTTGAATTATGCCTAAACCATATATCCCTTATTGATAGATATACAGTACAACCAATAAGGTTTGTATTAAGGTGCACAATAAACATTGCACTAAGTGGAAATATTACAATAAGGCATATAAGAACTTACCACAAAGTTGAGCAATCATGTATGGAAGGGATGCATGTTTTCTGTCTGTTGGAACTGATGGGCCGTTACCACAACTCTCTTCAAGATGAGAAAACTGCTTCTTAAATTGATCAACAACACTGCTAAAAATAGCCAGCAAGTGCTTCTGTCAATGGGTTGAAACAATACATATGTTGAAAGAAATGTCACAGATACTTAGGATGGTCCTTTTGGGTCAAATGCCAGTAGCTTTTCTAATAGTTTAAGTGCCAAAGGATCTGCACTGGAAAATTCTGAAAAAAAATGGAACAAGGTCCTTCTTTCTCATGCTGCTCAAGTACCTTCTTGCTTTCTCATTTCCGAACCATTCTCCAGTTGTGTTTCTGCTTGAACCTAAAGAAGGATATTTACTTAATAGTAAAAATAGTTGTAGAGACAAATGATCGAGCACATCATGTGCATCATCCATGAGGCATCAGTAAGTAGACAAGCTAGAAGATCACCTTGGTCTGCTCCTGGCTGATTGGTTGCAGGCTGCCGATTGGGTGAATAATTTCTGAAGCGAAGCCGCGTGCTTGGTTCACAGGCTCGCCGGCCACCCAGCAGTTGGAGCGTCGGGCGTCTCGCGGTCATGGAGGAAGTAGAGGAGGGAAAGGGGCTCCCACGGAGGTAGAGGAGAGGCTCGTCGGCCGCCCAGCAGCTGGAGGCGAACCCCACCTCATCCGCGCCGGCGTCATCGCCAAAGCCGCCGACCTGCTCGGCCTCCAGCTCCGTGCACCGGGAGCAGCTCCCGTATGACAACATCCGCATGGTGGAGCTTCCCCTGCGGCTTCGCAGGGCCATGGACGGAGATGGGGAGAGAGATGGACGCGAGAGGGTGGGGCTGGGACCAGGAGAGGGAAAAGGAAATACGTTTTTTTTCTTTCTTTTGTATGTAATATATAGACAAATATATTATTTATGTATAAAGCTATATGTACGTTTAGCAATATTTAAGTTTATTTATGGACAGATAGAAATAAAAAATACATCATAAGTTGGGTTTAACTAAATAAGCTAAATAATTATACTAATTTTGGGTTTAGTTATTTTATTCTACAGAACAAATTTACGATTTGATTTTTGATTTAATAGTCACTATTTTTGTGAACAGAGTGAAAGGAAATATTCCTTTTTGTTTATATTTTATACTATATTTTAATAATCACCAAAGAGTTTCTATGGAAAATATGATTAGAAAAAAAAAGATGCTTATTATGGTTGACCCTAAACCTGTTGAAAATTGGTGTAAAGACATAATGATGAATGTTAGGCAAACTATTGGATTCGACTTGCAGTTCCAAGACGTAATGAATAAACATATTCTTGGATGGAACAAAAAAAATTCAGATGAGAATTTATCCATGAGAAGAACATTGCAGCTAACTCAGAATCACACGCTTATAGCAATAATAAGTATTTTGTTAATTATTTTTTTATGTTACTTATGATGAATCTTGTCATAGACACTCAAGTGGATTACTTATTCTACGGTACATGTCTGTATGGAATAGTCGTAAACCCACAAGTAACGATAACATACTTTGTTTTAAGGTTTTATGAGATTTTTCAAGACACGCAAAGTATTGTCCATGTGATAAGCACTAATATATGCATACACTCTCATGCGCACATGATTGTATGAAGATGCGTCGGAACTTATTTATGGATTTATGAGCACATGAAATAAATAGATATCGAAAATTTCTTCCGCCGATATAAAATATCATCTTAGCGAATTACAGAAAAGCCCACAAATAGAGTTTGTGTCTGTGTTGTCTGTGATTGATTGTGTTACTTCCATAAAACTTGTTTAGACTAAATGTCGCTTTAATATTATTGTTTAATTTTATAGTATTATTATTTTATCATTGCGATCCATGTGTTTTTATATAAAATTTAGTTATCCCAGAGCAACGCACGGGGCGTTTAACTAGTATCATAAAAAAAATGCTTATGTGTCAACTATTAAATGTAGATGAAACTCCCACTTACACTGTCTTATGTCTTTTGACATCAAGAACGTGCCAGAAAATATTTGGAACAACATAATTCGAAGCACGAAGTCAAAAAAGGAGGCGGCGGGTAGAATCACAACAGTAAGAATTCTTTGAACTTTGTAACTGAAAAACTGATGAACTCTCCTTAGTTTAGGGTTTCCCACTTGGTTATGACTTACTCACCTAACTAGTCCTAAGTATAAAAGTCATTTTGGTTGAATAACCAGGTAATTTTGTTGTTTTCATACATTCGTCAATTCGTACAATAGGTGAGTAGCTTGAGTCATGACAAATGAAATTCCTAATTCAAACGTTGAGGTGAGAAAGCTTATGTATGCACTTATAGCCCCATAGTTGTTGCAAGGCTTTCGTGAGCAAGGTTATATTTTCTTCCCTTCTGTCTACATAGATAGTATATATGTGGTTCTGTTGTTGAACCCTAGCCCCACCCCCTGCGTAGGCCCCAGGAAACCGATCAGTCTAGTTTGCCTGCCTTTTCAATCTGAACAAATTTGTTGCCAAATTGATTTTTGATCTATGATTCGTGTGTGAAACTTAGAGAATGTGCTCTAGACATCTTTCCATCTTGGATAAAACCACCCCTGTATATAAACAAGGATCACGACCGATTAAGGATCCTAACTTCCAATTATTGAAAAACATAACACCTATCCTTTTACCACCCCCCCCCCTTCCCTTTGCCTTGTTGCTCATCACGTCTTCTATAGCAAGATTTGGTGGCGCTCTAGGTGCCCTTGCCTATCCCACCCTCCATGTGCTTCTCCCGAACGGATCTTCCTGGGAGGTGTTCGGGAGTTTATTACCAAAATGTCTTAAAAATTTGGAATTGAAGAATTAGAAGAAAAATATTGTACCATGCAATTTATGTCTGTTTTTAGTTTTGGGTCTCATCATCTCATGGTAGCTGGGAGCCAACAACCAACAACAAAGTGTGTGTCGTCAGCTGATTGATTTAACCTACCGACTGACCACGCAACTGCTCTTTTGGCTTGGCATCAATTTTTGTCGCTATGATACTGCCCGTTACAATTTTATACACACAACAAGGGGACGCACAAGTGGACAAAAACAAAGAGACACTCCTCTACGACGCGTTCCATGCATCTTCGTGTCTTTAGGATTAATTTTGTTAGTATACATACATGGCTCATGTGGGCAGTTACCTGTCAGAGAGAGATGGTGAAAACGCAACCTTTTGGGATTATTATTATATTCTTAGTTGATCATTACTAATAATTCTCAACAAATTTCATGCATTCTTAGGATATACTCCCTCTGTAAAAAAGAATCAAATTGTTGAGTTAGGTTAAGTCAAACTTTTTATGTTTAAATCAATATTTATGTCACCAAAGAGTTTCACTATAGAAATATATTTTTCAATTAATCTAATGATATTTTTTTGGTATAATAAATATGAGTATGTTTCAAATATAGATTTGGTTAATAAACTTTTAATTATCGACTCATCGAAAGAGAGAGTAATATTTTTTTCGAAGGTGGGATATATATATTTGTATTATTGTTCGTGAGAAAAGGACACACTTGCTTGTCGATTCCGGCTAGATTGGGCCGGAATTGACACGTAGATTGAGAGATTGGTGGAGAGGAGGAGGGGAAGAGCGGCGATGGAGGCGGCGGGGGGGGGCGGTGGCCGCGCTGGCGCGGGCGCTGTGCGCGGCCGGCGGCGGCGGCGGCGTCTTGGCGTGGGAGGCGCGGCGGGCGGCGGCACAAGGCGGGGCGGCGGCGTGGAGGAGGGAGGCAGGAGAGTTGGGATAAAATTCTTTATTTGCTTGTTACCCTGAAAGATTACAGACCCCTTTACTTATATAGCCCGGCTATTGGGACTTGTATCTCAAACAATCTCTAAAGGTTTCCTTATAGATTGGAATACCTTTTACAAGCGAGTCCTATTTATTTATTTCCTAATAAGGGTCTCCCTTATAGATGAGATAGCCCCTTGCACACCAAAACACCTAAAGATAATCCTAGATAATTTCCTCCTTTATTCCCGAATTAATTGTCGAAGAATCCGCGGAAGGGAGGAGGCGGGGAGACGAGGAGACGCTGGCTAAAGCCTGTGGCGCCTGGGCGCCCCGGGCCAGGCCCGGCCCCTCCCCGGCCCTAATTCGGTCATGACATCTCCCTCCCCCCCTTCTCCCGACCGGCTGGCCCCCTCGCGCTGGATGAAAGTCCATTCGGTCACCCCGGGATGGAGATCACCGCCCACGAACGATGAGCTCAACCTGCAAAGAAGAGCTTACCCCCGCACCGGGTTCCTGAGGATCATATTCTCCCTTGTACGCTTGGGATCAAATTCCATGAGGTAGTGAAGATTGCCGATGTAGCCGTGGTAGATGTAGCGATGAACAAAGTTCGTCTTTGTTGCCGTCTGGCGACGGGCCGCCCAGTAGTAGCTCCCTTGGAACACCCACCTCTTGGTGCTGATACACCATGTCACGGGGTGGGCTCTCCAGGAACAAGAAACGCTTGCTGGGAGGAGCGTTGACGAAGAGTGGAAGGAGACGCCAGATGGTGCTGCCGTGGCGAGTAGGAGGAGTGGCAACTAAGTTCAACATCATACCGTATGTGAAGGAGCCGACGTCGAACAGAGAAGGAGAGAGCTGATGGGCACCCCTCTCTCAAGTGGGTAGCTGATGTGGACGTTGTCGACGGTGAGGAAGAGGCGATCCATGCCGTCGAGGAAAACGACCCTGGCTAGGCCGATGTGGTGGCGCCTCGGCCACATGCCGCCAAGCAGGATAGCGGTTGGTGCGGCTGATGTTTTCTCCGTCGTGTAGGCTCCCAAGGCGAGGAAGTTTGTCCCGCGAACTCCGCCTGAAACAAGGCCTCCAAGAAGTCCGGCAAAAGTGGAGAGGAGGCCGAAGGTAGAAGCGCCGTCGAAGAGGAGGAGGCCGTCTTCGAGTGGCCACGCCGGGAGCAGCGTCGCCCGTGGTGACATCAAGGGCGATGCGGCGCGAGGTGCCGATCCTCCAATGTAGCCCGGCATAGCTGGATGAAGACTCCGGCCGATGTGTCGTAGGGGTCCAAGGCGCCGCATGCCTTGAACGCTTCCTGCCGAGTCGTAGGTGTACGGATGCCGGCGATGATGCCTGACTGAGGAGGCCGGGCCGGGGCGCCTTTACGCCGGGGGGGTGGAGCTGAAGTGAACGCGTGCTCGGGCGACCCTCACGGTAGTATCGCAGCTCGTGGGTCGCGAAGTCTCACGGCCACGCGTGGCTGTGCTTGCCGACCAAGGCATGCCAGAAGGATGACGCCGACGCCCTCGCCCGCTGGCATGACGTAGGCGCCGATGTCGAAGGTGCCGGGCGTAGTGGTATATCGAAGGTGGCGGCGCGGCATGTAGACATGGCGCCGGTGCCGCGAGTGATCGAGCACACACGGCCGAGTCCGAGGCCCGCCGTGGTCACCACGCGAGTCGATGTAGTTGTGCGTTGCTCCGAATCGACGATGATGTTGACGCCCGCGTTCGAGATCATACCGACGAGGTAGAGAGAATGAGCACCACGTGCCGGGAATCGGGGTCCCCAAAGTGAGGACCTTCCCAGCTAGCTCCTCTTTGACGTCCGCTAGTGGGGCGTTTGTCGTGTCGTCGGTATAGTCGTTGAAGATTGTGATGTCGAAGAGATGCTTGCACTTGTGACCCCATGAGAACTCGTCACGGTTGAAGCGAGTCCAGCCTTGCGTCGTTCCGTCATCTCCTGGTGTCGGCCGTTGAAACGGCCGAGTCATCGCCGACGCCGACGGGCGCGCTGGCAGGGCGGCCCGGCGAGGTCGGGCGCGGGCCCCGCCTTCGGTGCTTTGGCGTGCGGTGTTGTAGAGGATGGCGAGGCGTCGCTCGTATGCCCTAGCGAGAGACATGGCTGCCTCCATGTCCTTGGGGTTCTCATCTCGACGTCCGCCTTGAGCGGTTCGCCCAAGCCCGCTTTGTGTAGATGTTGACCCGCTGGGTCTTTGGCTCGTCGATGTTGCCTGCCCGGTGCCACATGTGCCGGAACTGCCCGTGCGGTCTCATCGACGGTGCCTTGTCTTCCTTAGCGAGGCCAGCTCACCCAGCGGATTCCGCCGCTCAAATGGGTCGGGCGCTTCGTTGACATATTGAGCGAAGCTTGCCCAATCGCCAACGGTTTCTCCTGAACAGCCTCATGTACCATTGCTGTGCTCCGCCTGTGAGATGATATGAAGCGTACCAGACTTGCTCTGTTGCCGGCGTACCTTGTCCTTTGAAGAATTGCTCGCAGCGGTTGATCCACGGAAGGGGATCGTCCTTGCCATCATAGGTGCGGAAGGACAGCTTTGTGCAAGCGGGGAGCGAGGCCTGGGGAAGGTGTCGACCGGAGGGGAGGGAGGGGGGCGCATGCGCCCCAAATGATGGTGTGCTCGCGATTCGTCCTTCGGCCTCGTAGCGCTTGATCGGGTTCTCCGTGATCGGGTGCCGTTACCCGATTGTCCCGGTTCTCGCTTGCCATCTGTCCGCTTCTTGATGAAATCGCTGGCTACCGACTCGAACATTGCCCGCATCTCGATCTCGTATCATGGAGTTGTTGCCGGAGTTTAAGCTTAGCCGGATCGTCGGCCGAGATGATAGCGATCTTATCGTCCAGCTTGTCCATCCCGGTGTTGATCTTGGCGAACTCATCCGCCAAGTGCTTGATCAGATTTTTGGCTTCGGCGTCCATGGTGGTGGGTGGATCGTAGTGGTCTCCGGATACCCTGGCCGATTCCGGCTAGATTGGGCCGGAATTGACACGTAGATTGAGAGATTGGTGGAGAGGAGGAGGGGAAGAGCGGCGATGGAGGCGGCGGCGAGGGGCGGGCGGTGGCCGCGCCGGGCGGGAGCCGCCCTACTGGCGCGGTGGCGGCGGGCGTCTTGTGGCGTAGGGGCGCCGGGCGCTGCGCGGAGGAGGGAGGCAGGAGAGTTGGGATAAAATTCTTTTATTTGCTTGTTACCCCGAAAGATTACAGACCCCTTACTTATATAGCCCGGCTATTGGGACTTGTATCTCAAGCAATCCCTCTAAAGGTTTCCTTATAGATTGGAATACCTTTTACAAGCAGGTCCTATTTATTTATTTCCTAATAAGGGTCTCCCTTATAGATGAGATAGCCCCTTGCACACCAAAAAACACCTAAAGATAATCCTAGATAATTTCCTCCTTTATTCCCCTTCAATTAATTGCCGAAGAATCCGCGGAAGGGAGGAGGCGGCGGGCGGGGACGATACAAGCGAAGCCCAGGGGGCGGGCGCCGGCGCCTTAGCCGCTTGGGCCCGGCCCCTCCCGGCCCTAATTCTGGTCATGACACTCGCTGTTGTGTGGTCAACGAGAAGCAAATCTGGTGCTGTGAGCGGCTAGCTAATGAGACATATGGCACGCATACAAATAAGAACGGCTTGTTGCTGGGGAGTTTTTGGTATCAACTGTTGTTAACGCGAAAACTAGGGCTTCGCGACCGACACACCGAGAGGGTCTTGACGCCTACGGCGTTGTGATCAACCTTGAAGCAAGTGTGCACCGCGTGGCCACCCCAAACCGATCTAGGGTTCGGTAAGGGCAACGTAGAGCTTCGGTGACGGCTAAAAGACCTCGAACGCACCTGGAAGAAGACCCGGCGGGAGGACGTGGGCGAGGGGTGTCCTAGGACCAGCAAGGCCACCTAGGACGTTGATGAAAAACGCGGAGTTCGCCGCCGAACAGCAGGATAGAGGGTTGAAGGAAGAAGATGACCTACAAACGAGACAGTTGGTAGATTGATTGTCGATTGGATGTAGATGGGATCAAATCGGCCATGAACCTCTTTATTATATAGAGGAGGGTGGTCTTATCCTTTTAGGAAACCGTCCTTGGACGTTTCCAAGCCTCAAAATCCGACCAAAACACGATTGGAAACAAATCGGTTCGGATCTCGTACGGACACAGCCCGCGTCGGGCTGACTGGGCGCTGGAAATAGGCCGACCGGACACTCCGGTCGCATGCGTCCGGTCGAATAACAGTAAGGTCTGAAATCGATCGCGGCGCGCCAACTTGATCGGACGCTGGGACCGGTCGATGGCTCGAAATCGGCCTGAACGCCCGGCTGACTGACCGGATGCGTGAGGGAGTGACCGGACGGTCCGTCACCTGCGTACGGTCACTTCCGAAAAGCCTCTTTTGATCTCCCTCGAAAATTTGGCTAAGTCTGGAATTTTACAGTGAGTTAACCCTTCATAGAATTGGCTAAGTCCGGAATTTTATCATAACTTAGACCACGCCATTTTTAGGTGTCAACAACTGCAAACCGGTTAAATTAGGAATCGGAAACCCATAGGAAACACAGAAGATGAATTTACTATTGGCCACGCGGTCAAAGACAAGAGAGCCAAGCCGGCAAAATTAAACAGCTAGCAGATCGGACAAATGGTGCACATTATATGCATACAACGAATCAATGATAGAATCTCACGTCTTGCTCGTCCGGTGATTGATTATATTCAACCTGCCCGCTGAGACCTGCTCCTTTGGCTTTGCCAATTGTTTTTCTGGATATCTGAGATTTTTATACTACACACAGTGCAAGCGAAGGGCCATGTGCTTGGGGGTAAAAAAAAGAGTAAAATGCACTCAGAGGTCCATTAACTTGTAGCGGTGTCTCAAATAGGTCCACCAACTACAAAACCAGTTATCTGGGTCCGTAAACTTTTGTACCGGTTAACTCTAGGTCCAAAAGACAAAAACCAGCCTGGTTTTGCTGTCTATTTATCAAAAAAGCCCTCTCCTAATCTCTCATCTCACCAGTATGCCCTCCCCATCTCCCGCATAGATCGACACAGCCGCCGGACGCTCTTCACCCGCCAGGCCGATGCCCCTCCCCACGCGAGGCCCTTCATCCCGCCACGGCCGTTCGGACATTGACCCGCGCTGCGCGCGACAAAGAAGGAAGCCTAGCAGACCCGCTTGGCTTATACTTGACTGCCTCGGCGTTGATGCTCGTGTTGCCTCGTCCCCGCTCGGCAAGCTGCGGCGGCGTGCGGATAGGGACGCCCAGAACGCTCTTCTCGGAGATGACCATGTACGCCGCCTACAGCAGTTCAACTTCTCGGCGACGCGCCATGTTCTAGAGTGCCTCCATGTAGGACCCTTACTGCTCGCGAAGCCGCCAGGGCCACGGACACGCATCTCGCCACATCGCGACGGGAACACGACGACGCCCACCGCGACCCCAGCAGCCTGCCCTCGCCGCACGGCCGACCGAAGCCGAGGAACGCTCGACGACGCCGTGCTGCCCTCGCCGTGCCGGTGCACGCCGCGGGTCCTAGCCCGTGTCCAAATCCATCGCCACCACAGCCTTGTTGCACCAGAGTTGGGGAACATCCCTAACTCGGCGGAGGACAACAACCATTGCCGGTGAACCGCTATGCCCCAAAGCTCCACCCTTTTCCCTTCCTGTTGTTGTTCCGATCCTTTGCCCCAAAGATCCATCGACAGTGTCAAGCCTATGCTCCAAGACGTCTTCTTGCAGTGCACGCCGGACCTCTCGTAGCGAGGAGGTGCACCTGGAGATCGATTTTGCCGCGGAGACCGAGTCACTCACGAAGGAAGTAGTAGGAGCAGGACATCGCGGGATTTTGCGGGCTCTGCGAGCGCTTCCCATTCGCTAGCAGGCCGAGGACGCCGTCGCCGCCACGCTGAAGGTCGGGCTGGACCTTCGGCCGCTGCGGCGAAGCGGAAGTGTTGCTCAATAATCCAATGTCGCATTTACTATTGTTAGCTTTTCTTAGAGTAGAAGTTAGCACAACGCCGCAGCCGTTGTGCATGTTCTTTGGATTCTGCATGTAAGTGCACGGTGGAGCTCTGGCCGGCATCATCGCTCATGCTCTGCGGCTGTGGGATGGCATGGCTATTTCGGGCATGAGTGACACACCGCGATGATCAACACCGCCACGGTCCGTGATGCGGCTCAGCATGTTCGACGGTGACCGGGCGTCGGGTCTGTTCGACACCTCGGCCCCGCCCGGCGTGTGCACCATGGCGCACCTGGACTCGCGCTCGACGCCGCGCGCGAGCGTCGTGCTGCTCAAGAACCAGCGGGGAAGGTGCAGAGGACAGCGCGCACGCCCGGTGGCCGCCTCTTGGTGTGCGGAACGGGTGCCATGGCGCCGGGCTCCAGGTTGTGGCCCAGCGTGCAGCAGCCCATGGACTACGCCTATGGCTCGAGGGCGGACTGCGACTATATCCTGTCGTTGTCGCCGCCATGCCCCGTTGCATCGCCCCGGCCGATGGCCCACGCGTTGATCCGGTCCAGTGGCGAGGCTTGGGTGCACTGTTGGTCCGGGAAGGGCATACACGTGAGATGAGAAATTGGGGGAGGGGTGTTTTTGATAAATGTCTTGGCAAAACCGCCTTTTGGACCTGGAGGAACCGGTATGAAAGTTTACGGACCCAGATATCTGGTTTTGTAGTTGGTGGACCTATTTGAGACACGGCTACAAGCTAATGGACCTACGGTGCATTTTACTCTAAAAACAAAGACACACTGCTTTGGCGCATTCCTTCCGACTGACATACCTGCTCCTTTGGCTTTGGCATTTGTTTTTCTCGATATATAGGACTTTTGTACACACACAGCAAGCAAAAACAAAGACACTGCTCTGACACATTTTGTTATCCGGTCTTTAGGCATATATTGATTTTCAGGATGTGTTAATCCTGCCGGTTGACAGATCGACCTGCTCCTTTGGCTTTAGCATTGTCTTTCTCGACATCTTGGACTTTTATACTACACACAGTGCAAGCCGGCGCGCAAGGGGCAAAAACAAAGGCACACTGCTCTGATGCATTCAAATCATCTTGATGAAAAAACTACGTTCAAATGTCTTAAATTTGAAATTTAAATTTCATAAATGCCCTCAGATGGAGAAACAACCTAAATGAAAATTTTAGATCATGAAAAGTTATGAAACTTTATAGTTGACCACTTTTTGTATAATATGTGGGGATCTGAATGGAGGGTAAGGCTTCACACGAGGGCGAGGTCGCTGGTTCAAGTCCGGCCGTTGCAAGTTTAGCAAAAACCGTGAAAAAAAGATCATAACTAGTGATGGTTCTTAGCTAGATGGTTGGGGCCTCCCAAGATTAAAATAAATCTTTTTGATATTTATTTTTGAATTTTTAAAAACAAAATCCAAAAATGATTTGCAGGGGTGGCTAGGCCAACCACCCTTAGAGACCCTGTGGAGCCAGCCCTACAAATCACTGGTGGCGTAGTGATAGGAACTTTGGAGTATCTGGTACAGGCAAGTGGTCACACTTGATCATTTTGTGCAGGATAGAGATGGGAAAAATAATGTTAAAGGGAACCATCAGATGATACAGAATATGAAGTAAAAGGACCACGCCTATGACTCAACCAAAATGATGTGAGACCTAATGGCAATACTAAATTAAAACTTGTAAGTAGCACATGACACTGCCAAAATACCATCAAATACTAAAATTGTTAGTAGCACAAGAAACTACCAGTTGGTAAATGGTGACGACTATAAGCTGTCATAGTCAGTGGTAGGGCTTCGCACGAGGGAGAGGTCTCCGGTTCGAAGTCTGGCCGCCGCAAAGTTTAGTAAAAACCGTGGAAAAAAGATCACTAATGGCTAGTGATGGTTCTTAGCTGGCTGGTTGGGGCCTCCGTAGATTAAAATAAATATTTTTCTATTTGTTTTTGAATTTTAAAAAACAAAATCCAAAAATGATTTGCAGGGGTGGCTGGGCCAACCGCCCTTAGAGACCCTGTGGAGCTGCCCTACAAATCACTGGTGGCATATTGACAGGAACTTTACAGTATCCGGTGCAGGCAAGTGGTCACACTGGATCATTTTGTGCAGGATAGAGATGAGAAAAATAATGATAAAGGGAACCATCAGATGATACAGAATATGAAGTAAAAGGACCACGCCTCCGACTCAACCGAAATGATGTGAGACCTAATGACAATACTAAACTAATAAAACTTGTAAGTAGCACATGAGACTACGAAAATACCATCAAATACTAAAACTTGTTAGTAGCACAAGAAACTACCAGTTGGTAAATGGTGACGACGACAAGCTGTTATAGTCAGTAGTAGTTGGAGGTTTGCAGACTGGTGGTCCGTTAAGCATGTTTATAACATCAAACAGTTAGTCAACAAATATGTCATGCCCTCTCCCACGCCACCCACTTGCCGCAACTACTCGTCACCATGCCCAAAATCTAACAATAGCCTTTCAGAAACAAACCCCTTCTAAAATGAGCATTATTTACCATTTTTTCTAGTGGTTGTGTCTTCCTACCTGTCACATCATACTTCCTCATCCCCGTGATTGGCAAGCCCACCTCCACTCCACCATCTTCGCCTGACTCCTCTCCCTTCTCATCTTCCTTTCCGGCCGGCACACGACCAATCCAAAACGCAGACGCTGTTGCTTCTGCCATCGTCTTCGTTCCGCCACCTGCCTCCTCTCTATTTCATTCAATCAAACAAAGACAATCTTAGGATCTTATAACCTTCCATCGGCCTTCAGTTCGTCTGCACCGCTGTTGCCATGGACAGCTCCACCCTGGCCACCGTAGCTTGCTAAACCTTCTCGGTAGGGTTATTGGTTCATAGGTGATTTCCTATGCTTCTATCTATTATTTTCTTCTTCCATTTTGTTATCTCTAGTAGTTTATTTTTTTCTTTGCCGTGGCAGTTGATGTTCAGCACAGCCTTCAGGGATCATTGCGGCAGACAGCCAAAAGATCAAGGTCATTTTCCCTCTTGAGCTTGTCTTTCATGTTTCTACCATGACTAAAACAAATTGAATAAGTTGGAAAACTCCATTGAATTGGACTTGTTGAAGTATTCGTTGTCGATGATAGAGATAGATTTTGTGTTTCCATTGAAATTTCAATTTAGAATCGAAGATGGCAAATCGACATGACATGTTCATATTCTTGTGGTACTCTCAAATGATCCGTTTATTTGATTAGATCGGAGGGCTAGAATCATCTATTACTTTCTAGAAGGTTATAGATGAATCTTTTCATTTTTGCAACTTTGGAATCAAGCTTTATACATGTTTAAGCCCGCTAAAAATTATTTTTTGTATCCTGTTGTTATTGGTGTATGTGATAGGTTTATACGTTCCATGACATGAGAGTGATAATGATATAGTTATCATTTTAGTTTAGCTATGGGGAAAGAAAACGACCGGACGATGATCGCAATAAAACAAAATTGCAGCCGGGCTGCATGCCCAGTATGATTAGAGTGATTTGAGAATACTTTTAATTAATTATTTAGTTTTTAGAATATTAAAAATCAATAGCTCAGATTTATTTGAGATATTAACTCCTAGGAGCATCTCCTGGGGGCCTGCAAATTTGGCCTCAAAATTCCATTAGCATGCCAACATGTAAAAAATAAGGGGGCTCAAATTGACTTCCAGCTCCAGTGGAAAAGCAGTCCAAAATCCATTTAAGATTAAAATTTAGGAGTCGGGCCTCCTATTGATTGGGGCTTAGGATTAAAATTCAGGAGGGAATGAAAAATAGGAGCCCATTTAGAATCTTCATATAGGAGTTGATTTTTTTTTTTTGTCAAACTTCTAAAACATAAAGTAGGGACTTGTTTAGGAGCTTCCACTCGAGTTGCTCTAATAAGAAGAGGACCGCAACATTGCCCTTTGTGTTGCTCTAATAAGTGATGCCTCAAAGAAAAGCTGTAGGTTGTATCATTGGCATATTGCAGTGGTTCTCCGATTGGGGGGGAGGGGGATTAAACATTCTCGCAAGAATTGATTCACGTTATTGTATCAAATACGTTTTTTTACATAATGGATAATACAATCCGGTCTCTACATCCGTGGATGTACACAGCTAATTATTACAAAGTTCGAAAAGCACAATGTCTTTAAAAACGACATAAGCATTATAACAAACGAAAAAGATGTTTCCACCCTCTATTTGAAATTTCTAAAGCAACCATCTCTAAACGCTTGCTCAAACACACGAGGGCTTCTTTTGTTTGCTCAAGTATGCTGTAGCCGGGCCCAACGCGTAGCCAAAAAGCTTCTCCTCGAAAATAACCCTGCATAATAGAGTTAGATTTCAATTTTTTAAAAATCGTGTCATTACGACATCTCTAGATGGCCCAGAAAAGAGCAGCCACCCCAACCCAAATCAGAGGCTTAGTCCTGCCTATTCTGATTTCTAAGCCAAGTACCAAACATATGGTTAATGTAAAACAGGTTGTGTTAGATTAGTAGCATAAAAAAATAATCCTCCAAATCATTTTAGCAAAAGAGCAGTCAAAAAAGAGATGTTGGATAGTATCATTCAAATTACAACATTCGCATTTCTGACTCCCCTTCCAATTTTTCCTAGCATGATTGTCTTTTGTCAAAACGACACCTTTTTGGACAAACCAGAGAAAAATTTTTATTTTTAGAGGTATTTTCCATTTCCAGATCCTCCTATGTTGGAAGGGTGGATTTGTATCTATAGAATCAAGATACATAGTCCGGACAGAGAAAACTCCAGACTTATTTAATAGCCATTTAAAGTGGTCCTTTCCATCCACCAGAGCCACATTGGAGGTCTGTGCTACAAGGCTAAGCCAATCCAATAGGTTATTATCCACCAAAGATCTCCTAAAAGAAATATTGAGAGGATCGAGGACATAACTTTTGAAACTGTTGCAAGTCGATCCCTAGCTATATTATATAAGCTTGGGTATATAAGTTTGAGAGGCTTATCACCTAACCAAGTATCATCCCAAAACCTTGTACTGGTTCCATCTTTAATTAGAAAACAGCCTTTTAGCAAGTACCTCATCTTTAATATGCATGAGGCCTCTCCAAAAAATGAGAGTCATTTGGTTTGGCTGAAACTTAGGTTAGGGTCTTGAATGCAAATATTTATTCCTTAGCAAGGATTGCCAAGTGCCATCGGTGTTCATAAGATTAACAATCCATTTGGCCAATAGACATTTGTTATGTATCTGCAAATCAAGAATTCCAAGACCACCTTGATCCTTGGGGCGACATAGAATATCCCACTTAGCAAGTCTATATTTGTGTTTATCTGTAGATCCTTGCCGAAAGAATCTTGATCTGAATTTATCAAGACTCTTGAGGACTCCCTTTGGAACCTCAAAAAAGGACATCATGAACATTGGGAGACTACTTAAGACTGAATTAAGTTATACAAGTCTCCCCCCATAGGATAAGTACTTAGCTTTCTAGCAAGAGAGTTTTTGTTCAAAGCGTTCTTCTACCTTTCTCCATTCAGAATTCAGGAGTTGTCTATGGTGCATAGGGATGCCTAAATACCTAAAAAGGATAGGTCCCCGCATTACAACCAAAGAGTGTTGTATAATAATGCTCCATCTCTTTGGCGTCACCATAACAGAAGATTTCGCTTTTTGTGAAAATTGATCTTGAGCCCCGAGAGTTGTTCAAAAAGCGCAAAAGCAAAAGTTTTAAATTTTTTGCTTGCTCGGGGTCATGATCTAAAAAAGATAATGGTATCATCTGCATATTGTAAAATAGATAAACCATCATCGATCAGGTGTGGAATAACCCCTCTTATTTGTCCATCGGCTTTTGCTCTATTAATAAGGAGAGCTAGCATGTCAGCAACGATGTTAAACAAGATAGGTGACAAAGGATCTCCTTGTCTAAGGCCCCGTTTGGTCTGGAAGTAGTGGCCAATGTCGTCATTGACTTTAACCCCTACACTCCCCCTGTGACCATGTTTTGGACCCATCTACACCATTTGGGGGGGAACCCCTTCATGCGAAGAGTTTGCTGTAGGAAGGACCATTTGACCTTGTCATATTCAAGTCTAAAGATTTGTTGTTTTCAATGTATCAGATACGTAGTCGACTAGTCGTCCTTTTTTTCTGATTTATAGATATAAACTAAAATATATTGCTGGGAAGGTAGGGACGAATGTTTATGTGTGCCTGATCTGAGATTTTAGCCACCACTCATACTTGGTTAAACTTGCAACAACAGGAGAGAGGTTGTAGTAGTGAAGAACACAGAGGAGAAGATGGAGCTTGTGGTGGGTGCTTCGGAGGCCACCATGAAATCCCTCCTGGGCAAGCTGGGAGGGCTCCTTGCCCAGGAGTACACACTGATCCGTGGCGTACGCGGTGACATTCAGTACATCACCGACGAGCTCGCCACCATGCAGGCCTTCCTTGGTGACCTCGGTTCGACCCGGATGATAATGACCGCCGGCTCAAGAACTGGATGAAGCAGATCCGTGACATGGCATATGACATGGAAGACTGCATCGATGACTTCACCCACCGCCTTCCCCACGACTCCCTTTAGTGAAGCAAGATGCTCCTTCATAGTGACAAGAATCTATGAGCTGTGGACGTTTTAGGCGTCGCCGTGAAATTGCTTCCAAGATTGCTGAGCTCAAGGTCAGGGCACAACAGATCGCTGAGCGGCGCGGTAGATATGGAGTGGACAACCCTGCCAAAAAACATGGCAGCAGCTCTGGAGCCGGAGCAACCCATGCTGTTACCTATGGCATTGCTGAGCATCTGATGGCGAATCGTCAGCTCATCCACACGTTGAATCCTATAGGAGTGGAGGAGGATATGGAGAAGCTTCGGCCTTGGCTAACAAAAGAATCTCATCGAGCTGTGATTTCCATTGTCGGATTTGGTGGGGTGGGAAAGACCACCATTGCCACCAAACTGTACCGAGATTTCGAACGAATTCGACTGCCGAGCGTTGCTCACGGTGTCACAAAACTATGATGAAGATCAAGTCCTCAGGGATATTCTGGGTCAAATCAAGCCACGGGACAGCAATGAGAAGCAACAAGATCACAACACAGGACACCTGCAGAGAAGAAGCTAGCTGCTGGCATCAAACCAGGCCTAGAGAAGCGGCTTGTGTCACTCTTCCGTGTTCACAGCAAGCAAGGCAATGATGGCGGCACTCAATGGACGCAGAGCAAGATAGACAACATGACCCGTGACCAACTTATTGAAGAACTGAAATCGCGCCTGCAAGGAAAGAGGTACCTCTAAAACAATGCTTTGCTTTTACTAGCCATATTGCAGACATCATGCATCGTACGTATATACAAAGTGACTGATCATTGTGATATTTTAACTTCTCGACAACTTAAAATCTTACATGATGCTCAGATACGATTACCAAGACAAAACTTAGGGCCAAGAGTTATTGAAACTGATAGGAAATAGCACTAGGTACATAGCAAAAGTTATAAATCTAGAAAAAAACAAAATGTCTTATAATTTGGAATGGAGTTAGGAGGTTCACGCGCTGATTGGCATCCCATGCCAAGCCCACATCAAGGGTGTCAAGGGCGTCAAGCCCCGGGTAGCTGGACCATGGCTACGGAGTTCGTAGCCGGAATCTGTCTTCTCCAGCGAGGTTTTACGCCTCTGCCGTAGGCTTAGGTTCAGGCCTGGCCCTGGGGCAGTGCGGCAGGAGCAGCCGAACTGGGCCCTTGAGGCCAGGGGGCACAACCCCAAGTATGCAGCAGGTATAGGTATAGATGTATATACAGGCCTGGACATATATATAGTGTACACGCTCATGCATACAAGGCAGCCCAACAGGCAGCAGGGCCAACAGCGATCGTACGTGCACACGAGAGATCGGACAGGTTTGGGAGATCGCGGGCGAGAGTTCGCGACTCCGCCGCCGGCCACTCCGTCCGTCCGTCTCCGTGCCTTCCTGCCAAGCCAATCTGCCATCGATCGGATCATCGGCGATGGTGATCCGTGCACCGTCCTGCCTTCCTGCTAAGTGCCTAAGTTGTCTTCAAAAGGTACCATGCTTTAGTTATATTTAGGTTTAGGATCATGTTAAATTTAGTACGCCATACTTTTATCTAATAATTACTTGCTACATTTGAATCATCACTATATTGTTAGAGTTGTATTAAAGGGCACATTGCTTGTATCTTCGCTCCAGGTCTCTAGTTCGACAGGGCCGGGCCTGCTTAGGTTTAGAAGAGGAGGGATATTAGATGATTGATTGTTGATTCATTAACCCATGTGCGGTTACAAGGTATATAGGCCAAGCCTTCAATCAATCACTCCTAAACATAAGGAATAAGAAAAGCAACTAAATATCTAACTTTCTATCTTAGCCACTCACAGTGGTTTCCATCTCGCGCGCGGGTTGTGAATGTGCACGGCGTTGAAAAGCTGGACGCACTGGGTCTCCTCCAACGGCCTGGCGTGGGGTAGGAGCGAATGGAAGCGGTCCTGGTACTCGGTGACGGTGCTCTTGCGTCACTAGTAGGCGAGCTCGAACAACGGTGCAGATCATAGCGGCAGCCTGTAGCGAAGGTTGATCAGATCCTTGAAGCGGCGCCACGTGGGGATGCCCTCGTCCTCCTGGACTTGGATGTAGCACATCTGACGCCCTCCTCGAGGTTGTAGGAGGCCATCCACACCTTCTCCTCCTCCATGATCCGCTACACGGGTCAGACTTGCCGTCGCGAGGAAAGTCCATCTTCTGGGGAGGTCGATCATTGTGGTGCTCGCCGGATTGGTGCTTGCTATCCGAGGTGGAAGAATGGTCAGCGAATAGGGACTTGATTTCCTTGGCGTTGGCCTCGCCGTGGCTTGGCGGGACTTCACAGCGGTGGCGGCAAGGGTCTTCACGGTGGCTTTGAGGTCGCCACCCATGGCAGCTGTGGTGCTGGGCGATGCGCACGGGGCGTTGGTGGCATGGCGGCTGGAGATGGTGGGTTGGCGGCTAGTTTGGCGCTGGTGGGGCATGATCGACGTGACCGTGATACCAGGTTGTCAAGGACGTCAAGCCCCGGGTAGCTGGACCGCGGCTACAGAGTTTGTACTTGAATCCGTCTTCTCCAACGAGGTTTTACCCCTCTTCCGTAGGCTTAAGTTTAGAAGAGAGGAGGGAGATTAGATGACTGATTCTTGATTCATTAACCAATGTGCAGTTACAAGGTATCTTAGCCACTCACGGTGGTTTCCATCTCACACGCATCACCACGGCCAAGATAGTGCGCTCAGTGGCGCCGGGCGACGTCCCTGGCCCGACGGCGCCTTATGGTACGCGGCGCCCCACATGACAAAGGGCGTCGTAAGAACAACACTAGAGAGGCACTACACAAGCCACGGGTCCACTAGAGTTTTTTTTGGATTTCCCACAGAGAATAAGCACAAGTACCTCTCACAATGCTTTGATTGGAGCCGACGACAATCAATAAAGCCCGCCAACAATCCACCACTGCTCCAAGCCATCTAGGTGACGGCAACCACCAAGAGTAACAAGACAGCGAACACAATCACTGGTGCTACCAGATGCCTCAACTCATCAATGCAAATGCACTAGAAATCTCTCCTAATCTCACTTGGATGATAAATTGAAGGAGATGAGTGGCAGGAGTTTTGCACATCTCTAGCGGATGTATATCATGTCAATGTTCCAAGAGAGGGTGCCACAAGCTAGCGAAGCCCCTTAAATAGAACCCCAAGAGCTCCACTAGCCATTAATCAATCTAGTGGATGATCGAACTCACAGCACGCGGGGCTGCTGAACCATTTGATGCTTCGGTCCGGCCTCTTCTGTGCCTGCCATGTGTCCATGCATTTGAATTCAATCGTTGATGCCTCAAATGGTCATCTATGAAGTCCAAGGCACTGAAGTCCAACACGTGTCGGACGTGACTATTGGGGGGTAGGGGTAAAATTAGGCACCCCAAACAAAGTGAATCGTCCCTTGAGCACCCAAGAGGGGGGTAGGGGTGAATTGGGTGCCTAATTTTACACCTTAATCCTGGCTAAAATTAAAGCACCACTAGAAAAACTATACCCTACTTTAGCATGATGTGGAATTATGATTTTTATAGGGTGCTCTCAACTTACTATTAACACAAAAAGGAATTTTGCAATCTATAGCCAATCCTATCAACTAGCATATAGCTAATCTAGGAAAGTAAACATCACAGAAGGAAAGCACAAGTGAAAGCAAGAAATGTGGTAAACAAAAGGCCTTGGGATCTGCCGAAGCGGAAGCAGATCCCTTGAATTTGTTTGGCTAGTTCTTTTGGATGACGATGGACAAAAGTGGGCTAACTGGCGCCACATGGCATCGCCTCACTTGAAGACGATGAAGATGGCACTAACGGAGGTTTTCAACGATGGTGCATTAGGGGCGGTGGCGATTTCACGACTTTAACTCGCGAATCTAGCCATTTGAGAGGATGCCAGCCAGGCAAGGATGTGGCGAGGTCATAGTTTTTCTCTTTTTGGTTGTGTCTTGTCCTCTATTGAGGTGGGAGTCTAAGCGCTCTTGTATCCTTTTGGCCGTGTAAATCCTTTATGGACATAGTGGCTGGATTAATGAATCCATTATCTAAAAAAAAAGCAAGAGTTAGAAGGCAAACTCGGGAGACAAGGTGATTTGTCCCATATTATCGGTTGCAAAATTACAACCCTTATAGCATCTCTAGTTGCTGACCTAAAATTCATCCCTAACAGAGTGGTTTTAGAGAAAACCAATACTGCTTTGTTGAAATATTGGGGAAGATGATCCAGCAGATCACCACGTAGGGTGGCCGTGAAGGCCCCGTAGCCATTAGAAAAAAAGTATGTAGACAGACGATCTTGTCGGTGTTCCGAAATAACACCATTGAGTAATTGTGATGCTTAGGCGTCTAGCTTGGATGGTAAAGCGATTGAGAGATGAGAGACAAGGGGTTTATCCTGGTTTGGGTAGAATGTCCCTAGTCCTACGATAAGCATGAGGCTCATGGGTTTTGGTTTTGTTTGTTGTAGGGGTGTACAAATGATCGAGAGGGAGCGAGTGCTCTCAAGTCTCTTGTGGGTGAGTGTGCATGTGTGGGTGTTTCAAGCTCAAGCGTGTTGAATGACTTGAGTCTGGATCGATCGAAGCTCTAGTAGCTTGTAATGGTTGTTCAGTTTCAATCTATCGATTTTTGGTTGGTTGGCTAGTTTACTACAGTGGAGGGCCTGCCTCCCCTTTTATAGTCGAAGGGGAGGGCAGGATTACAGGTAGTAGTGGTGGTCAAGAAAAGAGGTACAAAGAGGTGGAGTGGCCATCATCGTTGTACTTCGAGTCATGTCATCGTGGTGATGTCATGGGTGGTTGTACTATATTGGTTTATTGTACCGACCACGCAATCGAGGTAGAGCCTCTTTTCCCCTTTTATGGGATGGCCTGAGGGTGTGACCGTGGTCATACACGGGTCGGATGACATGGCGTCAGCCCACGCTGCGCCGTGCAACATGGCTGTGCGTGCTACTGTCCGGTCCCGTCCTGGCTAGTTGGATTTGACATTATATTGGTTCTCCAGCTCACCTACCCCGATGAGTTAGTGGAGGTGGATACGGAATGCACCACGTCATACCTCCTCCTTTACGTGTCGGGTGGACTAAGGCGCATGGTGCGCCTACGAGCAAGCTTGTTTTGCCCGAGGGTCCGTCCGCGAATCGTCCCTCGGGTGAAATGGATAGCCAGTGGCCTTCAGTCTAGGGCTCGAGCGCGACAGGAATGTCGTCTGGGATCGGGCCAAAGTCTATTTATCCTTTCACAGGATTAATTTATCTAGCCCCGCCATTATTCCTTATAATGACCCATCTGAGAGTACTGTGATATTTCATATCTTGCAGATCTCTACACCATGTATTGCTCAAAACAATAACGCTTTCACTTCTACAAAATAGGGATATTGTAGCACATTCTTGTAGCATACTAGTGAACTGTATGTGCATTATACGAGTAAAGCAAACATAAAATGAATCAGACAGATAAATTTAGCCGCTCATGAGGTAACATGCAAAAAAGACAAATTAACTAGTACGTTTTTTCTCACTTTGTTTTATTTGATTTTTATTCACAGGTATATCATTTTGATTGATGACATATGGTCTGTAGAAACATGGGAGAGCATTAGAAATTGGCTGCCACATGAAAAAGGCAGTAAAGTAATTGTGACTACCAGATTTCAAGCAGTCGGTGCGGGGCTCAGATAGAGATGGGACTGATTATCTGCATACTGTTAAAGCTCTTAGTGATGATATGTCCGAAAGTCTATTTAAGCATGGTGTTTCTGAATCCCAAAGCAGCAAACAAAGCCTAAGTGTAAACACAGGATCTCAAGCTGCTGGTTCAGAGTGCTCCAAAGGAGAGGGAACTGATAATCCGCATTCAGCTGATATTTGTAGTGATGTCAATGCCAAAGAACCACTTACTGATCGTGTTTCTGATCCACAAAGCAGCAACAGTAGCGAGAAAGAAAAAGGTCCATGATGAGGAGATATGGAAGTATTGTGGGGGTTGCCTTTGGCTATAGTAACCATGGCTGGCCTTGTTGCCTGCAACCCAACTAAGAAAAATGACCATTGGAGTACAGTTTGCAAGTTATTATTTCCAGAGCAGGTGGCTCCCCTTACCCTCGATGGGGTTACAAGGATACTCGAGTATTGCTACAATGATTTGCCTCCAGATCTCAAGACCTGCTCATTGTACTTGAGCATATTTCCCAAGGGTTCAAAAATTAGTAAGAAGCGTCTGACCAGACGATGGATATCTGAATGTTTTGTTACAGAGAAGCAAGGGTTCAGTGCAGAGGAAGTTGCAGAAACATACTTTAATCTGCTCATAAGCAGGAAGATAATACGTCCTGAGGATCACAGTAGCAATGGAAAGGTAAAATCCTTTAAAGTCCATGACATGATTCTTGAGTATATTGTGTCCAAATCAAGTGAAGAGAACTTTATTACTGTTGTTGGTGGCCATTGGCTGATGCCAACTCCTAGCAACAAAGTCTGTCGACTCTCCATGCAAAGCAGTGGCTCCAAGGATGGGAATCCAACAAAAGGCATGAACTTGTCCCAAGTGCGGTCACTGACAGTGTTTGGAAGTCAGAACCGACGACTTCCTTTCCATTCATTCAATAATGGAATAATTCAAGTGTTGGATCTCGAGGGTTGGAAAGGTATGACAGATATGTATCTGAATCACATATGTAAAATGCTTGTGCTCAAATATTTGAGCCTCCGACGAACAGAGGTTGTTAACATCCCATCAAAGATAGGGAAGCTCGAGTATCTGGAAATTCTTGACATAAGGGAGACACGAGTTGAGGTGCTCCCCAGAGAATTTGGTCAGCTCAAACGTCTTCGTAGTTTGCTTGGAGGGAGTAAAATCCCAAAGAAGGCCTTGAAGTTGCCACTTGAGAAGAATAAGGAACCGATGAAAGCACTTCGTATACTGTCAGGTATTGAGATCAATAAGGACTCAGCAGCTGTAGCAAGCCTTCATCAGATGACAGGGCTTAAAAAGCTTGCTATCTACAAGCTAAATATACAAGAGGGTGATAAGATCTTCAAACAATTACTCTCCTCTATTGAGTATCTCTCTAGCTGTGGCCTGCAGACTCTAGCAATCAATGATGAGGGCTCTGATTTTATCAACTCACTGGACTCCATGACCACTCCTCCAAGGTACCTCATTGGGCTAGAACTATCTGGCAAGATGGAGAACCCCCCAAAGTGGATCAAAGATCTCAGTAATCTCTACAAGTTGACACTTTCTGTGACAATTCTTCGAACTAATACTTTCCAGCTCATCCAGAACCTGCCCAAACTATTCAGTCTCACCTTTACACTCACTGCAGAGAAGGATGATCGAGACATAGTGGACATCCTTGAGGAAAATAAACTACTTACTGATAGGGAGATCATTGTTCCACCTGGAGGATTCCAGAGTCTTAAGCTGCTTCGGTTCTTTGCAACTCTGGTGCCAAGGCTGAGCTTTGCAGTTACAGGAGAAGACGTAATGCCAGCACTTGAGAGGATTGATATGCGGTTTCAAGCCTTCGAAGGGATTTATGGCATTGAGACTCTTAAAAGTCTGAAAGAGTTGCATCTTAGTGTTGGTAATCAAGCAGATGAAGTAACCAAGTTCTTGGTTGAAGAATTGAAGGACAGACCCAAGTATTTAGACAAAGAATATGCCAGCAAGTGGCCAAAAATAATCAGTGACTGAAGATATTCGAGGATGCCATTGTCTTTCCGTTCACGTGCATCACATGGTACTGTATTCTTATGTGGAGGCTATTTCTGTTCATCTACTCCATGTGTTTCAGAGTTTCAGAGTTTTCACTTTTGTTTCAAAGTTTCAGAGCCTCTCACTTTGTCTTTCCCTTTTAGTTTCAAAGTTTCAGTTCGTCAGTATGTCTTTCCCTTTCAGATTCAGAGTTTCAGTCTCATCAGTTGAGTTCTTGTAAGCCCGACGCATGCAATTAGCTCATGCGGAGGCACGTCCGAGTCTGTGTGGCCCTTGCGTGGTCGTGGGATGGCACGATCATAGTGACGCTCATGCCGCACAATCAGGAGAATATCTCCTTGTAAGTTTCCTTTATATAAACAACAGAAAATGCTGCCTGTTGACAGCACCAAAAACACCTGAGTTCATTGAGCTCCTCGAGTTCGTTGTTTTCAGTTTCGTCGGCGGTCAGAAATCCTCGGTGATGACGATGTCCGTCCATTCCTTCCGATGATCCGATCAGAACTCATCCTCGGAGTGAATCACTTTCCCTCGCCGCCGCCGCGTGTCACAGTGGCCCAGTCCGCCGCGGCGCTGATCACGGAAGGACCATCGTCGAGCGCATCATTAGGAGACTGGCCATCCTGCTTTCGGTCCCTCCATATACGACAGTGGTGAAGACCGTGCGTGTGGGCGTCCATCAAGTCCGCATAGTTATATTTGAACTACGGCTATTGTATGACTATATTTACATCACTTATTACTGTATTCACAATGATTTCTTCGTGTAATTTCTTCGATAAATTGGTGTAATTTATGTATTTCTATGGATTGCCAACAATGTATCAAATTTTTCAGACAAATTTACAAATTATTTCTATAAAATGCATACAAGAGAAATATATGTCAAATTATTCAAAAAATATTCACAAATTTCAGATAACCCAGCACAGGGTGAGTAAAGCTTGGCCAAGTCTTAAATAGCGGCACCTTTTTTTTTTTCACCAGCTATTCAGCTATAACGGCGCTAAGACAGAGTAGCGTTTTCTTTTTTTAAAAAAAACATGAAAACACCAGTAATTTGATTCTAAAAACATGGCTAATATGAAATTTGATTAACATAAATATGTTTCTAATACTAAATTAGTAGCAAATGATAATTGATAACTAGGAAATGATAAGTAAATTGCTAGAGTCGGAATGAGAAGATTAGCAGCGCTATAGTGGTGAATAGCTGTGAAAAACTCACATAGCGAAAACAAAGACGAATAGGAAGCTCTTTGGCAGCTATAGCAGCAGTGACGAATAGCATGGTTAAAATAGGGAAGCTTGGTCTTGGCGACCGACGGCGCGAGGGGCTGCACACCAGCGATGGTCTAGCATGGGGGCAGCACTGCAGCAACCGGTCGCTCTGGTGGTGCTGGCAACGACAGTAGAAGGGGCTCTGCGCTGTGCCAGGGGTGGTGGCAGAGAGTCGGCTTTTGTGCCGGGGTCGGGCGGCGGAGGGCCGGCTTGGGAGAAGATGCGGACAATTGGGCTGTGCCGAGGGGCAGCCACGGATGGCGGCCTGGGTGAAGGATGTGCACGGCCAGGCATTGCGGGAGGGACGGTGGCGCTTGGGGTCGGAATCGATATCGCCGATCTTCGCCGCCCGACCAGTCAGCGCCAAACAACACACCGACCACCCCGGTGGGCTGGCCCACCTAGGCCCACGGCGCCTTCTCCCCTTCCTCTTCCTCCTCCAGCGCCCGGCAGCGGGGCGGTCGCAGATGGCGGCCACGGCCGAACCTCCCCGTGCCTCCCAGTGTCGTGGATAGATGGCGCGCCCGGTGGGTCTCCTCGTCCTCCTCCCCAAACTCCGGCAAGCAAGGGTTCCGGCGAACTATCGTCTCCTCCATCAACTCCCGTGGGATATAGATCGCCGGCCGGCCGGGAGGCAGGCAGGACAGGCGGTGGGATTGGTCGACGGGTGGTTTAGTGTGCGGTTGGTGGAGTAGGGGCGGTTGGGCCAGGTAGGGGCGGGGGCGTCGTGGTCGACGGTGAGTTCGGCCATGGCGGGTGCTCGACGGTGAGGTTGGCCGTGGCAGTGCCATGGCGGCGGCGGCGGGCCGGGAGAAGAGCAGGGGAGGGAGAAGAGCGGGGTAGGGGAGAAGGTGGACGCCGCGGCGGGGGCGGAGGTGGCGGCGGCAGGGGCGTGCGTCGAGAGGATGAAGATGAGCTGAAGATGATGGCGTCGGGTGGGCCATTAGCTAGGCCCTGACCTCGCAGCTAGCACGCCCCAATCAGATAGAGAGAGCGACGGTGCTTGTAAGCTGCAGAGGGAGAGCCAGCCGATAGAAATATCACGAGGCAGAGATGGGAAAGCTGACGGCCCAAGATCCAGTTGCTAGTTGCTCCCAAAACAACCGGATAGTAAGTGGCATTTCTCGGGGTATAAAGCTTGCTAGAGACAGTAATATACAACGATGCATGTACACTTGATTTGATTTTATACTAGCAGACAGCAGATCGAAAGTCCACCGATCCAAAGTCCAAACAAACACACCGAAACGCCCCAAAAACGTGGGTACTACAACTCTTCAACACAGGCACACAACATCTTCACTTCAGACGCAAACCGGTCCATGGCCGTCCTTGGCAGCGCAATGGGGACAGCAATGGCGTCCTCGCCGTCGCCGTTCGTGACAGCGACGATGAAGCTCAACACGAACAACGCGCCAGCAGGGCCGCCGTACACGGGCTTTCCCCACCCAAAGTCGACGTGGCGGAACCCCGCGTGACGGTTGTCGGACACGATGAGCATGTTGGCCGTCGCCAGGAACGGCCGCACGCGCAGCGCCATCAGGTCGGCCGTCGACCGCACGTACTCGGCGCTCACCGCCGCCCTCTTCGCCTCCCTCACCAGCTCCGCCGGCGGCGTGCAGCGCACCCGCGGTGGTCACCGCCGCCGGGTACACGCACGCGTTCCCGTAGTAGCCTGCGGGCAGGCCCAGATCGCGCACGCCACGGACGCTGGCGGCGATCACCAGGCGCGCGTCCTCGTCTGCCGGGATCTTCAGCGCCGCCGTGCGGGCGCGCCAGATGAACGCCGCGAGCGCCTCGAATGTGAAGGTCCGCGTCACCATGTCGCTCGGTGGTGGAAACAACGACGGCGGCGGATGCACCGGGTCGTACTCGGGGTGAGGGAACGATGGCCGTGGTGGGCAGGCCAGGTCTGTGCGAGCGCGGCGGCCCAACATGAAGACTGCAGGCCCAGAGTGGATGGCGTGACTGTGAGAATGATGAGATAGGAGAGAAGGATGGACTAGAATGGAATAATATGTTAAACTCCGTTATATTTTTTCGTTAAGCACTCCTTCGAACTATTTCGTTCTTGTTCTTGTTCTGTCATTCGATTCCCTCCTTCCTCTTCTTCCCCAACAAGGCTACGCCTGCTAACACAGAGTCTCCGGAAGTTGCGGTTTCTTAACCTGGTCGGGCAGCTCTGCAGATTTCCTAATCTCCTTGGGTAGCTATGTGGTCCCATGGTTGGAACTCGTCATGTTCAGATTCTTCAGCTGCAGCTCCCCACACAAATTTCTTCACTGTCCCCAATAGCGGTAACGAACGTGGCTAGCAATACTGTGTCCTTTATTGTAATTGTAACTCAAGTCAGACTTTTCATTTTCTTCAGTATGAATCCTCCTTTTGTTCATCACAAGGCCAAACATATCGGCCGTAGTAGAAGACAGATAGATGGTTGCAAATCATATTTGAGAGAGTAAAAAGCAAGAGAAACCTGTGATCTCCACCAGTTTCTGGATTATTAGACCGATAGTGCTTTAATATTTTAAAACCAGGTCTCTATTTGTTAAATCAGAACAAGCAACTGACAGGCACACATAGCAGAGCGTTTCACAGCCTCCCTTTCTCTGCTCTGCTCTGTTTACGACATCATGATTAGCCTGCTCAGGCTTGAAATATTTTTCTGCTTTTGCCAATTCTTAGATAAAAAGGATCATCAAACACACGTACATTATATAACACATATCACAATTAATGTATCACACTGGACATTAAATTCACGTTTATAGTACAAATCTTTACAATAAGTTGAAGACTCAGAATTAAGTAAGCACAACATAGCTAGGTTTGGCAAATCACTCCATAATGCACACCACACAATAAGTTCCAAGTATGCAGGCTGAACAGGCCTGATTGTTGAATGAATACAAGACATGTACTACTAATAATAAGGACGGCCGAACTGGTGCACGGCGGCAGTGTAAAGCGACGACTGAACTCGTAGGAAATTAAACGTAGTGTAGTGTGTAGGTACTCAATCAACTTTGGCATGCAAATAGCAGAGGACATATATTTAGAAAGCTCAGCAAAGATCGGTGGAGAATGAGGTTCGTGATGACGTCGTCGATGCCTTTGGAGCAGAAAATGTCAAGCAAATAAACATAAACATGATCGATCGATGGAAGTCTGGAACACGGCTCCGTGGACGTGTAGTGTCAAGGTCCAGATCGTAATGATCGGTGGCCTGCCAACAGAAAGTGTATATTATCAGTATTCATTAGTAGTAGTAAAATAAAATGCAATATTATCAGTAAAACAAAATGCTACGTACGTAGTACTTGTGCAGAAGATGAATTAAGCTTGGATCTCCTTTATCTCTTGGGCCCCACTGCTGCTGCAAGCTTCACTGCCATCTTCAGAAATCTCCTCGATCTCTTCGGCCCCATTGCTGCTGCAAACTTCACTGCCATCGTTGGAAATCTCCTCGATCTCTTCGGCCCCACTGCTGCTGCAAGCTTCGTCATTGCAATCTTGGGAACTTTGTGTAATAATACTGTTCTCTGGAAAAATCTCATCATCCTTGCCTGACACTTGAAGTGTAATCTCGTTGGAATGCTCCCTGGCTTCTTTCCTCATCACATCAATCGTGGCGCTGATGCACGGGCTGTCTGCTCGATACCATTCGTTGCATTCGAACCTGACACATCTGAGGCCCACAAGGTGCTTGATACCCATAGGGTGGTCTGTATTTGGTGGGCCACCGTAGAACTGGAACTCGAATATAAGCAACCACAGCCTTGGCATAGCTCCTTCCTGGAAGGTAATCCGCGGCACTCTGCTGTCAACAATGAGATGCAAGAGCTTTGTGAATCCTCCTCTGCTAATGGCTACCTGCTTTATGGGAACAGCTTCGAACCTTAGGCTGAGTACAGTCAGGTAGGGCATGTCCCGTAGAATCTTGAGATCCTGCTCCTCTAATTTGCAGATCCTGATGTCCAAGTTGACAATATTGTTGAAGTGCTCTTTGATCCACAGCGGAATGTGCATGTGCTTCGTTCCGACGACTAGTTCGCCATCACCACTCTCCCCAATAAATTTTTGGGCGGAACAGGAGAGGATCTCCCCGGCTAGTGATGACGCCAAATCACTATTCTTCCAATGTCGGCGGACGTAGTTGGGCAACCCCTCTAATTTTGAAAGCTGACCAGCTACAATAAAGGGTAGTTTCCTGAAATCCGCGTCTAGATTCTTCAGTTTCTTCAGTCCCCTGATTTCCCGTGGTATCCTCACATTTGTACCACTCAAATATAGAGACTCTAAATGCTACAGTTTCCCAATATCCTGAGGTAGCTTTGTGATTGTACTAACATAACCCAAATTAAGAATCTGCAACTGCTGGAGATTCCCGATCTCACGGGGCAGCTGTGTGATATTTGTTTCATGTAGGTTCAGCGTCTCCAAATGCTGCAGTTTCCCAATCTCCTTGGGCAGCTCTGTGATCCCTTTGTTCATACTCATGATCAGATTCTTCAGCTGCTGCAGTTCCCCAATGTCCCTAGGTATCCCTGTGAGGTAAGGGTTCTCACTCACGTCCAGAGTCTTCAGTTTCTTCAGTGTCCAGATGATCTCCCAGGCCTGCTCTCTGATTTTTGACTGACGGATGATCAGAGTCTCTAAATTCTGCAGGTTCCTCATCTCCCTAGGCAGCTCTGTGGGCCCGTTGTTCCAAGTCAAGTCCAGAGTCTTTAATTGCTTGAGCTCACCGATCTCAGCAGGTAACCTTGTGATCCCTGTTCTATGCACTTCCAAAGTCTCCAAATGCTGCAGCCACGCTATCTCTGCTGGCATCTCAGTAATCCCCTCCCCATCAATGTCGCCTGGCACTAGCAGGTGCCTCAGACGGAACAGCCCACACATATCCTTGAGATGTTGATTCTCAAGTTCATGATTGTGTTGAACATCCAACACTCGCAGATTTTCCAAATCCTTGTAGGGGACCTTCTCGGCATCATTGAAAACGATAAGGCACCGAATATGATGCCAATCAATTCCTGACAAAGTATCCACTAGATCACTGCTTGGCATGTAATTAATACATAGCCGGCCAACTGGGGAGGATGGAACGCCATCAGAAGTGCAAGTGATGAAATTGTCTTCTCGCAACTTCCATCTAAGGTAATTTTGCATCATGGGGTGCAGGGAGTTATACTCATCTGTAATGAAGCTCCTGCTGACAAGCTCGTCAAAGTAATCTTTTGCTACCTCTTCCTTGCGAACAAAACCTTGAGCGATCCATCGCCTGACCAGATGATCCCTTGCAAATATGCGTTGCCTTCTAAACTTATAATTAGGGTATATACTGCAGTACAACAAGCAGGTCTTCAACATATGATGAGGAAGATCCTTATAACCAAGCTCCAAACTCTCTACCAATGGTTCAAACCCTGGAGTGTTCTGAATCCCATTTCTCTTAACTTGTTCCACAACCCTGCTTTGCAAATCAAGTGTCTCTATACATTGCGACAACCTTTGTTGTTCTTGAAGCTCTCGTTCCTTTGCCAATGCTGAAAGCATACAAGCCAGTGCTAACGGCATACCTCCACACATTTTCACAATAGGGTGGCCACCGTCAAAACCTTCTCCAACCATGTCACTATTCATATCAATCATTCCCTTACTGAAGACTGATATAGTGTAGTAATCAAAACTTGACTCAATTATGTGGACGAAGGCATCAAAATCTTCACCCCACTTCTCAGTTATAGACTTGACACGACTTGTTGTGACAATTCTGCTGCCCAAATTATTATCTGGAAGAGACTTCTTGATGATTTCCCATTCCCCGTAATGCCAGATATCGTCGATTATAACCAGGTACCTGTAAAAGTGTAAAGAGACAATATTGTCAATTGTAATCAGCTGGTACTTCCAGTGCTACGTTGCCAACACCTTCTTTTCAAAGATGTGGTGTGCATACATCTTGTGTACACAGTATTGGTCACACTGCCTGTAGCCATATGCGGTATAACAAAAGCTTCATTATAAAAAAAACTTAAAAATGAAAATTGTAGATCTTAAAAAGTTAAGAAACTTTGTAGTTGGCAACTTTTTTTTTTTAAATCATCTTATTATGCAAAATTTAAAATCAAAATTTTCAAACGACCTCGGATGGAAAAACCACCAAAATGGAAATTATAGACCTCAAAAAGTTATGAAATATTCTAGTTGGCAACCTTTTAATTTGAAATCATCTTGTTATGCAAAGTTTGAATTTCAATAATTTAAAACAACCTCAGATCGGAAAACAACGAAAAATTAAAATTTTAGATCTCAAAAGTTTTGAAACTTTCAAGATAAGAACTTTTTCATTTGAAATTATTTTATCATGTGAAACTATGTTTGAATTTCTCAAATTTAAAATTTAAATTTTTTAAATGACCTCTGATGGAGAAATTCTCTAAATAAAAATTGTAGATCTCAAAAAAGTTATAAAACTTTGTAGTTGACAATTTTTTTTCATTTGAATTTGTTTAGGGCCTCAAACAAGTAATTTACACTCGGTTTAGTATAATATGTGGGGAACAAAAAACAGAATCTATAATTGATAGTGTGGTGTTGTGGTAGATGGGTGGGGGGTACGTGCGAGGGTGAGGTTGTGTGTTCAAATCCTGCCGCGCGGCGTAGAGTGTGAATCTTGGGCGAAAAATGTTGCAACTACAAATTTTGCGGGTGTTTCTCTTTGCCGAAAGTGTCTACTCAGCACTTTCGGCACCCGTGGCAAATGCCACTTTCGGAATAGCCGGGTTACGACAAAGCCCTCGGCCACTTGGCAAATGCTTTGCCGTGTGTTTTTTGACATTCGAGGCACGCGGCAAAGAAGGGGAATCTGGTAGTGAAAGGAGTTCTTGAGGTATCAAAAGGAGTTCCTGTATTGAATATTTGGCGTCTAAATATTCTTAAATGGAAAATTTTCAGCTATAAAGTTTTATTCTACGTCGAGCACTACAACTTTAATGTAAGAGTGAGAATTTTCTCGGTAATATGCAACAATCATATGCTAAAATGACTGTTTATCATTCAAATATATAACTTATAAATTTAAAATTACATTGTAAAAGCATGAATGACTATTGTATCATGTTATGATAGATTGCAGTAGCGTTTGCATATAGACGTTGGAGTGAAGAAGATGTAAACATGCGCACCTTTTGTCCTTCAGAAAATTCGATATGTCGTTGATGAGTTGTTTCTCGGTTGTCGCTGCTTTGGTGCTAGCAAGTGGTACAATAGTACTATGAGCTAGGCCTTGGACTTGCTGGTAAATTCTTGCAAGAACCTCCGTCATGTTATGACTTGAAATGACTGAAACGAAAGCCCGGGCCTGGAACTTATCTTCAATCGCTTCATACACGAGGCGGGCAAGGGTTGTTTTACCCATTCCCGCAGCTCCCAGGATGGATGCCATTTTGAGCTGCTGTGTGCTGTCCTCTTCTCCGATCAGGTGTTCGATGAGCTCATCCCTCGGTTGTTTCATCCCCACGAGCTCTGAGATATCCTTGTGGACATAGGGATCAACAACTCTAGTCGGCCACTTGGCCGGACCAGAATCAGAATCAACGGTGGATTTTGTTCTTGAAAATAGGCTCGAGACGGTGGTGCGGGAAGTCTCCATGTTCTTCCAGTTCTTGCGGCACCGCTCCCACACATCGTCGGCTCTCTTCAGATCCTGGAAAGGACTCGGCTGGTTCTTGGCCTGTATGTAGCGCCTGCCGTCGTTGCTGTGCTTCAAACTGAGGATGAAGTCATCGATGGCGTCGTTCATGTCGTCGGCGAGACGCCATGCTTCCATCCTCAGCTTCTTGCCTTCGCATCAACATCTACCCTCTCCCATATCTCCCAAAGGATTGAGTGGATGGACTTGAGCTTGGATCTGATGCGCTTGATGTCCTTACGTGTCCCGCGCCGAAGCTTGTACTCGCCGGGCCACCGCAGCAAAGTACTCAGCTTTGCTACGGCCGGGCCCCAGGGCTCCCGTGGCTGCGGTAACAACCATAGGAGCCTCCTCCATGATACCTCCAGGCGATCGGCGAAGAACAGATTCGGCGGTCGAGCTTGTGTGTTAGTTGTGTCTGAGTCGAGTTGGTACGGTGGATAATGGAGGTGGAGGTGGATTTCCATATCAGTAATCCGGCCGGTGGCGCCGTCTATCTTCTTGCAATATAATATGTTGCACCACTAATCCGAGATAACGATCGAAGACCATAGAACTATTATTGTTAGTGGAGAGTTTTATTGGGTTGTCTTCATCAAAAACATATAAATATAATGCAACGAATATGGATGACATTGTTCGTCTCATCAATGTATATAGTTTTACTCATTTGTTAGATATTTAGTCTTATGACTTATATTGAGTTGGTAATTGAGCCAAAAAAATTTCCCATGAAACTCTTTTCTTTCTTAAAAATATTGTCACGTCATAATAAAAGCGCATATGTGACAATTTATTACATAAAAGTGAAATTTTGACGAAACTTCCACAAATACTTGCCTAAGATGAGCTGCTTCCAAACATCTTTCTTCGCATCAAACTAATCCACAACATCAATCACTTACGATTTATTTTTTGACAAGCAAGATTTTTACATTGACTTTCCATGTATAGTTTTATTTTTTATTTTTTATTTTATAGATATTTAATTCAGGACTCATCTAGAGTTGGAAATCGAACCAAGTCCCTGTAAAACTCACTTCTCTTTTATAAAACTTTGCCATATCATAAAAGATGCTTATGTGTCAACTATTAAATGTAGATGAAACTCCCACTTATACTTGTCTTATGTTTGTTGACATGCACAAATGTGCCAACATAAAATGTGGGTTAGACCATCAAGTTTTTGACATCAAGAATGTGCGAGAAAATATTTGGAACAACATAATTTGAAGCACGAAGTCAAAAAGGAGGCGGCGGGTAGAATCATAACAGTACGATTCATAGAGGCTGTAGGACTTGACTTGGGAGGGTAAGTCTTTGAACTTTCTAAATGAAAACTGATGAACTCTCCTTAGTTTAGGGTTTCCCACTTGGTTATGACTTACTCACCTAAATTAGTCCTAAGTATAAAAGCCATTTTTGGTTGAATAACCATGTAATTTTGTTGTTTTCATACATTCGTCAATTCGTACAATAGGTGATTAGCTTGAGTCATGACAAGTGAAATTCCTAATTCACACACTGAGGTGAGAAAGCTTATGTGTGCACTTATAGCCGCATAGTTGTTGCCGGGCTTTTAGTGAGCAAGGTCATATTTTCTTCCCTTTTGTCTACACAAATAGCATCTCTTTTCCATATGTGGTTTTGTTGTTGAGCCCTAGCCCCCCGCACGTATGCCCGAGGAAACCGATTAGGCCAGTTTGCCTGCCTTTTCAATTTGAACAAATTTGTTGCCAAATTGATTTTTGATCTTTGTTTGGCGTGTGAAACTTAGAGAATGCGCTCTAGACTTGTTTCCATCTTGGATAAAACCACCCCTGTATATAAACAAGGATCACGACCGATTAAGGATCCTAACTTCCAATTATTGAAAAACACAACACCTACCCCTTTCCCTTTGCCTTGTTGTTCATCATGTCTTCTAGCAAGATTTGGTGGCGCTCTAGGTGGCCTTGCCTATCCCACCCTCCATGTGCTTCTCCCGAACGGGTCTAGAAGAAAAATATTGCACCATGCAATTGCATGTTATGTCTGTTTGTTTTGGGTCTCATCATCTCATGGTAGCTGGGAGCCAACAACCAACAACAAAAAGTGTGTGTGTCGTCAGCTGATTGATTTATCCTACCGACTGACCACGCAACAGCTCTTTTGGCTTGGCATCAATTTTGTCGCTATGATACTGCCCGTTGCAAATTTTATACACACAAGGGGACGCACAAGTGGACAAAAACAAAGAGACACTTATCTACGACACGTTCCATGCATCTTCGTGTCTTTAGGATTAATTTTGTTAGTATATATACATGGCTCATGTGGGCAGTTACATGTCAGAGAGAGAGAGACGGTGAAAACGCAACCTTTTGGGATTAATTTTGATCATTACTAATAATTCTCAACAAATTTTATGCATTCTTAGGATATACTCTCTCTGTAAAAAAGAATCAAATTGTAGAGTTAGGTTAAGTCAAACTTTTTATGTTAAAATCAATATTTATGCACCAAATAGTTTCACTATAGAAATATATTTTCTAATTAATCTAATGATATTTATTTGGTATAATAAATATGAGTATGTTTTAAATTTAGATTTGGTTAATAAACTTTTAATTATCTGACTCATCGAAAGAGAGAGTAATATTTTTCTGGAAGGTGGGATATATATACTTGTACTATTGTTCGTGACAAAAGGACACACTGCTGTTATGGTCAACGAGAAGCAACTGTATACTGCGAGCGGCTGGCTAATGAAACATATGGCACGCATACAAATAAGAACGGCTTGTCGCAACAATTAAACAGCTAGCAGATCGGACAAATGGTGCACATTATGCATACAACGAATCAGTGATAGAATCTCACGTCTTGCTCGTCCGGTGATTGATTATATTCGTCCTGCCGGCTGACAGGCCTGCTCCTTTGGCTTTCCCATTTGTTTTTCTGGGTATCTGAGATTTTTATACTACACACAGTGCAAGAAGGGCCATGTGCTTGGGGACAAAAGCAAAGACACACTGCTTTGGCGCATTCCTTACCTGCTCCTTTGGCTTTGGCATTTGTTTTTCTCGATATATAGAACTTTTGTACACACACAGGCAAAAACAAAGACGCTGCTCTGACACATTTTATTATCCGGTCTTTAGGCATATATTGATTTTCAGGATGCGTTAATCCTGCCGGTTGACAGACCTGCTCCTTTGGCTTTAGCATTGTCTTTCTCGACATCTTGAACTTTTATACTACACACAGTGCAAGCCGGCGCGCAAGGGGCAAAAACAAAGGCATACTGCTCTGACGCATTCAAATCATCTTGATGAAAAAAACTACGTTCAAATGTCTCAAATTTGAAATTTAAATTTCACAAATGACCTCGGATGGAGAAACAATCTAAATGAAAATTTTAGATCATGAAAAGTTATGAAACTTTATAGTTGACCACTTTTTTAATAATATGTGGGGATCTGGAATGGAGGGTAAGGCTTCACAAGAGGCGCGAGGTCGCCCGGTTCAAGTCTGGCCGTTGCAAGTTTAGCAAAAACCGTGAAAAAAAAAAGATCATGGCTAGTGATGGTTCTTAGCTAGATGGTTGGGGCCTCCCAAGATTAAAATAAATCCTTTTGATATTTATTTTTTGAATTTTAAAAAAATCCAAAAATGATTTGCAGGGGTGGCTAGGCCAACCACCCTTAGAACCCTATGGAGCCAGCCCTACAAATCACTAGTGGCGTAGTGATAGGAACTTTGGAGTATCCGGTGCAGGCAAGTCGTCACACTTGATCATTTTGTGCAGGATAGAGATGAGAAAAAAATAATGATAAAGGGAACCATCAGATGATACAGAATATGAAGTAAAAGGACCACGCCTCTGACATTGACTCAACCGAAATGATGTGAGACCTAATGGCAATAATAAATTAAAACTTGTAAGTAGCACATGAGACTACCAAAATACCATCAAATACTAAAACTTGTTAGTAGCACAAGAAACTACCAGTTGGTAAATGGTGACGACGACGAGCTGTTATAGTCAGTAGTAGTTGGAGGTTTGCAGACTGGTGGTCCGTTAAGCATGTTTATAACGTCAAACAGTTAGTCAACAAATATGTCCTGCCCTCCCACGCCACCCACTTGCCGCAACCACTCGTGACCATGCCCAAAATCTAACAATAGCCTTTCAGAAACAAACCCCTTCTCATCCCCCTCGGCACCCACTTGTGACGAAAATGAGCATTATTTACCATTTTTCTAGTGGTTGTGTCTTTCTACCTGTCACATCCTACATCCTCATCCCCGTGATTAGCAAGCCCACCTCCACTCCACCACCATCTTCGCCTGGACTCCTCCCTTCTCCTCTTCCTATCCAGCCGGCACACGCCCAATCCAACGCAGACGCTAGTGCTGCTACCATCGTCTTTGTTACGCCACCGTACCTCCTCTGTTTCATTCAAACAAAGACAATCTTAGGATCTTAATCTTCCATCGGCCTTCAGTTCGTCTGCACCTGACGCCATGGACAGCGGCCACCCTGGCCACCGATGCCTGCTAAACCCTTCTCGGTAGGATCTGGTTCATAGGTGACTCCCCTCTGCATCTATCTACTATTTTCTTCTTCCAGTTTGTTATCTAGTAGCTTATTTTTTCCTTGCCGTGGCAGTTGATGTTCAGCACAACCTGGGGATCATTGCAGCAGACAGCCAGAGACCAAGGTCATTTTCCTCTTGAGCTTGTTTTTCATGTTTGAGTACCATGACTAAAACAAGTTGAGTAAGTTGGAAAACACAGTTAAATTTTACTTGTTGAAGTATTGGTTATCGATGATAGAGCTAGATTTTGTGTTTCCAGTGAATTTTCAATTTATAAGATGGCAACAACATGACATGTTCACATTTTTGTAATTGGGTTTTGTTGTGGTACTCTCAAATGACCGTGAGCCGTTCATTTGATTAGATCGGAGTGCTAGAATCATCTATTACTTTCTAGTTTCTACTAGGAGGTAATAGATGAAATAATAAGTAAAGCTTTAGATATAAAGATTTTTAGACCTAATTGATGCATGCATGGTCAAGATATGATGGATCTTTTTATTTCTGCAACTTTGGATATAACATAATTTAATTAGAATAAACTAATTATTTTTTGATGAACGCAACATAACATGCGTATTGCCCAACTTACATGCGCGTATATGAAAATCCTATGTAGGTGTATGAAACTTTACGATAGCTACCTGTCTTATTATCAATTATATGACAGGTTTTAAATTTTAACATAAAAATATTATCAAGCTTTTATACAGGTTGAACCCGCTAAAAATTTATTTCTCGTACCCTGTTGTTATTGTTGTATAATTTTAATCTTATAATGTGATAGGTTTATACGCATCCTGATGACATGAGAGTGATACCATAGTTATCATTTTAGTTTAGCTATGGGGAAAACAAAGGACGTGATGATGATCCCATAGGTGCCTCACTGTCGACACGAATGTGGACTACCACACCAAAAACACAACATCGTTAAATCCTGGAAAATTCGATGCCACCAGAAATCGAACATACAACCTGAGGTGCTACTTAGCCTCTTGTAACCACTCTACACAGGCCTTCTCACCATGAGTGGAAAACGGTTGTCTAGCTAGTTGGCTAATAACTATATAAAAACTTGTCTAAAAAATTAGCCCACCTTTTTAGCCCTCCTATTTGGATGCACTAGAAGTAATTTGGATTAATTTTTAGCTCGCCAGTGATTAGCCCTTCTATCAAACACTTTCTAAGGTGACGGCGTATGTACTAGTAGTATTTCATAATACATGATATTTCTCTTTTAAATTTCTCCTTCGTTGGGGAAACATATGTATTAGTGGGCCAAAGTAGCAAGTGTTGTGAGGAGGAATATAAGAGAGAGACTTTTTAAGATAAACATAAGATATTTTATAACTTAGCTCTTGTAACTTGACTTATATAGCCAAACAACTTGGCTTTGTTATTGACCTTGCTCTAACGATGCCTTCAATGATGACCGATGAAATCGTGAGTTGTGTCGTCTAATATGTTTATCTGTGCAGCACATGTGAGCGCGGAGAATCCGGCTGCATGAGTGGAAGTTAAAGAGAAAGTATACGGGCTCCTTTGACTTGTCATAAAAAACAACAAGTCTCGCTCTCTCGCCCCTTCCCCGGCGTCTGCTCCAAGGCGACTCGGGGCACTTCCGTGCCGCCGCCCGGGGTCATCCTCCCAACCACCTTCAAGCCGCTGCTGCCGCCCACCTGCGCGATGGCGGCGGCGGCGGCGGCGGGTCCCAAAAACGGACCCCTTTGCACCCACACGCACCTTCCTCTCTACAACCCTCTCTCCTCCACCATTCTGCCTCCACCTCTGGCGAAGACCGGTGGCCGCCAGGCCGGTTTGTCCCTCCCGGGGCGGATCCGGTAACCCTAGGACCGGATCTTCCTCCCGATTGCTCGACGATGGCTGGCTCAGCGGCGTCCCTCCCACCTTCTCCTCTGGTGGGATGCAGTGGCTGCTGCCCGGATCCACCGTTCCTAGACCGGATCCGGTCAGCCGTGGGCAGATGGCGCCCTCTGCGTGGCGGTGCCGGTGCGGGCGCCTGGGAACGGGTCCATCGGCCCCTCCTCGGATCTGGCGCCGGGCGTTCGGCTGTGGAGGTCTGCGTAGACGGCGCATCGTGGTGCGGGCTCCCGATGGCCAACATGGTGGCCTGGCCCCATGCGCGGCTGCTGCTGGTGTTCTTGGTGTCCATGCTTGCATGGACGACACCGGCGCTGCTATCATCTACTACTCCGGCGGCCGGCTTCTACGGAGCTTGGCTTCCCTCGGTGGCCGATGACGGACGGGGGTGAAAACCTCGCTAGGCTTCATGCCTTGGGATGACGATGGTGGCGTGTCGGCGTCATCACCTTCCTAATGGTGTCGTGATTGTCAGTCCATCATCCGTCATCGAGAGGTTGCCGGCGCAGGTTCGGGGATGTATGTCCCTTGGGATGCTATGCAGAATGAGGATGGCGTCTGTAGACGTCATCACCTTGCTGAAGCCTTCGTTGATGCATCTCGCTGCTCGCATTTGTGCTGGTCGTCGGAGTCATCCCTTCCCGTCCTGTGCCTGCACGTGCTTCATCTTCTCTTTGCATTGGTCTCCCTCGCCACAGTCGATGTTGCCGCTTCAGTCACTCGGCTTCTCTCAACGGCTACTTCGTCGCTGTAGATGTTAATGTCGCGCCGCCATCAACTCCTAGCGACTACCTGGTCACTGCTAATGTTGTTGTAGTTGCTCGGTTCCAATGGCTACCTGGTCACTTTGTTGAGTTAATGGTCGTTCGGTTCCAGTGGCTACATGGTCACTGTTGAGCTTACGGCCATTCAGTTCCAGTGGCTACCTGGTCACTATTGAGCTTATGATCATTCGGTGTTCACAACGGCTACCTAATCGCTATTGTTGTCGTTATCATGGTTCGTGTTGGTGGAGGTTTGCCACTCCGGCCGTCTTCTAAGCGGGCAACCTTTGCATTGAATCCTTTTCTGCAGGTCTAGGCGGTTGGGTCTGTGTCGCCCTCGGTAGTGCTGGTTGGTGTCATGTGGTGGAGGTTACCCCCTCCCTCTATCTTATTTTCTTTGTTGTTTGTTTGTGTCTTGAGGATTTTGTAGGTAATACGAGGCTTACTTGGCGAGTCCTTTATATCTGGATACTAGTGCTTCTTTAGGCCTTTCCTCTTAATGAAACATGGGTAAAAAGACGCGATCGCGAAAAAAACTTGTCATAACTATCAAATGTGCTCATGCATCGCATGGAACCTAATGCGTCACAAAAATTTTATACAGCATCATTGATAGATGCACATTGTTCAACAAAATACGAGCACGAGTTATGAATCCGAATCACATACGCGACACAGAGAGCATGAGGGTAGTTTGGGATAAAGAAAACATGTTGAAAGAAACGCTTTGCTTTTTAATATATTATTATGTAATAGGTAGATAGACATAGAGCATGAGGGTAGTTTGGTATAAAGAAAACAGGTTGAGAGAAACGCTTTGCTTTTTAATATTAGGGACAATTTGAAGACTGCCATTATAATTTTGCTAAATTGGAGATATGCCATCCTGACCCACATGTCATTGACTCATGTGAGCCCACGTACATGTTTGTGTGATACCAGTGGCATATCTAGATAGATAGTGATAGAGATATATAGAGATATATATAGATAGGTTAATTTTTTCCAATAAGGAATCACCATTCCCTACTTAAAATATAATGCTTTATATTCATTTTGGAATGTAGGATTTTCGAAGGAATGGTGCGGGAATTTCACAGGAACCGTTCATTTTCACACGGAAAACGCTGGAAACAAAATATTTTCCTACAATACGAAGGGGGGCCTTAATATATAGTCGACGTTATACAAGGAGAAAACAAAAACATTGAGCCCGATCGGAGCAGCGCCGTTGTGCTACTGCTGCATGTTAATTTAATCTTGTGCAGACTTAGACAAAACAAAATAGGTTAGACTTGGTATATGACGAAAACGACGAAAGCGTACTGTGCTGTTCACATATATATTTTATTTCTGCTTGCGCAACTTGTTGTTTGGATCCTAGGCAAGCTTGCGTCGGGACCCATGTGGCTGACCAGTGCTGTCCACCGCGGCCGGCGCTGCCGGTAAAGAAGAAGAAGGAGACCCTCACAATCCGGCGGAGGTTGTTGCCGGACGACACCGCGCGACGGCGCGGAGGTCACGGGGTCACGCTATCGCGCGATCCGTCGCGGATTAGCTAGACCTCGCTAAAATAATGGAGAGCGCAGCGCTGAGCATCGTCACCAATGCCGTGCAGCTGCTGAATGCCGAGTATCAGCAGCTCCGTGGCGTGGGCATGAAGGTCGTTCACCTGTCGGACGATCTGGCCGCCATGAAAGCCGTCGTCCGGATGCTATCTGAATCATCCGAGTATGACGCCGCCGTGGACCACTTGATGCTAGAGTGGATGAAGCAGATGCGCGAGCTTGCCTTCGACGCTAGGGACTGCATCGACCTATACAAGCTCCGCATCAGGTCCAGTCCGAATGGTGGCTTGTCCACACGGATGAAACATCTGCTGTCGACGCTCTTCGCACGCCGACACCTCGCAGGGGAAATCGACGCCCTCCGCGCCCGCGCCACCGCCATCAGCGAACGCCACGCGCGTTACAGCGTCTTCCACACTCCTCGGCTACTTGGCCCCAGGTCAGCGTTCGCTTCTGCTAATAAACGATCCGTGCACATTTTGGCCTCGCCGTGTGAAATTGCTTCTAAAATTGCTGAGCTCAAGTTCAGGGATGGAGCAGGAGCGGGAGCTTTTGTCTCCTTTGACAATTCTAATTATCTGATGGCGAACCGTCAGCTTATCCACACGCTGAATCCTGTGGGTGTGGAGGAGCACTACACAGGGATGCTTCCGACTTGGATGGAAAAAGAGGATGAAGATCGAGCTATTCTTTCCATTGTCGGATTCCGTGGGGTGGGAAAGACCACCATTGCCACCAAACTGTACCATGATTTCAGTAACAAATTTGACTGCCGGGCGTCCGTCACGGTGTCGCAAATCTTTGATGAAGATCAAGTCCTCAGGGATATTCTGGGTCAAATCAAGCCCTGGGACAGAGATCAAGAGCAACAAGACAGCAACACAAGGAGACCAGAGAAGAACCAAGTTTCTGGCATGAAAGGCTTTGTGAAGCGGGTTGTGCCGCCACTCCCTTGTGGTCACAGGAAGCGCGGCAATGATGGCAGCACCCATTGGACTCATAATATGATTGACACATCAATGACCCGTGCCCAACTTATTCGAGAGCTACGTTTGCGCCTGAATGGAAAAAGGTAACTCTAAACCACTGCTTTTCTTTTATTTAGGCCTTATTTGACACAGCTTAGCTTTACCATTTAAAGATGTTTTTTTATTCTTTTGCAAAAGAGCTTTATGAGCAACTTTCTTATTAAAGCTTACTCCCTCCGCTCCAAATTATATGTCGCTTTGACTTTTTTGATTCATCCATTTAGTTATGTATCTAGACATGTCTAAATGGATGAACTAAAAAGTCAAAGCGACTTTATATAGCTTCATATGATAGAACAAATGAATAAAATTCCTATAATACGATAGATGAAGCGGGATAAGCTATTTGTTTTGAGTTTCATCCTAACTCACCCGTAAAGCTGTTTTAAAAAAGGGTGTTAGGCAAAACAGCAGCTCATGAAGCTATTGGTAAACGTGTGCCAAACAGGCCTTTAGTAGCCATTGCGGACAGTATATATACACATGAAGCGACTCAATATTGTGATATATATTTAAAGTTTTTAATACTTAATTAGATGAAGCTCGGATTACTATCACTATGCACGCAACTTATGGCCAAGAGGTAGTGGAACTGATATACCTAATACAAAACAAATAGCACCAATTATTGCTGTAAAGATGTGATGATTCTCAAATATCTGACTTTTAATTTGGTATACTCTAATCGTTATCACCTGTCAGACGATGTAATCTATTTGTATACATGTCAAGGTTCATCTAGGTGCTTGGTTAGCTCTAGACGTCCCTAGATTGTAGCACAAGATAGTTGTTGGTTCTTATATATCTGTGACATGTTGTAAATCAATCCCTTGTACAAGTCACGCGAGGGGCTATTCATGTGCCATATAACACGCAAACGAGAGCCTGGGGAGGGCATCTTGTTCTACCCACTTTCACATCACCAATAATAGACATTTGACCCTGAAGAGGCGAGCCAGGGGGCTCGGCGGCGGTGGTGGCTAGGGCACCGCGGTGGGCGGTGCCGGCGGCGTTGAGCGGCGGTGTGAATGGCGCAGGGGGGAGTCGGGGCGGCAGTAGCGTGCTAGGGTTCCGGGGCACGAGCGAGAGAATAAAGAGTCTTTGCTCTTTCTATTACTACCGTTCAATTGATTACAATCCCCTACTATTTATAGCCCTCTCAAGACTTAACTCCTAAACAAACTAGGAGATCCTTATCAAGTCGGATCCTCCTTAACAAACTCATCTTTCTAATCTTAACGACTTATTTCCTAAATCGGCGAGGACTCTATATGGTAGATCATGATGGAGGTGAGGCCAACATGGCGGCGGCGGCGGCCAGGGCACCTCCTCCCCTCCTCCATGCGTGCCTAGGGAAAGCTGTGGGGCCCAACATGCATGGTGGTGGCCCCTCCTTGGCCCCAATTGGCCCGTTATCTCCTCCAGAAAGTATGGCCCGTGTTTGGCGTGTGATAGTACCCCCCTTCTCCACTCGGCGCGTCCTCGTGCCCAACTGCGACCCAATCATCCATGCCATCGAGGGGTAGTGCTGATTCTGGTGGAACTAACACTATGTATAGCCCGTCATACGGCTATCAACGGGACCATCGGCCGTCGAGTTGTCGCCTGGTGCAAACTCGAAGCAGTACTGGAGGTTGCCGATGTAGCCGAAGGTGTAGTAGACGTAGTTGTACAGAGAGTCTCCAATGTGATCCTCGCCCTTTGCTCCTGTTAGTAGGGGACGTGGCACCATACCTAGGAAGACAAGACGAAGCATCTCCCTAGGTGGTGTGATGAAGCTCCACATATGGTCGTCATCGTTGGGGATGAGGCCGAAGGGTAGTTAGCGCCAAATCATGGAAGGCGTGTGCAACGGCGGTGATGTCATCAGATCCATCATGGAGCGCCTAGGTCGAATGCTCCTGGAGAGATGTGATGTACATCAAAATTTGGGAGGAGACCGATGTTGATGTTGCCAACGCGACCGAGTGTAGCGATCCCTTGATGTCGTTGAAGATGACTATCACGGCTGCTATAGGTTGTCGCAGCTGCCATCGATGTCACAATAGGACGTGTGAGGGCACCCCATTGTGTTGCTCTTCATACTGTGGTAGATAGGCTCCCAATGCCAACAACTCCATGTTGTTGGGACGTTCACGTCATAGGACTTGCAAGAGATCAGGGAGCCATACTGATATCGAAGGGAGGTAGAGACGCCCGTCGAAGAAGATGAAACCTCCCTCCAACCATGCTCATGTAGCATGGCCCGCTGCTATGGCTCATGCCATTGCACAAAGCTAGCTCATCGCCCTCCTTGAAGGGAATCATGACAACTAGGAGGGGAGGGTGAATTAGGCAACTTAAAATTCTACTTCTAATTATGGCCTCTAACTTCACCTAGCCAAAACCTATTGCAAGAAAGTAAACTATGTCTATATGTGAAACTATGGTTTTGCTAGGTGTGTTGCTATCTCTACGACAAAAGAGTTATGCAACCTAGGTTCCAATCTTATCAACTAGCCGATCAACTAAGCTAGGAAAGGGAAATCACATAATCAAGGTAATACATATAAATGCGGAATGTAAAGGCGATAGAGATGCAAACTCCCGTCGATGACTCTGGCAATTTTTACCGAGGTATCGAGAAGCGAGCAAGCTCCCCCCTAGTCCTCGTTGGAGCCCCTCATAGGAATCCATCACAAGGGCCAAGCTCTCGGTCGGGTAACTCCGTGGATAGCCCCGGGCCTTCCCCACTCGCAAGCGGGTCTTCGACGTGCGTGCCTTCCGCAAGCCTCTCCCGGATGCCCAGGGCCTTCCCTACTCGCAAGCGGGTCTCCGACGTGCCTTCCGGCAAGCCTCTCCCGGATGCACCGGGCCTTCCCTACTCGCAAGCGGGTCTCCGACGTGCCTTCCGGCAAGCCTCTCCCGGACGCACCAGCTGACCGCATTGGACGCACTGCTTCCAATGTTCATTGCGTGTCCAGAGATCTCCCGAGCAACAAAAACCACATCAGACGCGTCCGGTGAGGCCTCATCGGACGCACCGATGAATCTAGCGACCGTTGGCACTTCATCAGACGTTGTTGAGCTCGTACAACGAACGCGTCAGGTGCTGATGTTGATGTCACTCCAAAACCCTGATTGCATCGGACACACTCATGGTCCACATTGGATGCATCCGGTGCTGTAACACCCGGTTTTAAGAACAAAACTGAATGAACACCATATGTGAGCCCTGGAAGTCAAATCTCACATATAGCTATAAATAAAGGGTAGTATCAAATCAACAATGCTTAATATATAACGTACATAATATAAAAGAGCATAACCTTAGATAGCAAACAGCAGAAAGACACTCTGATCTTCTGGTGTAGACTCCACAGGGACCAACTGACTGGTTGATCACAAGCCTAAAATCCTCCTGAGGTGTGGGCAAATAGCAAGGGTGAGTCCATGTCGAACTCAAAGAAATATAACTTGGGGTTCATGAGGCTCAAACAGCTGACACTGGTTTGACTGCGTTAGCTTTTAGTAAAAGTCAAGTTTTAAGCTTAAGCGCCAAGGTTCCCATTATCCCACATTCTCATGACTAAACAAATATAATCAACAAGATTAACATAGACAAAGATAATAAACAAGTTTAATCAGCAAGTATATCATAAACATCATCACCAACATAGATAAATTCTTCCCTCGTTTTTCCAGGCCGTTCAGAACCGTGAACACGGCCGATATATCAATTTTTAACTCTGCAAGGAGGTGTACACTTTCACTGTGAGTTAATGTTTTCCCAAAGCATGGGTTTATAACTCCCAAACTCAAGAAACCATTATAAAGCCTTTCAAAAGTTTATCTAACTGGTGTTGGCCACTAGGTTTCGAGCCCCGTGTCTGTAGAGCCCCCCTTCTAATGGCACAATGACGCGCAGCCTATACACATTTTAAGACAGAAGCCGCACTACAACCATCCCAGACTCCCCCTTTTGTGCCTTTCAGGAACCACCACCAATTAGACAAGGTCTTTTGATCAACTAGAGCCAGAGCCACGTAGCCCCCACAAATTGCATCTTGTATGTCTCGGATTTTGCCAAAGGATGAGTCCTTATAGAGAGCTAAGAGCATCATAAATAAATAAAACAAGCTCTTTCGCCTATATATCGATATCACCAACAACTTCATATATCATAAATTCCTTGCATTAACCGTTAAACATCTTTAATATGGTTAAGCGCCAGCAAAGTACTACCCAATGCATAAACCCGTAGGTGTCAAGGCATCAAGATATCAACATCTAAATTTTAATCTCTACGGTTGCCAAGGTGGACACATGCATATGAAGTTGTGAATTAAAGTGAATAGGACAACAAGGTAATTCCCAAGCCATACTTGCCTTAAATATAGATCCTTTTCTTCAAGTCCAATTCTTCAAATGAATTCCTTCTCGATTGTCAACTTCCTTCGGATCACCACGTAAAGCTCACCGTCTACTTGATTCCAATCAACAACACACAACCAAGTTGGGCCAATCATGCATAACAAACAAGACTACAATTAGAATAGTACACCATCAGCGGTAAAATATGTTGAAAAGGTTATAAAACTAATCTACACGTCACTACGATCACACAGGCGTAAAGATCACCGAAAAACGGTGCTATAACTTGGCGAAGTTATGAATTTTACAAGATTTGCATAAAATAATGAATTAAATATAAACTTGAATTTTTAAAAGTTTAAAACATGATTAAAAGTATGATAAACATGTAGGTTATGAAATTACAAACCTAACGCAACTTGAACGGATCGAATCAGAGCTAAAACAGAGATTTTACGAGCAAAACAAGGTAGTGGCAGTTTTGTAAATAACTGAAACTTGATTTTCAAAATAAAATAATTAAATCTGATTTTTGGTTGCTTAATGGACTACGATTTGATACTGGAGGAGCTTAGGGTCTCTTTAGCAAAGTTTTGGTGAAGGGGTATGTTTTAATCTGGACCATAGATTCAAGGATGGATGGCTCAAGATGGTTGGATGTGCATGTGTATTTGCATTGTATTCCTGGATTTATTTTTGTTAAGGAAAACGGCCACAAAACTTGAGGTGATGTCATCAAGCTAGGATTGATGTCATCAAGCTAATTAGATGGAAACCATGGCCGGCGATGGAGCTTTGCTGTGCAGCTCTCGGCTTTTTGGAGTTTTGGTTCTGTGATAGAAGTACATGCAGCCGGAGCTATGGGATGGCAACGATGCCTATGGAGCAGCAGTTTGAAGATGGTTCTGCCGGCGGAAATAGAGAAGACGGCGGCGCCATAGACGACGGTGGCGGAGCTCGCCGGCTATAGTGAAACAGCCGCTAAAGGCCACGGTTTGATGCGGTACTTGATCCAAAAGAAAGAGGAGACGAAGGCGTTCTCACCTAGCACAAACCGGAAGTGGAGACGAACCAAGGACGACGCACGGCTCAACTTGGCGGTGGTCGGCGAGCTGCAAGATACGGTGACTTGCCGTGAGCAAAAACGAGCGGAAAACGAAAACAAAACAGACTTGGAGTCTTCGCAGGAACAACGCGAAGCGCGGCATGAATCTTACGGATGCAAAGAGGACGGTGGAGCGACCAATCGACTCGGCAACCCCGGCGAGAAAAGCTGCTAGGGTTTCGCTGTGTTTCTGGCTCGAGCAAAGGCGGCGCTTGCGATAGGGTTTCAAAGGGCGGCACGGACGTGGACGTCGGCCTAAATAGACAGCCTCAGCGTGCAGGTCGCGCAACAACGCGCGAATCCGGGGCGGATTGGATTGCACCGGGCGGCTCCAGTTCGTGGCTGGGTCGGTATAGACGTCCGGCTCGAACTCGATGGAGATGAGGGCGCTGACAAGGTGTGTCCCTGGCGTCAGTGAGGGAGGGAAAGAAATCAGCGACGTGCGCTGTGCCTGGGAGCCAAGGCCAACTGGGCCGTGTACAGGCAGCCCAATAGAAAGAGCGAGTCGCCAAGAGCAGAAAGAAGAGGCCTTCGGCCAGATTCCAGGAAAAGAGAGAAAGAAAATAGAATGCATTTTCTTTTTTATATACAGGTCTCAATAACGTTTTGAAACAAATTTGAAATACTTTTCTGTTTCAAGCAAAACCAGACATCAATATGAAAATTATGCCACAGCATGTATGCACAAGCAAGTATCTGGCCTTATGATTGCTTTTAATTTTCATAAAAATTATTCATTCCTATGTTCAATGCATCACAAAATTTGCAATAATAAGTAAATTGAGCTATTTTAAAATCATGCAAATTTTCGGGTGTTACAGGTGCCACCGAAACCCTTGTTTTGACTTGTTTCTTCGCAATCTTTGATTTAGGCTTGGTTCCATCTTCATGCCTTGAACAATGCTTGATCTTGTGAGTCTTCTCTTGTGCTTCTAAGGTCTTGCTTGAGGTGTTGATCATCGGATCACCATGTCGCCTTTGTCGAAGACATGTTTGCAACCTTTAGGACTACGAAATAAACACTTGCAAAATATGCATTAGTCCCATTTGGTCATGTTAGTCATCAAACACCAAAATCCAAACTAAAATGGGCCGAGGTCCATTTTCCTTACACTCCTCAATATCGTAGCATTTGTTGGTAAACACTATGTTGTTGATGTCGTCAATGTAGTCCGTAGCGTTGGAGAGTCGGGCTCGTTGTGCCCGATTCATTATCCCATGTGTTGGGGTTGGTGGTGTCGTCGATTCCTAGCGTCAATGGGGAGAGCGACGGGAGTGCTAGCGCCACCATTGGTGAGCATCGATGTGGTGTAGCTATGATGGCACATAGGTGTCTGTCGCGGATATACTGCAACTCCATGGCGTTGAAGTCCCTGGCCACTCTACCAAGGCAGCTAGCCATGGAGTGCCAAGGATTATGTCAATGTCGTTGCCGATATCAAGGAGGAAGGCGTCGATGATGAAGTTGTCATCATCGACCCATAGTGGTGCACTGAATGTGGTAGTGTGGCGTTGTACTTCGGTGCCGCTACCCACAAGGATCATCGTCTGGATCCGCTGCTCCTGAAGGCCCATTGGTTCGGGCCAAGTTGATGTCGGTGATGTTGTGCATTGATCCGGAGTCCCCTAGCGCATATATGTCGGCGCCTTGGAGCATCCCCTGTATGTACAACAGGGAGGCGCTTGGCACACTTTACTATGCTTCTCCAATCATCATCATGAGGCTGTTGTTAGCCTCCTCCTGGCTGTATTCATTGATGACGGTTCGAACAACAATTTACACTTATGTCCTCATGCAAATGGCTCGTCATAGTTGAAGTAGAGGGCGATGCGCCGTCGTTCTGCCATGTCCTCACACGTAAGGTGCTTGAAGGGGCGTGTTGTTAGTGTCGCTATGTCAGCTGTAATTGTAGTCGTTGGTGCGGCTGGTGTAGCTGTTGATCTCGGGGCGAAGAAGTGTCCGGGTTTGTTTGTGGGTGCCTTGTTTGCCTCCTGGACGATCGTCATTTGTCATCTGTACGCCGTGCCAACAACATGGTTATCTCCATGTCTTGCAGGTTGAGCATCTCAACATCTGTCTTGAGCGGCTCCAGTAGACCGGCGATGTAGAGGTTCACTTGTTGTAGCTCATCGAGGGAACCAGCGCATGCCACGTGTGCCGGGAAGCACTCCGTATAGTCATCGATAGTGCCTATCTTCCTTAGCGAGGCTAGCTCGCCTAGGGATTGCGCCTGAGGGTGGTCCGAAGCATTCATTGACACAACAGGTAAATTCTACCTAGTCCTTCACGTCGTTGTCTTATGAAAGTCTCATGTACCATTGTTGAGTGGTACCGGTGAGAAGGTAAGAGGCGTACCAAGTTTTTTCATCTGCTGGTGTCCGTTGCCCCTAAAGAACAGTTCACAATAGTTAAACCATGAAAGCGAATCTTCTTTGCCATCATATGTGTTGACACTGCTTAGCGCAATCACTAAAATAGCAATTGCCAAACAAATAAGGGTATTAAAATTCCTTTGCCACTAATAAACTAGTCGATTCAATTACCTATACTTCTAGTTGTGAGATTAGGTTGTCATCCCTAACTTTGAAACTAGAAATATGTACATGGCATAAACATTGTTCTATAAGACTAGGTAGAAATAATATAAAGATGAAATAAATAAATCGATAACAAAGGTTACTGCAAGCGGATAGATAATTATACCAATTGTAGCATTTTACCTAGAGTATTACCAGGTTGTCATTTATATTTTACCACTTTGGGAAGGTCTAGTTATAACTGAAATGCATAGTATGATAACTCCTCTATACTATGAAATAGTAATAAACCAATAATGAATAAGCTTCTACTCAATAAATGTGGGTTAAGTCACAAATAAGATAAAGATAAATATAAAGATATATATAATGACAATGATAATCACATTGATCAAGCATCATAATGATAATATAGTCAACGAGTATTCTAGTCTAAGAACTAGCATGGAATAATATAAGAAAAACTTACTATGTGTAATTATAACTACAAGTTATGGTTTACTATAATTAGTGGAAACATCTAGCTATCATAGTTAGCATCATTACTTCATATCATACTTATGGAACATCAATTAAGAAGGTTCTAATAATAATATCTTCACCTTCGACGCGATACACGTTCTACCATTCACTATATGCGGAGGGAGGATTACAGAGGACTCAATAGGGCTGTCACCCCTACGGTCTACCACGCGACTCAAAGATATAGAGGGCATTTGCAGATATAATATATGTAAGCACCATGCTTACATAATTTATAACACCTATCTTACACGTTATAAGATGAGGGCTATACAATCCTAAGTATGAAATCCATAACAAATAACTAACTCTACTAGACATATTAAAGTAAACAATAAACATTGCAATCAATAATATAATAAAGATAAAGCACAATGTCATAAGCAAACTTGAGTATAAGATATCAAAGGATATAAATGTACCTATAGAACACTCTTGGCAGAATCTGAAGTCCAAGCCTTTCTTAGACTTGATCTCCTTCTAATCTACAACTATGTAGCTAATTGCTCTAGAACTAGAACTACTCAAGAACTAGGGTTTATGGCTCGATGATGACGACTTGATCTCTGCGGAATTCGAGATAATGATAAGTACTTGAATTAGGGTTTCAAGGGTGAGCTCGCCCTTGCTTATATAGCCTCAAAGGATGAATCGTGGTCGTTGGATCAAACCAACTTGATTGGATGGATGAGATGCAATCTCAAAGGTCGTTAGAAGAAGATTCCGAAGCCGGACATGTGGCTTCCTTTGATAGGGGCGCGCCTGGCTCTATGCCGTGTGGGGCCCACTTTCAACGTGGCTTCTTCCGGTGTCTTCTAGATCCTTCTTTTGGTACTAATCACCATGATTCGAAATGTTTATTTGTATGTAGCCATTCCTTGGTATTTTCTCAGATATTCTGTAGAGTTCACAAATTCACAAAACTCGTCAAAATCGTTAGTATAAACCCTATCCTCTAGTGTTCTTATTCTCTTTAAATCATTTCTCATGTTTATTTATCCTTAAAAAGTTGATGTTATCCACCGTCAACAAGCTCCCCCATGCTTACCTTTTGCTAGTCCCCGAGCAAAACCATTTATTAATAATAAACTTGGATCAGGAGTTGCTTCAATGCTTTCACACCTAAAAAGTACATATGCTTTTAAACAAAAAATTTTACTCCGTTAGACAAGAATCATTCTAACTTTAAACTCACCCATATTACCTTTAACCATGGGGCTTTTCAACTCTCACTTGGGTCTTGAGTAATTGAAAGATAGAACAATCAAGTCAAGCACTATGTCTCAAGTCTTCGATCAACCAATATTCGATCAACCAATATTCCGAGTTTTTATAAGTTTTCAAATAAAACTCGAGCTTTTATTGTATGGCACTCTCTATCTCTCAATATGTAGTATTTATAGATCCTCACTAAGGCAATAATAGTGTTATGCCTTCTCTATCTCTCTTTTACTCTCTTACTCACTCACTAAATAAAGTTTATATGGAGCTCATAGGAGTGGCACTCTTAAAAATATAGCATACTTGCAATTCATATATTGTAAAATCAAACAATGGATCCATAGATAGTTTAGCCAATCAAAACAAGAAATGCATGTGTATGGAATATGGTGGATATGTGTATATATAGTGGCTAAAACTAATTCTATTTTTACTCCTTCAATGAATACATCTCTCTTTTGAAATTTTAAGAGAACTTGGGTTGTATACTCTTTTCTTTTCTTTCTTATTTATTTTAGAGAGGCGTGCATCTAAGTACCCATTATTTTCACAAATGGACACTTGTCCTTTTTTTCTCTCTTTTTTTTTAAAAGCAGCCCAAACCTCTTCCTTATGATAAACTTTTGAGAGATAATAACAAGAACTTTGGAGTAAATAATCGGGGGCTTCCTATAGGTTATTTGGGTTGTTCATTCCAAAGGAGGAATAAAACAATCTCGGATGGATCTTAGATAGAAAAAGAATAATATTGCATCTATTCCTAGTATAGGAACAGTGCATATGTATCTATGTGGATGGTGTGTGGATAAATCTTGATTTTTCATGACTGAACTCTCATGGGTATCAACAAAGCTTGACTAAACTCAACTCAAAGCAAGCATTGTATGTAATTGAAAGTTTTCCTAATCTAAATATCATATATGGCTTTGGTAGGAATTTAGCACTTTGCCAAACAAGAGCTCATCATGTAAAATTTTAAATTTTCAAAAGATAAATCTTCAGAATTATAGTATCACTAAGAACAAGATAAACAAAGAATCGGACTTTCTCATATCATATCCCTCAATTACCTAGACTTAGATCAAGTATATGCTAGCCACAAGTTTCAGGGTTTAGAGCAAATCTTAGATCAAAACAACTGTATCCAAAACTCGGGAGAATTTAAATTTAAAAACTAGGCACTTAAAAGGAATTACGGCAGAGCAACTATTCATCATTTCAAAGCAAATTTATTCTCATTCTAAATTTATTAATCACACCTTATTATTATATATATTGCTAAGAAAATTTTTTATTTAGTTTAATCCATTATGCATCTTTTTAAGCGAGCAATAATATAAGCTAATAATAATTAAACGTATAGTAAAGGAATACTTATCTTGATACTTGGGGGTGCTTTTCCCCAAGCTGATTGAAAGTAGTGTCGGTCTTTGAAATGAGGTATATAGATGGAGGTGATGCCGTCCTTCCTTGGTGGAGCATTGATGATGATGACCGTTGAGTTAGCGCTTTGTCAAGTGGTCGAACGCCTCCTTTTGTCAAGGCTCACAAATCCTGTTGAAACTTAAATAGACAACAAACACACATATCCATTCCACTAGTTGTGTTGTCTAATTAATTCTTTAGTAATAATTGATTAAGGCTTAAGTTTGGACGGATTATGTGTTGTCCATGTATTCTCTTTTTAATAATTAATTCTCTAGTTCAGCAGAATTAAGCAAAGCTAATTTGTTTTTAATTTTCATATTTTGTATGCTTGCTTAAAACAAAATTTATGAATGAATGCAAATTATTTTTATGCCACCACAAATATCCCTAAGGGTGTTATGCCATAGAATTATCCACATGGGGCTTAATTTTTTTAATTAATGCTATGCATGAAACATATTTATTTTCTTTTCTAATGCAGATATATGTGATAAGGTAAACATGCTAAAGAAAAAATTACTCATGCAATAAAGTAAATATGCAATGCTTAAATTAAATACGGATAACTTAATTACCTTTTGGTGCATAGTGTCTCATTCCTCCCATGCTTCATCCGATGGCACAAATGGTGGTACTGACGATTCCAGGGGTATTCCTTCAGGTGACGTTGTGGGCGAGGATGTTTCTAGTTCGTATTATCTTCTTTTGGATGTGGGCTCTCTTTCTTCTTTCATACTTTCCTTGTTCACGAGTTGGACGAAGGTTGAGTTAACTCTTCCTTAACTTCTTCATCTTTCTTAACTTCATTTGTATCCTCGTTCCAACGGTCTTCATATCTTGAGACTTCTCCTATGTAGTCTTCCCAACCATCCTTTACTTCATTCTTTAATACTTCCGCCTCATAGTTCGCCCAATCTTCTTTTGTCATCGGGGTGTATCCTTTACGGTGAGATCGGCATCTTCGGTTCTTGCGACTTCTTTGGCTGTTCATAATTAGTATAATTCTTAAAGTAACAGCGTACCTTCTCGGATGGAAATTGAAAATGAATCTCTCAGTCCTGATATAAATGATGGCATGTGTAGTGTTTAGGAATGATCTTCCCAGCACTATAGGCGCATTGAGATCATCATCTTTTGTATCCAGCACTATGAAATCTATAGGTATAAAGTGATCTTGAATCTAAACTAGTACATCTTTCGCTATTCCTTCTAGAATTCTGTAGGACTGATCCACTATCCACAACTAGGTATATGTTGGGTACAAAGGTTGTTTACCATATATAAATTTATAAATTACCATAGGCATTATTTTCACTCGAGCCGGTATCACGTATGGTGTTGATGAAGGTCATTTGATTGATTGAACATTCTATCTCGGATTTCCGGATCTTCCATCTTTGGCAGATATGGTGACTCAGCAGCATAGTCTCATTCTGAATAAACTACATTGACCATGTTCACTTGTTGTGGCTGCTTCTTCTTGTTTCTTCTTCTTCTTCTATTGTTATTCTTCTTGACTGCCACATCAAGTTCATATCCATATGCATGTTGAGGATGAGCGGGAGATTCAAGCGTCTTGTTCTTGGAGATGAAAGTTTCTCTTCTCCCTTTAATAGTGAAGCAAATATTCGCTTGTGTTGCATAAATGATAGCTTTAGATGTGCTCAAGAATGGTCGGCCCAAAATGATTGGTGACCTCTCATCTCCTCCTGTCTCAATCACTAGAAAATCTATTGGCACATACGAGCTTCCTACTCGTACACAAATGTCTTCAAGGATTCCCTTCGGATAGCAGAGTGACTGATCTGCAAGCTGTAAACACATGGTTATACATAATAAAGGACTACCATGGATCTTTTCATAAATTACCTTTGGCATAATGTTTATACTTGATCCATAGTCACAGAGTGTAGCTTCAAAGGTGTGCGGTCCAATCTAGATAGGAATGACCGGTCTACTTGGGTCTCCTTTCTTCACTGTAGTGAATCATCTTTCCATCCCAGTGATGTGCATTCTTTGTGGTAGAATCTTGCATTAAATATATCGACAAGATTTGCGGACTCTAACTCTTAAGGTTGGCCTGGTATTTTACCTTTCTCTAGTGGAGGTACAGCAGTAGCTAACTGAGCTAATTGAGATTCTAACATTTTATTAAAGCTATGATGGTTCTTAATAGCAGTGGCAAAGGTATCCATTCTATCATTAATGGTGTCCAAAGTTTTATCATTAGAAGCTACCTTCTTGTTAATTTGCTCAATAAGTCTAGACTGACCAGTAAGTAATTTTCACAAAGGAGGTTGATTGAAATTATTACCTTGGAAGTTATCTTAGTAATTACCGTAGTAATTTGGCCTTGATTGCTGATTCCACCCTTGAGGCTGTTGAGGACGATAATTATTGTTATTGTTGGCGTTGAGGAAGTTCACATCCTCTTACGATTCAGGGCAATTCTTCCTTGAATGTCCATAGCTTCCACATTCTTCACAAGTCATAAGAGAATCATTGATGAGCATGACTGTGGGGGAATTCCCCCCGGGTACCCACGGCGTACTACTTGGGCCACGACCTTAGGGGCGGCTCGGCCCATGACATGATGGAGTGCGGTTCAAGGCAGACGCCGCATAACTGCACGACATCCAGAGGATATCCTGAAGGCGGCGATCTCCTAGGATAGACTCTAATCCCGAAAAACATGTAACGGTCGTATCCTACTCAATCTCGTAGTTTCTATCCGTAACCCTACCCCCGACTATATAAGGCGGGTAGGGACCTCCCTCATTTTTCACCTCATTGTATACGATAGCCAATACACATAACAGAGCATAGGACGTAGGGTTTTACGTCACGCCGACGGCCCGAACCTGGATACATTGGTGTCTTGTGTCTCTGTAACCACCTAGATCTTGGTCTCGTGCACCCCGCTGATCAATCTACCATCGTGGGTAACCCCTCGGTGGACTGACGAACGTATATCTTCGACAGTTGGCGCCCGAGATAGGGATGTGCGCAGTAGATCTACATCGATCTAGATGGCTACCTTCACCAACTTCGACTTCCTCGACCTCCGCCGCCGTCTTAAGCCTTCCGGTCGACACCATGATGCGCCGTCAACACCCGGTAGGCGAGGAGGCTTAGACTGCTACCGGCGTGCTGACCATGCGGCATTGGGGCCGGCTAACGCATCTACGTCGACCTCGCCACGGTTTTCGTCGGGATCTATCGGCACCTGTTTCGGCTCTGGAAACGGCGTCGTTTTTGACGTTGGCTTCGCCTCCAACCTCATCATTCGTGGCACACCTCACCATCAAAGACACGAAGAAGATGGAGGCGACCGCTCTAGCTCTTCCAGACTCAGCGCTGACCTCTCTAGTTTTGGCACCGACCTCTCCGACATCGGTGCTGGACAACAACGTCTTCGGGTCCCCAGAATGGATCCTTACCAGATCTCATCACAAGGCTTGGGCTGTGGTCTCCCGACCTAGTGGGGGCCGGCGGCGCAGTCCCTACTCGACTTCATCGACCACATCGACCACATCGACCGCCAGAACGAGGGTCTTCTCAAGCCCCCTCCGCCGCCGAGAACGCTATGAGGCTTCTCCGGGAGGGCGATGACACCGAAAGCTCGCATACTCACGAGGTGGACCCACCGCCACCCGCTGCTGACGCAGCTGGCATCTTGGGAAGATCTCCGTCAACACCAACATGGCCTCACTAGTGTTGCTCCTTTCATCCGGGGCAATGCAACGACGTCCATCGCCCACATTGCGTCTACCACCATGGCTCGCCTCCTGGCGGCATCAACGTCACCACTATGCCAGAAGGACACATGGTTCATGGGGGGTCCCTTCCCAGATCTAATATGATGGGGACTACATCGACAATGCGCTTATCGACAGCACGCGACCCTGTCGCCATCGACGTCGGCGGCTCACCCGAGAACAACATTGTCATCACCTCCGACGAGGAAGGATGTGAGATCCATCTCCGACCTCGATCCAGATCCAATCTGCCAACGTCAGATCAGACCTCGGCTGGGTCCCATGAGCCACAGCTGGGGCCCTTCAGCCTCGTGAACAGCGCCACCATATATTAAGACAGCATCTGCAATGCCCTCGACGGATACCTCGGCGACAATGAATCCGAGGACATCTACAATCACCTCTCCATCAACATGGTGCAGCTCAGTCTGCTCCCAGACGACACCCTCACCACCATCCTAGAAGGGCGCGAGAGTGTCAGGACTGAGACCTTTTCGGTCGACGACACATCCGAAGGGCAAGGCAGCACCGAGCCCCGTACCCTGACGAACGCCCATGCTTTCCCTCTCGGGTTCAGGGGGCAGATCTTCATGGTGAGCACCGACGAGCCCTCGTACCAAGGGGAGACTGAGAGTCATCGTGCCACCCGAGTATAGAGAAACGATATTCGAGTAGAGCGACGTGTGGCAGAAGCTGCATGCGCCCATCAGAGCGGGCCACACAGGACCTCGAAGAACAAGAAAGGCGGAAGCAGGAAAGAAGAGAGAGATGAGAACACGAGCAGTCATGAAGCTGCTCCCGACGTCCCCTCAACCGTAGCCTTTAAGCAGAGTTTCTCGAGGTGGATGGGCATCACATTCACCACACGCGAAGTGCCAACCTCGCTGCTGCTGCCTTCCTCCTGGAGAACATGGGCAATGATCCAGAAATCGCAAGAGTCGCTGCTATGGTCAAGATGGCGCACATCCAGTACAACAACTTCCAGAAGGGCATAGACCCTAACGCTGCCGGCTCTAGTCGCCCCTCCGCTTCGAACTACAGCCGTAGTGCTCCCATGTGCCCATACAATCATGGCGGTCGACGTGGGCACGGCAGTAGAGGTGGCAGTCACCACGAGCATGAAGAAGAAGTCAACCAGAGAGCTCCAAGAGATGGCCACAGCAACTCTGACCTCCAAGACGTCCTTGAGAGTCGCTGGAGAGATAACGCCGTCAACGAGGATGCCTAGGCAGGTGGCCGTGGGCCCATTGAGCTCTGAAACATCCTCGAGAACCGCAACCGAAGCAGCACTGTGGAACAAGCCCGAGCAGCCAAGAAGGAAGAGGAGTCCACGGACGCCCCCCGTGCATATTCAAAGGACCTCCGCACCCTGGCGTGGCCCCAGGGCTTCAAGATCACCGGGTTGGACAAGTACGATGGCAAGGTCCACCCGACTCAGTGGTTATCCACTTATGCTATAGCAGTCCGAGTTGTAGGAGGCAACTCCAAGGTGATGGCCAACTACCTCCCTGTCATGTTAGCACCCAACGTGCTTCAATGGCTGACCTGACTCCAAGCCGACATGATCAAGACTTGGGATGAGTTGAAGACCATATTTACAAACAACTATGTCTCCACATGCGAGTGGACAGCCACAAAACACGACCTCGGTCACATCCATCAAAGGTCGGAGGAGCCCTTGCGAGACTACATCAAGCGCTTCTCGGAGATCCGCAACAGGATCCCAAACATCACCGACGAGCAGGTCATCACCTACTTCACAACCGGACTGAAGCCAGGCAAACTCCGCGAGAAACTCAACAGGAAGACCCCAGACGACGCCGCGGCAATGCTGAAAAACGCGAACGCTTACGCCGATGGAGAAGAAGCAGATGCTCATGATGCTCCCCGCCGTGATCAACGTCAGGATGATGGTCACCGCTGAAAGGACTTTCAGGCCGACGACCGATGCCGCAACAACCGCGACAACCGTGGCAATGACCGGCGTGACAGAGCAGAAGGATCAAGGCCTAGATTCTAGCGGTGCCAGGGGATCAAGATGTCAACACCACCAACAAGTCTCAGGGCAAGCGCGTCTAGGAAACCTATGAAGAAATCCTTGATGGTCCTTGTCCATTGCACAAGAAAGGCACGCACAAGATCTTGTGACTACACGATACTAAGAAAGATATACAAGAAGCAAAAAGGCTGATGACGGCAGGGGCAAACATCAAGAACCACCGCAGAATGATGGAGCAGATGGCTTCACAATGCACGAGAAGGAGTGCAACGATAGTGTTCGGTGGGATCTCATCTACCGAGACTAGAAGGGAGTGCAAGGTCGCTCAGCGCCGAGTCAACACCGTCGCTGCAGCCCCAGATGGCTCCATCCCCTTCGCAAGGCCATGGTATGATGTCCCTATCACCCTCGACCGATCTGATCAATGGGCCGATATACCATATATGGGACGTTTCCTCCTCCTCCTAAGTGCAACAATCCACAAGTTGCGCTTTAACAAGGTCCTGATCGATGGAGGCAGCGCCATCAACCTCATCTTCACCAATGGCTTCAAAGAGCTCGGCCTGACGATGGAGGACCTCCAGCCCATCGATGCCAACTTCTAGGGCGTGGTCCCTGGCCAAGGGTCCAAGCCTTTGGGAGAGATCAGCCTTCCCGTTCAGTTCGAAATGGCCGACAACTTCCGGAAGGAGTGGTTGAACTTCTACGTCGCCGACATCGACAACGCTTACCACTCCATCCTCGGGCGACTTGCTCTCGCCAAGTTTATGGCGGTCCCGCACTACACGTACTTGGTGCTAAAGATGCCGAGCCCCAAGGGAGTCCTGTCGCTCAGGGCCAACATCCAGTTGGCTCATGTCTGTGAAGAGGAGAGCCTCGACATCACCGAGGCCATCGACCTCTCCAAGCACATGGACCGGCTCTCCATGGAGCCTTCAACCTTCGGCTCTGGCAGAACTCGGCACCAAACCACCCCAACGACCTACAAGAAGAAGTCCGACGAGGCTCCATCGCCTTTCGGCCCCTCCAAGATCTCCAGGCTCTCGCCGAGGTCAAAATCGAAGTAAACCAGCACGCCATGTACGGCCTCTGTGAAAGATATGTATCCACGTGCTCTTCAGTACTCAATAAAGATTGTTTTTTCATAAATTTCCGATCGTCTTCTGGTAATGCGTTCTTCAACGCTTAACACCAACCTCGCGCTCTTCAGCACCCACACATAAAAGTGTTTTTCAACATGGAAATAAATGCGTTCTTCAGTGCACTCCAATAACTACGCGTTCTTCAACGCACGGCTTAAGGGTTTTCACCCGTCAGATCATGTTCCTCCAAGCCAGCCCTAGACCCGACCTCTCCCTAAACGACCAGTTGGCCCCCCGGGTGCTGTGTTGTTGGATGTCGGCAGCACCCCTCTGGTGACGCCCAACCTCTTCACAACGTGCCTGGACCCAGGTCTGACGTTAAAGGGGACGGGCTAGCCAGGGCTGAGTGTTCACCCCTGGTCCAATATGACCCAAACTCACAACCCAAATAAAAAGGCACCACTACTCGATTGCAAATGCGTATTCACGCCATCACATATGTTCTGGTTATCATGACTAACATAATCTTTTACAACCAAGCCTTTTTCAGCTTCCTAATCTACAGGAACAGCTCTAAGTCAGCTGCCAGAGCGCTTGCGGCCTCCCCGACCTCCTGGCGGACCATGGCGATCTGGGCATCACTGATGTTGGCGTCGTAGCCGGCTACCATGGCTGGATCCATGGCGAGGTACAGGGACCGCACCACCGCCCGGTCGTGTGGTTGCCCCGAAAGGGCAGCCCCCGTGACGACAGATCGGAGCTCCTGCCAAGCGCCATGGCACCGCTCGATGAAGGTTGGCGCAGCTAGACCCCGGGCGTCACCACTGGGGCGAATAATCCAGCACCGGTGCGAACATCGCCAGCGTGTCTCGTAGCTCGTCGGCCTAATGCTCCGATGTTCGCCGAGCCATCGCACCCAAGCGAACAAGCCGAAGCAAAGGCGTCAAAAAGAATGATTACTGTTGACACAAAATTAGGGCTTCACACCAACACACGGGAGGGCCTTGGGCGCCCACGAAGACCCGCGATCGATCTTGTAGCAGCGAGCACCACAGCGTGGCAGCCCAAACCGATCTAGGGATCGGTAGGGGGCACGTGGAGCTTCGGTGGCGGCTGAGAGAACCTCGACGCACCTCGGGAAGACCCGTCGGGAGGGCGCGCCGAGGGATGTCCTAGGACCAGCGTGGCCGCCTAGAACGCCGACGAAGAACGCGGAGTTCGCCCCGAACAGCAGGATAGAGGGTTGAGAGAAGAAGATGACCTACAAGCGGGACAGGGAGATAGATTGGTTGTCGATTGGATGTAGATGGGATCAAATCGGCCATGAACCTCTTTATTATATAGAGGAGGGTGGTCTTATCCTTTTAGGAAACCGTCCTTGGGCGTTTCAAGCATCAAAACCCGACCTAAACACGATTGGAAACAAATCGGTTCGGATCTCGTGACGGACACGGCCTGCGTCGGGGTGACCGGGCGCCGCGATCGGCCTTGGCCGGGCCTTTCCGATCAACGGGTCCGGTCGACTTTCCGGTAAAGGTCTGCGGCCGGCTCGCGACCGCAGCGACCCGACCGGATCACAGGACGGACGGCTGGACGGACGGGCGAGCTTCCGGTCGATGTCCCGAAAATCAACTTTGTTTCGGTGGCCGACCGGACTCGCGAGAGGGTTGACCGGACGCTCCGGTCAACCGCGTCCGATCGGTTTAACGAAAGGTCTGCAAACCCGATCGTGGGGCGCGACCTGACGGACGCTAGGACGGACCAGCGCCCGGTGAGTCGGTCGCATTCGAGAAAGCCCTCTTCGATTCTCCTCGAGAATTTGACTAAGTCTGGAATTTTGCGGTGGGTTAGCTCTTCGAGAATATGGCTAAGTGCGGATTTTTACCGTGACTTAGACCATGCCATTTTGGGTGTCAACAATTACCACATGTCTTCAGCATGCAGCCACAAGTCTACTTACATTGGCGGTTCGGCTTTTAACCGGCGCCTCGGCCTCCACTTCCTCCGGCCCGCTTGGCCATTTGCAAAGCCTCGGCACGCGGCGCTCGTCTTCGACAGCGACAGCGGCAACAAAAGGTCAAGACAGGCAATAACAAGAAAAACTCAATGCAAGAATCGGTTGCCAAGACACTCACCATCCTTCTCCTTGGCGGTGACTCGGCGGCGCCTCGCGAGCCTTGGATTACGCCACCCGCGCTTTGGCAATCGGAATATGCGCGTCGAGCTTCTCCGCTGCCATGCTTTCTCATCACGAGAGATTTTCAAAAGTTGGCGGACGCGGGGCGGTCTCTCTGCGCTCCTCTAGAACCGCGAACACGCTCTGCGGATCGCGGTTGTCAGTAGCCAACATCTTATTCTCCATGTATGTTGGAGCTAGCTTCTCCAACATGCGCCGGTGAGCTTCCAATGCCCGCACGACCTCCTGTAGCAGCACAAAGTCGATTGCAAAATAGAGAAACGATATAAAGGAAATCCGACATATAAACTCAGCTCACCGTCGTCATCGCCTTTGGCAGCATCGCAAGATGACGGGGAAACCCTTCGAGGTTCTCCTCGTCGACCTCGGCATCGATGGCCTCGAACACGTCGCCCTCCACACCGGCAACATCTTGGGAACGTCGAGGTCGAGGGCGTCAGCGATGACGGTCACGAGCGACATGTTTTACCATCAACTTGTGAGCAAAAAGGGAGTAAACTAATCATGATTACACACATATACCTTTACTATTAATCTATTTCCACTTGTATTAGAGAATTATGACATTGCGGGATTATATACCCAAAACAAGTGATCAAAGTATCAAAAATACGCCATTCGGGAAAGCGTAAACATGGACATCAAGCACCCCAATGGAAAAAGGCCCAAATCATGACAAATTCGGGCGAGCAACCGGCCTGCCCAACATTTGGCAAGGCCCACAACCCATCTACCGAAGGCGGTGGCGGCCAAACCGAGGGGCGGCGGCGCAAGGGGGGCGATGCCAGCGCCCGAGGTGAGCACGGCCCGGGCCCGCCCTTCTTCTCGGGCGGTTTGGTCATCAAAGCCGGAGGGCGATCGCGGTGGGTAGCTCACCAGGTTCAGTGCATGAATACACCTTTTGGAGGTCGGTTTGCTCTTTAGTGAGGGGATCAAGAATATTCTTAGCATCTTTAGAGCATATCCCTCTCCTCTCCACTATATAAAGGGCCTCCCTCCTCTACAACACAAGACACAACACAACAAGAGCCTCTCTCCACCCTCTTCTACCTTTTCTCCTTTGTAGGTTAGTATTAGTAGTAGTATGTGGAGCTAGGCAAAGCTAGCAAGGAGGGCTTGGCTTCTTGGAAGAAAGGAATATCGGTATGAATATATATATGGGTTCTTCCAAAGTCTTGCCCTTATCTTATTATAGTTGTGCTATAGAACTAGAGTATAGTTTTCATGTTATAATCTTGACATATGAACTAGCATATGGTTTGTGTGTTATGATCTTGACATATTGTTCTTTTGACATGATCATGATATATGAACTAGACTATAGTTCCTATATTATGGTTTTGTCATATAGAACTTTGCACTTAACCATTCATACAATACATATATGTGACGGAGTAGAGGTGACGGTTCGTCGTGCCTTCGGGTTAACCATGTTCTAGCTTGTTGATCCGTATGGTCTGAGTCTGCAGGGGACATGGGTTGTTTCCTTGTACGCAAGCATGGTGCTCAGGTGCACAGGGAACCTTCGGATATGACGGCATGCCACGGTTGAGGGGATGGTTGCAGGTGGTGACAGCCCTGTCCGTCCTTAGCATTCCCCCACATTCGTATGTTGTGTAGGAGTTCGTAAAATCTCAGTTGGCTAGTTTAGCTATTGGGACCTCCCTGTCATCTCATATGCTTAACTCTAATTCCAGTCATATATTTTGTATGATTATTAACTTGTTCTTTGCACAACTATGATTAGAATTTGTATGCTCCACTTAGAAACATTCTTTCATTCTTTATTCTTTCGTTTACCTTTATCCTTGAGATTGGCTTGAGTGTGTGTGTCAAGTTATCCATTTACCTATCCTTTATATCCCTATTATAAGCATTGGTCTCTTATGCAGTCATGTTATCTTATTCATGTACCTATTAGATACTTTTATACCATGCCTTCCTTTGGGAAAATATAAATAATGATACCCTAAATATCTCCGGGTGAAATGCTACAACAGTATTTCTGTGCGCTTGCGGACTTGTTCTGTAAACGTTACAAAATACCACCCAGCGTTCCCTGACGATGTTGCTAGAATATACCAATTCTAGTGATGTCGTTGTGGGCATGCTTGATCGCCTCGGTCATTTGGACGGCGAGGATCTCCTCCACGACCTCGGGGTTGGCGAACGCACATACGGAGCCCGCCAAGGCTGTCCTAGGGCTTTCCCCTTTCTGCCCGGGACTCGGCGGCAATCGCTCCGCCCGTACACCACGGATAGAGGTGCCGGGCCTCGCCGCCTTCTCGGACAACCGCCTCCTCGTCCCGCCCGTCTAGGCACTCACCGACCTCCGGGCCTCGTCGGCGGCACACTGTAGGCTCTTGATTCTGTCGGCCGTCCCCGGCGCCTTTGGTCGGCTGTGAGTCTACGGCCGTAGGTCTGTAACTCAAGCAAAGAAGAATCGGCAGTCATTACCTCAACCGCGTGCAGGCAAGATATATTAACCGACGCTTACCGGTTTCTCCTTCGTCGATGTCTTAGCGGCCTTAGTGGCGGGCTCCTTCTTCGATGTGGACTTTGGCGCCGCACCGCTCCGCACCCCAACAGGCGCGCCCGGTTGCTCGGGGACTGCGCGCTTGGCGTGCCTTGCGCCCATGACGCGAGCTTCGAGGGCTCGTCATCATCACCCGGCGGCGATGCCGATCCACCACTCTGGCGTTGCCTCTTGGGTGCAGCACCCGGACTGCCCAGCGGCCGGCTTGGTGCCCCTCGGCGTCGCCCCATCCTTCACCGACCTCATGACGGGCCCCGCTATGAATCATCCTCATCAGATGAGGAGGGGCGATAACGATGATGAGGATGAAGACGAATTCAGCGCGCCTCTGGGTTGATCTTTGGGGGTGGCGGCCTCGTCAGTACCCGCCAAGGGCATGGCCCTGGATGTCAAGTGTCAACCTCTCACCCTGAGGGCCGACCTCTAGAGGCACGGAGAAGTAAACTTCGTTCCCCTGCATGACACGTGCCTAGGGACAATCAGACAACATTTTAGCTAAAAGAAAAATCAGTACATCCAATCAAGGTCAGTAGCAGCAGGGGATCTTTATCTTACCTCGGGATGCTGATTGTGGAGGCTGTACAGCGGTGGCATGCTGGACGGAATGCTGGACGGAGTGACATCCACAGTTGACGCAAACAACCTCCTCGTCCGAGCAACCACCTCGTCCTGTGGAAGCTCTTCCCTCCGCTCGCGACTGGAGCATTGCTCATGTTCTTCACAACCGCTGCAGTACTCCCAGCCCTGGTGTTCCCTCTGCTTTAGGGGCTGCACGCGTCGGTCGATGAAGTCCATTATCACGACAACACCGTTCAGACCCTTTCCCACCAGCATCGCAAGCAGCTCCTGCACCTAGTCCATCTCATGACTATGGGGGAGATCCAGCCAGCGGGAAGTGAGAACTGGAGCAGCATCAATGTCTTCAGGCAGGCTCCCCTAGACTTTCTGAACGTAGAACCACTTGGGCTTCCAGTTGATCCTGGCAGCGTTCAGTTTCAGATACAGATAGATCTTATTGCGCCCCTCACACAGCGTGAAGTAGCACCCGCCGAGGATTTTTTGGGCGTGATTCCCGGCTGCAGGCTTCAAGCAGTACAGGTGTCGCCACAGATTGAAATGGGGTTCCACCCCAAGAAATGCCTCACACAGATGCACGAAGATGGCGACCTGAATGATACTGTTCGGTGCCAGATTGATAAGGTTGATTCTATAGTACCTGGGCAGCCAGGTGAACCACTCCAACACCGGCAAACCAACTCCGCGGTGATAGAAGCACTGGAAGATGACAACCTCACCCTCCATCGGCATCGAGAAATTTTCCATCTCAGGGACCCGATAGCCGGGCAACGCCTTCTCTAGAAGAACGCCGTCGGTGACGAGGGCCCCCAGCTCTACCTCTCGAGTCGTCAACCGCACTCACTCCGCCGTCCGCATCCGGATCAACTTCGCCTGCTCTGGCTCTGCTTTCTTCACGGCTTGCGCCTTCTTTGACTTCAACTTGGGCACCATCTAGGGTTTTTGCAACTAGCGGACTCTAGGGTTCCTGGAGCGTGGATTCCGTGCTCGTAAGCGCAACCCAATAGCAGAACAAATCTGGAAAAGAAGAGGCAGTGGAAGCAGCAGATGCGAGGTGGCGGCCGAACCGCCGTGATTCCCACTTCTATACCACAGGCCTTTTTGGGAACTGCGCCGCTCCACTTTGAATGCTCCGCTGCGTTAAGCGAGCCACGGCCCATTCCACTCAACCGGTGGCCCATACTACATACAGGTATAAAAACAGCTCACGCATCCAATCCAAGGTGTGAGGTTTGACTGGGTCACAGGTACGTGGACGATACGGCACTAAACCCCGTTCTACACTCGAGGACTGGATAGTTGAGGAGCCTACCTCGCTCATCTCAACGTTCTATGGTCGGGGACTTCGTCATGCTTCTCCAGCAAAAGCTGCTCACAGGTCTCAACCAATACTTTGACCCTGGCACCACGTGGCTGCGCCACCTACCGCCAGGCTCGGGGACTAAGTGGGCACACATCACCTCGCGGTGAGTGTGCCCCGCCCCCTCGTCTGTGCTCGAGGACTGTTCTGCAGCTCGCCCGACCTCGCCACGATTACATGAAGACTTCGACCCTAGCACCACGTGGCCTAGTCAGCTACTACCAGGCTCAGAGACTAAGTGTATACACTTCACCTCGTGGTGAGTGTATCGGTTCCTACTCCACGGTATTGGATCAAGGCCCTCCAGGTTGCACGTCCGCAAATTCTCTTTTGCGTCGATGTGGGCACACTTCGGGGGAAGATTGAAGAACTTCAAAATTTTTGATACAAGAGCACCTTGCACCCTTCTGGCACGTCATGCTCGAGCTCTGCTGATGTCACGTGGAGCTCAGTTATGGCATCACGCAGCTCGACGCGCTGCCGTCCGACCTCGGCGGACCGTTCGAAGACCTCGTGGTCACGTCTACCGACCTCTCGGGGAGCTCGGACGTCAGGCCTTGACATCGCGATGACCTCACGCGGCAGCTCGAGGACCTCGGAGGATGACTATAGCGATCTTCGCACACGCTTCACCAACCTCTGGTTCCTGTAAGCCAACCTCGTGCGCCTTGCACAGTGGCTATAAGGAGCTCGGGGACTAGCTGTGGGGGAATTCCCCCCGAGTACCCACGGCGCACTACTTGGGCCATGACCTCAGGGGTGGCTCGGCCCATGACATGATGGAGTGCAGTTCAAGGCAGACGCCGCATAACCGCACGACATCCGGAGGATATCCTGAAGGCGGCGATCTCCTAGGATAGACTCTAATCCTAGAAAATATGTAACAGATCGTATCCTACTCAATCTCGTAGTTTCTATCTGTAACCCTACCCCCCAACTATATAAGGCGGGTAGAGACCTCCCTCATTTTTCACCTCATTGTATACGATAGCCAATACATATAACAGAGCATAGGACGTAGGGTTTTATGTCACACCGATGGCCCGAACACGGATACATTGATGTATTGTGTCTTTGTAACCACCTAGATCTTGGTCTCGTGCTCCCCGCCGATCAATCTACCATCGTGGGTAACCCCTCGTTGGACTGTCGAACGTATATCTTCGACAATGACTTCTATTTTCTCACTGTCTCTATCTTCAAGCTTCTTCATTAATAAGTCAATCTTGGCAGATAACATGTCCACTTCCTTGAGTTGATGTATACCTCCTCCTCTCTTATGGGGTTGAGTACGTTCTTCATTCTGGCTCTGATTTGAGGCCATCTTCTCAACAAGTGAAGTTGCATTTTGAAGTGTAAGTGATAAGAAAGCTCCTCCAGCAGCAGCGTCCATTGTCTCATGAGTGCTAGTACTTAGCCCGTGATAAAAGTGCATAAGTAGCCGCTCCATCCCATGATGAGGGCATTCTGCAATTAAATCTTGAATATGTTTCCATGCCTCGGGGAATGATTCATCATGTTGTTGCTAAAAACTTGAAATTTTCCCACGCAGAGCATTGGTCTTGCCTGTAGGAAAAGAACTTAGCCGGGAATTTGGTTGAACAATGGTCCGATGTAGTGTGTTTATCTTTATTGGCATAGAACCATTGTTTAGCCTTTCCAAGCAATGAAAATGGAAAAAGGCGAAGCAGAGTAGCATCACGTGTTACTCCCTTGATAGTGAAGGTGCTGCAGATCTCTAGAAAGTGTTGCAAATGTGCACTTGCATATACATGAGCCTTTCCACGGAAATTGATTAAGCTTGCACCATAGTAATGGCGCGAGCTTGAGCTCAAATCCATTGTCTCCCACATCGGCGGTTCGTCCGGTCAAAGGCAGATGTTGTTGGTTGTTGGAGCGAGAGAATTCCACGAGACTTTTGTTGGACATAGCTTCAAAATCTGATGTTAAGCTTCGTTTGGTGTGTTGGTCTTACAAACAATCATTTGTGTCTTTACGAGCTTTTTTCTCTGTTTCTTGATTAGCTTTTACGGATCAATCGAGAAAGTTTTTTACGGAAGATTAGCACTTATCATACATTACCCTGTATAAAATAAACAAAAATAAACAAAACAAAGGATAAGATCTGTTATGAATAGAAGTTTATTGGTTATTTGGACTTATTTCAAAGTATAGAGTTATCAATACTTCCTAAATTTTATACCTTCCCGCACAACGGCGCCAAAATGCTTGTAGACACCGCTAGCACAATCACTAAATAGCAACGGCGCCAAACAACGTTGGTATTAAAATTACTTTGCCATTGATAAACTAGTCATGATTCAATTACCTATACTTCTAGTTGTGAGATTAGGTTGTCATCCCTAACTATGAAACTAGAAATATGTACATGGCATAAACATTATTCTATAAGACTAGGCAGAAATAATATAAAGATGAAATAAATAAATAGATAACAAAGGTTACTGCAAGCGGACAGATAATTATACCAATTGTAGCATTTTACCTAGAGTATTACCATGTTGTCACTTATATTTTACCACTAGGAAGGTCTAGTTATAACTGAAATGCATAGTATGATAACTCCTCTATACTATGAAATAGTAATAAACCAATAACGAATAAGCTTCTACTCAATAACAGGGTTAAGTCACAAATAAGATAAAGATAAAGATATATATAATGATAATGATAATCACATTGATCAAGCATCATAATGATAATATAGTCAACAGTATTCTAGTCTAAGAACTAGCATGGAATAATATAAGAAAAACTTACTATGTGTAATTATAACTACAAGTTATGGTTTACTATAACTAGTGCAAACATCTAGCTATTATAGTTAGCATTATTACTTCATATCATACTTATGGAACATCAACTAAGAAGGTTCTAATAATAATATCTTCACCTTCGACGCGATACACGTTCTACCATTCACTATATGTGGAGGGAGGATTATAGAGGGCTCAATAGGGCTGTCACCCCTACGATCTACCACGCGACTCGGCATATAGAGGGCATTTGCAGATATAACATATGTAAGCACAATGCTTACATAATTTATAACACCTATCTTACACGTTATAAGATGAGGGCTATACAATCCTAAGTATGAAATCCATAACAAATAACTAACTCTACTAGACATATTAAAGTAAACAATAAACATTGCAATCAATAATATAATAAAGATAAAGCACAATGTCATAAGCAAACTTGAGTATAAGATATCAAAGGATATAAATGTACCTACAAAACACTCTTGACAGAATCTAAAGTCCAAGCCTTTCTTAGACTTGATCTCCTTCTAATCTACAACTATGTAGCTAATTGCTCTAGAACTAGAACTACTCAAAGAACTAGGGTTTATGGCTCGGATGGCGACTTGATCTCTAGAATTGAGATAATGATCGATCTTGAATTAGGGTTTCAGGGGTGAGCTCTACCCTTGCTTATATAGCCTCCAAGGATGAATCGTGGCTGTTGGATCAAACCAACTTGAGTGGATGGATGAGATGGAATCTCAAAGGCGGTTAGAAGAATATTCCGAAAGCTGGGCCCAGCGTGGCTTGCTTGGATAGTGGCGGCCGCCGGCGATGGGGGCGACCGCCACTGGCTAGCTCTATGCCGGGGCCCCCTTTTAGCGTGGCTTCTTCTAGTGTCTTCTAGATCCTTCTTTTTGGTACCAATCGTCGTGATTCGAAATGTTTATTTGTATGTAGCCATTCCTTGATATTTTCTGTATATTCCTGCAGAGTTCAAAATTCACAAAACTCGTGGAAATCGTTAGTATAAACCCTATCCTTTAGTGTTCTTATTCTCTTTAAATCATTTCTCATGTTTATTTATCCTTAAAAAATTGACGTTATCCACTTTGTCAACAATACATCGAGAAGGAGAGCTTGTGAGGGCGGACATCCATGTCGGGGAAGGCGCTGGAGCAGCTCCCACGGGTTGGATCTCCGGTTTGCGCTCCTCCTTGCAGAAGAGTTGGACCTCCAGTTTGGCGGCGATCTCTGGTATTGCCTGCGAGGTGGACGAGGCGGCCTGCTCCTTCAAGTATTTGCGACACTTCCTCCATAGTGTGCCTGGTGGCGATATCCATCTTGGTTGCCAATATCGCTCAATCGCGCTCGATCTCTTTGGCCTTTTCGCGCTCGAGCTCTTTGGCCAAGATCGGTAATACTGCGGAGCGTCGTTCTCCATATTTTAGAGGCAGGACGTTGGCGTCGGTGAGTTTGGTGGAGTCGTCTTGAACTTGCTGATGATCTTGGCGAAGTCACGAAGAATTTCTAGAGTTTTGTTGGTGTGGCCATTGCGGCGTGGAAGATCATGTGGTCTCGCGATACCAGAAAGAGGCGAGCTGGGGGGCCTCACCGGGCGGCGGTTGGCGGCGGCTAGGGCACCACGGTGGGCCGGTCTTTGGCGGCGTTGGGGCGGCCAATGGATGGCGCTGGGGGCATGGTAGGGGTGGTAGCGGTAGGGGGCTAGGGTTTTGAGGCGCGAGAGCGAGAGAATAGAGAGCCTTTGCTCTATCTATTACTTCCATTCAATTGATTACAATCCCTAGTATTTATAGCCCTCTCAAGACTTGACTCCAAAGCAAATTAGGAGATCTTTATCAAGTTGGACTCTCCTTAACAAACTCATCTTTCTAGTCTTAACGAATTATTTCCTAAACCGATGAGGACTCTATATGCGAGATCATGATGGTGGTGGGGCCGGCGTGGCGGCGGCGGCGACGGCGTGGATGCCTCCTCCTCTCCTCCATCCATGCCCCTAGGGCAGGCCGTGGGGCCCAGCATGTGTGGCGGTGGCCCCTCCTCCTTGGGCCCCAATTGGCCCTTTGTCTCCTCTAGGAAGTACGGTCCGTGTTGGGCATGTTACAGATTCACTATGTCTCTAAAATGATAGGGACTACTAGTACAGAAACATTTTTTCTGACACCACCTATTTTTCTACCGGCTATATATACATAAAAAGTATGCTAAAGTATAGTACATACGGACAAGAATCACAAGTACAAATGGTCCCATTTTTATTGGCGGCTGACTTAAGCTGCTGCTAGTAAAAATTATGGCTATGTCAAGGCCGCTATAAATAAGGCATTTTTAACTATCGATTGTCTTAAACAACCCCTCTACAAATCTATTTCTAGTGACAGTTCTTTTAACCAATAGTCACTGAAAATCCTATTCAAAACGATATGTATATAGAATTGACAACCTTTTCATAAGACAAATTTCATATAAAAATTATAGAGCTACAAGATCTACAACTTTATAGTTGAAAAATTTTTGGAGACATATATTTCAGATCCATTCTTTTGAAAAAAAATATGAATGATTTTTCGAGTCAGCTTCTTAAGTCACGTACTGTCTCTGAAAATGATTTCTAGATGATTGCCTTAAGAAAACCACCACTAAAAAAATAGTCTCCGTCGCTGGTTCAAAATGAATGATTCTTATGTTCTGATATCAACAATGATTCTCATGTTCTGATATTAACAATTGGCGCGTGGGAGATCTGGAAACTTCGAAATGATAGAGTTTTCAACAATGGACCAGCTAGCATAGACGTTTGGTTTAGAAACTTCAAAAATCAATGTATGTTGCAATCTTTTCGTTTCAAGGATGATCTTAGCTGGATCAGCCTTTTGCCTTTGGTTAGACGCTTTCGGTTAACTCCATTTGTAAGTACTCTTTTTACTTTTAAAAATAGAAAATGAAGTGCTGTGGGGACCTCCCCACAGTTTTGCCTTCAAAAAACAATGGCTCGTGAGGGCCGAGGCAAGAGTTCTTCACAAAACAAATCCGTTTGACCCGCTAGGCCTGAGGTGCGGCCGTGGGTTTCCTTTGGTGAGTGGCCTAGATCAAATAGAATTTTTTTTTTTTCCCTATTTTTAGTGTTATTTTTTGGAATTAATTTTTAGTGGTGCTTGCTAAAGAGAACTGCTGGCAGAAATAAATTTTTTACTAGCTTTTCATACGGGCGGTTAAAAACCAGCGCTAGTATAAATCAAATCTTATCGCCAGTAGAAATGGCTTTTCTACTTGTTCGACTACAAAAAAGACATACCTAACCAGTTGACCTACTCTCAGTTAGCATGTTTTTTTTCTCATTTTATATTTACCATTTATTATTTGGTTTTCTTCACAGGTATATCCTCTTGATTGATGACGTATGGTCCGTGGAAACATGGGAGAACATTAGAATTTGGTTGCCACATACAAGAGGCAGTAAAGTAATTGTGACTCGCAGATTTCAAGCTGTTGGTGTTGCGTGCTCAAGAGATGTAAATGATTGTCTGCTAACTGTGAATGCTCTTAGTGAGGCCAATTCCAAAAGTCTATTTGATCAGGGTGTTTCTGAATCCCAAAGCAAGGGTAGCGGAAGAGAGAAGGTCCATGACGAGATATGGAAGTATTGTGGGGGCTGCCTTTGACCATAGTAACCATGGCTGGCCTTGTTGCTTGCAACCCAACAAAAAAATAATGGCGATTGGAGTGCAGTTTGCAGGGCATTATTTCCAGAGCAGATTGCTCCCTGTACCCTCGATGGGGTCAAAAGGATACTTGATTATTGCTACAATGATTTGCCTCCAGATCTCAAGACCTGCTCATTGTACTTGAGCATATTTCCCAAGGGTTCAAAAATAAGTAAGAAGCGTCTGACCAGGAGATGGATATCTGAAGGTTTTGTTACAGAGAGGCAAGGGCTAAGTACAGAGGAGGTTGCAGAAACATACTTTAATCAGCTCATAAGTAGGAAGATAATATGCCCTGAGGATCACAGCAGCAATGGGAAGGTGAAATCCTTTAAAGTTCATGACATGATTCTAGAGTATATTGTGTACAAATCAAGCGAAGAGAATTTTATTACTGTTGTTGGTGGCCATTGGATGATTCCATCTCCTAGCAACAAAGTCCGTCGACTCTCCATGAAAAGCAGTGGTTCAATAAAAGGCATGAACTTGTCCCATGTGCGATCACTTACAGTGTTTGGAAGCCAAAACCGACGATTTCCTTTCCATTCATTCAAGAATGGAATAATTCAAGAGTTGGATCTCGAGGGTTGGAAGGGTATGACAGATAAATATTTGAAGGACATATTTGAAATGCTTGCGCTCAAGTATTTGAGCCTCCGACGAACAGAGGTTGTTAAGATTCCGTCCAAGATTGGGAAGCTCGAGTATCTAGAAACTCTTGACATAAGGGACACGAGAGTTGAGGTGTTTCCCAGAGCGTTTGGCCAGCTCAAGCGTCTCCGTACCATGCTTGGCGGGAGCAAAAACCCAAAGAAGGTGTTGAAGTTGCCACTTGAGAAGAATAAGGAGCCTATGAAAGCACTTGAAGTACTTTCAGGAATTGAGATCAACATGGACTCAGCAGCTGTAGCAAGCCTTCATCAGATGACAGGGCTAAAAAAGCTTGCCATTTACAAGATCAATATACAGGAGGGTGATCAGATCTTCAAACAATTGCTCTCCGCTATTGAGTATGTCTGTAACTGTGGTCTGCAGACTCTAGCAATCAATGATGAGGACTCTGGCTTTATCGACTCACTGGACTCCATGTCCACTCCTCCAAGGTACCTCGTTGGGCTGGAGCTGTCTGGCAAGATGGAAAAGCCACCAAAGTGGCTTGATGATCTCAATAATCTCTACAAGCCATTCTTCGGACTGATACTTTCAAGGTCATCCAGAACCTGCCCAAACTATTCAGTCTCACCTTTACACTCACTTCAGAGAAGGATGATCGAGACATAGTGGACATTCTTGAGGAAAATAAACTGCTTACTGATAGGGAGATCATTGTTCCACCTGGAGGATTCAAGAGTCTTAAGCTGCTTCGGTTCTTTGCAACTCTGGTGCCAAGGCTGAGCTTTGCAGTTACAGGAGAAGACGTAATGCCAGCACTAGAGAGGATTGATATGCGGTTTCTAGCCTTCGAAGGGATATATGGCATTGAGACTCTTAAAAGCCTCCAAGAGTTGCATCTCAGTGTTAGTAATCAAGCAGATGAAGTAACTAAGTTCTTGATAGAAGAATTGAAGGACAGACCTAAGTATCTAGACAAAGAATATGCCAGCAAGTGGCCAAAAATAATCAGTGATTGAAGATATTCCAGGATGCTATTGTCTGTCCGTTCAGGTGCATCATCTTGTACTGTATTCTTATGTGGAGGCTATTTCTGTTGATCTACTCCAGCTGTTCACTATCACTCTGTTGCTCGTTTTCCTTTCAGAGTTTGAGAGCCTGTCAGTCTATTTTTCCCTTTCAGCTTCAGAGTTTCAGTTTCGTCAGTCAGTTCTTATTGGTTTTCGTTTCAGAGTTTGTGAAATTTTTTTTCGGCGAAATATCGCGAAATTTCCGATATATCGCATTTTTTGGTGAGGTCCGAAAAAAATTTATATCGGTCAAAAATTTTCGGCTAAATTCATATTTCACTCAAAAAATTACACCAAACCATCCTAAAATCTCCATATCCTCTAGTCTTAATAAAGACTTATTTTTTTCAAATCTATTTAATTTTTCTCACTAACAAATTCGATGATACTAACATATTTTTGCAAGTTGCCCACCATGAGCCCGTTGTATTATCACTTCACAACTTATGCGATATATTGTGTTGTTTCGTTCATGTTATATAAATTTGTGATGGAAGATGGATTTGAGAGTTTTTCTAGTGAGATGATGCCAAATTTTTTAAAACGTATTTTGAATTTGTTTAAATTTGATCCGATATTTCCGAAATTTCCGAAATATCGCATTTTTCGCAAGTGCCGATATTTTTTTTCTACCGGTGGAGTGTCTGTCTTCCCTTTGGTTCAGTTCAGTCAGTGACGCTCGTGCCGCACAATCAGGAGAATATCTCCTTGTAAGTTTCCGTTATATTGCAATATAAACAACAGAAAATGCTGCCTGATGACAGCACCAAAAACACCTGAGTTCATCGAGCTTTCTGAGTGCGTGAGAAATCTCCGGCGAGCCTCAAGCCCTCAACATCGGAGGGGTTACCGCTCCTTCCGATGATCCTCGGAGCGAATCGCTTTCTCTCGCCACCGCCACCGCCACCGCCGGCCGTGCCGCCATGTGTCACAGTTCCGCAGTTCACATCGACATCCTGCGTTCGGTATCGGTCCCTCCATAGACGACAGGCTCGCCAGGGAGGTGAAGACCGTGCGTGTGGACGTCGATCGACAGTCCATCCAAAGTCCAAACAGACACAACGAAAAGCGCCAAAACGTCGGCGCTACAACTCTTCAACACAGGCACACAACATCTTCACCTCGGACGCGAACCGGTCCATGGCCGTTCTTGGCAAAGCGACCGGCACCGCGATGGCGTCCTCGCCGTCGCCGTTCGTGACGGCGACGATGAAGCTCACCACGAACAGCGCTCCCACGGGGCCGGCATACACAGGCTTTCCCCACCCAAAGTCGACGTGGCGGAACCCCGCGTGCCGGTTGTCGGACACGATGAGCATGTTGGCCGTCGCCAGGAACGGCCGCTCGCGCAGCGCCATCAGGTCGGCCGTGGACCGCACGTACTCGGCGCTCACCGCCGTCCTCTTGGCCTCCCGCACCAGTTCCGCCGCGTCGCCTAGCACGGTGCCGCCGCCGCTGGCCAGCAGAGCCCCCGCGGCGGTCACCGCCGCTGGGTACACGCACGCGTTCCCGTAGTAGCCCGCGGGCAGGCCCAGGTCGCGCACGCCACGGACGCTGGCGGCGATCACGAGGCGCGCGTCCTCGTCATCGGGCATCTCCAGGGCCGCCGTACGTGCCCGCCAGATGAACGCCGCGAGCGCCTCGAAGGTCGTGGCCTTGGACTTGCTGCCGCCCCGCTGCGCCGCCAAGAGGGCCTTCTTGATCGCGGCCACGTGGTCCGGACCAAAGGTGAAGGTCCGGATCACCACATCGCTCGGTGGTGGAAACGAGGACGGCGGCTGATGCACCGGGTCGTATTCGGCGTGTGGGAACCATGGCCAAGGTGGGCTGCGAGTTTCAGAGTTTCAAAGCCTATCATTCTCTCTTTCCCTTTTAGTTTCAGAGTTTCAGTTTTGTCAGTAAGTTCTCATTCGTTTTCGTTCAGAGTTTCAAAGTCTGTCTTTCCCTTTCAGTTTCAGAGTTTGAGTCGAGTTCTTGTAAGCCTGACGCATGCGATTAGTTCATGCAGAGGCATGTCCGAGTCCTATGCGGCTCTTGCGTGGTCGTGGGATGGCACGACCATCACCATAGTGAAGCTCGTGCCGCACAATCAGAAGTATATCTCCTTGTCAGTTTCCTTTATATTGCAATATAAACAACAGAAAATGCTGCCTGTTGACAGCACCAAAAACATCTGAGTTCATCGAGCTCTTCTGAGTCCGTCCTTTCCAGTTCGTTGGCAGTGAGAAATCCCTGGCGAGCCTCAAGAATTGGCATCAGAGGGGTTACCTTTCTGGGCTAATAATGACATCCGTGCACTCCATCCGATCAGCAGTGATCCTCGGAGCGAATCGCTTTCCCTTGAAGCCGCCACACCCGCCGCGCCGCCGGGTGTGTCACAGTCGCCCAGTCCACCGCGGCCATGATCACAGAAGGACGTCTAGCGCATCGTTAAGGAGACCGGACATCCTGCGTTCTGTCTGCGTCGTTATGAGCCCAGAAAGGTATGTTGCTGAAGGATGTTGTCTCCGGGCCTAGCTTATATTTGAACTACGGCTATCAAGAGAAGGTATAGGGATCGATCAGAGCGACGGTAATACACAAATTTATGATGCATGTACGCTTGATTTTGTTGGTGCCAGGAACCAGCACGTCAGCAGATCGAAAGTCCAAACAAACACACCGAAACGCGCCAAAAACGTTGACACAACTCCCGAACACAGGCTCACAGTGCGTCATTGGCAGAGCGATCGGCACGGCGATGGCATCGTCGCCGTCGCCTTTCGTCACGGCGACGATGAATCTCAACACAAACGACGCGCCCGCGGTACACGGGCTCGCCCCACCGAAAGTCGACGTGGCGGCCCAGCTACGCGCGCGGCCCAACGAGACCCCGTCGCGCCGGGCCATTTCCTTCCCTTCCCTGACTGACTGCGCAGCCCCAAGCCGCCGCCGCATCGTGCTCTCCAACGGCCCCGTCTCCACCCCCGGTACGTGCTCTCCCGCGCTCGCCCCGGCTGGACTGACCGTGCGTCCCGCTTCTCGCGTGCCGACGAGCACGTCGACGTCACCAACCCCGTAAGCCCCTGCTCCCCTCTGAAACGGATTTTTGATTCCGTGTTGATCGATCGATTTCGGGGCAGTCAACGGTGGATGTGTGACGCGTGCATTTGGGGTGTGTGGGTGTCGATCGTAGGCGACACAGGAGGTGGTGTCGCAGATCCCGCTCACTACGGCCGATGAGTTCAGGGCCGCCGTCGATGCCGCCAGGACCGCCTTCCCCAGGTGGCGGAACACGCCCGTCACGGCAAGGCAGCGCGTCATGTTCAAGTTCCAGGAGCTCATCCGGGCTAACATGGTGGTTCCTTGTTCAGTTAACGTCCTTGTCGTGTCATCCTGATGTTATCTGGTCTTTCTATTCGTGACTGTCTGTTGCGTCCTGGTTACAGGACAAGCTTGCAGAGAACATCACTGCGGAGCAGGGGAAGACACTGAAAGATGCTTGGGGCGATGTGTTCCGCGGTCTAGGTTAGTTCCCAGATTATTGGAAGCATGCACTTGATTTTCTTATTTGGTTAGACAGCAGGAGTAATTATCTTAAAATTTTCTGTTTCTCCCATTAATTAAAAGAAAAATTCAATAATCTCTTGAATTCAGACATTAGTTTTGCAACAACAAGCATGTAAGTCTTGTTTAGTCATAGTTGTTTGTCATTATTTGTGTAGTCTCACATGTGGTATCATTATTTCCACATCTAAATTGCATGAAAAGCCAATATTACTGCTGATATATTTATCGTTGTCGAAAATACTCTGCTCATATGATTGAACTGTTGACCTTCCCATATGCTTGAACTGTTGACCTTTTCTGTGATAGAACTCTTTCTATGTTGACCATTTATTATACCACTTTTATTTTGAACTCTTACCCCAATTACCTTGGGATAAAAGGCTATGCTGTTGTTGTTTGATTTTTGAACTCTTAATCATATAGAGGTGGTGGAGCATGCTTGTGGAATGGGAACACTGCAAATGGGTGAATATGTATCAAATGTTTCTAATGGGATTGACACCTTCAGCATTCGGGAGCCACTTGGTGTTTGCGCTGGGATATGCCCATTTAATTTTCCTGCTATGATTCCCCTATGGGTATGCCTAACCTGACCTTTTCTTGCCTGTCAAATTGTTTGTGATAGAAGGCTAGCACCATTGATCATTTGAACTATATGACAGTTATACCCTTGCATTCTTACTTCAATATGTAGGAACCTGTGGTGTTTTCATGAGCATACTATTCCAGAACTGTCATTATTTCTTCTGCTTTTTTCCATTGAAATACTCCCTCCATTCAAAAATCTCCGTCGTGTGAGCAAAAAAATTTTCTTCAAAAATCTCCATCGTATTACGTTATGGACCACAGGTTTGGCTCATCGCAAGCGCCTGGCGACTCCTAGCATTTGATGTGCATTTATTGCTCCTCACTCCTCCTTGGCTGGTTGGTTCTACACATTTGTTGCTGCTCGCTGCTCCTTGGCTGGTCGTTGCATGCAGCTCCTCGCACACGCTGCATCAGTGACCATTAAATGTTAAATCGGCGCTTGTTCACTGCTAGTGGTTGTTCCTTGGTCACTGTGCCGAAGGCTAATACGATGGAGATTTATGAATGGAGGGAGTAGTTTCTACTCAAGAGAATAGATTTGATCACTCTGAATGTTTCTCTCTCCAAATGGCTGCAGATGTTTCCCATAGCAGTTACATGTGGCAATACTTTTGTCCTTAAGCCATCGGAAAAGGACCCAGGTGATTTTTACTTTGTCGTCAACATTGATCAATTACTCCCTCCGTTCCAATTATAAGATGTATGGAAAAGCCAAAATGCCTTATAATCTAAATATGATCTTACATTCAACTAGCTCCGATCTTTGTTCAAGACAAATAGCAAGCAGCATAAGCATTCCCTGCACCCCTCATTGCCAAGCCAACTAGTCACTGGGCAGATCCTTTTTATCTTTATCCAGTTCCTTGATAAAAATTGTTATTGTCATGATATTTATGAACTAAAATCTGAAAATATACATGGCTGTATGCCTACTTGCTTAGCTACCATTGCAGATTAGTAACTAAGTTGCGTATTTCTTTACATTTAATTAGGGAAAACATACTCATGCACATATTCTTTGTTAACTGTAAGGGTTATGGTTATGGATATGATTACTGATTTTAATTTGTGGTGTGTACCTATTCACAAATTCTGTTTGCTTGCTACCGGTCTAGTGGTTTGTAAACGCAGTGTCTTGTAAGTCGTTTCCTCTTAATAAAATACTTGCCATGTCATGTTCACGAAAAAAATATGTCGTGTGTACCTGTTGTACCTAAATTCAATATTTACACAAGTGTTATAAGATACCACAAGGAAATGATTTCTCTGGTATCGAGAGAGCTGCTTACCACACTGGCTCATGAGACAGTTAAATGTAGATTATATAGGTTGCACTGCAATTCTTTTGAACAATGGAAACTGAGTTACTCTAGCATTGATACATTAATTAAATATGAAGAGCTGAAGATGGTGCATTAAAAAGTAGCAAATAGAATACAAAGTCCTTCAAATTTCTTTAATTTTGACTAATTTGGATTGGAAATCTTATGGTATGCTCCGTTTTCTAATTGTTATACTAATTCAGGGGCTGCTATGATGCTTGCGGAGCTAGCAATGGAAGCTGGTTTGCCTAAGGGTGTTTTGAACATTGTTCATGGTACGAATGTATGGTTTTCTTTGCTGCCTTTCTATTTTTGATAATATGTTTCGCCCAGTTATGTCTGATCTAATGATGTTGGTAGTGTATAACTAGACACGACAACTGCCAATTTTTGGGCAATGCTGCCTAATGTATCTCTCAGTAGGATTGTCTGATCTAATGATCTTATATTTTTCCCTTTTAAAAAACAATAATGAGTTTATTCTGCTTACCTTCATATCTGTTAGATTGTTTGGTTCTAATTGCTTCACCAATGCAGGATGTTGTCAACAATATTTGTGATGATGAGGATATTAAGGTCGTATCTTTTGTTGGTTCCAATACGAGTAAGTGAATCTAGTGACTTACATTTTTTTTTTTTTTGCATCAATAATGTGTTGGATATTTTGTGCTGCATAATATGTCATTAAGTTACTAATCATTTTCATCTTTCTGCATAGTTTTTTTTTTTTTTGCATCAACCTTTTCCTTTTCATCTTTGTATGCCATTATTAAGTTACTAATCCTTAATCCTTACTAAAAAACCATTGGACTGCTCACAAACATGTCTCACATATCTAATCTTTTGAATCAACGCTATTGTAATGCTTCAAAATCTAATTAATTTTGATCTTGACATAATTTGTCTATTTTGAATTTATCAAGATTCTAATAAGAGCTATGCATTTAGACAGTTATTTCTGTTATTGTATTTATGTTAACAACATCCTAGTGTGTTGTCACAAGATTATAATGATGCATTTATAAACTCTAGTCGAACTTTTTACATTAGATTTACAAGCATATACTACATTGGAATTATGATGCTTCTAATGCTGAAAGCTAGTCCCTTCCTTTTCTCATTTGAGCAATACTTTGTGATTTCTCTGTCTCGGCAGGTATGCATATATATTCTAGAGCATCTGCGGCAGGCAAGCGGGTTCGGTGAGTTTGTATCTCTGGCGGCTTTGAGTCAAAACTATTTTTATTTTCTACCTTGTTGTAAGTAGCATGATTCATAACAAATGTTTCTGTTTCTTTATAGTGCAATATGGGAGCAAAGAATCATGCAATTATCCTTCCCGATGCTGATAGAGATGCTACATTGAATGCCCTTATTGCTTCTTTGGATTTGGTGCAGCGGGGGGCAAGGTGCATGGCATTGAGCACTGCTGTTTTTGTTGGCGGTTCAGAATCATGGTATTCCCTATTCAGATGACTTTTTTTCTTGTATTGTCTTCTGAGGTTGCACAACTAACCAAAATTTGTTGTAGGGAGGATGAATTAGTCAAACGTGCAAGTGGCCTTATTGTTAATTCGGGAATGGTTAATGATGCGGACCTTGGTCCAAAGGATCGCCAGACAGGTATGTTTTGGACTGCCTCCCATTTTGTGTTATTAGTATTATGCAACTTGTGGATACACAAAGTCAATACCTTTGTGAATATTAGTCACATAGAATTACCTTTTTTCCTGAAATACAACAGCTGTTTTTCCCCATATGATCTGACTATTGAAAGATTAAGAGGAGAATACATTGCATCCTCATTCCTCGAACGAAAATGATTGGACTATCCAAACTTTAGACCTTGATGAGCAACTATTGGTAAAAAGAGATCCACATAAGTATGATATTCATTGATTTACCATTTTGAACTTGGATGGGACACAAAGACCTTTATTTTGCCGAGTAAAGTTCAGGGCTGTTTTTTATTGTCAAAAAGTGTCTGTAAAAGTATAAATAGGGTTCTTGACGTCCTTCACTTGTATGACCTGAATGTTGAATAGAAATTCTACTGTAGGTGGTAATCGTGTGCTAACACTGAGATGGACCTATTGCATTAAAATTAAATGGTTTGGGATTAGTGAGTGACATTACTTTATCATTGTGTGACTTTGCATAGTACTTAAGCACCTAGTATCGAAGTTGATCTCTGGCTTCAAGTTAGTTCAGGATTCGAGGGTCATTGAGTGTTTTTTGGCATATAATCATATCTGAGTATCCAGTTAGTATTCATGAATGACTGAAGTTGCTAGCTTTTGTGTTTGGCTGTAAAACTTTTATCACCACGGGATTTATACCATTATCGCAGCTTAGTAGGTTTCTAATCAAAATGAACTTTGTTTCTTGCGGAGATCTCTTATCATGCATGTCTTACTTCACTACCCATGAAAATTTCTAGCTTCATAACCGAGGCCTTTTGGGTTTTCACTGTTTCTTTTCTGCTAACATTCACCGAAATCAGGCAAAGGATCGTATCTGTAAGTTAGTCCAAAGTGGTGCTGACAGCGGTGCTCGTATATTGCTTGATGGAAGAAAGATTGTGGTAATTTCAATAATCCAGTTGTTTATGCCTGCCTGCGGTTGTACTACATCTTGTTAACCTGAAACCTCTGTAATATGCGGGTTCCTCGGTATGAAGATGGAAATTTTGTTGGTCCAACCATTCTGGCTGATGTTAAAAGTGACATGGAGTGTTACAAGGTAGATTTCAGAAATTGGTTATGAAATTTAACTTTGCATCTCAGTTATAGGATTTGGGGTCATGGAGAAGCAGAACTATTTGTAGGATCTGCTGTCCATATATTTCAAGAATTAAAATATGGAGTGCACTGTAGGTAAATTGGTTCCAAATTGAAGTGCAAACCTTTGAATATGTTTGACAGTTGACATAGGAGCCATTATCCATTGTGAAAATGCACATTCTGAATTGTTTAATGCTGATGTGCCATTTAACATAATCCGTGATTATGACTGGAGAACTAATGTTCCTCAGCACCCCACAATGGGTCACAGATTGTCTACTTTGCATAATGCGTATTCAAACTGCAATTATGTTAGTTTCCACCTTCAAGCCGCTTCCCAAAATCACCATAAGCTGATTATCCTTTTATGGTGGTGGAAGCACATATGCATGTAATAATTAACAATTCATCCGAAGATTTATTCATATTTCTCGTGTCTGGTAGCTGCTGCATACTCCCTCTGTTCCAAACTATAGTTCACTTTGGCTGCTGCATACTCCCTCTGTTCCAAACTATAGTTCACTTTGGCTTTTCCAAACTATACATTGCTTTTGCTATGCACCTAGTTATATACTATGTATAGATGCATAGCAAAAGAAATGCATCTAGAAAAGCCAAAAGAACCTACAATTTGGAACAGAGGAAGTACTTCACAAGCTGTGTGAAGATTCTTACTCAAATTAAGTATTTTCTCAAATCTCAAAAAACAAACTTGGAAAGAATGTATAAATTGGAGGTCAAATATGCTGTTAGTTAGCAAGTCATTCCCAAAATAAATCAAGGAAACTTATCTTGATGAAGGTATATTGATTGAACCTTGCTAACTTAATGAAACAGGAGGAAATATTTGGTCCAGTGCTTCTCTTAATGAAGGTATATGCTGAATTTCTTTTTTGCTTTCAGCATCAATAGGTTGTGCTGTGCTGCCATTACTGACCCTCCTTTTTTCTCCCCAAAATTTCAGGCAGAGAGCCTGGATGATGCTATCAAATTGTAAACAGAAACACGTAATATCTTTCTCCTCTATGCTTGTAGATCTGAAGCATTCCTTGCAAGCTGTTCTAAATTCTAAATATTTGTTTGTTCCTGTCTGCAGGTATGGCAATGGGGCTTCCATATTTACGACATCTGGTGTCTCTGCCAGGAAATTTCAAACAGACATTGAAGCTGGCCAGGTATAGTATGTGTCATTTTCAAAAGACTATTGCCACATTGCATTGCATATGCTACTTGAAAAAAAGAAAATAAAAAGAAAGAAATGGTTCCATTCTGAATTTGATTAAGCTAGAAACCAGAAGAAAATGTACCGACTCATGCAGCATGTATTTTTATTCAAAACGTTTTTATGGTTTCATTTGCAGGTGGGCATCAACGTGCCGATTCCTGTTCCCTTGCCATTCTTCTCCTTCACCGGCAGCAAAGCTTCATTTGCAGGAGATTTGAATTTCTACGGTACACCCTTATCAGAGTGCTTAACACCACTTGATCGTTCCCTAATAATCACGATGGCACTGATGGCATCACAAGCAGTTATATTCGCGAGTAACTAACACAATGGCATGGAATATCAGGCAAGGCTGGCGTGCAGTTCTTCACCCAGATCAAGACGATCACGCAACAGTGGAAGGAGTCGCCAGCCCAGAGGGTCTCCCTCTCCATGCCCACCTCGCAGAAGTGAGACGCCAAGGACCCTCATCCCACTCTCCATAGCTTCTCTCCTCTGGACAGAGACCCATGCATGGCCACCAGTTATGCAGGTAATTGGTAGGCACACGGCAGCACTCCATGCATTGCCATGATACTAGTGTGCTGTGCCCTCTAGCTCTTTTGTTTGACACCATGCATGCTCATTCAAAACATCCAATTACCAAAATTTAGATACGAGTGCTGCCCATTCTGCTGTGTAAAGGTTAAAGAATACTGTAAAAGTCCCAGGTCTGTAGATCGTGTCATGTTTAAACCCACAATAAGAGCAGAAATAAAAATGTCAGCCGTTCTGCCAGACCCACAGTAAGAAATGAAGGAAAAGAAGCTCCTCTAGTTTGCAGATACTGATGTCCGAGCAGCCAATATTGTTAAAGTGCTCTTTGATCCACTGCGGAATGTCCACGTGCTTGGTGCCGACGAATAGTCTGCCATCATCACCATCACAAGTTTGTGAAAAGGACAGGATTTCCCCGTCTAGCGATGACACCACATCATTATTCTTCTAAGCTCGGTGGACGCACTTAGGCAATTCCTCGTATAGATTCTTCAGTCTCCCGATTTCCATGGTATCTTCCTCATATTCGTGAGACTCAAATCTAGAGCCTCTAAATGCTGCAGTTTTCAATATCCCTAAGGTAGCTTTGTCATTGTTTTAACATGACAAACGCAGAGCCTCCAACTGCTGGAGATTCCCAATCTCCTTGGGCAGCTCTGTGATGTCTAAGTTCCATCTCATGTCCAGATTCTTCAACTGCTGCAGCTCCCCAGCGTCCCTAGGTATCTCTGAGAGACCACGGTTAAAACTCCCGTCCAGAGTCCTCAGTTTCTTCAGACCACGGTTAAAACTCCCATCCAGAGTCCTCAGTTTCTTCAGTGTCCTGATGACCTCCCGGCCAGGCCTGCTGTCTGATTTTTGATTCACTGATGATCAGTCTCTAAATACTGTAGGTTCCCCATCTCCCAACTCACGTGCAGAGTCTGATCAATTACTTGAGGTCACTCAACTCACCAGGTAATCTTGTGATCTTCGTTTCAATCCAAATACTCCAGCCTCAGACGGAGCAGCCCACACATATTCTTCAGATGTTGATTCTCAAGAACCGGATTGCATTGAACATCCGACACACGCAGATTTTTCCTTGGGTAGCTCTGTGATCCCATTGTTGGATTCATCATGCTCAGAATCTTCAGCTGCAGTTCCCCAATAGGGTAATGTACGTGGCTAGCAATACGTGTCCTTTCACCCAGGGCAGGGCTCTAGCTAGCGAGCTCTTCCGATCCACCCAAGTCACCCCAAATCCTCCTTTTTGTTGATCACAAGGCCAAACCTATCGGCCGTAGTGGTAGATGGTTGCAAATCATATTTGAGAGAAGGTAAAAGATAAACCTATGATCTCTGGATTATTAGACCGATAGTGCTTTAATATTTTAAAACCAAGTCTCTATTTGTTAAATCAGAACCAGCAACTGACAGACACACCTTATATGGCCCTCAGAACAGAGCGTTCACAGCCCCCTTTCTCTGCTCTTCTCTGTTTACCTTTGTTAAATCATGATTAGCCTGCTCAGGCTTGAAACCTTTTTCTGCTTTTGCCAATTCTTAGATAAAAAAGATCATGAAAACACACGTACAGTATATAACACATATTACAAATAATATATGAGACATGGGACGATAAATTCACGTTTATAGTACAAATCTTTACAATAATAAGTTGATGACTCGGAATTTAGTAAACACAACATAGCTAGGTTTGGCAAATCAATCTATAATGCACACCACACAATAAGTTCCAGTATGCAGCAGGCACTGCCTGATTATTGAATGAATACAGGAGATGTATTTAATAATTATAAGGACGGCCGAACTGGTGCACAGCAGCAGTGTAAAACAACGACTGAAGTAGGAAATCAAACGTACTGTAGTGTAGGCAATCAAACAGTTGTGGCAAATAGCAGAGGAGAATGAGGTCCGTGTTGACATCCTCGATGCCTTTGGAACAGAAAATGAAATAAACATAAACATCATCGATGGAAGTCTGAAACACCGCTCCGTGTAGTGTGAAGGTCCTGGTTGTACGTAATGATCGGGTAGCCTGGCCTGCCAACAGAAAGGAAGGATGCAGGAGGTTATTACTATTAGTAAAATATAAAATGCATTGTTATTATCAGTAAAATAAAAATGCTACGTACGTACCTAGTACTGTATGTTACATGTGTTGTGAAGAAGATGGATTAAGCTTGGATCTCCTCGATCTCTTGGGCCCCACCGCTGCTGCAAGCTTGGTCATTGCGATCTTGAGAACTTTGTATAATACGGATCTCTGGAAAAATGGCTTCGTCCTTGTCCTTGCCTGACACGTAAAGTTTAATCACGTTGGGATGCTCCCTGGCTTCTTTCCTCATGACGTCAATCGTGGCGCTGATGCACGGGCTGTCTCCTCGATACCATTCGTTGCATCGGAATTTGACATATCTGAGGCTCACGAGGTGCTTGATACCCATAGGGGGATCCGTATTTGGTGGGCCACCGTAGAACTGGAACACGAACTCAAACCACAACAGCCTCGGCATAGCTCCTTCCTGGAAGGTAATCCGCGGCACTCGGCTGTCAACAGTGAGGTAATAGAGCTTTGCGAACCCTCCACTGCTGATGACTATCGGCTTTCTTGGGACAGCTTCGAACCTTAGAACGAGTTTAGTCAGGTAGGGCATGTCTCGTAGAATATTGAGATCCTGCTCCTCTACTTTGCAGATCTTGATGTCCAAGGAGCCAATATTGTTGAAGTGCTCTTTGATCCACAGCGGAATGTGCATGTGCTTGGTGCTAACCACTAGTCCCCCATCACCGCTCGAATAATCATAAATCCTTATAAAGGATAGGATCTCGTTGGCTAGTGAAGACACCAGATGACTGTTCTTCCATGCTTGGCGGACGCACTTGGGCAATCCTTCCAATTTCGCAATCTGACCAACTTCAAAGGGTAGTGTGCTGACTTCCACACGTAGATTCTTAAGTTTCTTCAGTCCCCCAATTTCCCTTGCTATCTTCCTCACATTCGAATCTGTCAAACCTAGAGTCTCCAATTGTTGCAGTTTCCCAATCTCCCGAGGTAGCTTTGTGATTGTTTTAACTTCAGACAAGTACAGAGCCTCCAACTGCCGAAGATTCCCGATCTCACAGGGCAGATTTGTGATTGCTGTTCCAGTCAGGTTCAGAGTCATCAAATGCTGCAGTTTCCCAATCTCCTTTGGCACCTCTTTGATCCATTTGTCCCCACTTACGATCAGATTCTTTAGTTGCTGCAGTTCCCCAATCTCCCTAGGTATCCCTGAGAGGTAACGGTTGTTACTCAAGTCCAGAGTCTTCAGTTTCTTCAGTGTCCCGATGATCTCCCAGGCCTGCTCTCTGATGTTTGATCCACGGATGCGCAGAGTCTCTAATATATGATGCAGGCTCCCCATCTCCCTGGGCAGCTCTGCGAGCTCTTTGTTCCTACTCAGGACCAGAGTCTTCAATTGCTTGAGGTCACCGATCTCAGCAGGTAACCTTGTGATCTTTGTTCCAGACACTTCCAAAGTCTCCAAATGCTTCAGCCTCGCTATCTCTGCTGGCAACTCAGTAATCCCCGACTGAACAAACTCTAATGATGACACAAACAGGTGCCTGAGACAGAGCAGCCCACACATATCCTTGAGATGTTGATTCTCAAGAACATGATTATTGCATTGAACCTCCAACACTCGCAGGTGTTGCAAATGCTTGTAGGGTACCCTCTCCGCACCTGCAAAAACCACAAGAGACCGGATACAATGCCAATCCATTCCTGACAAGAGATCCAGATCCACTGCATCACTGATTGGCCAGTAGTCAATACACAAGCGGCCAACTGGAAAGGATGGAATGCCATCAGAAGTGCAAGTGAAGAAATTGTCTTCTCGCAACTTCCATCTAAGGTAATTTCGCATCATGGGGTGCAATTTGTAAATGCCTTCATCATCATATCTGTAGAGTTCTTGAAACAATCCCATGCTGACAAGCTCGTCGAAGTATTCTTTTGCTGCCTCCTCCTTACGAACGTAGCCATCAGTGATCCATCGAATGACCAACTCATCCCTTCGAAAACATTGATCCTCAGGGTATATACTGCAGTACAACAAGCAGGTCTTCAACATATGATGAGGAAGATCCTTATAGCCAAGCTCCAAACTCTCTACCAATGGTTCAAACCCTGGACTCTTCTGAATCCCATTTTGCTTAATTTGCTCCTCAATCCTGTCTTGCAGACCAAGTGTGTTTAGTACACACAGTCCGTCTTGTTCTTCCAGACGCTCTCTTTCCTTTGCCAATGCTGAAAACATACATGCCACTGCTAACGGCATACCACGGCACATTGTCACAATAGGGTGGTCACAGTCAAAATCTTTTCCAACCATGTCAGCATACATATCAATCATTTCATTAGTCCAGCTTGATCTCCAATCACGACTATAATAAATTTGGTGGACCAAGGCACCAAAATCATCACACCACTTGTCGGTTATAGCATTAACGCGACTCGTGGTGACAATTCTACTGCCCAGATTATTTTCTGGAAGAGACTCCTTGACGGTTTCCCATTCTCCGCTATGCCAGACATCATCAATTATAACCAGGTACCTATACAAATTTAAAAGAGACAATATTGTTAAAATGCACCACATGGTGTGCATCTTGTATTGTCACTGCCTCGTAAACCGAAAAGCACTTTCTAATATTCCCTTCCATCTGTTTCAAATTCATCTGTTTCAAATTATAAGATACTTTGTTATTTTATTTTCTATATTTAAAGTTTTCTAATATACACTATTTTCATATATATCACTTAATAATACACTATGTCGTCCCATATACATAGTAAAAACAATATATCTTGAAAAGCTCAAACGAATCTAATAATTTAGAACATAGGGAGTATATTATAACGCCACAAACCACACCTACTATTACACTACTACAGATTCGATCTTCAGCACCGGCATCATCACTGCCGGGTTTAAAAAAACAACAACATTGATAGTGTCTCTGGATACATAATTGTCGGTTTTGGCTAAAACCGACAGTGATAGGATAAAACAACACTGATATTCGGGTCTTCACTGTTGATTTTACCCTCAAACTGACACTGATACTAGGTTATCACTGCCGGTTTGAGCCATGAACCCACAATCGATACTATCACTATCGGTTTTAGCCACGAACCAACACCAATACATCACTAATGAACTATGATTTCTCTTTTTAATCTCCCACGTTACTAACTTTAAATTTGATGATTTTTTTCTAAAAAAATTCTAAAATCATGTTCTATCAATTTTTGTATTATTACATCTATGATTTTATTTATCGTTTTATGTGTATGTGATTTATGTATTTGAATTTTGAATTCTAGAAAATGGCAACTTCAAACGAAATTTTGGGAACACTAAATGATTTCAGCAGAAAAGTCATGAACATAGAAGTTGTGTAACTTATCGAGATCTATAATTTTTGTTTTGGTCATTTGCTCATTTGACAAAGTGATAGTAACATTATTCACAAAATCTACATATTTCTCTTGTATAATTTATGAAACTACTAGAGAGATATATAAGACTTGTGAACAATGTTACTACCACTATGTTGGATAAACAATTGACCAAAATAAAATTTGTAGATATTATTAAGTTATGAAACTTTTTAGTTGGTAACTTTTTTATTTAAAATCATTTTTTTATAAAAACTATATTTGAATTTTAAAAATTTTGAGTTATAATTTTTAAATCATCTCGGATGGAGAGAAAAAAAACAAAGGTTGTAGATCTCAAAAGCTAGAGAACTTTGCAGTTGACAGGTTTTTGATTTGAAATCATCTTGCCGTGCAAAATCAAGATTTAAATTTTTCAAATTTGAAATTCAAATTTGGTAAATGACTTGGATGGAGAAACTACCAAAATGAAAGATGTAGATCTTGAAAAGTTATAAAACTTTATAGTTGACAAGTTTTTCATTTGAATTTGTTTAAGACCCAATCAATTTACGCTCGTTTATAATAATATGTGAGAACCAAAATGTAATATAGACACAAGTGACAAATGGGAGTAGTGGTAGAAGAGGGTACTGTCATGACCCAGGAGATAGGGCCCGAAGGACAGGCCCACGAGCCCCCGAGGGGGCCGGTAGCGCGCCGCCCGAGCAAAGCGTCTTGCCCGCCTCTGCCTCCCTTCCGCGGATTCTTCGGCAATTAATTCAGAAATAAAGAAGGAGATTCATTAGGATTATCTTAGGCTTTTTGGTGTGCAAAGGGACATTCCATCTATAAGGAAGACCCTTATTAGGAAAATAAATAGGATATGCTTGTAAAAAGGTATTCCAATCTATAAGGAAACCTTTTAGAGAGATTGCATGCGATACAAGTCCCACTAGCCGGGCTATAAAAGTAAGGGATCTGTAATCTTTCGGGGTAACAAGCAATAAAGAAAAATTTATCCCAACTCTCCTCTCTCATATTGCACACCATATTGTAAAAGGTATTACAATAACCCGCCACCACCCCCCACACGCCACCGCCGCACACCGCCGCCACCGCCCGCCGCCGCTGCCCTTCCACCGCGGCACCGCCGCTAGCGGCTGCGGCGCCGCCCCTCCTCCACCGATGCAGCCACCTCCACCTCCAAAGTCGCTGGGCGCGCGCCAGCCACATGTCACGCCCGGATTGATCTGGTGCAGGATACCGGTATCCGGAGACTACTACGATCCACCCACCGCCATGAACGCCGAGACGAAGAAGATGCTAAAGGACTTGGGGACCCGGTTCTTTGTCGGCTTCACCAAGAGGCTCGACATGCTGTCCGACGTCGCTGTCTTATCCGCAAACGATCCGAAGGAGGTCAAACGTCAAGCACAAATACCGCAGGAGGCGAGCTCGCCATGAAGACTGCCATGGAGGAAACCGCCCGCACCTTCATCAAGACAAGGACAGATGGCAACCAAGACGCCGACGATCAGGTCATAGCAGCTGATCCGAAAAACATGCTAACAAAGCTACCTCGAGCGGATGCCCGCGCTAGGAGGGGCGCCGCTCCAGGGGCGCATGCGCCCCCCCGCCAGACACCTTCCCGTGCCTCGCACCATGTTCCGCACAAGCTGTCCTTCCTAACGCATTTACGGCAAAGGAGGAGGATCCCTCCCATGGCTGAACCGCCGCGAGCAATTCTTCGTGGGACAAGGTACGCCAGCCACGTAGCAAGTTTCGTGCGCCTCATATCATCTCACGGGAGGAGCACAACAGTGGGTACATGAGGCTGCCCCCTGTGAGAAGCCGTTGGCGGATTGGACGAAGCCGCCAAGCACGCCAACGAACGCTCGCCCAGCCGCACGGGCGGAATCCGGCGAGCGAGCTAGCATTGCCAAGAAGACAAGGACCATGGATGAGTACATGGAACAGTTCCGCGCACGTGGCACGCCGTAGGGACACCTCGACGACAGCAAAGCAGGAGAGCATCTACACACCGGATTGGGCGAAGCCGCCAAGACAGACTTCGAGATGTAGGACCCCAAGGACATGGAGACAGCCATGTCTCGCTAGGGCGTTTGAGCGGCGCCCCACCATCCTCTACAACCCGGCAAGCCAGCCACACAGCAAAGGCAAGGCACCCGCGCCTCTCCCCCGGATGGCCGCCCCACTAGCGCCCACCCCGGCCGGCCGGCTAAATGACATCGACTTCGGCCGTTTAAACGGCCGACACCGAGGAGATGACGGAATGTCGCAGCCTTCGCTTCAACGCGGACGAGCCGCTCACACGCGGTCACAAGAGCAAGCACCTCTTCGACATCACGCCTTCAACGACTACACCGACGACCAAGAGGGCGCCACCGCGGCCGACGCCAAAGTGGAGGACGCCGACCTACGGGTCCTTTCGGGACCCCAAATCCCGGCACGTGGTTCTCATTCTTTATACCTTATTGGCATCATCTCGTGCACCGGTGTCAACATCATCGCCGATTCGGGCGCGACACAACTACATCGACCCCCGTGGTGGTGACTACGGCAGACTACGGACTCGGCCGGTCGCGTGTGTTGATCACCGCCGCACGGGCGCCACCTCGACATGCCGGGTGGCCACCTTCGACGTACCACTATGCATCGACGCTTAGCACCTTCGACATCGACGCCTATGTCATGCATGTGGGCAACGATGTCGACGCTATCCTTGGTCGGCAACCCCGCGTGGACGGGGACTTCGCCACCAACGAGCTCTGTACTACCACGACGGCCATCCGAAAGCACGTTCACATCGGCACCACCTCCTCACACGGGTGGGGGGCACCCCCTCCCCGACCTTTCCAGTCGAGAATCTTCGCCGGCTGTTCGGACCCTCCCCTCCGGGCTAGGGAAACGTTCAAGGCATGCGGCGCCTTGGACCTCTATGACACGGCGATCGGACTCTTTCGTACAACTGCGACAAGCGGCGCTATAGGACCAGCACTGCGACGGATCGCCCTCGACGTCACCCACGGGCGACGCCAAGCGCCCGGCTTGACGGCCTCCTCCTCTTCGATGGCCGCTTCTACCACCCGGCTTCTTCTCCACCGCTCCCGGACCTATTGGAGGCTCTACTTCATGGAGGCATTCGCGGACGAACTTCCTGCCCGGGCGCCTACGACCACCACCCGACATCGCGGCACTAACCACCATCCTGTTGGGCGGCATCCGCCACGACGCCATCACATCAGCCCGGCTCGGTCGTCTTCCTCGACGGCATGGACCGCCTCTTCCTCACCATCGACAAACGTCCACATTAGCTACGATGTAGAGAGGGGCACACACCAGCTATCTCCTTCCATGTTCGATGTCGGCTCCTTCATGTACGGTACGATGTTGAATTTGGCTGCTACCCCTCCTACTCGCCGCGAAATCACCATCTGGCACCTCCTTCTACTCTTTGTCAACGCTACGCCCAACGAGCTTCTTGTTCTGGAGAGCCCGCCTCGCGACATGGTGCATCGGCATCTTGAGGCAGGAGTTCCAAGGGAGCTCTTGCTTTCGCAGCTCATCGGCGACGGCATCACAAAGAAGGGCGTGTTGTCCACCGGTACATCTACCACGGCTACATCGGGAACCTTCACTATTTCCCCTCGAGTTTGCTCCACAAATAACCAGGGAGAACATGATCCTCGGGAACCCGGTGCATGGTAAGCTGATCCTGCAGGTTGAGCTCATCATGCCAGCGCCTCGCACCTCCACCCGTGTGTGACCGAATGGACTTTCATCCAAATAGCGAGGACACTACGGTCGGAGAAGGGGAGATGTCATGATCCAGGGAGATAGGGCCCGGGATGACAGGCCCACGAGGCCCGAGGGGGCCAGCGACGCCGCCCGAGGCGGGCGCGCCCACCGCCTCCCGCCTCCCTTCCGCGGATTCTTTGGCAATTAATTCAGAAATAAAGAAGGAGATTCATTAGGATTATCTTAGGCTTTTTGGTGTGCAAGGGGATATTGTCACAACCCACTTTTAATGGGTCGTTAATCACACGTGTTTGCGCCAGGATCACGCCACAAACACGTCTATTAGTACAGATTATGGTAAGCAGAATTAATAGTAAACCGAGCTATAGAAATATAGGATAGAAAGGGCTTACAGTGGCGACGAAGGGTCACCAAGTCGGGTTACAATATCGAGAGTTGGCCAACCGAGAAGCGGTGGATTAACTATGACACTTGCCTCGTACTCCACAAGCGCACTTATGCATGGATGAAATCCGGGCTTCAACGTCCTTCTCCTAAGCAAACATCCTGCGACTCCTACGATATGCGGGTTCTCTACTTGTCGCCGATCTTACCTTCACATGTGCCGATATCTGTAAAATAGAGGGTGAGTACAAACGTACTCGGCAAGTCCCAACCGGGGGTTGTAATTATTAAGGGTTTGGGCCCCAGCGAGAGTCTCTAAAACTGCTCTCGCTAGTTCCCCTGGTTTTCTCATGTCATCACTGTCATGGCAACACAGGTCAGTCATCATCAAGGTGTATATCTAATCATAGATGTTCGGCCTAGCACTTGCCCATTCCAAGGACGTGGCTATTCGAATAGATTTAAATAACTCTGCAGAGGTTGTACACTTTTCCCCACACGAGGGGCCATCTTCTCCCACGCACGGTTGGTCAAAGGTGGTCCCACGAGATTCCGCATACCGCTTGGATGCCTCCTAGGTATATCGGTATAATCATCACCACGACTTCTCAGGGGTTGGAAGGACAACACGTCACCCTACGGATGACGCATCACCCTAGACAATATGGTGATACCAAATCACCCACGGCTTTACAGGTAATACCTTATTACCCAACCTATACTGTCAACACCACTCTCAATCTCAAATCATCAATATGTGCCTCTAGCACTGCGCCATCGCGCCCAAACACTTCCGTGGAAGACCACTCAAAGATCCACGCCAACCGGACCATGGGGCCACTCTCCCCATGTCCGCTCCCAATAGGTCGTTTGCCTACTCCGCCACCTTGGCTCCAATTATACCTCAACCCAACGGGTGTGAAATCAAGCCGTCCCCATATCAGCGTGTGGTCAGTACATAATATTATACTAGGTAGAAGGTCTATGAACCGGTCCTTAGGGGAGGCGAGTATCTCTCCTTGGAACCCCTCGCGGCGATTCCCCGACGTGGTATTTAGGCTCAACCGGACTACCACTACTCACCTCTTTTGTTGGTTAGGGTTCATTAGGCATTCTTAGGTTTCTCTTGAATACAACGTATGAGCGTAGATAATGTGGATAGTTACGTCATCCTGTTTGACTCCCTAGCTACGTTATCGCTCATACCCCTATTTACTACTCCGATTATTATATCATTATCATCGCCATTATATCAGCACATTATTATGGTCATGATTGGGGGGGTAAGGACTTGCCTGGAAGGTTCTTACGAATCGGCACGGCGTCGAACGATCCTAGCTTTACCTCGGACGGGAACTCCTAATCGGTCGTCGAAACTATCGGCGATCGGGCGATAAACCCTAGCTTGAACTATAGCATGTAAAACAAACATAGAACATTAAGGTGGCAATGGGTTAGATGCAGAGAGCTCGATTTTAGATGAATTATGGAAGTCGCTTTCACGCAAAACGGAGTTAGTATGCATGAGATGTGGATTTTATAATATTAATCCCTAATTAAATCATTAGGGTAATATTATAATATAATTTTATCATGTAATAAAGTTAGAACTAATTACATGATAAAATTCTATAAATCAAATAATGAATTTACAAATTTTAAAATTTTTCGACACGGGAAATGCCACTTTTACAATCTTGTGTACAATCACCGGGTGTACCTAGCAATTACATATGTGTACACAACACCGCGTGGATGAGCTGTACAGATGACAAGTGGGTCCCGTCTGGGCCCGCGTGGGCTAACGTGGCACCGCCAGGCCGTGGGTCCGTTCCCATGGGTCAGAACGGCACGGGGGCGGCGTCGGGACGGAGCGAGACGGAAGAGCGGCGTGGCGTCTTCTCGTTGGTCCCCATCCGACGGCGTTACCGTTCGGGACGGGCGATGTCGGTTTGGACCCCATCGACGAGCCCGACGGGCGGAGGATCGCCCGGGTTCGGCGAGGGCGGCCCGTGCTTGCCCAGAATCTCGCCGCAAGGCCTCGTTGGAATCCTCTTTCCACCCCGGTCCATCCGAGGGGTGGTTGGGCGGCGAGCGAGGGTGCCCTCGGCGGGGCGGCGTAGGCATCGGACCCGGCGGCGTCGTTCCAACGCCGGGGCGTTACGAGCGGAGAGAAGAGGGCTAGGGCGCAATTGAACGAGCGGATGACGGAAGAGCTCACTAACCCGACCGTAATGACCCAGAGGACTCTTCCTTCGGGAACGCCTAACCCTAGGCTATGGCGGCGCGCGGCCGATTTGGGGGCAAATGGGATTCCTCGGCGAGGAGAGGAGGGAAGGAGGATTGGAGGAGAGCACCGCGCGTTCTAGGTCGTGGCGGAGCCGAGGAGGGAGGGGCGAGGTCGATTGAGCGAGGGGGGGGCCTATTTATAGGCCGGCCATGGTGGTGCTCGGTGCCGAGATCTTTTCCGCCACCGAGATTTTTTCCGACCGTCCCCTACCGTGGTTCGTGGACGCCGGGTTGGTGCTCCGCCACCTGGGCGCGTCGTGTTCGCCCTCTCGTGATCCTCGTGCTCGCCTCCGGTGAGGCGGCCGGTCGTCGGGTTTCGCCGACCACGCGGTGGCGGTCGCCGCCATGACTGCCCGGTCCGCGGTCCGTGCCCCCGCTTGTTCATGTTGAAGGGCGCCCGGTCTTGGCCGGGCGAGAGGAGATGAACGACACACGACGGGGCTCCCTATGGAGAGGCCAGACGGTTCGTCGTGCTGTCCCATCCAGTCGGCTGGCGAGCTCGGCGGTATTCCCTTAATGGTGTCCCGGTGCCAGGTGAGCTGGCAGCAATGTCGGGAGCAATGGCGTCGCTGTGTGCTCGTCGTTGTGTGCGCGATGGGGCGGGTTACCACAATCCGCCGCTCCGCGTCGGGAGGTAGGAGACGACTCGATGGGGCCCGGTCGTCGGCGTGGGAGAGGAGGAAGGGATGGCAGCAGACTTGGTGCTAGATCGGACTCGATCTTTGGGCCGGCCTGCTCGCAAGCATCGAGAAGGGAAGGGAAGAGGAGGGCTCGGTGGGCCGGGCCAGAAGGGAAGGGAAGGGGGATTGAGCCCGAGAGCTCTTTTCTAATTCCTTTCTCTCTCTATTTTCCTTTCTACAATTTCCCTCATCTCTTCTCCTATTATTTTGTGTGTGTAAATATATATACATTGTGATTATCCTCACAAGCACTTAGGTACTCCCATGGTTTTATATTAATAGGAATATTTATTTGTACTTGTAAAAATATTTATATATAGTTAGGCACAACCGTTTTTCCAATTTCTTTATTTCATATGTACTATATTTTATAAATATTTTCACAAGCACGGTTACACTCTCGTGACTTTTGTCATCGAGAATGTTTATTTATTGTGCTCATAAAATATTCATATATATATATTTGGTACACACGGGTTTTCGTATTTTATTCCCGGAGAAAATTGTAAATCATTTCTCATGCAATTTTATACTTCCATAAATAAAATCTTGGACTTACCTTGTATCCTCGTCCACCATAAAGTTCAACAAGCATCGAACAAGGTTTCCTATTTTCTATATGGTGAGAGTTTGGAAATGCAGGTTTTCAAAAAACGGGGTTTCGGTTTAGCGGAAAATAAATCAAGTTTTAGTTGTAATTATAAAAATTCAAATTTTTAGTGATTTTTAAAATGATGCAAAAACACGGTGTTACAGATATTCCATCTATAAGGAAGACCCTTATTAGGAAAATAAATAGGATATGCTTGTAGAAAGGTATTCCAATCTATAAGAAAACCTTTTAGAGAGATTGCTTTGCGATACAAGTCCCACTAGCCGGGCTATAAAAGTAAGGGGTCTGTAATCTTTCAAGGAAATTCATCCCAACTCTCCTCTCTCTCTCCCCCCCGCCCCTCCCCACCCACGCCCGTTGCCGCACACCGCCGCCGCCGCCGCACCGCTGCACTTCCGCCGCGCCACTGCCGCTAAGCGGCAGCGCCGCCCCTCCCTCCATCGCCGACGCCACCACCTCCACCTCCGGTTACCGGGCACGCTGCCCCAAGGGCGCGCCAGCCACGTGTCACGCCCAGATTGATATGGTCTCGTGGCAGTGTACGCGTGAGGTGGAGGTGATGGGTTTGAATCCCACCGGTGGCGGGCGATGAACCAAGATATTTTACAAGGTTGTGTATCATCATATCATCTACATATGTGATTTTTTTGGTGAATTTAGACGATTTTTTTGCCGTGGTTTACACAGGTTTTCACGAATGCTGTGGTTTTCACCCGATATGTTCCCTAATGTTATTGTGCTGCTTAAATAGTCACCTTAGGTCAACTCAATCAGATCTCCTTTCCCCTATCCCATAAAACATGGCATAGAGAATTGAGAATACTAGATTGTAGAAGATAAGGGAAAATGCACCGAAAGATATGGAGAAAAATGCATTCCCTTTATTTATGTAGGACCTACATGCCAAGTCTCAATCCTCAAAATTTCTTTTTCTATCTTTCTTCTCTTGGTGCTCATTTGGCGGCCGCGTGGCTGGACCGCGCGCCACCTGCCAGCCACCTGCCAGGTGTTGCTCACCCATAGCCAGTGGCAGGTGTCGCTCTTGCCATGGCAGGTGTCGCTCTTGCTCTTGCCATGGCAGGTGTCGCTCTTGCCATCCCTCCGCCGGCAGTCAAGGCTGGCCTCACCTGTCGCGTCCAGCTCCATTAGGACAGTGAGTTTCCGTCACTAATACAGATATAGGTTTTAGTCCCGGTTGGGAAGGGCTTTTAGGGCGTGTTTGGTAGAGCTCCAGCTCTGTCAAACCAACTCTCGAGTTGTTGCTCCACCACAAAGTAGCTCCGTCGTGGAGCTAGACTCTTAATTTAGAGCTGAAGAAATATGTTTGGCAGAGATAATGGCTCCGGCTCCGAAAAGGTGGATTTCATTGGATTACCCTCTTTTGCCCTTGATTTTTTTGGGCAGAGACGACTGCATGAATCGAATGAATCGCATGAACCACCAATAAACCTTTTGTCACGGTTGCATGATTAAGGGACAAATACTCGTGCAACCGGGACAAAAGGTTGATTGGCGGGCGAAAAAAATTAAATTGGGGCTCATGAGATTTGAAGCCTAGACCTCATGCATTGCCTCACGCACGTCTAACCACTACACCTACACAGCACATGTGACCTTAAAAGAGGTGTTTGCATTTTGCACTACTACTCGAAGGACCTTTTATCCCGGCTCATAACACCAACTGGGACTAAAAGGACCTTTTGTCCTAGTTAAGAACACCAACACTAAAAGGACCTTTTGTGTCGGCTCGTAACACCAACCGGTACCATTTGTCCACCAACCGACTAAAGGGTGAGCTTTTAGTTCCAGTTGGTGATACCAACCGGGACAAAAATCTTTAGTCCCGGACGCAAAAAAATCCGAGACTAATGCTAAAATCGAGAATCGACTAAAGGTCTGTTCTCTACTATTGTGTGAAGCCCGATCCCCAATCCACTCGTGGTCGTGAGAGATACGTTCACGTGTTCGATGCTCTAGGCCGCCGTCACGCCAATTGCCAACACCGCCGTCACGCTGATCACCGACGCCGAGGCACGACGCCCTACGCCAATATGTTGGCAGTCTACTCTTCCCGATGAGTTGATGGAGGCCGATGAGGATGGAGGCGCCCATAGATGGCCATCGTGTTGTGTCGGTGCGCCGTCGTGCCCCCGTGCCCGCCATGCTATGCTCATGCCTGGCCTTCGGCCCAGGGCATGACACGTGGCCGTCGAGGCCGTGCCGCAGCACGGCGTGCCGCCGTGCCGACCGTGTCACTCCATGCCGAGCTCCCACCAGGGATGGCGCGGGCAGCATGGGAGGAGGCGCCGCCCGGCAAGGGAGGAGGCGCCCACACCAGCAGCAAGGAGCGCGGGCAGCGGGGGTAGGGAGGCGGTGCGAGGAAGAGTAGAAGAGAACAGCCGATGCGGATTGCGCAGATTGGAGAGGTTTGGGGCTCTATGAGTGATTGTGTTTGTGTGTTAGGCACTGAGGCTCTTAGCAGGCCTCGGGCCACCACCGTGCCTCGGTGCCTCAGGCCGAGCCGACACGGGCATGGCGTCACCTGCCAGGGCGTGCCTCGGCCTGGCCAAATTACCGTGCCGCTGGCTGCGTGTTGCATGGCCACCTTTAGAGGCGCCAACAACCATCGGCGACGTCCGATTCTAGATACCCGGATTGGAAAAAAATTAAAATGTGAGTAGTGATAGGTTTTTTTACATAATTGAGTAGTGATATAGGTTTGCCACACATAGATTTTAATCCTGGCTCCACTACTGCTCATAGCGCTCACTCATCTGGTGCAACAGCAGTAATGGACCCGCGGTCTCGTTAATTGCCTCGCATAGATTTTTTACATAATTGAGTAGTGATATAGGTTTGCCACACATAGATTTTAATCCTGGCTCGACTACTGCTCAGAGCGCTCACTCATCTGGTGCAACAGCAGTAATGGACCCGCTGTCTCGTTAATTGCCTCGCATGGTGGTGGTGGCGGCTCAGGCTCGACCAACATAAGTGCTCGCCTGCATGGCATGGTGTCCCACATGCACGGTGGCCTAGTGCGGTGGCGCTCACCTGCCCCCAAGTTTTTTTTGAAAGATCCAGAGCAAATCCGGCATATATTAATAAGGAGAAGAGAATTACATGCGTCAACAGCGCAAAAACAACTTCCCCAGGTTTGACAGATTTGTCAAGCTGGGAGAGAAACTAAAGCGGACTACTCACATTTTAAAAACAACTGACATGCATCTTTCAGCTGCACTAACATGGGACCTCTAACATGTCTGTCCCTACCTCCGCTGCAATTGCAGCTAGGGACTTGCAAAGCTCCAGATTGTCAAGCTTCGCCGCCTTCCATATCGCCTTGATTGCCTTCTCCGAAAGGTCCTGCTCGAATCTGTCAATGTACTCTACGGCTACTCGATCTGGGCGTTGGCGACTCACCATTGACAAAGTCCAGCTCATGCACAAGCCTGAGCTGGGCATGCTATGGCACTGGCACAGGGTTAGGATGAGCGGCCTGACGCAAGCTGGAGCGGGTAGGAGCTAGAGCCCTTCTTCTTAGTCTAGTTACCGATCTACCGGCTTGCTTCACAACAACCGAAGGTGAGTTAGGCCTTGGTCGCAGTGGTTCAGGAACCTTCTTGAACATCATCTTGTAGAAGGAAGTGCAAGCATTGTTGTCCTCTGTCTTAGTGCATCCACCAACGTCTTCTGCTTCCTGGCCACCCTCAATCTCTGTCCCCTAGACCGACTGGGCTGCAGTTGGGGAAGGAGCGATCACAAGCGACGCACCTACCACCATAGAGGCGACTGGTGTAGGAAGTGGGCGCCTAGCCGCTGGAGCTCTTGCCTCGACAAGCGAAGCAGTGAGCTCCTCCAACATGGGGTCAACCCACGCCATAGGCTCTTCCGCACAACACTCGACACAAGAGGATCTGGTGTAGCACGAGTGGAGCTGAGCAGCACAATCTTGTCGCTATCCACCGCGGTCGTCCTCCCGCGTCGTCGGCGCCGGTGTCGAACTCTGCCGATGCCTACCCGCCTGGCCACCTCCAAACTCGGTGTCCTGCCATAGGGGTGTGCTTGGAGGAAGATGGGGCTGACGAAGGATTGTCCTACTAGTGGCGGCGGCTAGCCATGGCGAAGTTGACACGGGAGTCGAGCCCAAAGCTGCCACCGTCGCCGCGGTGGGCGCCCACTTCGGCGGCTCCACGGCCTAGGCAGGCCGGGCCTCATGGCAGCAGCGAATGTGGCCGTGGGCTACCCACGACGTGGCACGCCGCTTGCACTCCCCGGCAAGGTGGTAGAAGCCATGGTAGTGCAGGCAGCGACATGGCAACCGACATGTCCCAACACGGTGCGAGTAGGAGAGACAATTGAAGCATCTGCTGCGAAGCGTTTTTAGGTTTCTCCGAGCCCAAGGGAGTTGCTCTTGGCGAAGCTCAACCGAGGCGCCATATAGGGCGCATCGCCGCTATGCGAGGATCTCCCCGCCACCCATCGGCGTTGGGGGGGCGGACCCGCCCCTCGGCCGCCAAGATGTTGCCGAAGCAGGGGTGCGACCATCCGATGGCCGAGTAGGCAAGCCGTGCACCAGCCGGGGCGTGGGTTGTCGGTGCCTCCTCCTCCTTTGCCCGAGTCTTAGCCGTCCCCGTGCGCTCCAGCATGGCCCCGACTAGCTGTATGACAGGTTTAGGCACATAGCATCGGCGTAGCTGTCAGCTTTGCCGGGTGACGAACGACGCCCGGTAGGATGTGGGGATGTCGCCGGCGTCCACGCCGTCATTGTCCGCCCATCGGGCTGCTGCTGAGCGTCCCTCCGGCGCCGCCCTAGGGAAGAAAGGAGCGGCCGACGGAGAAAGGGAGGAGCCGGGAGGTGCCGGCGGCACCAGATCGGGCGACTCCCAAATCTCCCCGTGTGCTCGCCCTCATCCTCCGATGCATCCTGACCATCGACCTCGACCCGGACCAGGTGCGAGAGCAGCTCGCGGACGCCAGGGGGCCGCACCCAAGACCGGCGGAGGAGGGTTGGGGGGCGGGAGGTGTAGAGGGGTGCAGGGGGCCCGGCACCAAAGACCGGCGGGGTGGCCGATGTCGGGGATGGCGGCGCCGCCAGGGGCTAGGGTTGGGGCGCCGCCGGGTGCTTGGTTGGGAGCCGTGCAAGATCTTCAATTAAGTAGTGGGTGGGGACGGGCAGGTGGCGGGCAATGTGCGACCGGGTAGGGTGAGGAGGGCTGGGGAGCGGGAGAGGTGTAGAGGGGGCGCAGGGGCCGGCACCAGCACCGGCGGGCGGCCGATGCCGGGGGCGGCGGCGCCGCCCGGGGCTAGGGTTGGGGTGCTGCCAGGGTGCTTGGTCGGGAGCCGTGCAAGATCTTCAATTAAATTATCCTGCCCCCAAGTCTTCCATGACAGGAGAAGGGAAAAGGGGATTGAGAAAAACTTGTAATTGTTCCCCCTTCATTTGAGGAATTCAGGTGTGATTTTGAGGGTTTGAGAAAAAAATTAGGTAAAGGGGATTGAAAATGGGATCTGCTGGAGCATATATATTTTTTAATCTGGATCCATTTTATTGCTTTTACTCAATCCGATGAAGTTGTTCTTGCGTATAAAATATGATTCGTACAAGCCAGCCAAATGACCGTATTGATTCACAAACACATGCAAACATAGTGTGGCCCCGTGCATGTCTTGTTTGTTTGCACCCTAATGGATCCTGATCGGCATGGATTGGGGTGAAAACTATTTTATTTTTGAAGGGGGAAAGGGGGTCGCGGCCCTAGCCAGCTTCCCCAAGCTTGTGGCAGCTAGAAGCCTAGAACCGGCCAGCTACCCCTTCTTGCTGCCGCATATCCACACCCCCGCCAACATATTGGCCTATGTCCAGCTGTTCCAACTCCATACTGCTTATACATTCTTTCTTATGGATTCTGCTGCTGCAGGTTAGCCTTCTCTAGCTGTGACACGACCCACGAGACCAGGCTAACAAAATCCGCGAGAAAGGAGCTAAGATCGAAGAAAATAAGTTAAAGTTGGTTCCACAGCACCAGCACTAGCAACTCCTTTGCCAACGTTAGGTTACTGGCCATAACGGTCCCCAATTTCGCCGTTGAGGAGGTCGTCCTCCATGATGACCACAATCAGTTCTCTTTCTCCTACCCAACTAAAGACCGAATTGCGTGTGTTTTATGCTTATTGAAGATTGAAATAAAGTGGAACTACTTTGTGTGATCAGAATTCTACTTATAGAAGTTTAGAAATATAGTTGTTTGCTTGTGAATGTAGACTTTTGGGATACACAGATTAAGAACAAGTGACAATATTTGTAGTAATGTTATTTTGTATAGTAATTGGTATCTACTATACCTATGTAGAGAACCCCCACTAGGGAGTTTTCTCGACATGCAAGCGTGCCACCTCATCAGTCCACTAAGACCATGACATCCAGTGGTAGGCTCTAATGTTTGAACTAACTAAACAATGTTATAACTCACAAACAAAAAAACAATATTAAATTTTGATTACACCATTGAATTACTTTTAATAAATCCTTCAAAACAAGATCTCATATGGATATATTTTGATAAAATTACAAGTGAGCCCCACTGATGGTAGTTGGTATATAGAGTAAAGTAAAAAAATAGAATAAAAAAAAAGAAAAAAAAGAAAGAAAAAGAATAGGATGGTGATAGTAATATTCAAACTCATAGATTTCTCCTTCATACCCGTGGCAACGGGTGGGGATATGACGCGTGAAGGACGAAGTTAAAGGGGCTAAATCATCCAAGGATTTCCTCAAATAAATTATTATATATGTTTTATTACATTACCAGAAGTTGTCACTGTGCAATTTAGTACCTATGTAGAGAACCCCCACTAGGGAGTTTTCTCGACATGCAAGCATGTCACCTCATCAGTCCACTAAGACCATGACATCCAGTGGTAGGCCCTAATGTTTGAACTAACTAAACAATGTTATAACTCACAAACAAAAAACAATATTAAATTTTGATTACACTATTGAATTACTTTTAATAAATCCTTCAAAACAAGATCTCATATGGATATATTTTGATAAAATTACAGGTGAGCCCCACTGATGGTAGTTGGTATATAGAGTAAAGTAAAAAAAAAAAGAATAAAAAAGAGAAAAAAGAAAGAAAAAGAATAGGATGGTGATAGTAATATTCAAACTCATAGATTTCTCCTTCATACCCGTGGCAACGGGCGGGGATATGACGCGTGAAGGGCGAAGTTAAAGGGGCTAAATCATCTACCAAGGATTTCCTCAAATAAATTATTATATATGTTTTATTACATTACCGAAGTTGTCACTCGTGCAACATATCTAAATATTTTTATTCGATATTGGTTTAGCTTGGAGTTTAAACATAAGATTAAATAATCTTTGTGTCAATGATTATATACTCCATTTCTCCGACATTTAAGTTCTTCGTTACTAACTCTATTTCTAACCTGCACAAAGTAATTCTCTTCAATAGCTAATTGTGATCAGATTTCTTAGTGATTACAATTCAATCTTTAACAATACCTCCTTCCTCCTCGTGGCAACGCGTGGGAAATCCCTCTAGTTTTAATCATATTGATGTCATAATTTATGATTAGTGTTAATATTGATGTGTTTTTAATATGTTATGCATCTGGGTCACTTGATCTTATTTTATAATGGTATAGGTGTGTTTATATATGCAAGTTTATGGGTTGAGCTAAGATTATTTTATATAACATTACATTGTTTTTTTTGAAAGGTCATTGGGGGATGAACTATCTCCGTGTGAATTTTCATTCCACAAATGCTGGGCAAGCCCGTGGGTGGAAGGGCATGACACTAATCGAAATACACTAAGTTTAGAAAGGTACAATAGGGAGAGAGATATTACAACATCATACTCGTTGGTTTCACCGTGACCATTGTGCCCTCCATTCCTTGTAGCTAATGGTGTCATCCTCCAGCACATCTGGGCCCACATACCACCATACAATGCCATCCACGGGGAGGAAGCCTTGGGGGGAATGGCGGTGAAGGTGAAAACACCACCCGATGTTTGATATTCTGACACCACGAGGAGTGGTGATAGACACACAAGCCCCGGATCATCCGACACGATGACCTCCCTTGAAACTGATGGTGATGTCCTTCAGCACATCCGAGCCAACGTGTTCACGGGGAGGAAGACTTGAAGGGAAATGGCGGTAGCGGTGGAAACACACCCCGACATTTGATATTTTGGCATCATCAAAGAGCGTGCCGAGGGGGCAGAGATGCCAGAGGAGGACACTCATCAAAACATTGGCAATGACCGACCGGGGGGCTAACCTGACCCAAGAGGGGAGAAAGGAGCGAAAGAGGCACACACAAGAACAAGATAGGGTGGGAGAGCAACCGGAGAGAACACAAGGGAGTAGGTGTGGCCAGAAGCATGCATGCTTGCATCGATGCCTTTGAGAAGGGCAGTGCCACCATCGATTACTGTAGCACCAGGATCATAAGGGATTTCGCCCCAAGACATGCCCAACAGGCATAGCATACCTAGAATGTTGGATGCAACACTAAGGTCTACAACAATGCTTCCACAGGGGAAATGACACAAAGTGCACCATCGTCGCTAGCCTGGAGTAACAATCTAGATAGGGTTTTTCACCAGATTTCCTATGTATGCTGGAAGTAAGCCAAACCAGAGTGACAATGAAAAGGAGCCAAAGAGGAGTAGTGGTGGCAATGTGCATCCCCGAATCCAGTGGTGGAGGGGCCTTCAATAGAGTAGCCGCCATCCCGCGTGATGCTTGTTGAGGCCACCGCGCTAGCCCGGCACCGAGCACCCAAGCGACCAATTCGGGAGCTTGCATCACCGATCCGGGCCTAGGAAGCAAGAATCTGCCTCCTCATTCGCGACGACGGCCCTCCCCAACTGCAGCTTCGATGGTCGGGGCGTTCGTCGTGGCCATGGCCGCCTCCAGGCCGTCGTGGCAAGGATGTTTCACCCGGCGAGAACTAGGCACCGAGTAGGCAGATTTGGGGGTGGGATCGATAGATTCGGGCCTAGGGGGCGCATATCTGGCTCGTCATCGACCACCCTATTGCTGTCGGCTGACCTTGAGGTGCTTGGTGTTGGAGAGTGACTGTCACCATCATCGTCTCAACTTCGCACGCCTTCTAGAGCCGTTGTGTGTGCCTGTGTCGTTGTTGCTGAGCATGCCTCCGCTGCATGGGCATGCAGATCCGCCAAGCCGTAGCTTTGCACCATCCATTGAGACGGAGGAGCCCCATGACTTTCCTATGCTAGAGCCTCGCCGCCGCCTTCATGGGGAGCCGCCGCAGCCCTTTTGCTGCTTTCTCTAGCAGCGGAAGGGGGAGAGAGGTGGAGTTAATAGTGGCAGCTAGGGTTCGCTGCCTCCGGGTCGCCCATGTTGGGGGAGGGGATGGGGGGGCGTTGCAGGGGGTCGACACAATCGTAGCAGGAGAATTTGACATTTAGACTTTAATATGGATGTTTTCTTGAAACATTAATACTAGATCTAATCTATCTATCTACACTACTTCTACACTACTAATGCACCAACTTCTCCACGTTCAAATTCATTTAAAATGAACAACCCAGATTACTTCTCAACCTTCTCTCTCATTACTCGGACACGATTCTACGGTCAGGATCAAAAGTATTGGACACAGCCCTGCCCGCCCGTCCTCATTGGCGCATGCCGCACGCTAGCGGTAAGAGGAAAGTTCCGCTGATATCGCACACCCAAATCCCCCGATCGCCCGGCCTCAGCCTCTCGCCCGAGCCCCGCCGACCGCGATCGCCACCCAACGCCCAAATCCCCGCCGCCGCCGACAATTCCAAAGCCCTATCTCCGCCAGGCGCACTGCGATCAGAGCGCGTGCTGTCTGAGGCACGAGCAGCGCAGCGCACGCGCCTTCCTTCACGTACTGGTAGGCATGCTCCTGTCCTTTCATAAGTATCACAGCGCAGATGTTGAACTCCCGGTGGCCATTGCCATGGCGGCGGCACAGACAAAGTGGATCTTGGTTGTAGATTTGGGTACACGAGGACAACAGATTTCATTTTGTGTTTTATATTTATTTTGGATCCAAAATTTTTTGATGGTTGACTACCGTTCTGAAAGTTAGTTTTGATAGTGCAGAGATGTCCTGGAGAGGGATCTAGAGGAAGGGATGATGATTTGTCTCCAATCATTCTGAAACAGAGTAACACACATAAACAAGGCCCATCGATTTGTGAGTTTGGTTAACCCGGACGTGGTTTCAATGGATGCCTTAATGTGGATTGTATGCATGTGACGTGCTCTGTTGTAATTGCTTTGGTGCAGGAGGTGCATGAGTTCAGCTAAGAGGCATTTCAGGTTTCTGAACACGGATACAGTTGAGCACAGGGATGCCATTTCGGAAATGTATTAGGGTGTGCTTTGTTTCAGTGTCTGGTGGTGGGAAGCATGGACATTTCAGGCTGGAGAATGTTTCTAGGAGATGCAATTGATGTGTTCATTAGCATCGCTTGTAGAAGATAGGATGAAAGTTTCAATTGGAGGATTTAATTATATGCCCTTGTCGAATTTACTGGTTTCAAAATTCTTCTTTAGTATTTCAATGGTAGAAAATACAATCTACATGTTGGTTCAGAGCTTAACTTTGTGACAGTATGCAGTTTTGAAATGGTTTATAGGTTCAGATAGATGAAAATACAAAGTCACTGTTCCAGCACATGGCCAGGTGCAGTTCTTGTCAGTGTTTTGTTAGGTGAGTCTTTTTTTATGATTATTTGGTTATACTTAAGTTGTTGTTTCTCTTGGGAAACTGTAGATGGGTTGTGGCAATATACACACCCAATGGGCACTGATTATAATGCCAATGGCAATTGTGGAGGGATATTTCACAAAATCAAAGTCTCAAAGGATGGTTCCGAGTTTTTATTGAGGTGAGATAGCTAGCTAGCAGCGGCACTTGTCTCTTTCTTATTTGTACCGGCAGCCTTTACCTTACTGTTGTGTGCTGCTATTGATTTCAGATATTCAAGGAAGAGGTTTTTATTTGCTTGAAGCAAATCAGGCTTAAAGACTTTCAGTGGCAAAAGCATCACCACCTGAAACCGGATGCATAACCTTGTTGGTGTCACACAGGTTGAGGTGAAGTCAAAAGAGTAAATGGGTTCTCGTTGCATGCAATCGCAACCACAAACATGAATTGGTAGCCGAGGTACGCTGTACACAATGTGTATGATGCAAAGAAACATTATTATGTTCACTCAATTCCATCTAGGTTAATAACTGAAATCAAATCCTTATGGCCTTCCTGATCCGTTGAGCAAACAATTTTTCTTGTGTGAGATATTAAGCATGACTTGTACATTTGTTTAAACTGAAATATTTATTAATTATAAACAATCACTATCCAAGCTTATGTTGAGTCAGATGAGTCTGTCAGGCTTAGATATATATGAGGCTTGGCCTGACATTTTTTGTCTTCATATATATATCTTGTTTATTTTCTTGGTCAGATATGTTTGAATAGCAAATATATATAGCATAGTAGTTTGATTGGTACTACCTGATATCACCGTAGCGTTAGCACGGGCACTATACTAGTGGTTATAGTGATCATAGTCTACCAAATTGATTGTAGAATGACTCCTCTTTTTATTATTTCTAGGATATCTCTTTCTCGCTCCCTCAGCTTATTAGCCATGGCACAATAATTTTCTCTCACAACAAAATAACTCTGGTTAGCTTATTAGCCACGAGAATCCATCCAAATAACATGTCTCGTGGCTGATAAGCCGACTACTGTTGATTTGTTGTGAGAGAAAACACTATACATAGTGGTTGATAAGTTGGTCTAATAATTCAAGCGAATAGAGTCACCAGTGAGAATTGATATTACATAGCCTTAGTTATGTCCTCCATTCAGTTATAGAAGGATACTAGGTGGATTCCCCTACGTTGTCGCGGGGTGGCATGAAGAAGAAATTTATGAGTTACAATATTACTATCAGCCTCCTATTCTTTTCTTTATTTTCCCCCTTTTTTTATTTTTTTTATTCTTTTTACTTTACTCTATACCGACTACCATTAGTGGGGTCCATCTATAATTTTATCGAAATATATCCATATGAGATCTTGTTTTGAATTGAAGGATTTTTTAAAAGAAATTTAATGGTGCAATCAAAATTTAATTTATTTCTTTTTGTTTATGAGTTATAAAATTTTTTAGTTTGTTCAAACAAAGGCTCGCTGCTGTATGTCATGGTCTTGGTGGGACTGATTAGTGGGGCTACTGAGGTGGCATGCTTGCATGTTAAGAACTCCTTAGTGAGGTTCTCTATATAGGTGTAGTAGATTACCCTATTTCGAAACCTTAATAGATCTACAATGGCTATAGTGACCGAATTCTACCAAATTGATTGCTTGGTGCTTCTGTTTGTCGTGATTATTTGTAGCATTTTTTCCTTGCGTGTCTAACGTAAATTGACATTGCGGTTCCATTGTGGCCTTTTCATTAGTAATAGGGTATTATATACGAAATGCAGATATTGGAATGAAGATGTGTGAACATGCGCACCTCTTATCCTTGAGGAAATTCGATATGATGTCGATGATATGTTTATTCTTGGTCGCTGCTTTGGTGCCAGCAAGTAGTACATCATTACGATTAGCTGCTAGCTGTCGAAGAATGCTTTCCAGAACCTCCGTCATATTATGATATGAAGTGATGGACACAAAAGCCCGGGCCTGGAACATATCTTCAATCGCTTCATACACGAGGCGGGCAAGGGTTGTTTTACCCACCCCCACACCTCCAAGGATGGATGCCATTTTGATCTGCCGTGTGCTCTCCTCTTCTCCGATCAGGTGTTCGATGAGCTCATCCCTCTGCCATTCCATCCTCACGAGCTCTGAGATATCCTTGTGGACATATGGATCAACGACTCGAGGCCGCCTGGCAGGGCCAAAGTCGTCGACGGTGGCTTTTGTTCTTGAAAATAAGCACGACACGGTAGTTTGGGAAGTCTCCGTCTTCCACTTGTTTTGGCACTGCACCGACAAATCATCGGCTCTTTTCTTCAGATCCTCAAAACGACGGGGCTCGGTCTTGTTCTCCATGAATCCCTTGCCGTCGTTGCTGCGCTTCAAACTGAGGATGAAGTCATCGATGGCGTCGTTCATGTCGTCGGCGAGACACCAGGCTTCCATCCTGAGCTGCTTGCCTGCCGCATCAAGATCCCTCCTATCCCATATCGCCCAGAGGATGGAGTGGATGGACTCGAGCTTGGACCTGATCACCTTCACGTCCTTCCGTGTACCTCGCCGAAGCTGGTACTCACCGTGCCGCCGCAGCAAAGCTCTCAGCTTCACTACGACGGGGCCCAGGGCCCCCGTGGCTGCGGTCACGGCATCCTCCTCCATGTCTCAGGCGGCTGAGCTTGTGGACTACTAGTTACGTGGACGTGTTGGACGCCGTGGAGGTGGATTTTCAAATGATCAGTTATTATACCGGTTGGTGACGCCTCGTTTCGTGGGCTGGCTAGCTTCGGAGAGCTCCTTCTACAATATAATGCTGCGCCAAAACCGAAATTACAAGGAGGGAGAGGGAATCCTTTTTTGGCGCGGAAAGGTACTTCCATTAACTATGAGCCAAACCCAAATCGGTGGCCACCAAAATAGATACAGCAGTAGGTACACCATCAGGACAAAGCACAGCCATGCCTGGCCCCCAACTCCACTCCTAGGCTAAAGACAGAGCATAAGATGCTGCTGTCGCCTCCGCCTCGAATCCCTCGATAGCGTCCAAATATTTACAGTGGCTCCTGAGCTTGGCTCGTGACTATCCACAACAGAAAACTTGGTAACTTTGTACTTGTAGGCAGACTTCACGCAAAAAATTCTTTTCGTGTCAACTGCCAAAATGCCAGCCTATGAGATCTTCCATCTTTTCTGTCAATTGGATAGCTAAGATTATGCCAGCATCATATCCTCATTGAACATCGACCAGACCAAACCTTTTTCCCACTGGTTTGTCACTAGATTTATCAGCTCGCTTGCTTGCTGAATAGTGTTTGGCCTCCTAGACTGCTAACCCGCCGTGATTCCATGCTTTGCCTTCCTTTTCCTTTTGGATAAGCTTTTGCACGACTTTATTTTCATTTTGATAAAGCACTTTTTAGTGCTTTTTTTCGTAAAACACTTACCTTTGTTCAACGATAAGCAACAAATCTAAGAATCGGCACCTTTCGTGGGGTCTAATCAAAAGATATACAAAGACGGGGCATGAAGTGTGCTTTAAAAGATGATTTGCATGATATTTGGAATTAGTTGAAGTGTAGTCGTCTCCTTTTCTTGTCCACGAGACGCGTCCTTTGCCGAAAGCGCGCGCCGCACTCGGGCAAATGCTTAGAAGCACTCGGCGAAGGCTTCGCCGAAAGTGCCGCACTCGCGACCCGCACTCGGGCGAAGATTTACTCGGGCGAAGCCATCTTCGCCGAAAGTGCCAAAGTACTCGCAGCCGGGCGAAGAGTTCGCCGAAAGTGTCGTGGTCAGCACTCGGCGAACCCGACGCCGACCGTTAAATATGGAAGGGGCTTTGCCGAAAGTGCCAAACGCCCGGCACTCGGCAAAGATTTGAATATTTTTAAATCTTTGCCGAGTGCCGATGTTGGCACTCGCAAAAGTATTTATTTTACGAAAAAACAAATATACTTTGCCGAGTGCCGCAGACAGAGGCACTCGGCAAAGTATTTATTTTACGAAAAACAAATATACTTTGCCGAAAGCAGGCACTCGCAAAGTTACGGGTCATTTTGCCGAGTGCCACCTTTTGCACTCGGCAAACCCGCCATTTTTTCCTGCAGGTTACCCGGCTTTGCCGAGTCTTTGCCGCACTCGGCAAAGCTGGGAATTTCATTTTTTTTTTTGTCAAGTTTCTATTGCTTGTTGCTGCAAATCAACATATACATATACCATAAACATTCATATATACATCATAAACCACATAGATCACCGATTCACATATATAATCCACATATCTCACAAATTCACATATATAATCCACAAATACCACAAATTCACATATATAATCCACAAATACCACAAAATCCAACATGTCGAACAACCAAACGGAATCTAACATGTCCAACATCGAAACGAGATCCGTCACAAGGCAACATATCCAACATCTAAAATAAATCCATCACCACCACCTCAACTTGACGGCCCCGAACCATGGCCTCCCGGTGCGAAGAGCCCTCACCTTGCCCCGGATACCACCCGTGCCGCGGCGCCGACCGGCACGACCACCCGTGGTGGGAGGGACGCGGTGGAAGCCCGTAGTGGGCTGCTGCGCGCCGAGGAGGAACGCCACCGCCACGTGTACCGTGGCACCGGGCCGACCGGATAGGCCGGATGGGGTGGAGAAGGGCCACCGAGGAGTCGGGTTCGAACCCGCCGACCGTAGCTGCACAAGTGTGAGGCGATCTCATTAGTACCTGCAGTGAGCCGCACATGCCAAATAAATGAACAACAACATATACTCACCGGAGTCTGCTCACGAGGAGGAACGGGAAACGGGGTGGAGCGAACAAATAGGGAGGCAACGGAGGCAGGGTCACACCCGGATCCGAGGCCCCCGAAGTAGCTCGCCACGCCCCGCACCGGGCGCACCGAAAGTGTTGCGTGATTGCCTCCAACTCCCGCCGATGGGCCTCTCGCCTCGCCGCCGCCCGGCCGCAAACTCTTCCGCCGGGCCGCCGCGCCGCCTCCACCGCCATCCGAATCGCAAATATTACAACCGTAACATTGAAACAATGCATAGGTAGCGAAAATGTAAAAACCAGTGAACGACCGATGAAACCGGCTACCCGCATCGCTCGCAAGGAGCTCGACCGCCGAGGTGCTATGGGGATGTCGGTGGAGGTCGTGCTCCTTGAGCGAATCACCCTCCTCGCCGCCAACGTAGGACGGGTCGATCGCGCCAAGGCCATCCGCTAACCGGCCAGGCCGCTTCCCTCCTCCCAACCTCATCACCGTGTCCGTGTCCGGGGCGCGGTGGTCGGATCGGTCCTCCCCATAGCGCCGCTTTTGCCGCCTCGGCGCATCGGGTAAGCTTGGGGTAGACGCTGGCGTTGCTTTACGCCCTCGGGCCCCTTCGCCGTCGTAGACGCTGGTCGGCCGGTCGCCCCCGCCGCCGTGAGTCAAGGCCCACCCCGCGTACTCGCTGACCTCCCGGTTTCCATGCGGGCCGATCAAGAGGAGAACACAGAGATGGTTAGAAGTGAAGAGATTTGAGCGCTTGAATAAAAATATCAACACAATCGTACCCATCTATCCATATACACCGGGAGGGGCACGCCTTGGTGGTGTGGAGCGCCTTGCATCTCCAGCGACACCTCCGACGGAGTCTCTTGTACGCGCACGCGCCTCGTCCAAGAGCCACTTGTCCACAATGGCCTCCCAAAGAGTCCTTGTACTTGCCGCACCACTCCCACACATCCGCATGACATAGCAGAGGATTAATGGAAGTCCGCTTTATTTTTTTATTGAAGAAATCTGAATAAATGCGTTCTACGAACCCGGATGTACTACTCCCCTCGGTGAGGTCGGTCTCCTCCTCGAGCATCATCTCCCTTGCTTCGCTCTTCTTCACCACCTTGCCAAGCACGTCGGCGTTGTAGGAGGTGATGCAAGAAACACGCGCCTCGTGGTACAGGTCCTTGAGTCGTTCTCGACCACCACCGCCCCGCACTCTAGCGGCCTCCTCCTCCTTCCCGCCTCGCACGTGAAGTAGTTCCGCATACGTAAAACATGTATCATTCAATTATTTAAGAAACATAGTATTCAAACGACGTGAAGTAATCCCGCATACACACTCACCCAAAAGTCCGTCTTGATCTTCCCGCAAGTCCGCCCTCGCTCACGCCAAGACGGTGGTCCCATCGCTGCGGAACCTCCCTCACGTTGTTCCCGAGGTCCACCGGGCCGTGGTAGTTCTCTCTAATCAGCCAGGCTCGATGCCATTGATATGGCGCGCACCGCCCCTCCGCTTACAATCTTCCCAATTCTTTGCACGAGGCATTAAGACAAATTGTTAGTTTGAAGTTCGATTTTCAACATGTCATATGAAGAAGTAGTGAAAATATCAATGGCTACTTACTTTTCACCGTTGGGTTGAATCACGGGGCGGCGGTGAAAAGGATCGGCCCTGGGAGGCTCGAGGCCCCGCTACCGTAGACCTTGGCGGCACTCGAGGAGGACGTGTGGACAGTGTCTGCTCGCACCGAGTCCGAAGTCCCGAAGCGGTGTGGCCCGACGAGGGCTGGCCCGACGACGGCCCCGGCCGCCCGACGCCCCCCCCGCCGGGTCCGACGACGACACAAAGTCAAGCCTCCTCGTGGACGGACGACGCCGGGCCGCGCCGACGCCTCCACCGCCGGCCGGCCTTTCGTCGGCCTCCTCCGTCGGCCTCCTCCTCGTCGGCCCGGGAGAGGGTGAGGGGGGTATCGCTGTGGCGGATCGACCCCTCACGACGCTGCCGCCTTCCGCCCGGCATTTTGTCGAGTCCCCGCAAAAACAAATAGTAAACCAATTAGTATTGCAAAATGAACGAAATATAATTGAAAGGTAACAATAATAACAAAATAGTATTACATGATTTAGAAATTATCTCCCGAATGCCTAAGGCTGGCATGTAGTCATCACTATCGCTACCACTATTGTAATCATCAATGTCACCATCCTCATCATCCGTATCGCCCCCGCATGTGCATCACCCTCCACGGCTCCTTCGCGCACCAGCCTCCATCGCTCAAGAATTTGCGGGTCCTTAGCATCCTGCACCTCATCACCCTCGTCCTCATCGATGGCGTTGTCTACTTCCATGCCCATCAGCGAAAGAATGTCTATCTCCAAACGTCCTTCTAGCCCCTCGGGTTGATAGAACTCTTCGGTGTTTGGGTCGATTGTAATCATCATCGCTCGAAATGCGCTTTACCGTGCGGCGATACCGGCTTGACAAGGTACCAACCCGCAAGGTCCTCGTGTTTTTTGGCACGCCCATGGGAGGTAATAAACATGTGTGGCGTGTATATTAGCCACAATATAGACATCCTCTCCTCCATATACGGAATCCCGTCGAATTTCGACTTGCCCAATCGTAGGGTCCACTTTCGTGTCATCGGGATCGAACCAATGGCATTTGAATACCACTAGCTTGAGCTCTTTAGGACCCCGGTTGAGCTCATATATTTCTTCGACTATGCCGTAATAGTCCTTCTTATCCAAGCCGGGCGTACGAACTCCGGTGCACGTTGTTTTGCGGTTGGGCCGACTCTCCTCGTAGCTTCTCGTGCGAAAGCGATAGCCATTCACATCATAAACGGTGAACGAGTTGACCCTACGGGGGAAGCCACTGCCCACCTGTTTTAAATCTTCGCACATTTCGCATCTCGTGCGGGCCTGGAAGGTGAGGCCACGAGATCGTTACATTATATGTTACTAGGACCAAAGTGGAATATCAAAGTCGGAACGAGGTTAGTTGGATGGTACCTTTGAGCGTAACCGAGGAAATAAAATCGGGCTGCCCATTTTTTAGAAGATTGTCTTCTTGTTGCAAGGTAGGAGCCTCATTCCCTCTCCTCCAAAGTGTTGACCAATAAATTCCACGAAAAACAAGGCCAGAGGTTTAGGGTCGATAGGTGGAGGATAGTGACGGCGTATGGAACAAGCTCATTGAGAACTTACTGTTGATAAGGAGCAGTTTCGTCAAGGTTCAACAACACATAGAGCATGATAGTGCGCCACTCATCAAAGGACAAGTGCTTGTGGGTAGCTGCGCTTCCTCTTCCGACTTGCCCTCCGAAAAGGCCGAGGTTCGATGAACTCGTCGGCGTTGTAACGAGGGGTAGGATTGTGGGCGCCGGGAAGTTTCAAGATAGTACGCCCGTGTGAAGGTCGACACCTCCTCCGTAATGTATGCCTCCGCCACGGAAGGCTCAATTCTGGCTTTATTCCCGCATTTTCTCCGAAGTACCTTGAGAGCCCTCTCGATTGATAGCACCAACGGAACTGCACGGGCCCCCAACCGTGCCTCGCCAAGCAAAAGTGCAAAATCAGGTGCCGCATCGACAGAAGAAGCCAGGTGGAAATATCATCTCCAACTTGCGGATCAACACAAAAAAAGACGCTCCGCATCAGCAATCGCATCCCGAGATAACTCCTTAACACAAAGTCGGGCGGAAGAAAAACTTAACTCGCCAGACGCGCCACACACCGGCTCGGGGAGGTATCCCCGAGTCATCGCAGAAGGATCCGCTCAATCCATATGTGGAAGTCATGACTCTTCATCCCTAAGACTTTCATAGTCCGCAAGTTCACTCCCTACTCAAGTTCGCCGCATACCCATCGTGGGAACGATAACGTCTTCATCCACCGTAGCACTTCCTTCCTATCGCCCTTTTGATGATGTAGTCGGCCGGGCCCTTTTTCCATCTCCTCCCCTCCCTAGGGGGTCTCTATCACTAGCTTTGGTCTATCGCACAAAGATCTCTATGTCAAGTCTAGCCTTAACGTTGTCCTTTGACTTCTTAAGGTCCATGGTTGTTGCGAAGAGTGCCTCGTAGATATTCTTTTTTCTGGTGCATTACATCGATGTTGTGTGGAAGAAGAAGATCCTTGTAGTAGGGGAGATTAGTCAAGCCCGATATATAAGTCCACATGTGTGTGGTACCATATCCATCAAAACCACCTTTCTTTTCATCGATTTTGAGACCAGCTAGCTCGGCAAGGACCTCTTCACCGGTCATAAACTTTGGGATGGGATCGGTGACTTCAACACCTTTCGTGAAGTGCTTTTGTCTAGTCTGAATTCATGGTCCTCGGGCAGAATTGACGATGTTTGTCAAACGAAGAATACTTGCCACCCTTGAGAAGCCAGTGAATCGCACAAATGCCTTGCATGTTGGGCAAGGGAACCTCCCATGAACACACCATGCGCCTGAATATGCCATAAGCCGTGAAGTCATGCATTGAATATAGGTACCACACATGCATTGTAAAGTTTGTCTTTTGTAGCTCGGTCGCACGTCGGACCCCATTTTGCCAAGCATCTTGCAATTCATCCCACACCGGGCCGCATGAACACACCCATATTGTTGCCCGGGTGCCCGGTATTATCGGCCAAGAACAGGTGCTTGAGCTCAAACATGACACCAGGGGAAAGATTGAGAGGGATCACGAACACGGGCCAACAAGTGTACGGGCCGCCAGCTTGACCGTACGGGTTGAACCCATTCATTGTAAACGCCACGCCGTATATTTCGAGCCTCCATAGCTTTTTCAGGATGCATATTATCGAAGTGCTTCCATGCATCACCATCCGATGGGTGTACCAACTTCTCAGGACTGTATCTTTTGCCCTTCTTGTGCCATGTCATTTGTTTCGCGGACTCCTCCGTCATGTACAGCCGTTGGAGCCTCGGTACGAAAGGAAGGTGTCGTACGACCATCTCGGGGATCTTGGACTGTTTCTTCCTGCCATCACTACATTCTACCTCCACAAACCTACAGGCTTTGCACTTTGGACAAGGCGTTGCTTCCTTGAGATCTCCCCTAAATAGGGCGCACCCCTTTGGACAAGCATGGTACGACTCATACGGCATCTTGAGTCCACGAAGAAGTCTCTCGTGACTCGCACGTGTTTCTTCGGGCAGACGTGACCCTCCTCGAAGCGGTTGCCAATAATCGACAACGTGGTGTCGAAGCCGTCTCGACTAATGCTCAATTGCGACTTCAACGCTATAAGGCGTGAAATGGCATCCAGCTTCGTAACCATTGTCTTCTCGTGAAGGGGCTGCTGTGCCGCCTCCATCATCTCGTAGAACGCCTTTGCGGTTTCCTCAGGTTCCTCCTCCAATCCTCCATTGAACCGTGCATCGTGAAAGTCTGCCATCATGTCTGCCATCCCGCATCTTGATCATACTCCTCGAGGAGGGGCCTCACCACGTCCTCTCTAATACGATCGACTTCACCGTGGAAGATCCAGCGGCTATAGTTTGGGACGAATCCGTTGTTGTAAATATGTTTGCCCATTTCAACCTTTCGTTGCTTTTTCTTGTTCTTACATTTGCTGCACGGACACGGCATCCGAATAGACCCTTTAGCAGCTGGGCCAAATGCATGCTCCAGGAAAGCATCGGTCCCCCTAACCCATTCAAGGCTCTTACTTGCGAAGCCCGTGTACATCCACTCACGGTTATCCATCCTCTGTCATACGCCCATGTCAGCGAGCCATATAAGCAGCAATTGCATCTACACGGCGTTCCTACCATCTAATAGGTGAGGGATAGGTCCTAATCCCACCCGAGGATGCGTAGACAAGGTTAGCATCCATGCTCGGCTCCGAAAGCCGGAATTTCGGCAGCACCTCCCGCCGTTCTCCCGATACACGCCCCGGGCGGGGAGAGTGTGTATCCGGAGAACAACGGGAGGTGCTTGCCGAAAATCCGCTCGGACGGGAGCCGAGCATGGATGCTAACCCATCTACGCATCCACGGGCTGTCCAAAAACGTGGACAATCCGAAATGATACGGTCGCAGATATGCACAGATGCGCATACCAACGCTTGTATCTCTTTCGGACGGGAGACGCCTAACTGGGTCGCGCTATGTAAGACAACTATAAGGACGGGAGGTGATTCATACCTACGGTGTCGGTGCAGCAAGACCCGCAGGGCCCACGAGGACGACCGGGGTCGCCGAGTCCCTCACACAGGTCCTCCTAAAAAAAGGGGAAAAAAAATAGTTATTATCGACTCAAAATTTGGCAAGACCTCCCTCATGCGGGGGAGGTTCCCAAAACTGCAAAAAACATGGCACGAAGGCCAACAACCACATACATATACCGAATATGGGCACGAAGGCCACCAACCACCAATATATCAACAAGAGCCATTCACTTCACTTCTCGAAACCATGCAGATGAAAGTATTCAAGTATTACCATAACAATTACTACTAACCCTACAACTATTACTAACAACTACTAACACTAACCCTACAACTACTAACCCTACAACTATTTACTAACTATTTACTAACTACTACTACTAACCCTACAACTAACACTACTAACCCTACAACTATTTACTAACTACTACTACTAACCCTACAACTAACACTACTAGAAGGATAGCGCTTACCTTGGCCGCGGCAACACGAAGAACGACGACCGGGCCGATCACCTTCTTCCTCCCTCCTTCTCCCTCCTCTCCTTCCTCTTCTCCCTCCTCTCCTTCCTCCCTCTTCCTCCTCACCTTCCCTTCCTCCCTCTTCCTCCTCACCTCCCCTTTCTCCCCTCCGCCGGCAACAGAGGCAGGGCTCTGGCCGGGCCGGGGCGGGGCGGCGGCCGGCACCGGCGGCGCCGCCGGAGGCCGCCTGCGCTGCGCGGGCTACGGAGCGGCGCTGGCGCGGGCGGCGGGCGGAGACCGGCCGCGGGCGGGGCAGGTCCGCGGCGCTACGGGCGCGGTCCGGCGGGGCGCCGCGGCCGGATCCGGCGAGTCCCGGGCGGTGGCGGGCGCGGCGAGGACGGGCAGGCGGGGTGGCGGCGGGCGCCGATGGGCTCGGGGCGGGCTCGGGCGGAAATGAAAGAGAAGAGGAGCTGGGCAGGATATTTATCCGCCGGCTTTGCCGAGCGCCATAAAAACGGCGGCACTCGGCAAAGGTGCCATTTTTATTTTTTTGTGTCAATCTTTGCCGAAAGTGCCACACGCCTAGGCACTCTAAAATCACCCTTACCGAGTGCTAAGACACGGACTTTCGGCAAACCATTAATTTTTTTTTTTTTTCATCCCATATTTTTGTGTGGCATTAGTACAAAGAGTTACATGTCATGTGGAGAATTTGGGACAATTTGAAGTCATGTGGAGAATTTGGGACAATTTGGGACAATTTTTTGAGCAATTCATGAAATATAGCAAAACAACTTCAAATTGTCCCAAATTCTCCACATGACATGTAACTACTGTACTAATGCCACACAAAAAATATGGGACGAAAAATCAAAAAAAATTAATGGTTTGCCAAGCGCCGTGCCTTAGCACTCTCGTAAAGGGTGATTTGCCGAAAGTGCTCATACGCGTGGCACTCGCAAAGTCCGCCTAGTTTGCCGAAAGTGTCTAACGTCCGACATTCGCAAAGGTGACGGAGGACGGATCGCTTGATTCTGTTATCCTTTGCCGAAAGTGTATTGTTTTGCCGACTGCCGCGCACTCGGCAAATATGTTCTTTCCGAGTGTTTAACATCGCCGACGGCCGCACTCGGCAAAGTGGTCTTTGTCGAGTGCTCACTTTGGCACTCGGCAAAGGGCATCTTTGCCGAGTGCCCGACTTTTGCCACTCGGCAAACTTCTTTTGCACTCGGCAAAGAAGCTGATTCCTGTAGTGTTTCCAAGCATCATATACATATCATGTACATAATACATACTCTTTAGCTAGTCTCTGTATATCTAATTATGATAAACTTATCCGTTACGCATCGATCCATATATTTCTATCCGTATTTTTAGTCATTTTTATTGCATGAATTCTCGCTTAAACTATTCTTCCTTTGTAGCCAACATTTTGTGGAATAGAAGATGTGGATTGGAGAAGATATTTTATTTTTTTATTGATAGAAGTTGTATATATTTAGGGTTTACTTTAGATCATGTTTTTAATGGCATATTTGTGTAATTTAAGTATAAATTTATATGTTACTTTGTGTTGTTTTACACAATCCAAGAGTTAGGTAATTATACTAAAAATAGAATATATAAAATGGCTATTATTATCAATGGTGATTAGAGTCTATGGAATTTATGGCCGCTTGTTCTATTTTAAGTCTTATGGAGAATAACGTGGATGTCACGTGCCGAATTGGGCCAGCCATGCGTGGGATAAAGGGGCCAAGCCGCCCGCGACCGGCCTAGGAGGGGTCGCGCGCGCAGGGGCCTGGGGGCGCCACCCACCGCCTCCGTCTTCGTCTCCTTTTGTCATCAAGTTAGGATTATCTTAGGACTTTTGGTGTGCAAGGAATATTCCAACTCTATAAGGAAACCCCTTATTAGGAAATAAATAGGATTGCTTGTAAAACATATTCCAACTTTATAAGGAAACCTTTAGAGAGATTGATTATTCCAACCGGAGGACATCAATCACGACCGCGACAACGACATCGTCGTCACCGACATTGATGTCGGCTTGGACAGGGCGCCAGGGCGGACACGCCTTGCCCCCGCCATGGACTCCATCAACGACAAGACGGCGAACGACCTCCTCACCGAGCTACACATGGGGACGACGGCAAACCAGGAGCTCGGCATCATCGCAGGCGCCATTGAGCTATAGGCGACTGCACCAGAGTGGAGCCTCTATAGCAGCATCGTGAGGTACTTCCACCGCTACTACGTTCCCGCAGCTTCCGAGCTTCTCCGGGACCTCCTCCTCGACAATGGAGTCCCCCGCATGGCATAGCAAAGGCTTCCATCTTCCGATGCATCCCCGGGAGCGCAGGCCTTCCCCGCAGCGTTACGCTCATGCTGGAGTTCCCGAGCACCAGACTGGACAACGTAACAGTGCTCCTCTTCGATGACGACGGCCAAGAGTTCCTCCGCATCGACAACGCCATCGCCGACGCGCTACGGCGCCGCTCCCCAGTCGGGCCGCCCGTCAAAGACCGCCAGTGACCTCCTCTACGGCCGTCTACTTCGCCTCAGCTCCACGCCGGTCATGTCGACTCACCACGTGTTCTGTAGGCACATCCATGTTCAGGTACATGTGCCAACCACGTACACCTTCCAGGCTCCTCTAGCTACTCGCCAGACACTCGAGCTGTCCGGCATCGTCACCGCCTCCGTCTGCGGTGTGCATGGATGGATCGCCCCTTTGTGTATCCCCACCGAGCTATAAGTTCAGCATCTACTTCGGGAACCTGCACTTCAACTTCTCCTTCGACGACGAGGAAGCCAGCATCTACAACGACTCCAATAACAAGTCCGGCTACCTCATGCTCAGCTACGGTCCAGGAGTCGTGACTTCCCCGATCGGCATCGCCTTCACCCCCACCTGGTGGGTTGGACGGTGCGAGGACGTGCCGCCTTGTCGAACGGTTGGGAGATGTCATGTGCCGAATTGGGCCAGCGATGGTCGGGCTAAAAGGGGCAATCGCCGCGACCGACCGCCCAGGGGGTGTGTGCGCGTGGGGGTGAGGGGGGTGGGGGGCCGCCACCCACCGCCTCCGTCTTCGTCATCAAGTTAGGATTATCTTAGGACTTTTTGGTGTGCAAAGGATATTCCAACTCTATAAGGAAAACCCTAATTAGGAAATAAATAGGATTGCTTGTAAAAGGTGTTCCAACTCTATAAGGAAACCTTTAGAGAGATTGCTTGGATTACAAGTCCCACTAGCCGGGCTATATAAGTAAGGGGTCTGTAATCTCTTAGGGTAACAAGCAATAAAGAAATAATCTTGTACCTCTCTCTCTCCGCCGCCACCCCTCCGTGCGCGCGCCACCGCCGCCCGCTCCGCGCGGCCTCGCCGCCCACACGCCACCGCCTCCCCTCCCTCCTTCCTCCTCCCAACCAGCCCCAACACCACCACCGCCGCCGCCGCCTATACCATCGCCACCACCTCCAAGCTCGCCGACGTGTCACTTCCGGCCCAATCGATCCTGGGCTCAGGACGCTGAGGCTGCAATCCATTGGAGATCTCTATAGTTAGGAATTATATATTTTTTCTCTATATATCTTGATGCGTATTTAGTTAATATAACCTCGTTGCATTCCTTCATGTGAGATCATGAATCTATATTTGAGCTTAACCTTTTCATATAGTGGTTGCAACTTTTTTGTTCATTTAAAAATCTAATGCTTATTGCATCCTTTTTAAAAAATTATTTTGTTTCTACATTTCACAAATTTTATAGGTCGTAGGCTATCCTCTTAGTTCATACAATTACAAATGTAGCAAGTTAACAAATTCTCGGTATCTCCTTGTCGCCTCTCATTTTTCATGCCACGAAAGGTACGCTACATGCAAAGATGACTTTTTGACTCAACATGGAGCTGCTTGAGCACAATGAAACTACTACAGCGGCACCGCCGAGGTCGGTTATATAGGAGTTATCTTCTTTTTAATATAATCGGCAGCTCTTCGCTTATTTTTTTTTAAAAAAAGTTATATAGGAGGAAGACGTCGTCGAACAACCGCTTCTGTCCGTCGCGCGTCTCGAACCAACGGTCGTGGACTTTGGACCTGATTTACCGAGGGGCATAGTAGGCATTTTAGGGTGCGTAATTTGGAGAGAGAGGATAAAGAAAAGACAAAAGCTGGTGGAATGCCGAGGAATCTAAGAAGCACATCTACTAAATAGCAAATTTTCTCCCCGGGCCCCCCTCGCTGCTCCCCGAGGGGGCGACCCGAGGGCAACCCACCGCTGCCCAACCCCTCCCCTCCTCCTCGCCCGGCCCGGCCGCCGCCGCCCGCCCCCTCCTTGGCTGGCGGCGGCCAACAGGGGGAGGCCTCCCCTGCCCCTCCCTCCCCTTCCTTCCCCTTCTCTCGCCTCCACCCCCAACCCCACCTCCGAACTCCAGCCGAGATCCAGCGGCTCTCCAACAAGGATCTGCCCCATCCCCGGGCCCGACGACGACGGCAGCCCACCGGCCGAGTGCGACCCCCTCCCCCCGCACACGGCCGGCACGGCGGCAAGGCTACGGGCTGGGCGCTGCTTAAGGCGCCGCCCGACGTGGGCTGTGGGCTTGACATGTGACGACGTGCTGGGCCTTGACGGCTTTGGGACCGGGCGTGACGGCTGCCGGTCATGTGGGCCTGGCTGGCGTGAGGTGATCGGGCGATCTTCTTCTTCCGCTCGATGGCGTTACGGTGGCGGTGCCGTCGTGGTGGTGGGGCCAAGGTGGGTTGCACTACCCATGTCCTTCGCGGGCGCTGGCATGCGACTGCGGCTTCATGGTGGCATTGCAGGCATGCCAGACCACCTCACCGCACGAGGCGTTGTGAAGAAGGGTGCGTGCTGCCCACGCTGATTCCGTGTGAAAGCCCCGCCCAGCTTCTAGAGAAGCAATAGCGGCGCTCTTTGGCATCGTGTCCATCCCGAGGCATTGCTTTGGAGCCAGCGGTGGAGGTGGCGCGGCGTGCCTTTGGTCTTCTTATAGGCGTCGTCAGAGTTGTGTCTCTTCTTGGTCGAAAGACCTTTTGGTGGTCTCTCTTGCGTTGTCGGCGTTCGCGGGACGTCAAGCCCCCTTCCTAAAGGCAACGCTTGAGCACTCGCTGCAGTTCTTCCGCACCGCCGCCGAAGTCGTTCCTCTCGTATGTGACCTGCTTGTGTTTCTTTTTCTCTTCGCTTAGGTTTTGTCCTGTCTTAGTTGACGTTGCCGCCCAATCGCTTGCTCGGCTCATAGCGGCTTCCCCGGTCGCCGTTGGAGTGTCGATGTTTTTATCTCTTGTCTCACAAAGAGCTTCACGCCACCGTTGGAGCGTCGATGATCTCGCCCGGCTCACAACAACTTCCCGGTCACTGTTGGAGTGTCGATGGTCGCTTATCTCCCTTGGCTCACAGCGAGTTTTTGGTCATTTGTTGGAGTTGCCGACGGTTTCCTTTGGTGGATGCTTTACCACCGTGGCTTTGTCTTCTAACCGGACAACCTTTGTGTTGAATTCTCTTATATGCGGTCTAGTCGGTTCTGAAATTGATGTTGGGTCCTCTTTCTCTCTCCTCATGTATTCTTGTTGTTTGTTTTAGTCGGTTACGAAATTGATGTTGGGTCCTCTTTCTCTCCTCATGTATTCTTGTTGTTTGTTTTGTTTGTTTGTTTGTTTTTTGTTTAGTGCGGGGGCTCTGCCGCTAATCCAAGGATTACTTGTTGAGCCCTTTGTATCGGGTGTTCTGGCTTCTTTTGCCCCTTTTTTTCTTTTACTGCAATACGGGTGAAGTCGTGATTTTGAAAAAGAAAGAGAATAGCAAATTTGCGAAATCTACGATAAAATAGCAAATTTGTGAAGCCCAGCCTCTCCTAGGTTCCTTCCCGATCCTTAGCTTTTGATAAGATCAGTAAAAATCTGTCATGATCCGAACGAGATCGCCGAATAGGGCCCAACAAGGGGGAAACCGACGCGCCCGGGGGCCCAAAGCCTCGCCGGCGCCTTCCCGGCCGGCGCCGCCATCGTCCCGCCATGAACGCGCCCACGCCCTCCGGCCGCTATTAAGTAAGGAATATTTATAGAATAAAGATAGGAATAAAATAGGGAATAAATAGTTGCTTCGCTATTAGGTAAGGAATATTTAAGGTATAAAATAGGAAATAAATATGTTGCTTGTCGAGAGGTATTCCAATCTATAAGGAAACCTCGTAGAGTTTGCTTAGCATACAAGTCCCCCTTGGACTATAAATACAAGGGGTATGTAGCCGTTGGATCTTAAGAAAAAAATAAATTAAAGGGGTAACTCCCAACAGCTCTAGGCTCTCGAGCTCTCTCTCTCTCTTTCCTCCCCCTCCGCCATGTTGGCATTTAACGCAATCAAAGGAAACAGTATAAAACCCATCCCCAATAAGAGCGTCCGTAAATGCGCCGGACATTCCCAAGTAAACCACCATGTCGGTGATCCGAAATGGAACTGTCAACGGGATAGATCTTGCCATCTTAGATATTCATCCACAAGCGCACGGATCTATCATTGTAGCATTTCACCCTAAGTATTCAGGGTATCGTTATTTATATTTTCCCAAAGGAAGGCATGTGATTAATAAATTAGCATGGCATCCGAATAGAGGAACATGTGTTTGCTTAGACCAAAATGTTCATAACAGGGGTAAGCAATAACGGTTCATGGATAGTGTGACACACACTTAAGAATCCACCAAAGAAAAGGATAAAGAAAATAGATAAAGAATAAATGAATAAATGAATAACCTAATGGAGTAGTTCTAATGTATCTAGTCATGGCCATACAAATGAATAGTTAGGATCATATGCAAACTGATTTAATCATGGTTAGGTCTAGGATAGCGGGGAGACTCCCTGGATACCATACGGCCATTTACGAACTCCTACAGAACATACGAACGTGGGGGGATTTCAAGGGACGGTCAAGGCTTGTCACGACCAAGCCGCCTACCCCCTCAACCGTGGCATGCCCTCATATCCGCAGGTGTCGTAATACCCGGGCACCATGCCCGCATATTAGAGCACTACTCTTGTCCCCCCAGGATCCCCACTCGTCGAATGGACGGACTAGAACAAGAGCAAACCCGAAGGAACAACGAACCGTTATCCCACCTCTAATCAAGTTAGGCATATGATGATCGATGATGAACTGTAATGAACATGTCAAGATTATGATATGTAAACTATATGCTAGTTCATATACCAACACAAGAACATGAACAAAACTATACTCTAGTTCATAAGTTAGGCCAAGAACATAAATATAAGACTTGCAAATAGAAGAATGCTCCATAGAGTGGATGTATTACCAAAGCAGTTTCTTCTAGGAGACAAGCCCTCCTTGTAGCTCTTCTACTCCAAGTGTTAACTAAGAAAGAATAAAGAAGAAAGAAGAAGAAGAAAGAAGAAGTAGAAGAGAGAGAGAGAGAGGTAGAGGTGGTAGAGAGAGAGAGATTGCCTGGTTTGTTTGGACTCCAAGTGGTGGTGTGTGTTTGAGAGAGGGAGAGAGGGGGCCTACTTATACACTTGGAGGAGGGGCCTAAGTGCTAATTTACATCAAAACCGACCTGTTAAACCTTCCTTGTATGTGCAAACCGACCAACGCAGGGCGGAAACCCCGTTTGAAAGTGCACGAACCGCCTCCCGAGGCTGGGCCGAAACCGCCGTGGGGGGTGCGGCCGCACTGTGGTGCGCGCAAGACCCTGGGCTCGGCCTGGCCCGGTCTCGGTGGGGTGTCGTCTTTCGCCCTCGAAAAGTTGTGGGCCGGGCTGTGCTCGCCCGCATTTGATGTTTTGGGTCGATTTGCTCTTGGGCTTGGGTTTTGCAATAATGCGCTTTCTCGGAAGGCGCATTTTTGGTTGATTTTCCTCTTGCTTTTATTATAAATCTGCAAAATAAAATACAAGACACAACAAGTGGAATTTATTAGTGATAAAAGTATATGAGTATAAAAGGTTTAATTTTACTCCCTTTATGGTAGTAAGTTGACGGGAAAAATATGTCGTTGGTTACCGCCAACAAACTCCCCCAAGCTTACCCTTTGCGCGTCCTCGAGCAAAAGAGATAAGTACTTGGTTGTTGATCAGGAGTTGCTACTATGCCGATTACGTTTTACAAGTGCCAAGGTTATAATAAGAGTGTCTACTAGAGTTTGAATAAATGGCACATCTTTTTCCCACCCTTTTTATTACCTTTCATCGTAGCGGGGCTTTCCAGCTTTTCTCAAAGCCTTGAGCAAATGTTGCCGATAGAACGGTTATAACAGAGGTGCTTATCATTCATCCTTTTGATCAACTGCTTATCCGGGATTTTATTTAGATAATATTTATTTCTTTTCGAGAAAGCATGGGCTTTATTGCTATATATATATATATATATATATATATATATTTTGGAGAGGTGGGCTCGTCGCTCGCCCTAGACTTTTGTCTTTTATTTCCTCTCTTTTCTTTTTTTTTTTTTTTTTTTTAGAGATGTGGGCTCTACCGCGCCCTCGGACACTTGTCCATTTTTTATCTCATTTTTTTAGCATAGCCCAAAAACATTTCTTTTTTTTTTTTTTTTTTAAAAGCATAGATTCCCGGATGTCAAGTTTCTCTTTTGGGCCGAAAGTCATAGCAAATCCATTTGTACCATATCATATTTGGCAACAACTTAGACTAGATAGAGCATATGCAACCCACATGAATCAGTTTTTTTTTTTTTTTTGATGAGTTTTAGAATTAGCCACTAAACCCAAACTTTAGAGAACTTCGAATTATAAACTAGGCAATGCAAAGCATAAGACAGAGCAACTATTCATCATTTCAACAAGGGACTAAGACTAAACATTTTTATAGCTCATATATATAAGCATTAAGGCACAAAGAAGAGCTACTTATTCTATTTTTGGATTTTTTTTTTCAATGCAATATTGCTGAAATGTAAACATGCTAAAATAAAATAAAATTTGATGGAATTAAATATGCAATGCAATGATACCTGCGGGGTCCTCCCCCAAGCTATCTGAGGCCTATTGATCGGGATCGAAGCCTTGGTACCTCCAGAATGCTTCCTCGCGTGCGGTGCGAGTAGCCAAGTTGGACTCCAATTGGGTCCATCTCTGCTGACTCTGCCGCTCCCGCCCGCTGCCACTGTCTGGTATTTTGCACATGGGTATTGAGCGTGTGCTCAATGTTCCTAGTGCGGACGTCGAGGTGCTGCAGCTGGACACCGATAGCCTCCACCCCTTGTGGTGGTTGCCTGTGCTGAACTGGCGGGGGCATATCGTCGGAGCTGTCGTCAAAGTCAAATCTGTTGGCCCTCCATGCTGCTGCATCTCCTTCAGGCCACTCTGATGGTGCCGGTGTCTGAGGCGGCGGCTCCCACCTAGGATCATACCCGGGTATTACCCCTGGGGTCCCCATAGGGTGAGGCCATGCTGCCTGGAACACTGGTGTAGGCTGTGGCTGATGCTGTGGCGTGAAGTAGGGCTCGTGGGAGGAGGATCCGACCTCTGGTCTCCTAATACTGCGTGAAGAACTGATGGGGGTATCTTTCCTGCGCAAGCTATCAGCAGTCTCGAGCTCAAATGTTAGTGCCTGGCTTTTATACAACTGTAAGTCCGGGTTAGGTAACCGAACTATAGTTGCATAGCCAGGAAAAAGATGACCAAGCTCGCCAGATGGTAAAACCTTAATTAAGTGCCCCTGCACTAGCTGCGCAACAGTCCAAAGGTCCCTGGGTGTAGAAATGTACTCTATCTGCTGATTTTCCAAAGCCCCAATCGCAGAAGCGAGGCGTGTGATAAGAGATGTGCAGGTGACAGGAACAACAACTTTTGTGATAATATGTAAAAAGTTCCTGCACATCTCCACCACTGGAGCTACCTTAATCTTGTGAACAACAGCATAGAGTAATTTTAATTCAATCTCATTCACCCATCTAACACCGTGTCTAGGAAACAAAGTCAACGAGATCCAGCGATGGATAAATCTAAGTGATGGGTGCTGGATCTGTGAGTGGCGAGGTTTGAAAGTACCGGCCTCATGTGCACCGGATATCTCCTCCCAAAAGTGGTTTCTGACAAAGCCAGGGAGAGCAGCATCTATATTTATTGCACATCTACAATTGAAACCCCAGTAACGAGCTAGGTCCACCCATGTAACGTGATAAAGTGTACCAAAGAGGCGGAAAGAAATTCCTAGCTGATCCTCTACTAGTGTGCATAAAAACTGAATTGTTAGGAGGCGAGAACCTTCCTCCTCGAGAGGGGGAATGTCCTGCCACCCGACTGCTCTCCAAAGGATAAGAAGTTCATCGTCCATACCTGTCTGATCGAGGAGGTCGGGGTCGATTCCGGGCGTGTGTTGGAACACACGATCCTTGAGTAGGAGATATGCTTGCATCTCCCGTCCTTCCCGAAGGTCGAGGTACGGCGCGTCGGCTTCGTCGATTGTCGGGGGAGCTTGAGCTTCTTCCTCCCCGACGGGTGCAAAGATCTTTTTGCATAGGAGAGTCTTCAAGGTTGTCGGTTGAGGGCGGAGCTTGTGCTTGTATGTCGTGAGCTCGCCTTGACGACCGCCTCAACCCGCTGAAGATCCTCCCGGCTTTCTTCATGGCTACTGCAAAAACGATCGAGCGAGACCTCGGGTGTGCAAGGGTTAGTTGAAAGTATGAACTTTCACACCCGAAATCTTGCTCGGCACAATGTTTTTGGTGGAGAAAATGGAGTGTGGAACAAGCGGGAGAGAGTGTGAGAGTGAGAGAGAGTGAAAATGAGGGGTGGGAGTTCTCACACCGGTGCTCGGGCTATTTATAGCCGAGCCCACGGCCGAGGGCTGCCTCACACAACGGTTAGGGAGCCGTTGGCGAAGGCGGGCCCCGAACGGCGCCGGACGGTGCGGCCGCACCTTGGGGTGCGCGCGCGCGCACTGCCCGAGGCCGCCGCCGCTGAGCTTTGGTCGGGCGTGTCCAACGGTCACGAAAAGTTCGTGGCCGTTGTGTCCTCATGCCTTTGTTCGGCCGTTTTCTCCCCTTTTTGAATTTCTCCAAAAATTTTCAAATATAAATTTATTTTTAAATAGAAAAATTATTTTAAAAAATATTTTTGTATATACTTTTTATGTAGAAAATATTTTTCTTTATTTTTCATGTAAAGACTTATTTTATTTATAAAGATTTTTATTTTAGTTTTCCAAAATATTTTGTTAATAAAAATATTTTATGAAACACATAAATATATAAAAATATATATATAGAATTTTTTTAATATACCCCATTTTTTTTTTGGATATACCCCATTTTTTTCTTTTTTTTCTTTTTGGATATACCCCATTTTTTTTTTTTTTGAGCAGGTTATTTATAGTCACCTGTCGACTTTCCCCTCGCTATCGGGCGGGAGGTACCGCCCCGGGTCTCGAGCCGATCCTTCAACATTCCACACCGGTCTTGATGACGATGATTGCCGGGTGTGTTGTTGCTTGTACCCAATGAATGGGCACTTTACCGCCTTATCCTTGATATGGAAGACGATGAAGCCCTTCCCTGCATCGATGTCGCTTTGGCAAGTATAAAGAAATGGTCTCCCCAGAGGAGAGAGACATCCTCCTTTGGGCCCATGTCCAAGACCACAAAGTCTCGCAGGATGTATTCATCTTGGATCTTAATCAAGATGTCCTCCAAATTCCCTCGGGCCGCCTTGTTGATTGATCTGCCATTTGGAGGACGAATTTGGCAGGAGTAAGCGTCCCTCCATGGATTTTGTTGAAGGTGGTCTTGGACATCACATTAATACTGGCCCCCAGGTCACAAAATGCATTAGCAAAATTGTGGGGGCCAATGGCACAGCTGATGATCGGACGTCCAGGATCTCCCTTCTTGGCAATGAATGGCGAGTCCACAGGGATCTTTTTCAGCTCTCTGGGTTGGCTGAGCCTCAGAGATATCATGTTAACTGACTCGTGTGGGACCTCAGGTTGCCCTGGGATCCTTCCCGAGTCGTTAACTGGCACTTGGGCTGCAATCTGGGCTAGCTGTGTCTCTATCATCTTGTTGAAGCTGAGTTGGTTCTTCACAGCCGACGTCAACCCTTCAAGCTTGTTATTCACACCTTCCAAGATCTTGTCTTGGTGGCTCATCTTTTTGGTGAGATTTTTGTTAATTTTCGCCTGGCCCAGTACCAGGTCCTTTAGTGATGGCTGACCAGGGTTATAGTTGGAGTTGTACCCCTGGTTGCCTTGGAATGGTGGCCTGGACTGGTTGTTCCAGCCCTGCTGCGGTTGGCGATACCCGTTGCTGTTGTTGATGAAGGCAGCTTCTTCACGGGTCTCAGGGCAGTTATCCCCTGAGTGGCCAACCTCACCACACGTCTCACAGGTCATGTGAGCGTCTGTGGCGTAGACTGGGCGCTGCTGGGCAGTAGCATCTGTGCTGCGCTCCTCCAGCCTCTTTAGCAGCAGGTCCATTTTTGCGGCAAGCATATCCGCCTCCTTCACGGTATGCATGCCTTTTTGTGTTTTGGCCAGGGGCTCGTCTCTTCGCCCCACTCTGATTTGTCACCATTTTATCAATCGGGGCTGTTGCCCGATCGATGGTGAGCGATAGAAATGCGCCACCGCCAGGCCAGCGTCGAGGTGCCCCTTCGATATGGCCGTGAGACCATTGTAGAAGTTCTGGAGCACCAGCCAGTTTTCCATCCCGTGGTGCGGGCATGCCAGAATGTATTCCTGCAGCCTCTCCCACGCCTCCGGGATAGGTTCCATTGATGTCTGCTGGAAATTGGCGATTCTTCCCCTCGGGGCATTGGTTTTGCCCATGGGGAAGAACTTGGCGAGGAACGCCCGCGAGCACTTGGCCCACGTGCATCGACGACTTCCTTGTCCTTGTAGAACCATCGTTTCGCCTTCCCCACGAGGGAGAAGGGAAATGCAGACGGAGCCCGATGACGCCTGGCCGCGACATCTTTGATGACGATAGTATCGCATAGCTCCGTGAAAGTGTTGGAGATGAGCATTTGCGTCCTCGCTCGGCAGTCCACAGAATGGACTGGCCTGGCACCATGGTGATCAGCCCAGACGAAGCTCGAAGTTTTTGTCCGCCACGTTCACCGTCGGCCCGGTGGGCACGTTGGTGACAGCGGGGTTGAGAAATCGCTGCGCCGACTTCCCGGCCATGGCTTGAGTTGCGGTTGGTGCAGGGATGTGGTCTCGACCGTCGGGGTTCCGGCTGAAGAAGAAGAAGCACGAGACCGGTTCTTCCTTAGGAGTGCCTGGATCGGAGATGAAGTTTTCCGGCAGGAGAAAACCAGACATACACTATCCTGTTTTCATCCACAACAGGAGAAAACATAAAAGATTAGCCTGTATGAGCAAATGGTATCCACGCACACAGTTCATATTCATAGCCAGCTATTTATTATATATTTTTTTTTCACAATGCCTTCCCCGGCAACGGCGCCAGAAATGCTTGTTGGCATTTCTTAACGCAATCAAAGGAAACAGGTATAAAACCCATCCCCAATAAGAGCGTCAGAAATGCGCCGCTGACATTCCCAAGTAAACCACCATGTCGGTGATCCGAAATGGAACTGTCAACGGGATAGATCTTGCCATCTTAGATATTCATCCGCAAGCGCACGGATCTATCATTGTAGCATTTCACCCGGAAGTATTCAGGGTATCGTTATTTATATTTTCCCAAAGGAAGGCATGTGATTAATAAATTAGCATGGCATCTGAATAGAGGAACATGTGTTTGCTTAGACCAAAATGTTCATAACAGGGGTAAGCAATAACGGTTCATGGATAGTGTGACACACACTTAAGAATCCACCAAAGAAAAGGATAAAGAAAATAGATAAAGAATAAATGAATAAATGAATAACCTAATGGAGTAGTTCTAATGTATCTAGTCATGGCCATACAAATGAATAGTTAGGATCATATGCAAACTGATTTAATCATGGTTAGGTCTAGGATAGCGGGGAGACTCCCTGGATACCATACGGCCCGATAGGAAGCATTTACTGAACTCCTACGAAACATACGAACGTGGGGGATTTCAAGGGACGGTCAAGGCTTGTCACGACCAAGCCGCCTACCCCCTCAACCGTGGCATGCCCTCATATCCGCAGGTGTCGTAATACCCGGCACCATGCCCGCATATTAGAGCACTACTCTTGTCCCCCCCAGATCCCCACTCGTCCGAATGGACGGACTAGAACAAGAGCAAACCCGAAGGAACAACGAACCGTTATCCCACCTCTAATCAAGTTAGGCATATGATGATCGATGATGAACTGTAATGAACATGTCAAGATTATGATATGTAAACTATATGCTAGTTCATATACCAACACAAGAACATGAACAAAACTATACTCTAGTTCATAAGTTAGGCCAAGAACATAAATATAAGACTTGCAAATAGAAGAATGCTCCATAGAGTGGATGTATTACCAAAGCACTTTCTTCTAGGAGACAAGCCCTCCTTGTAGCTCTTCTACTCCCCAAGTGTTAACTAAGAAAGAATAAAGAAGAAAGAAGAAGAAGAAAGAAGAAGTAGAAGAGAGAGAGGTAGAGGTGGTAGAGAGAGAGAGATTGCTGGTTTGCTGGACTCCAAGTGGTGTGTGTTGAGAGAGCGAGAGAGGGGGCCTACTTATACACTTGGAGGAGGGGCCTAAGTGCTAATTTACATCAAAACCGACCTGGTAAACCTTCCTTGTATGCGCAAACCGACCAACGCAGGCGGGAAACCCCGTTTGGAAAGTGCACGAACCACCTCCCCTCGACGCTGGGCGAAACCGCCTCGGGGAGGGTGCGGCCGCACCAGGTGGTCGCCGCACACCCAGGGCACGGCCTGGCCCGGGTCTCGGTGGGGTGTCGCCTTTCGCCCCGAAAAGTTGTGGGCCGGGCCGTGCTCGGCCCGATTTGATGTTTTGGGTCGATTTGCTCTTGGGCTTGGGTTTTGCAATAATGCGCTTTCTCGGAAGGTGTACTTTGGTTGATTTTTCACTTGCTTTTATTATAAATCTGCAAAATAAAATACAAGGCACTACAAGTGAAATTTATTAGTGATAAAAGTATATGAGTATAAAAGGTTTAATTTTACTCCCTTTATGGTAGTAAGTTGACGGGAAAAATATGTCGTTGGTTACCGTCAACACGCGCCACCACCACAACCGCCGCCGCCAGGGCCACCGCCGTCGCGCCACCGCGCCCGGCGCGGCAGCGCCGCCGCCCGCCGTCGCCTCCTCCACCAAGCCGCCGTTCCTCTTCTTCCTCCCCCCTTCTCCTTCCTCTCTACTATCTCGATCGTCTTCAATCTCGTCACCTCGCCGCCAATCGTCCGCATCACCACCTCCACGTCACCTTCATCGCCGTCAAGATCGCCAACGTCCCAGCAATCAGATGTCGATTCCGGCCAAATCTAGTTGGAATCTGACAGCTAGTATCCGGAGACCAGGGCGATTCCCACCACCGACGGCTTCCGACCATCACCAACGCCAAGATCTGATGGACAGCCGCAACATCGCCGAGCTCCAGATGGGGATTTAGGACTTTCGTGAGGACTGGAAGAAAATCGAGGCCATGTTCAACGCCTACCTCGAGAAGTTGGATGAAGAGCTTGCCCCGACGACGCATAACGACGACATGGCCCGGCCACGGCGCCGCCAGCAACGCCGCCGCTGCCATGGCCGCTCCCGGCATCCACGAGGACCCGGTGGCCCGCGACAGCAGCAACACCGCATCAGCGGCCTTGCTGTCCGACGTACGCGCCTACGACGTCACCACAGCTACCACCGACGACGTCCCTGCCATGGGCGCCGCCGACGGTGACGCCGCCGCCTACGTCACCCCCTCCAAGATGATCGACGCTGCAAGCAACAAGCACGCCTACCCCGTGAGTACCTCCGCTGTTGCCATCCAGATCAGATCTGAACAGGAGGCTACCACCGACGTCCACCATGTTTCCGCAGAAAAAAATCACTCAAGCGGGGAGGATCTCTCTGTGCGAAATAAAAATAAATGCGCTGGTGTGCCAGTGTACTAAAGTACACAAAAATAAACAAATGGAGGGAACACAAACTTTATTCATATTTAATGGAAATACAAATATATGTTCCCAATACATATGCGCTCCACGAATAGCCTGCTGGCAGCATTCTGACATAGGCGATGTGGTTTTCATAGTTCCTAGGGCCTCGGAAAGCTCCTAGTTAATTACCCCCATGAGTCATGCTCATAGAGTACCTCCGATTAAGCTGCGTTGGTCGTCGTCGTCGGTCTTCGCTTCACTTCTCCATGCATGTGTGTTGGTGTAGATGGGGTTGGCGTCGGCGTGTCCATGGCCTCGTCGGTCCATGAGCCGGTAGAACGTGGGCTAGAGTATTAGCCACGCTGCCTGTGTCGTTCGCCTCGTCGGTGTCGAACGGCACGTTGTTGTAGTGGTAGGAGCACTTGCATGGTTGATGTAGCTTGGACTGATTTGGACTTCCTCGGCAACGTCGTCGTGGTACGCCGTGGAACTTGATCGCGTGGAGCAGTAGTAGTTGATGAAGACTTGAACTCGTCTACATCGTCCGCCTCGTCGGCGTTGGCTGGGGTGTAGTGGTGGTAGTAGATGGAGTCGTAGTAGCGTACGACTCGAATGTCTCAGCAGCTTCACCTGAAACACAAGATAAAATTATACATGTTAGTTCAGGGCTCAAACAGCTGTCGAGCTCCCAATGATGCGCTCAAGGCACACGTTTCCTATTAGAAGTGATTCAAGCGCATGCGTATACATGTATATATGCATATGTATACATGCTGCTTGACTGAGATGGTTATTGTGAGCGTGCATATGCAAGCACCACGTATGGAGCTGCATGAATGTGTCATCGTGGTGCTCCAGCGCCCCACCGTTCCATCACCGCTGGTACAACCGTTCCAGCACTGCTGGTACACTGGTGACCTCGCTGGTGTTGATGTGGAGCCATCGTCGGACGGCGTCCAGCTCGATCGCCTCTTACAGTGGCGACGTTGCTGATGTTGGTGTGGAACCATCATCCATGGTGTGTGTGCGTCGTGCCTTGCCAGCGCCGAGAGGGATCCGTGGTGGCGAAGTAGGCAGAGTTAGCTCGTGTGCACGCCACCTTGCCGTGGACGCCGATGACGCGTTCATCGTGGCTTGGCGTGGGTGTTGAGCCAGCCAACCTCTCATCTCGAGTGCGACGACGGCGTTGGTGTAGATCGATGCAGAGCCGTCGTCTTCGGCGGCGGCGTCCTTGTAGATGTGGAGCCGCGTCGGGGTAGTTGTCGACCACGTGCAGGCTCAGCTCCTTGGCAGGGCATCGCGCGAGCGTGGCTGCGCTCCTCCGTGCGGCTTGCCTTGTGCCGATGTGATTCAATCGACCGGGCGGGTCCTGGCCGGCGTGCATGTGTGCGTTGGCGTCGCCGGGGCGCGTGTGCGGAGCTGCGCTCATCTCCTCCGTGCTGTCGGGTAACGCTGCACACGGCACAACGCCTTGATGTAGGGCTGCCTGGTGGATGGCCGCACGTGGAAATGGGCACCATTTGGTGGTGGTTGGCTTGGTGAACCCTCCGGGCGGCGGCGCGCTCTGCTCCTCGGTGGGGGCACAGCAATAATGCGGTCATCTCCCAGATGGCGCCCGACCAGATCCCGGTTGGGCGTGATCCGCATTCTCAGCAGCGCCGGCGCCCTGCAGAGATCAATGAACAGGCTGCCTTCTTGTTCATGGTGCCCTCTGCCTCCTCTTGACGTGAGATGGTCTAGCCGAGGACGGATCTTTGGCTGGCGTAGATGTTGGAGTGGCTGATGATGAAGAACGCCGTAGCACGCATATATGGATGATATACGCATGCGTGGCATGCACGCACACGTATGCGCACATGCACACTTCTGTTCTTGCATCTTCCTTCATATACGCACGGCTTGCGTGTATACATACACGCCATGAATGCACGGCGTCGTCAAGCCGGCCGGCAGCCGCGTTCAGCAGCTGCACTCTAGGTCCAGCTACCGTACATTCCCGACATCCCGGCCTCTGGTTTTGGTACTCTTCGCGTGTAGATTGATATGGTGTGTCGATATGGCTCGCGATGGTGTTTCGTCGCAAACATCGATCCGACAACAGTCGGCTCCATGGAGAATGTTCATGCAGACTCGCGCCAACAGACTCGCCTACCGCCGGACGCCGGTGTTGGGGATCGTGAAGACGAAGATGCGCTGTCCAAGCGGCGGCGCAGAGGTGGCTTCCTTCGTGCAGCCGGGGCGCGTGCATAGTTGCGCTCCCTTCATGAGGCCGGCTTAGCAGATCTGATTCTCCATCGTCCGCTCCGTGCTCCTGATGGATGGCGCTGTGGTGGCGGCTGATCCATAAGCCGGGCGTCGGCTTGGCCGTGGATGGATCTTGTCGACCGGCTTCATCCTGCTGGGCGGCGGCGGCTGCCTGCCTTCCGTCTTGGGCGCCTGGTAGGGCATGCCTTCGTCTGCTCCAGCGATGGAATCGGCCGGGCATCCTTGTGACGACTAGCGCCATGGCTTCTAGCTTGATGGATGAAGAGGCCTGCCTGCTGTACGCAGCCTGACGGCGCGTGGATGCAAAGTCAGGTCCCTCTCCCGTGATGGCCTGGAGTCCTTTATATAGGCCAGGGTTAGGGTCAGCCATGGGGCCTTTGGCGGCACGCACGCGCCGCCTGAGTTGGTTAAGCGCGCCCGAGATATCCGGCGCTGGCTCCTTATCCCCTCGTAAGTGATATTTATCAAGTTTCTAGAAGGCTATAGTTGAGATATTTAATCTGCTGGCTGCGTGGACGTGTACACGGCGCTTGTGTTTCGTCCAACACCGAGATCAACTAGCACTTCTCCCATGCAGCCCATGACAGGTGGGCCAAGTATGATGGAGTTTCGTTGTATATTGGGAAAGCAAAGCCTAATATACGTGTATATATACACACACATACGGTGTATGTTTAGATAGTCCAAAGGCTTGCGATGCTAGCTTCTTGTGCTTGCATGGCCATGCACATGCTGGCTATCAGCTCGGGCTAATTGAAAACACGAGTATACATTCATATTTTCTATTAGCTCCCAACTTATGAATTTGATAAAGTATATATATGCATATACAATGAGAAAAATGTTGCACAAAATCTCATCAAACAAATGCCCCCCACCAAGTTGGGTTCGAATGCGAAGCGGATTCGAACTCCGACTTGGTGAGAAACCATCTGACCGAGACGGCGCAACGCTAGCTGCGGCCTTGGATTTAATGACATTTTTCGAATTTGAATTCAAACGTGAACATGGGCACTGTCCATGCTCCATTTTATTTGTTTATAATACATCATGTTTGAACTAACTGATCGTGCACGTATATTTCTATGTGCACCCACGTGTCATGTATGTTTATTTAGTTTGCTTAGCTCATCAGACTGGTGCATATATGTGTTGCCACCACGTGAACCATAGACATGCGTGGGAGCACGTGCAGATGGTTGCCGAGAGGTGCCGCACCGAACGTTGCTGGTGCCTGCAACTGCAGGGTAGTAGTAAGCTGTGGCGCTGGTCGAGCTTGCGGAGCCGCCATATGACCAGCACAAGAAGCAGGACGCATCGGAGATGGATGGAGGTCTGCTGCTGGTGACCATTGCTCTCGTCGTGTCGAGGCGAAGAGGTTATGGAGTTGATGCAGCGCCCGTCGACGAAGGAGCTACTGGATTGCTGCTGTGAAGGCATGGTGGACGTCGATGCTCGACGTCATGTTGACGATGGACGAAGAAGTCCATGCCCGCGCCGTGTTTCATGGAGGTTGGACGCCAGCCTCTGCTGTGGCACCCACTGAGGCGATCGAGCTTGGGCAGCCGATCAGTGTCGTAGTGGTCACGGACACCTTGTTCATCATTGAGGCAGCGCACACTCAGGCTGCTGGAGCCACACTGAAGGTGTCATACATGTCGTAGTAGCTATCAGGGCTGCATGCTCGGTTGCTGCCGTAGGATCGGGCAGCAAACGCCTTCAGACGCCATCTTGCTATAGGAGGACAACGTCATTTAGCCAAAGAGGCGCCATGTTGGCTGCCCATGCACGCATATATGTGCACACATGACTTGCAGTTGCACCTCATGGCCTGGTGGCCATGGTTATTTATTAATTTTTGTTTTTAGCTCATCTTGTACTGGTGCAAAACATATGCTACCACCAGAACTAAACTGCGCTAGCCTTCCAGTACTGCTGGCTAGGCTAGGATGTACATAGTGACCTTACGGCGGTCGGGGCAGCATGCGACAAGAAGCAGCACTGCCACCCAAGTGTTACCGATGTTGACCGGCAGGTTGTTGTTGACACGTATGTGCCGGCTGGGCGCCCAAGCGTCCTCACCCATGCCTTAGTAACTTGTCATTGCAGTCACTTGTCGTTGCCACCGTCCTTGCTAATCCTCGTGTCCTGCCGCCACGTTGTCATGGCAACAGTTCTCTCCGCAAAGGGCACTTTCCATTGTGGTTGCACCTCCGGCCTTTATCGCGGACCAAGTGAGAGAGAGAAAAATAAAAGGAAAAGAAAACCAAACAAAACAGAAAAAAAAAAAGAAGACACAAAAGGGACTCAAACAAAATAAAAATAAAACGCACCTTGGATGGCGATGTTGACTCCAAAGTATGGCGTTGGAACTCCGTTGGAGCCGCATGGCGGTGTCGCCAACGGGACGGTGTAGAACTCCGTTGGAGCCACATAGCGGCGCCGGCCAACGGGACGAGGTTGAACTCCGTTGGAGCCGCATGGCGGCGTCGCCAACGGGAGGAGGTTGAACTCCGTTGGAGCCGCTGCGTGGCGGCGTCGCCAACGGGACGATGTTGAACTCCGTTGGAGCCGCGTGGCGGCGTCGCCCAACGGACGATGTTGAACTCCGTTGGAGCCGCGTGGCGGCGCCGCCAACGGGACGAGGTTGAACTCCGTTGGAGCCGCGTGGCGGCGCCGGCCAATGGGGCGGTGTTGAACTCCGTTGGAGCCGCGTGGGCGGCGTCGGCCAAGGGGACGGTGTTGAACTCCGTTGGCCGCCGCGTGGCGGCGTCGGCCAACGGGGCGATGTTGAACTCCGTTGGAGCCGCGTGGCGGCGTCAGCCAACGGGACAAGGTTGGACTCCGTTGGAGCCGCGTGGGCGGCGCCGGCCAACGGGGCGAGGGTTGAACTCCGTTGGAGCCGCGTGGCGGCGTCGCCAACGGGATGAGGTAGGGCTTCATTGGGGCCATGTTGCGGCGGTGTCCAATGATGTATCCATCAGGTTCGAATGATGGCATTAGCCAATCGGACGCCCTTGAGTTGCTTTGGCCATACGGTATTAGGACCGTGGTACTTGACGAAAGCGTTTATCAACCAGGGAGCCACCTTGTGATCGTGGCATGAAACAGCCTGGTTGAAGGGTTTCACAGCTTGACACTGGCCGCACTGGCGCATCGCACTGCTCCCGATGTGTGGTTTTATCAACCCAGAGCCACCTTACATTGTGGCGTGACATGGCTGGATTGAAGGGTTTCATCAGCTTGATACTAACCGCACTGGGCGTATCGCACCGCTCCCGATTGTAGTGCAACGATGGACCTGCAACACTACAATAAACAACTAGCTTGTCGGTGATAGATGACATAGCTAGGAAGGGTTAATGATGAGGCAAAAGTCATCAAGTTGAGTATATTGTTTGGATTTTTTTTTTGAAATATTTTTGAAAATGTTGGCTCTCCCATGGGCATAAGCTATATGTGCAGCTTGTGATAGGACAGCCGGGGGACGTAACCATTGGGTGCCGTTGCATAACCTTAGCAACATGGCTCCTGCGATTTTGCCCCCGTTGTGTGCTTGAATGTGTAGACTTCTGCTTGGATGTCTCCACCGGGGTGAAGGGAATTCTTGGTCGAGACTCCCTTGCGTTGAGTTGAACCACAGCCCACTCGCTCTCTCGACATGGAGGCGTAGGTACGGCTGATTTGGTGTTTGGTTTTGGGTAACAGCTGAAGAATTTGCCATCACTTTTGCCGAGGATGGTGAATGGCTACTTCCGCCTTCCATTTTGATATTTGAGCTGCCCGGCCACATCTTTGGTGACCATTTTTCTTTGCTCATTTTTTCTTTGTTTTTTTTTTAGCATATGAGGGACTTGGAGTGTAGCCATTCACCTTTCTGTATCTAGGTGAATCCTCGCTGGCATTTTTTATTGGTCCCTTGTTGTCACCTTCCAGGGGTGGCAAGAGGCTGCACACTTAGTGGAACTTGTGTTGCACCAGGTAGCCCTTTCTTGCTCTTCTTCTATAGTCTTCCCCGGCGAGTGTGTCGCTTCATGTCATGAAGCGAGAGTGGCATGGTCGCCTCGCTGCTTAGGAGCGGCTCGAGCCTTCTTCCCACTGCCCCAGCGGAAAACACGTTTGGCGTCTGTCGTGCTTTCCGTGATGTGGTGGCTTGTCGCGAGTTCCATGTGCCAGATTGTTGCCCCCGGACCTTCTGGAAATGTCCCAAGACAGTCGAACCTTCCACTGCAGCTGTAGCCTGGTAGGGAGAGCCTTTTGGGTTTCTTTTGAGGGAGGTGGCCGAGTGTTGCAATGGAAAAAGCATGCTACTCTAAAAGATGGATTAAAAAAAATATGCAAAATAAACGAAAATCAAGAACCTCCCATCGATGTGGAGCACCGGCTGGCGAGCTTGGAGGCGTTGTCGAAAGGCCTTCCGCGATGTAGATTCTTGCATAGGCGCACTATTGCTCTAGTACTGCCGTTCTTGATGGGAGATGAGCTAGGTGGTTGACGCCGCCCCTTGGGTTTGTCGATGTAGACCAAGGTGCACTTGTGGTTGGTGGTGTAGACGACTGGGGAGGTGTGGTGCTACTCCCAGCATGTTGTCGATGTTGAATGCGGCGATGGAAGACCATCGGCGTCGCACGAAACGGGGAAGGTGTGTGATACCCGAGTGTTGTTGATGTAGGAGGCGACACCAAAAGCATGTTGGCGTCGTAGAGCACTTGGGGTTATGATATGTTGCCCCCAGTGTGTGTTGATGTTGTAGAAGACGACACCGGATCATGACCGGCGTTGTAGGACACTAGGGATCAGAGCTGTTATCTTTCCCCCAGTGTGTTGTTGATATAGAAGATGTTGCTCGAGAGCAATCAACATCGTAGGACACCGAAGAGCAATGCTGCTGCCCCAGTGTTGCTGCAGAATGCAACGCCGGAAGATCAACGACGTCCATCGGAGACTCAGGATATACCATGTTGTCTTCCTACGTGGTCGATGATGAAGATGACGCCAGTAGGCTATCGGCGTCACAGGACACCCGGGAGGTGTATTGCTGCCCCCGGTGATGAGGTAACGGAGCCGTCAGCTAGTTGTGTGGACCTTGGCGTCCCCTCTGGCAATGGTGATGGCAACGGCTTGGTGAAGTCCAGAGCTAGTGATGGCATGCTCCGTGTCGAGGGTAGCACGATAGAAGTGCAACAACACAGTAGGCTACCGCTCCTCCAGGGTCCATATCCAATGGCCAGCCCACATGGAAGCGCGTCAGCGAGGCGCACCTCAGTTGCTTTGTCGGTTTGCCATTGCGCACAGGCGTGCAGCTCGCAACCTTGCTTGGCTTGCGTGTGGACCACATTATGGCCTGCTAATTAGCTTCTAAGCAGCCATAAACATGTACAGGTGTGTACGTATGTGCAAGCATGCTGCATGTGTGCATACACATCTACCCACACTTGAGCTGCTAGCACGCTTCTTTACAGCCACCGTTGGTGCTGGACGCGTCCTCTCGCCTTCAGAGTCCAGACACAGCGCGCGCGGCGACAACTGCGTCGTTCGCGTTCGCTCTGGGTGGCGCTTGCTAAGACTGGTGATCTCAACAATTGCAGACGCCTCTATGCAGGGCGCTCCTCTCTTCTTGCCGCGAGGATGCGTGCGTGGGCTCGTGAGATTAGTCAGGCGCCCTTATCATCACATTGGCGGGATCAGCATATGGCGCTCAGGCAGGACTTCGGGTACAGCTCCCGCGGCCTACGATAGATGGCGCCTGTTGCAGCTGCCACCAGCAAGCGTGGCTTCTGGCTAAGTCGATGTAGAACGACTTAATGGCCACAGTCTATGCCATGGCCTTGTGAGGAATCAGCATGTTGCCCTGCCTCAGTGACGCGGTATGCCACGGTAGAGGAGTTGACACTTGAAAGGGCTTGCAATGAGCTCCTATAATTAGGATGGGCGCCGAGTAGACAGCCTCGAACGGGTGGAAAAGCACTGTTGTGCTTCTTTGCCAAGTTAATTGGCATTGCTTCACGATGAGAGTGGCGTGTTCTAAACTCCGCCACCCACACTTCTGTCTTTGTACATGGTAACTGAGCCAACGTTCTTTACTTCAACGAGGCTGCTCATCTGGCGCGCGGCCGATCACCCCGTCTTCATATTGTTGTTGTTGTCGATGGTCGTGGATGTCGTGCCGGAGTGGTGTGATTAGCCTCACCAGCCGGTCAGCTGGCAAACTCGATCGGATGCCGGACGCCACGTCATGCAGCGAACAGCATGCCTCGGGCACCGAACGCCACGCCCCGGGCATTCTTCGTGTCACCTTGGAGCGAGCGGCTTGACGGCTTCAGGCTCTTTCCTCGGCCCGGCATGGATTGACATCGCCATTGGACAACAACGTCGTTGGTAGGCGCGACCTCCGCATGTTGGCTTGCTAGCGAGGCTCGTCCGCCCAGCGAACATTGGCGCGACATCGTCATCACCTGCTTGTGGTGATTGTGCGGCACTGTCGCTGTGTGGCTTGACGCAAGGATGAACCCGGTGGTCTCTGGGCTCGTTGCGAGACGTGCTTTTGTCGCTCAACCATCCGTCCTAGGATTGTGGCTGCAGCTGCAAGAGAGACAAAAGAAAGAGGAAAAAAAAAAAAAACAATTATGAGCCGCGCTTCAGGCACGCTGGCTTGCTAGTCATGTCAGGCTGGTGCGTGTATCACATTGATGGCTTGCTAATTAGCTAGCTTCTCAGCTGCCATAGATGCGTATGTACATACATATGCAACCATGTATGCTTGTGTGCAGACACATTTATCCACACATGCGTCGCTAGCACACTTCTTTTGCAGTCGCCGTTGGTCGCTGGATGCGTCCTCTCGCCTTCTGACGGCATGCGACGTCGGCTACGTTTGCTCTGGCTGGCACTTGCTAAGACTGGTGGTGGCAACAGTTGCAGCTGCCTTGACGCAGGGCTGGATGGTGCCAGCTCCAGGGCACGCCTCTCTCCTTGTGCCGCGAGGATGTGGGCGTGCATGAGATTCGTCAGCCACCCTTCTAATCACATTGATGTAATTAGCATATGCATGGCACTCGGGCATGACTCCAGGTACAACTTCCGTGACCCAGGATAGATGACGCCTGTTGTACCTTGATGGCGCGGTATGCAGTTCATCCAGGTGTTGGCTGACATCATGTTTGCCACCGCCATCTTGCTGATGAAGAGGGCGCTCGAAGCCGATCCCCGTCATGCCGTTGTAGGCGTCGTTGCCGCCGTTGTGCCGTCGCAGAGGGATGCTTGCCGTCATGTCGACGCGAAGGAATGCTTGCCGCCATTGGCCCGTTGTCATTGTGCCGACGCAAAGGGGGCGCTCGTCGCCGTTGCCGTCACCGTGCCGATGCCGAGGCGCGCTCGTCCTTTGTGTCAGGCTTGGCGTATCCTTTGGCTTGGCGCACTCGTTCAGCGTCTTGGCATCTCCTTAGCTTTTACATCTGGTGATGCGGACACAGGGTTACAGCCCGAATCCTCTTTCGTGTTCTCGGCATTGTGGAGCTAACATCCACGAGGCTTCCTAGGTAGACGTTCCAGCCGCGTCCTTCTGCCTGCGCACGTGTAGACGTCCTCCTCAGCTATGTGCTGATGAAGCCTTCCGCTGCGGGCACCGGTAGAACATCGGCACCATAGGACAATGGGGGGCTATGGTGCAGCCCCCTTGAGTTGTTGATGGAGAAGACATCGCCGGATGACAACCGGCATTGTAGGACACTGGAGAGTTGTGATGCTGCCCCCAGTGTGTTTGATGTAGAAGAGGTGACGTCCCAAGACCGTCTTTGTCATGAGATGGGGGCAGTATGGTGCCGCCCTCGACATGATGAGCCTGGCTGTCAGCTTGTTGATGGTGACAACATGGCGGAGTCTACCGGACTTGGCGGCCTGCTCTCGGCACCAGAGTAGAGTATGAACACATTCCTCATCACTGTCATCTCGTAGAGACGAGGCGGATCATGGAGGCAAGCTGCAATGGCTTGAGATGGCACGTACGAACATGAAGTGCTTGAGGCAAGAATGCATCCTTGCTTCTCAACACGCGACTTCGAGACTTTACTGGTTCGTGCGCCCCTAGTGTCGGTGTCAATGTCAAAGATGACGCCGGAAGAACGGTGGCATCTAGGATGCTGGGGAGCTGTGGTGTCGCCCGGAGGACAATCGGCGTCATAGGACACCAGGGAGCGATGGTACTGCTGTAGTGTGCTTGATGTCGGCACCGAGACATTGTCGGCTCCGTTAGACACCGAGAAGCTTGACGTGCTACCCCCAGTGATGAGCCTACACCGGCTATCAGCTAGTCATGGACCTCGGCGTCGTTTATCACGATACCGACGACTTGGCGGAGTCTGAACTAGCAGCCTGCTCGGGGCGCTAGATAGTAGATCTTGGACGTGTTCCTCATCATTGGCATCTCGTAAAGCCGAGAGCGTTGAGGAATATCGCAATGGACGACCCAGGCATCACATAACGCCTGATTTGATAGCAGGCTACTGGGCTCCGGTGTGGAGCTCCACTCAGGATAAATTGCTTGCTAGCCCGTGGTCGTAGCAGTAAGTGTACATGCACACATATACTTTATCCTTGCCTTGAACGGCACATGCGAATAGAAAACGCACCAGCCCTTGCGCCTTCTTTTTCTGCATGGTGTGTCGTGTATTCGCGGTGACGAGCTTCAGCATGATGAGCTTGAGCAACTAGACGCTGCCATTATAGCGCCTCCTGCAACCTGCGAGGCAGCAGGTGGCAGCCTAGTGTTGCAATGTCGACTGGAGCCGCTGCCATGCGGCTTCACAAGTAGAACGCCCACCAGCTTGGTGTTGTTGGCTCGGCACCAAGGTTGACGTAGTTGTCGGAGCTTCATCAACAAAGCTTCCTGGAAAGTTATTTGCAAATGAGCGCTGGGTAATGAGGCGCATCACCTGAGTAGCAGGGCTACTATAACAGCTAGCACCGTTGAAGCTGGACAACACATGATTCGAGCGAGCCTTGGAGGAGTATACGCAGCGTACACAGCGCGTACACAATGCCTACCTTGTTAGCTTGTGACTACAGCACGCACGTGCATGTATGGTTAATTAATCAGGTATGCACAAGAACTAGTTGGCTTGCAGCAACATAACTCTCATGTTGTATGAGGCACTCGCTTGCCATCATGCATGATGGAATTAAGCACAAGGTCACCCTCTATATATGTTGTTGGGCGACATACAGGCATGTCGCTCCGGATGGGAAATTCGACACGCAGAGTCCGGACTGCCTTGTCTCGCCCGCGCGTAGTGGTGCCTGCGTACGTGCAGATACCCGAAGCTCGCCATAGCCAGAGACTTGCCAAAGTCTCATATGGAGTCAAAACTTGTTGCTCCGGCTTTTCTTCCAGGTTGTCATCTCCCGGCCCGCTGCCTCGCTTCTGGCGCACTGTGTTGACGAAGTCTTCCGCTCCTTGATGGCCTCCAACAGCGCTGGGTTGGCCGCGCGCTTTGTCAGGCATGTCTCGTACTATGCGCCTTGATCTCGACTCAAGCTCGCTTGGTCTCCATCTGGTCACGGGTGTGGGCAGCAGACAGATGCGAGCTTGCACGCGAGCTGCAGCTGCATTGACGGGGAGACGAACATGGAGTGTTCGAGAAGGTGTGTGTCCGACATGTACGTATGTCGCCCTTGTGGTGCCTTCAATGCCATCATTAGCGCCACCCGGTAACAGGCAGTAGCCTTGTTTTGTAAACATCGGCTAGAACCACCACCAGCTTGTAGCATCCTGTAGGAGGGCGTTCTTCACCTCAGTGCCACTAGATCAGCACCAAAGTTGGTGAAGCCGTCGTCCCGCGAGGCCTCTGTCCGGCCACTTAGTATTGTGGGTTCATTAGAGTTGGCGAAGTCACCGTCTCGCATGGCATGCATCTTGCTGGCGCAACGAGGACATCTTGCTTTGTGCCGCGAACAAGTCGAGCGGCCCAATGAAGTCCTCATGTGCGTGGCAAGGTGCGTCCTCATCAGGAGTTGCCCTCGTTTGCGAGTGCTGCACTGTATGCATGATGCACCCCCGGCTTGTACATAAAGTACACCCGTACTTCATGCATGGCATGAACGTGCATACATGCACGTTGCCTTGGTTGCCTCATCTTGACGTTCTTGTTTTGTTGACCTCATTCGTACGGCCTCAGGGCATGTATGACACCAGCAAGCCGAAGCCCGCCGGCTATGCTCCGTGCACTCGTGACACGAGGATTCTCGTAGTTTGGTTCCGTCACGATCATCTGGATGCCAGGTCATAATCTGCTCGGCCAGAATCGTGACCACGGCCGACGTGCATTTGTGCAAGGAATGGAAGAAACAATATCCGGATTAGCCTCTTACCAATGAAGAACGATGTGTAGATCATCTTCTCTGTTGCACGTGGCCTCCAAATCTGGGAACGAATGTGCAGCCTTCTTAGGACGCCCTGGATGAAGACGCCTGGCCCCAAATGGACTCAACCTGTGGCCGGCCGGACATTGGTGTTGGGGGCTCATCGGAGTCGGCGAAGTTGCCGCCAGGATCCATCCTGTCGGCGCAACAAGGATATCTTGCTTGTGCCGAAAACAAGTCAGAGCGGCCCAACGGGGTCCTCGTGTGTGCAGCAAGGTGCGTTCTTGCATCGACTTTGATGGGGCTGCCCCCAGCAACTAATCAGGGGCACGTTGTTGTGAGTCCCAACTAGGGACTATCGATTGCACCCATCAAGTTGTCGGTACATTTGTGCGTCAACCGGTGTTGTTGCCGCTCTGCACACTGTAAAGTGGAGCTGGCTTCAGCGACATCAGGACCCTCATGCTTGCTGCGCCCAAGGACTGTGGAGGGGTTGTCATTCGCCTCATCATGGCTAGCAAAATTGCCCCCAGCGTGGACCCTTGGCCTTGTCAGCAACGCGGACACGCTCCTTGCTTTGTCCAAACCATAGGCATCCACCATGGTCCCTACACAAAAGACACAAAAGAAAACAAACCGGGCAGAAATAATAACTACCCAGATAAGATTTGGGCTATCCTACAAGGAGTCTCAAACCAGATGAGACATCCAAAATAGCACCATGTTTCCACACCACATGTATATTGGAGAAGGCACGAGTATGAGAAGACGACGACCATTATTGCGCAGCAAAGATGGGAGGAGAACCATGTCCCACCGGGCGTGCCAATTTGTTTCCGCAGAAAAAAATCACTCAAGCGGGGGAGGATCTCTCTGTGCGAAATAAAAATAAATGCGCGGGCGTGCCAGTGTACTAAAGTACACAAAAAAAAAAAATGGAGGGAACACAAACTTTATTCATATTTAATGGAAATACAAATATATGTTCCCAATACATATGCGCTCCACGAATAACTTTCTTGGCAGCATTCTGACATAGGCGATGTGGTTTTCATAGTTCCTAGGGCCTCGGAAAGCTCCTAGTTAATTACCCCGTGAGTCATGCTCATAGAGTACCTCCGATTAAGCTGCGTTGGTCGTCGTCGTCGGTCTTCGCTTCACTTCTCCATGCATGTGTGTTGGTGTAGATGGGGTTGGCGTCGGCGTGTCCATGGCCTCGTCGGTCCATGGGCCGGTAGAACGTGGGCTAGAGTATTAGCCACGCCGCCGTGTCGCTCGCCTCGTCGGTGTCGAACGGCACGTTGTTGTAGTGGTAGGAGCACTTGCATGGTTGATGTAGCTTGGACTGATTTGGACTTCCTTGGCAACGTCGTCGTGGTATGCCGTGGAACTTGATCGCGTGGAGCAGTAGTAGTTGATGAAGACTTGAACTCGTCTACATCGTCCGCCTCGTCGGCGTTGGCTGGGGTGTAGTGGTGGTAGTAGATGGAGTCGTAGTAGCGTACGACTCGAATGTCTCAGCAGCTTCACCTGAAACACAAGATAAAAATTATACATGTTAGTTCAGGGCTCAAACAGCTGTCGAGCTCCCAATGATGCGCTCAAGGCACACGTTTCCTATTAGAAGTGATTCAAGCGCATGCGTATACATGTATATATGCATATGTATACATGCTGCTTGACTGAGATGGTTATTGTGAGTGTGCATATGCAAGCACCACGTATGGAGCTGCATGAATGTGTCATCGTGGTGCTCCAGCGCCCCACCGTTCCATCACCGCTGGTACAACCGTTCCAGCACTGCTGGTACACTGGTGACCTCGCTGGTGTTGATGTGGGAGCCATCGTCGGACGGCGTCCAGCTCGATCGCCTCTTACAGTGGCGACGTTGCTGATGTTGGTGTGGAACCATCATCCATGGTGTGTGTGCGTCGTGCCTTGCCAGCGCCGAGAGGGATCCGTGGTGGCGAAGTAGGCAGAGTTAGCTCGTGTGCACGCCACCTTGCCGTGGACGCCGATGACGCGTTCATCGTGGCTTGGCGTGGGTGTTGAGCCAGCCAACCTCTCATCTCGAGTGCGACGACGGCGTTGGTGTAGATCGATGCAGAGCCGTCGTCTTCGGCGGCGGCGTCCTTGTAGATGTGGAGCCGCGTCGGGGTAGTTGTCGACCACGTGCAGGCTCAGCTCCTGGCAGGGCATCGCGCGAGCGTGGCTGCGCTCCCTCCGTGCGGCTTGCCTTGTGCCGATGTGATTCAATCGACCGGGCGGGTCCTGGCCGACGTGCATGTGTGCGTTGGCGTCGCCGGGGCGCGTGTGCGGAGCTGCGCTCATCTCCTCCGTGCTGTCGGGTAACGCTGCACACGGCACAACGCCTTGATGTAGGGCTGCCTGGTGGATGGCCGCACGTGGAAATGGGCACCATTTGGTGGTGGTTGGCTTGGTGAACCCTCCGGGCGGCGGCGCGCTCTGCTCCTCGGTGGGGGCACAGCAATAATGCGGTCATCTCCCAGATGGCGCCCGACCAGATCCCGGTTGGGCGTGATCCGCATTCTCAGCAGCGCCGGCACCCTGCAGAGATCAATGAACAGGCTGCCTTCTTGTTCATGGTGCCCTCTGCCTCCTCTTGACGTGAGATGGTCTAGCCGAGGACGGATCTTTGGCTGGCGTAGATGTTGGAGTGGCTGATGAAGAAGAACGCCGTAGCACGCATATATGGATGATATACGCATGCGTGGCATGCACGCACACGTATGTGCACATGCACACTTCTGTTCTTGCATCTTCCTTCATATACGCACGGCTTGCGTGTATACATACACGCCATGAATGCACGGCGTCGTCAAGCCGGCCGGCAGCCGCGTTCAGCAGCTGCACTCTAGGTCCAGCTACCGTACATTCCCGACATCCCGGCCTCTGGTTTTGGTACTCTTCGCGTGTAGATTGATATGGTGTGTCGATATGGCTCGCGATGGTGTTTCGTCGCAAACATCGATCCGACAACAGTCGGCTCCATGGAGAATGTTCATGCAGACTCCTTGCCAACAGACTCGCCTACCGCCGGACGCCGGTGTTGGGGATCGTGAAGACGAAGATGCGCTGTCCAAGCGGCGGCGCAGAGGTGGCTTCCTTCGTGCAGCCGGGGCGCGTGCATAGTTGCGCTCCCTTCATGAGGCCGGCTTAGCAGATCTGATTCTCCATCGTCCGCTCCGTGCTCCTGATGGATGGCGCTGTGGTGGCGGCTGATCCATAAGCCGGGCGTCGGCTTGGCCGTGGATGGATCTTGTCGACCGGCTTCATCCTGCTGGGCGGCGGCTGCCTGCCTTCCGTCTTGGGCGCCTGGTAGGGCATGCCTTCGTCTGCTCCAGCGATGGAATCGGCCGGGCATCCTTGTGACGACTAGCGCCATGGCTTCTAGCTTGATGGATGAAGAGGCCTGCCTGCTGTACGCAGCCTGACGGCGCGTGGATGCAAAGTCAGGTCCCTCTCCCGTGATGGCCTGGAGTCCTTTATATAGGCCAGGGTTAGGGTTAGCCATGGGGCCTTTGGCGGCACGCACGCGCCGCCTGAGTTGGTTAAGCGCGCCCGAGATATCCAGCGCTGGCTCCCTTGTGCTTATCCCCTCGTAAGTGATATTTATCAAGTTTCTAGAAGGCTATAGTTGAGATATTTAATCTGCTGGCTGCGTGGACGTGTACACGGCGCTTGTGTTTCGTCCAACACCGAGATCAACTAGCACTTCTCCCATGCAGCCCATGACAGGTGGGCCAAGTATGATGGAGTTTCGTTGTATATTGGGAAAGCAAAGCCTAATATACGTGTATATATACACACACATACGGTGTATGTTTAGATAGTCCAAAGGCTTGCGATGCTAGCTTCTTGTGCTTGCATGGCCATGCACATGCTGGCTATCAGCTCGGGCTAATTGAAAACACGAGTATACATTCATATTTTCTATTAGCTCCCAACTTATGAATTTGATAAAGTATATATATGCATATACAATGAGAAAAATGTTGCACAAAATCTCATCAAACACACCAGCTGTTTGACGAAAAGCCTACCCAATTAGGCCAACGTCTCACGGCTACTGCAATGGCACAGATAAGTTCCCCGGTCACTAACAACATCATCCTTGACATTGGGAACATCTGGAGTGCCAACAAGGACGACTCAACGACGTCGCCTGACGTCAGCGCTGACATCGCCAATCTCAATCCGGTCGTCCACGTCATCCTGGACAACAACAGCGACATGAGTAACAACGCCAACAACTTCGCTGCCCAGGACATCACAAGCTCCACAGTCACCAGGCAAGTCAATCTCATTCAACAAGGAGCTTCTATCTCTGTCACCTGTGCTCCAACGATGTCGCTCGACGTCGTCAACCAAGACGTCTTCGACCCTGGCATCATCTATGGGAACAACGACACCCTTCTGTGCGTCAACAACCCCGACATCGCCTCTAACGTCGCTAGCCACATTGTTGGCGGCATCGATGACGTCGACAACGACAAGGACGCTATAATGGGCGCCATGAACGGCAACGACGTCCTCAAGGATGCCAACGTCAATGATGTTCCCCCTGATGTCGACTACGTCTTCACCATGCCTACCATCGACAACGACTACAAGGGCATCAATCACGACGACATCCTCGCTTCCAACCTCGACATTGGCAACCACGACGTTCCACACATGGGCGCCACGGCTGATGAGAACACCGACGCTCCCCCAGGCACCACCAAGGAGACGGTAATTCACTCGCCGACCTTTGCCGATGATCTACTACACCTGCTGGACATTCAGCCGACATCGACAATGGCGGAGCACTCCATCTCTCAAGTCGCAGCTCCAGCAAAGGCGACATCATCAGTGCCACGCAAGCAGAAAACCAGGTACACAGCTGCCAAACTGGCGACAACAGCACTCCTCTTCCTTTGGCTGTTCTGCATCACCAAGGCACCACGAGAGAACGGAGACAGCATACCATGGTGCCCTACTCTCGGTTTTGGGACGTCCTTCAACGGCGACACCAACAACCATCGCGACGTCGACTACGCGACTCTGGCAGCAGGGACAACTCCAGAGGCATATCAATTGGCTCCCATGCTCCTCAACGACATCTATGCCCAGTACGACTACGCCAACATACCGTGGGCTGCACTGCACCAGGAGGCACCCTACATAGGGAGCACTACGAACCAACTCGTCAAGAAGTTCGACGCTTCCAACTTCAGCAAGCCTCGACTTGTGAGCTTCAGTGACGATGACATGAGGTACATACCACCCACATCAATCTCCTACCTCGACGGCTTCGTCACTATCCCAGAGGCTCCCATCCTTCATCATCTGGCATCAATTGGCGACAACCTACTTGGCAACGCTGGAACCATTAAGCTCCATCCAGAAACATCAGCTTGGACGCCTGCAAGGGAGATCGTCTTCCTCGACAAACATCTCCACTATGTCACGGCCTTATTAAAGGTACTACAGGGTGGTCTGCAGCCAGCAAAGGTCAGCATCTCCATCTTCGCCCGGCACATCAACAACGACAACAGTGCAGAACGACAGCGCGAGGACGCGCTGTCAGCGAAAGGGGGGAGAAATGTCATGATCCAGAAAGAGATCGCCGGAATAGGGCCCAACAAGGGGGGAAACCGACGCCGCCCAGGGCCCAAAGCCCGGGCGCGCGCGCCTCTTGGCCGGGCGCCGCCATCGTCCGCCATGAACGCGCCACGTCAGCTGCTTCGCTATTAAGTAAGGAATATTTATAGAATAAAGATAGGAATAAAATAGGGAATAAATAGTTGCTTCGCTATTAGGTAAGGAATATTTAAGGAATAAAATAGAAAATAAATAGGTTGCTTGTCAGAGAGATATTCCAATCTATAGGGAAACCTCGTAGAGTTTGCTTAGCATACAAGTCCCCCTCGAACTATAAATACAAGGGGTATGTAGCCAGTTGGATCTTAAGAAAAAAATAAATTAAAGGGGTAACTCTCAACAGCTCTAGGCTCTCGAGCTCTCTCTCTCTCTCTTCCTCCTCCCAGCGCGCCGCCACCACAACCGCCGCCGCCCGGGGCCACCGCCGTCGCGCCACGCGCCGGGCGGCGCAGCGCCCCGCCGCCCGCCGTCGCCTCCTCCACCAAGCCGCCATTCCTCTTCTTCCTCCCCTTCTCCTTCCTCTCTACTATCTCGCGATCGTCTTCAATCTACGCCACCTCGCCGCCAATCGTCGTCATCACCACCTCCACGTCACCTTCATCGCCGCCAAGATCGCCGACGTCCAGCAAATCAGATGTCGATTCCGGCCAAATCTAGGTGGAATCTGACAAAAATCTCTCTCAACGACCCTTAATCCTTTCTGCTAAAATTTACTCACCCTCGTCGCGCGAACTTTGCGTGCAGTTAGTATCGCTGACATACACGTGTATTTTTCTGCCAATTACAGGTGGAAGGGCGAAAAAACAATAGAGAGTATACAAGGGTTTCAGATGCAAATATACAAGTGAGAATACATAAAATTAGTTAAAAATTGTTTAGAAATATAAGATTCTTGATGTGAAATTATCTTCTATACTTTAGAACTAAATTATTAAACACTATTGGAGATGGTCTTTTTTTTTTTCTCGGATAAATTTTTAGGAGTTAGAAAATCTAATTTTTTGGAGAAAAATTTAGGATACTCTTCTTAATGCTATAGCAATGAAAAAATTCCAATTTTGCCGGGCCTACGTGAGGAAATGCTCTCGCCTGGCAAAATAAAAAGATCATTACATCGTTCTTGTTGCTCCTGCTCCAGCTCCGCCTAGCGCCCTAACCGCTGCCTCTTTCCACCACTGGCCACGCCGCCGCCCGGCCAGCCTGCCGCCGGGAAAGGAGATCCTAACACCCTGGCGGAGGTTGTTGCCTTGTTGGTCACTGCCGGACGACGCTGTGCCACGTCGCGGGGTCACGCTATCGCGCAATCCGCCACAGATTAGACTAAGCTAAAATGGAGAGCACAGCGCAGAGCCTCGTCACCAATGTCACGCGGCTGCTGAACACTGAGTATCAGCAGCTCCGTGGCGTGGGCGAGAAGGTCTCTGAGCTGTTGGACGATCTGGCCACCATGACCGCCGTCCTCCGGATGCTATCTGAAGCCGACGAAGGCGTCGTGGACCACTTGGTGCGAGAGTGGGAGAAGCAGCTGCGCGAGCTCGCCCACGACGCTGGGGACTGCGTCGACCTATACAAGTTCCGTATAAGGTCCAGTCCGAACGGTGGCTTGTGCACACGGATGAAACACCTGCTCTCGACGCTCTTAGCACGCCGACACCTCGCAGGGGAAATCGACGCCCTCCGCACCCGCGCTTCCGCCATCAGCGAACGCCACGCGCGCTACGGCTTCTACCACGCTCTGCTGCACCGCTCCCCTTCTCGGCTACTTGCCCCCAGGTCAGCCTTCGCTTCTGCTAATACCGAGTTGTGGACATTTTTGCCTCGCCGTTAAATTGGTTCTAAAATTGCTGAGCTCAAGTTCAGGACGCAACAGATTGCTGAGGGGCACAGCAGATATGAAGTTGATGACCCAAACTCCAAAAGTGGCACCAACTTCAACTCCCGAACAAATGATGGCACTGATTTCATACCAAGTCGTCAGCTCATCCGCACGCATGATCCTGTAGGAGTGGAGAAGGTCATGCAGAACCTTCAGGATTTCCTAACAAAAGAATCTCATCGAGCTGTGATTTCCATAGTCGGATTTGGTGGCGTGGGAAAGACCACCATTGCCACGGCACTGTACCGAGATTTTGGCAATCAATTTGATTGCCAGGCATCGGTCACGGTGTCTCAAAACTATGAAGAAAACCAAGTCCTCAGGGATATTCTGGATCAAATCAATCCACTGGACAGAGAGCAAGAGCAACAAGACCACAACACAGGGGGACCTGCAGAGAAGAATCCAGCTGCTGACACGAAAGCACGCTTAGTGAAGCGGCTTGTGCCACTCCACTGTGGGTGCAGCAAGAAAGGCAATAATGGCGGCGGTGCTCAACAGATCCGTGACCAACTTATCAAAGAACTGCAATCGCGCCTGCAAGGAAAGAGGTACCTCTAAACCAATGTTTTGCTGTTAGTAGCCATAGCCACTACAAACACCTTATATCAAGATTTTAAATCTGCCGCTATAGCTGTTTGTAGAGCAAGAATCTATTTTCTATTATTTACAGTTTAACCACTATATTTAAAACCCATACGCACACTTGTTGCTCTGAGGTATAGATTTCCAACGTGCGGGCCAGCCTGTGGAGCCCGATAAAGTTGCATGCCGGGCCGGCCCACATCCCGTCAAAGGAGGCTGGGCGGCCGCCGGCGCGCTTGCCGCTCGCCCGCGCGCTTGCTGCTCGCTGCGGCCAGCTTGTCGCTTGCCCCAGGCGCTTGCTGCTCGCCGTCCGTGCACTTGCCGCTCGCGATGGCGTGGCCGCAAGCTCCTCACTCAACGGCATGGACGCCGCACAACTCCACAAGCTAGGGCCTGGGTCGACGAAGGAGAGGGAGAGCAGATTCGCCTCGCGCGAGAAGGAAACTAGCAAAGGGATGCGGCCATGCGCATGCGCCCATGCGGGAGGTGGATGCGCGAGCGTGAGTCGCGACGAGGATAAGGGAAGTGCGGCGCATCCGGCAATATTATCTGCCCGACCAGTCGGCGTGAGACGTCATACTGACCAGCCGCGGCCACGGCCCAAATGGCCCGCACACCCCACGGCCTGCCGACCACCACGGCGACGAAGGGACGACGACGGGACGACGCCGGAGCTCGAGAAGACGACGACGCCGACGAGCGTTCCGACAAAGTTAGTGTCCCGCGGTGCCTCCCTCCTCCTCTATTGTGACCCCGGTGTCGATTCCGCCGGCCGGGCCGGGCCGCCCGTCGACACGGGCGGTGGTGGCGGTTCGCCGGGCGATGAGCTCGGGCGGCGGGGGCACCGCGAGCTCCGGGAGCTGGGGCCAGCCTCATGCGGCCGGGTATGGGTAGGCGGCGGGGGAGCTGGAGGTCATCCATGGCGGCGGGATTCGAGCTCGAGGCGGCGGCGACAATGGTGCTAGGGTTTCGGCGAAGGAGAAGAAGAGAGGGGGAGGGGAGGAGACGCCGCCGCCGCACCCTAGGGTTGCCGGAGCTCCGGCGAGCCCCTAGGGCGCCGACGGCGAGGGCGGAGGCGGAGGCAGAGGCGGCGGCGGGGGCGACGACCGCGAGGAAGAAGAAGGGCGACGGCCGCGCGGGCGGGCTTGCTGGGCCGTTAGCTGGGCCACGTGGTCGGCAGTTTAACACCCCCGGGCGCATCGGGAGGGTGCTTCGTGGGTGTGGGTATGGAAACAAAGATAAAGTTAGCTATTTTTAGGGTTTGGATGGTGGGCTGTTTGTCTTAGCAGGCCGACTGATCGGGCCGTCTCCAGGCTTTTCTATTTTTACCAGGCCGTGCCTTGCCGGGCCACGTGCCTAGGGTGCGCCCAAGCACGCCCTGCTACACTGTGCCGGGCCGGGCCGGGTCCATTGACTACCGTGCCGGGCCAAAATTGCGGGCTTCGTGCCGTGCCGTCGTGCCTCGGGCTACATGGAAATCTATACTCTGAGGTGGGAGACTTCTAAATGGCTTATCCCTCTATTTAAAAACACTGGTTAGATACACCTCAAGTGTCCGACTTTTAAACACTTGGATGAAGGTATGTTACTATCATCAATCGGGCATGTCCCGACTTCGTATAAACCCTCCTGATGCGCTAGTATGCATCGCGCATCCATACGCATTAGAAGAGGTGGAAGGGCATAAACATAATTTTGTTTATGTCTTAGGGTTCCTGATGTAAGTTTTCAAGAGGTGGAAAGGTATAAACATAATTTTGTTCCTCTCTCAAGGTTTCTGATATAAGTTAGATCTTAGTTTGGCAAGTGAATTATGCCAAACTGTCGGAGATAAACTCTTTTTTACTTGGCATATCTTTTTCAAACTGTTGGAGATGAACTCTTTTTCTTACTTGGCAAGTGAATTATGCCAAACTGTAAGTTAAATCACAATATTTGGCAAGTAAAATATAGCAAACTGTTGGAAATGCTCTTATTCAATACACATACGCGTTGGCCTACTCGTTGCTACTCGCCAGCGCCATTAGCCTACATATAGACCGTGTGCAGCTGCCACTTAGAGTAAGTATAATAGCAGATTGCGAGCTGGCTAAATGCTGAGGAAGTGGAGGAGAGAGTAGAGAAGAGAAGAGAGAAGAAAAACAAGCTATATTACAACCCACTTAGACACAAGAAACTAAAAACTTTGTGAGAGAGATAGGTAGACTGTGTATTAGTAGTTAAAAGCTCACTACTATACAAGTGGGTTGAGAGAAGGACATTGAGAATCTTACGATCAGCAGCCGACTATAACTATAGAGCACCACTACCGTCCTACAGGCCAGTGTGGATCTCGTGTGCTGGTCACGCCATGTGGCTGCCAGAGTACCACCGAAACTCCTCGCGCCGAACACCCATGTGCACAGTGGTGGAGGGAGGGGGCTGCGGGGTGGGTGATCCACGGATTGAACCGTCTCCGTAATCGATCCAGCGATCCATATGATTAGCCGATCGAGGAGAATCGATTGCTCCATTTATATGAGTTGCAGATCCAATGGGGCCAGGTGGTTATTACGGATAGCTCCAAAATAAGTTGGCTTCTAGTTGCGGCTCACTCTTTGCAGTCAGCCGACATAAGGTGTGTCACCTTTAGAACAAAAATCCTCGGGAAGTTGGAACGACTGGTTGACGTTCAATTGATAGAAGATTTTGATGAAGATCAATTACAGAATATAAAATCCTTTTTATCCTGGAATTGAGGGGGCATATGTTAACACTGAAATTTGGTAAGCCCGAATGATAGGTGGGCCAGTACAAGACGCCAATAAAGACATTCGGCAAGGAGTCATTCGGCAAGCGTTCATTCGGCAAGCTGCCCATGCAGTCAGGATATCATGGTGGTCAACTCACCGCGCCACACGGGCTGCCACCTGGCCGGTCAATCTTGACTGCTTGTATTATGCTTTGCTCTAATCTCCTCGAGTTGGTTGCCCGCTTCCTTCCTCTTGTCCACCGCCGCCATTAATAGCACACTGTTTTCTAGACAAAGCCTTCTCTCTACTCTACTCTGTGGCCGCCACAATTGAGCCCTTGGCATCGTGGATGGTAGCACGATGACACTCTTTCCTCAATGGTTTAGGATGGGGCGCTAAGCTCCAGTGTGGCAGCGAAGGCGTCGGGAAGAAGGCGGCGGTCGCAAGCAAGGATTGATCCACTTGATCATTTGATTCGAGTGGTTCTGATCCATCGTCCCTCTATTGTGCCATGGGTTGCACTAGGGGCCCATTTGATTCATTTTTTATCGGTTCGAGGAACCTTTGGATCGATCTGCTCCATCCCCATCTTTATAAAGAAGCCGACGGATAGAGAATGGGTGTAGGGAAATATGGTCTAAAAGAGGTTGAGTTAGGTGCTAAAAAATTAAAAGTAACAACCTTAACCTATTCAAATTCTAATCCATCCATTATTGCATCCATTGCATGATAGAAACTCTACAAGTAAAAGAAAGTAATACTAAAGCAAGTTCTTATTGTGCCCAACGCAATAATTAAATCAAGTCCTTATCTAAAATCACACTAACAAAGATGTCCTTAGTTTACAGAAAGTAAAACCAATTATAGGTGCACACTAACATATGGGAATATCCTAGAAGATCTCAATGTCTTCTTGCAAACACACAAGAAGTGAAAGATAGGAGGACAAAACCGGATTTTTCCCTAGGGTGTTAGCAGTTATGACTATCACTAGTCCACATTGGAGCACCCACTAAGGATTAACATCCCTTGAGTCATTGAGGTTCAAAGATCTACTAAGGAACACCCATTCGTCTGATGAGAATTGGCAGGTTTCAAACCAAGCACAAAGCTAGGAGCCTCCCACAAATTACTGTTGGTAAAAGTTATGCCCACAGAAATATTGAAGAGAAATAATCCGCAAGTGCACAGATACTGCTGTAGCACTTCACCCAAGAGAGATTTTTAAATATCAAATCCACAAGGAGAATGATGACAGAGTGCCTAAGGCTATAGCTAAATCCCTGAGCAGCTAGCGAGGATTGAGAGGGTATAGAGATAGGAAGATAACTGTGGTTGTCTAGTTCTTACTCTTACAAGCTATGTTAATATTGTTCTTATGGGGACATTATTCATGAAGAAAGACACTCTCAAAGAGTGCAAACCTAAGCAAAACGCCTTGTTAGGTCCTATCCAATGGGAGGTGGGCTACAGAGAATTAACGAGGTAGGAGGTCACCCCCGTTAGTTACCACCGATCCGGAAGGTATGGTCCAGCCATGAGCTATCTAATCTAAGCACCACACTTACCATAGGGGTAGCACCTTCAACTCAAGAGCGACAGGAATCGAAGTACTCTAATAGAAGAGTGGCAAACCTTATGAACAATAAGGACAATGTGACTTGCTCAAACAAGAAGTTAATCCACCATAGAAGTCTTAGAAGCTAGCTCCAATAGAACTTGATCTCAGAGGTACAAGCCGAAGAGGAGACACTGACAACCCGACGCTTTGCCCAACTTCTCCTTCCACCAACACTCTTATCTCTAAACAAGACTAGTCCTAATCTCTCTTTAAGACTACAAAACTCATCTCTCAACTCAATTCCTAACTCTTCAAGTTCAATCTAGAGTTTCTAAGAACTAGAGAAGACCTAGGGCTTCTTCTATGGATCTGGTTTGTAAGATGAATAATGAATTCATATCCTACCCTTGGATCGAGGGTCCTGGTAATATAGTCGTGGTCGGTGCACCGGAGCCCTTGGATCAAACCGACAATGATCAATGGTTGAGATGCAGTCCTTCGGGCAGTTGTGAACCGACATAGCAAGGAGAGGCGGAGTAGTGGGGCCCAAAGGCCGTTCGGCCAGGTGATGAGGCCGGCCAACCCTACAGTAGTGGCTCATGCCCCGCTCTAGTGTGGAGTCTTCTGGTCTCTTCTAGAGTCTTCTTGCATCGGAGCCAAAGGGAATACAGTTAGGATATGTCTATGCTTCGCATGCTTTGCAAACTCGTAAACTTACTAAAACTTGTGGAATTTGTCGGTTTTAAACAATAACTTTATATTTTATAATCACTTCTATGCTCTTTTCTATGTTATATTAATAGTTGATGATAAGTGATAATATCGTCAATAATTAGCTCCATTCGAAGGTCATCTAGTCCTCTGTTGGTCTATCTAGGTGCGGGAAAACACCAAGAGTAACATGTTTGCAATAAATCAAAGCCAAGAGATAAATGCACACTAAGATCACTATCCACCAAAGCTTATTGGCTTAAATTGCACTCAGGCTCTTCAAAAGGTTTCTTTTGTATGTGTATCACAACAAGTAATGATAAATAGCCACTCAAACTTCATCAACCTAGTATTGTTGAGACCTTATAATAGTATGACCAAAGATAAAAGAAACCTTACACTTCATTTAAGAGCCTCCAAAAACCAAGTTTTGCACCCGAACATCACTAAGTTCTCCTAATCTTCATCAAAATCCTTGCAACCCTTACTTGAAGGGGAAATTAGGTTTTTGGCCCTGAAAAACTTCTCCTTAGTTTCTTGGCCTAAATTTCGTCGAACTTTGGTTTTTGGCCCCGAGATGTAAATTGATTGGGAATTTGGCCCTTCCATTCACTCTGTCCATGTCTACTATCAAATGACAGTGGGACCAAGGGCGAAAAGACCATATTACCCACATTGTACCCTTTCGCTTCTTCCTCATTCCCCTCCGCGTCGCATATGGTGCTTCTTCTCCGTTCCCCTTCATGTCACATGTATGAGCGGAAAGAAGCCACCTCCCGTCAATCGTTCCCAAACATAGGAGTTAGAGAGCCCTAATGAGCCTCCGCCCGGTGAATCCACAAGGTGTGGTATCAAATCCACCTCCTCCATGACACAACAGGGCAGTCTGGATTTAGGCCTCTTCGCCCCCGCACGTGACAGGGGTGTCGCTGGGCTAGGCACCACCGAGGGCCTAGTCACGTGGGGCAGGCTACCTGCCAAGCGAGCTAGGGCACCACCGGCCTTGCCACGGATGGACAACCGAGGCCTGAACGCATTGTAATCCTTGCTTGCAGCTACCTTGTTTTATTTTTGTTTTGATTACTACTACTAGTCCATTCGTTCTTGTGTTCATTCATTCATGGTACTGTACATTGGTACTAGTCATAAACACTAAAGAACATGAGATCGGTTGTAGATAATAAAATCGATAGCCTGCTTTCCTGTCTGCCTAGAGTTGAGTACTAGTGAGTAGTGATACGATGCTCTAGATTATACTACCGATGATCAGATGAGATCAGACCAGCCAGCAAGAACACAACAGTCAAAATGGTCATTGCCATTTCATGGCCACATATATATAATCATACTGATTTTGGAAGATTAATGATAATATATGCATATAAATATTTCATTTTGCTCTAGGGGTAAAAAAGGTCATTTTACCATACTATTGACACCATTAACCTGCCAAATGGATAGAAAGGTCAAATGCCCACATAAATCTCAACTTAGGGCCAAAAACCAAAGTTTGGTGAAATTTGGGCCATAAAACTAAGGAAAAGTTTTTTCAGGGCCAAAAACTCAATTTCCCCAACGAATCAATCTTGTGGCTAAGAACCATGTGGCCTCGATGTGACTAACTTAATGCAATAACCCTACAAAACAAAGATTAGCTAAAACACTTGTGCTCATCATATCAATCACCAAAACCCAAATAAGGACTCAATGTATTCAATCTCATATTTCAATAACACAATTGCCATATCATATATAATTTAAATATTTAGGCCCCTTCTTATTTCAATACTACAAATGCCGCATTAGTCGATTTCCCCTTAGAAGCCTATGTGGCCTTGCTCGAGCCACAATAGTCACCATTGTAGGACCAAGGAACATTGATTAGAGGTGGGCAGTGAAATTATGGAACAAGAGTTAAACTTAGGTTGTATTCTATAACCTGGGTAAGAAGTTATGAACCAACCGACCACCGACCAATCTATGAGATTGCTCGGGAGTCTATATCCATTATACTGGCTATGTTTGAGCGTGCCCTCTAGAAGGAATTAGGAAGTTCCTCAGCATGCCTACGACCACACCTTGGGGCCCAAGGGCTCAGCTTGAGCGACAGGAACCACAGAGCCTGACTCCAACCTAGCACCAACATGATCCAGTGCTCGCACGACAAATGATTCCATGCCCACTGTACAACAGGCCATCCATGGCCTACATGCAAAATACGAAAGATTCCACGTCGTTTGTGAGGCTTTGTCGGCCACTCCTTTGACGGGGTCACACAACCTGGTTTGACACAACTAGACAAATGGGCTCCACCAACTCTAAGGGCGGCGGCCTCCATGGCCCACTCGTCAGCACCTCTAGGTGGGACTTTTTCATAGCTAAGGAAACCTCAAAAAGGTTCAGTCAGGGGAGGGCGTAATGCACTAGACTCCCCTTTGCAGAATTTAAGGGCTTTGAGCTCTCTCCAACCCAAGAAAACAATGAGATGATCACCACATAGGAACAGTAGATGGTTCCCACCCAACAACCTAGCTAGAGATTTCTGGTTCCTTACTCTCTTTGGAAGAACTCCAATGAGCCATAGGATAGCACCTAGCAAGCCCTTACCAAACTCTAGATGTCCTCCATTGTGACCCCTAAATTTTGGTGCTCCTGAACATGAAGAACACTCCACTTGTGGACCTAGGGCTCATCGTGCCCCTTGTGTACCTAGCAAGCCCTTACCAAACTCTAGATGGTGCGCCAGGTTGGGAGCACGTCGTGTGTTTATTACAGCTCTACGGTGGTTGGAGTCACCCATCCCATCGCTGGCGCTAGCAGTGTCGCCCTAGAAGGTACTGTGCACTTCTCTATCAAGGTCATCATCACCGCAGATACTTTGGGAGCTTGGCCTACGTCACGATTTGCAATGGCAATTTCACACACTCAAGTTGACTGCATCGGCGAACAATGAGTCATTGGCATCATACTCCTCACTAGGCCTCTTTGATGTGAGCATTGAAGTCCTCACCGGATAGATCCACTTAGTATGGGCCCGAATCACAAAATATCATAGTGTCGCCATATGCTCTACATGCAGGCGAATGTCTACCGCTAGATCATCACTAGTGAGGAGTTATCGCCACCTCACTGCTTCTGGTACATCCTCCCAAACCACCCATATTGGATATAGAATGATGTGGCATCGTTCTAGCTTGAGCTGTAGTGGCTCGTCAGCCATGAAGTATTACACGGTGCCATACTCTTAGCTGTGACAGGGGTCGATGTCTCCTCTCTACGTAACCTCCTCGAGATCCTCTTAGAGTGTACACTAAAGTGCGACTTTGACAATGCAAACATCTTCTCTCCACCCCGCGGGTGCTTCTCTTCACCAATGATGGGTCCACCACCGATGAAACACCCCCATCCTGAGCTCATGCCTCCTAATTTGAGCCCAACCAGTCATGCAAACTACCTCAAGGACAAGGCTGAGCCCCTCTAGGCTTGGTAGGCTAACCTCGACACCCAAGCTTAGCTTGAGAGAAGGAGGTAAGAGATGAAGCAACAACAAGCCACTCTCTATGGCCATGACAACCATGCAGGGGCTCTTCGTGTATGTGTTGAGCTTCCTTCTCTTGTCTTACAACATGGCAGCCGCCTCCTAGTGACCTCTCCGACAAGCTAGACCCAAAGACCAATGAGAAGCTTTAGGAGGCACACCGGCTCCTTCACATCACCCTAGTGCAACAGGTAGAGAGCTTGGGATCCCACCACCACAATGCCACCTCCTTGCCATCTTATCCCTTGCCAACCTTCGATAGAGAATGCTACAATGCTCATGTCCCACCGAGGGCATGCAGTAGTGGTGAAACCTTTGTCGATAGCTCTCACCACCCGAGTATGAGAGGCATCAAGCTCCGAAAATAGTAGAGGGTTGAGCCCTCCTTTTGCCAACCTAGGCCAAATTGCTGAGCCTCAAGGAACGGGAAAGGTACCTAAGCCCATACTAGTTTTGTTGTCAAGAGTTTATGGCCAGAATTTAGGTATCTCCCTACACCAAGCGCTTCCGATCACTTACCCACATCACCAAGTATGATGGGGATACCTGCCCCAACCACTGGTTCGAGGACTACCGACTCACGATGAGGGACAAAAGGTTGAACAATGACTTCGTAGTTGCCCCAACTTCAATAAATCTTGGCAAGGGCCTAACTCGAGCAACTCAACCTAGGTAGCATTCAAAACTAGACCAACCTCCACTCAACCTTCATCAAGCACTTCCACGATACGTACACTCGACCCATTGACTCTTAGGACTTTAATAACATCAAGTAGAAGCCACCCTTTGAGAGTACAGCCATCGCTTCTCTGAGAAGAAGAGCGAGTTTCCCAATGTCATAGATGCTAATATCATCAATGCCTTCACCTGTGGCACCACATGCAAGGAACAACGTGAGAGCTTCATGACGTCACCACCAAGTTCCAAGGGAGAATATGCCGTCTTGGACAACGTCAACAACAAAGACTAGGCAGGGACCCACACCTTAGTGGTGGGGATAGTGATGATGATGATGCCATAGCCATTCACTATCGCGATAAGATGAAGAAGTACAAGAAGTGTCATGGTAAGGAGATGGTGGCTACGGCCAATGATGCCATCCATCCTTAGCCCAAGGGGTGGGGCCAACGACCTAATCATTTTGAGATGGTGCTTTTGGAGCCCTACACATTCCACGATTTGAAGGCCAAGCACCACTTCAGCGTGAACATGAGAAGCTACATTTGTGGCATCCTCGACATGAAGGGAAGGCCTATAAGCCTACTCATAAGGTTAGTGAGGAGAGATTGACATTGAACAACGAGAGGACACCAAGTTCATTAAGGCCAAGCAATTCCTCATGATCTTTTTAGGCCTCATGAGTCCAATTGACGGCGCGACATCACCAAGCAAGAAGTGAACACTATTGAGATAGCCATCACCTTTGACTAGAATGACCATCTCAACCATGTCCCTCACCTTGATCGTGGGCACCACATGCCTTTCTAGGAAGCTAATGGATAGCGATAGTAGTCTAAAACATCCTCTATGTTAACACCCACGATGGGAAAAGATCCCCTAGAGGAGTCTCCACTCAACCAGAGCACCATTCTACAGGGTCATCGGGGGCAAGGAACCCATCATATGGGTTGGGTTAAATCCACTTGCTACCACATCATCCTAGCGCCATCAAGTATATACACCAAGTGATAGGTGAAGGCCCCCCAACCGCTGATAAGGAGGACCTCTGATGGCCTTGGGGGCCATGGCAGCCCCTTTAACGGGTATTCCGAGATAAGTATATAATAAACAGTGAACCATGTAAATATGAATACAAATATTGAATAGAGCAAAGTCATATCAAATCTAGCTAAATACTTACAAAAGATACAAGAGAGGAGCTACAAGAGGCCCCCACATATGCGCCTTCTGATGACTGGGAAACCAACCAAAAGCTTGCCTCCCTCTACAACTAGCCTAGATGGGTATGCCCTAACTATGGTGGAACTCTAAGGATTGGGATCCAATGACATCCAAGACTCGATCAAATGAATTGGATGAGATGGGATGCCATCAGCCTAAGGCGTAGAGGCTAACTCAGGGGCCTAGGATGCACCATAGCCCTTGGATCAAACCGACCTTAGACTCATATAGGATATCTCTAGGATATCTCTGTGCTAAGTTTGACAATTGTCCATCACACTAAACCATTAGACTCATCTAGGTCAAGCTACCAATCCATGCCCCCCTTAATAGTACAACCAAAGCAAAAACAAAACCTGGAACTACTCTTTGTGCCTCTCAATGCCAAAGGACACTTAGAACTAATCCATCCTTTGTCTTGTCATCCATCCTTTGAAAACCAAAATGAATTCCATCGTAGGGGCACGTAAACCAATGATAGCCCAATCAATCTCCGTTATCATGACCTAACTTAATTATATTACCTCTGCAAAACACATGTTAGTCATAATAATCTTACATTATCATTAATCACTTTGAAACTCACTAGGGGCCTAGATGCCTTCACTCTCAAGCACCGATTTTTGGGTGCTCCTGAACATGCAAACAATCTAGTGTTGGACGTAGGGCAGAAACTCGAACTAGGACGGATCATCATATCCCCCTTGTTTTTTAAGTACAGGAGCCACCTAAGAACCACACATCGATATCCGACGAACAACCATGATGCTCGCCGTGGTTATGAATTCGTGACGCTATGTTACCCAATACTCTAGGTAGGTGTTGTATACCGTATCCGATACGTATTCGATACCAATACACGATGGATACATGGCGAATATGAATCCATGAAGTATCCCTAGTAGAAATAAAAATGTATACTTGCGCCGATAATTAAGAATCCATGAAGTATCCCACATAAAATATAAAAATCTAGGTTGCTACACACCTCTTTGCTTGATTTTTTTTTTCTAAAGACATGTTTCTTGATTTAGAAGATAGGATGGATATGCTCGGCTCTATTGGAGTGTTGACAATTGAAATATGGAAAAGATGAGCGTGACAATTGCTAAGCTAGTACTACTTTTAGAATTTTAATAGCATCATTTTTTATTTTCTATTTATATTAAAAATAGAGAAACATATATCTGTGTATCGGTTTTTTAGAAAAATATTGTATCCACGTATCCATATCGTGCTGCATAGGTGGTGAATAGGCTACTCTTCCGATGCTTGAGGGTTTGCAACCTTCGGTGACAATCAACAAATCAAGTCTAGACAAAGTAACTTGCTTGAAAGTAACTTAGGCCTTGTTTGGATGCACATGTATTCATCTCAGTCCACATGTGTTGGAGTGGATTAGAGTGTAACAACTTAATTCAAATACACTCTAATCTACTCCAATACATGTGAATTGAGATAAATACATGTGTGCGTATCAAACTAACAAGCCCTTAATCATTAGAAATAAGCCACAATGGAATTATGGAAACACTTGATATGTTATCCGGTCACCCCTAATCCAAGTTGAGGTAGATTCAACATTCATCGCTCCTCTATGAAGACCCCCACTTGATCTTTGAGTTAGCTAGAACCAAAAAGAATCACTTCACACACGATTCCAATAGAGTTGCTATTCACTACTTCGGTCAGAGATGAGCACAAGAATCCCTCACAGTCACCTTTAGATCACCTTCACATAATCTTCTAAGAAGTGATTCAATAGAACCATATGAGCTCCAAGCCATCTAGAAGGCGGCGACCTCCAAGTTTAATAAACCAATTATGCTTGTTTGGTGTACCATTAGTGACACAAGATCGACCAAGTCTATCGTTACTTAAGCGATGGTACGTTTGACTAAGTTTATAGAGAAAAGTATGTTAATAATTAGGGAACATATCTAGTGCAAACCATGCAAACTTCTATGTTTGCATGGTTTGCACTAGATATGTTCCTAATAATTACCACATCAAAAGATATAAGTTTCAAAATTATATTTGATAATGTATCTAATTGTTGTAAATTGATGTCGTTTTTCTATAGATTTGGTCAAACTTATTACAATTCGACTTATGACGTCAATTTGGCTCTCTTATATTTTATTATCATTGATGGAGTATGATTATTTTTGTGCTGCATCTATCTATAGATGTGTCACATCGGTTCTATAAAAATCATTTGTGTAGCAGTGCTCTAGGCTTTTGTTTTCTAGTATGTGGACGCCTAGCCTTTTGCACCAACAAGGTACTGCTCAAAAGTAACATTTCTTTGAGTGTATTATTTGTTATCTTAGTCTTTAAAAATATATCTAGGAGGGATTATATATTCTATGAGTGGTGTAGACAGATATCAAATTGGACATGCAAATCTGGCTGGTCACAATAATGTCTTACAAAAAAAAAAAAATATATATAGCACGCTTTCTTCTGACATTGGATCTTATTTGGTTTTCTTCGCAGGTATATCCTCTTGATTGATGATATATGGTCTGTAGAAACATGGGAGAACATTAGAAAATGGTTACCAGATATAGAAGGCGCGCACAATAAAAGTAATTGTGACTACTAGATTTGCAGCTGTTGGTGCAGCATGCTCAGGTAAAGAAGCAACTGATTGTCTGCATACCATTAGTGGTCTTGACGGTTTGGAGTCCAAAGAACTATTTGATCACGCTATTTCTGAATCCCAACGGGTGGAACAATGACAACAACATCTCAAGCTATTGGTACGGAGTGCTCCAAAGGAGATCGAACTGATAATCTGGATTCATCCAATATTAGTGAAGCGGATGCACAAAGCAGCAACAGTAACAAGAAAGGGAAGGTACATGAGGAAGTATGGAAATATTGTGGAGGGCTGCCTTTGGCCATAGTAACCATGGCTGGCCTTGTTGCTTGCAACGACCAATCCAAAGTCAATGACCATTATAGTAAACTTAAAAATTATTTCCAGTGCGGGTGGATCGCCTTACCATAGATGATGTCACAAAGATACTCGATTATTGCTTCAATGATTTGCCTTCAGATCTCAAGACCTGCTCATTGTACTTGAGCATATTTCCCAAGGGTTCCAAAATCAGCAAAAAGCGCCTGACAAGGCGATGGATATCTGAATCTCTTGTCGCTGAGAAGCAAGGGAAGAGTGCAGAGGAAGTTGCAGAAAGCTACTTTAACCAACTCATAAGAAGGAAGATAATACGTCCTCTTGATCACAGCAGCAACGGAAATGTAAAATCCTTTAAAGTTCATGACATGATTCTTGAGTATATCGTGTCCAAATCAAGTGAAGAGAATTTTATTACTATTGTTGGTGGCCACTGGATGATGTCAACTCCTAGCAATAAAGTTCGTCGACTCTCCATGCAAAAGCAGTGGTTCCAAGCATGGGAATTCAACAAAAGGAATGAATTTGTCCCAGGTGCGATCGCTTACAGTATTTGGAAGCCAAAAGCCGACGACTTCCTTTCCGTTCATTCAACAATGGAATAATTCAAGTGCTTGATCTTGAGGGTTGGAAGGGTATGACAGACAAGTACCTGAATGACATATGTGAAATGCTTGCGCTCAAGTATTTGAGCCTCCGACGAACAGAGGTTGTTAAGATTCCGTCCAAGATTGGGAAGCTCGAGTATCTGGAAACTCTTGACATAAAGGGACACACGAGTTGACGTGCTTCCCAGATCATTTGGCCAGCTCAAACGTCTTTGTAGAATCCTTGGAGGGAGTAAAATCCCAAAGAAGGCCATGAAGTTGCCACTTGAGAAGAATAAGGAACCGATGAAAGCACTTCGCATACTGTCGGGGATTGGGATCAATAAGGACTCAGCAGCTGTAGCAAGCCTTCATCAGATGACGGGGCTAAAAAAACTTGCTATTTACAAGCTAAATATACAGGAGGGTGATAAGATCTTCAAACAATTACTCTCCTCTATTGTGTATCTCTCTAGCTGTGGCCTGCAGACTCTAGCAATCAATGATGAGGGCTTTGATTTTATCAACTCACTGGACACCATGACCACTCCTCCAAGGTACCTCATTGGGCTAGAGCTATCTGGCAAGATGGAAAACCCCCCAAAGTGGATCAAAGATCTCAATAATCTCTACAAGTTGACACTTTCTGTGACAATTCTTCGAACCAATACTTTCCAGCTCATCCAGAACCTGCCCAAACTATTCTGTCTCACCTTTACACTCACTGCAGAGAAGGATGATGATCGAGACATAGTGGACATCCTTGAGGAAAATAAACTGCTTACTGATAGGGAGATCATTGTTCCACCTGCTGGATTCGAGAGTCTCAAGCTGCTTCGCTTCTTTGCAACTCTTGTGCCAAGGCTGAGCTTTGCAGTTACAGGAGAAGAGGTAATGCCAGCACTCGAGAGGATTGATATGCGGTTTGAAGCCTTCGAAGGGATATATGGCATTGAGACTCTTAGAAGTCTCCAAGAGTTGCATCTCAGTGTTGGTAATCAAGCAATCGAAGTAACTAAGTTCTTGGTAGAGGAATTGAAGCACAACGCAATCCTCAACTATGTAGATGGGAAATATGCAACAAAGTGGCCAAAAATAATCAGTGACTGAAGATATTTGAGGATGCCATAGTCTTTCTGTCTAGGTGCATCATCAGTGCTATGTATTCTTATGTGGAGGCTATTTCTATTGATCTACTCCGGTCTCAGTGTTCACCGTCACTCTGTTTTTTTTTTTTTTTTTTTTTTTTTTTGATCGGGCCATTCACCGTATTTCATTAAGAGGAGGAAAACCAAATCCAAATACAAACTAAGCCGGGATGCCGAGCGGACATCAAGCCCACAAAACAAAACAAAAACACAACAGAAGGCAAGAAAACCTAACTACTGGAAGGAACTCGTAAGCTGATTACAAAATAACCATGTCGCGACTAGACCACCGCGCTCTCTCGGGCTGCACCGATCGCCGCTTCTTCCCTCGCGAGGAGGAAGACCTGCATGGCCTGCATGTTGACCTCGGCGGGGGCCGTGAGGGCGACTGCGGCTTCGGCAAAGGAGGCTGCATCCTCCGCTCGGCCTCAACCTCGATCCCCATCTTCTTAAGCAAAACTCTTAGTGCACGGTCCTCGGGCTTATGGAGCTGGGCGCACTCTTTGCAGCGAGCGTGCACTGCGTTTCGGCGTTAGCACTGCGGCGTCTTGCCGCGCGGGTGGCGTTTTCCTCAAGGCCGGCGTGGAAGTATGGATGGCTCCGGCGGCTTCTTGACGGCTATGAACTCTCGTCACCGGCCGTCGGCACATGCACCGGACTCGGTGTGCGATGCACCATCTTCATCGCCACCAACCGATTGCCACCGTCGAGCCGAGGAGGTCATCCCGACCCGAGCTTGCGGCGAGCTCAGCGTGCTCACGAACCCATGCGAGGCTGGGGTGCACGGTGCGGCGTCCAGCGCCGCGGCGTTGGCCCGGTGGGAGGCGAACTGAGGCCTCCACTGGCCAAGTCGGCCCGCCGGTCGACCCACGGGCCCTGGCGGTAGCCGATGGGGGTGCTCCCCCGCAGTCACGGCTACCGCGTGGCGTGCACCGCGGCGAGGAGGCCGTGAGCTCAAAACATCGGGTCGACTAATCGGGGGGTGGAGAGCACGCCCAGCCTCGTCGGTGCTTTGGCGCGGCCGGGGAGCCACGAGGAAGCCACGGTCGGGACCCACCCCAACGCCTCGAGCGCCGATGCGGAAGCCGCATCGGCTCCTCCGTGGCGGTGTCGGTGATGCGGATGGGCGTCACCTCCCGTCCGGAACCGGCGGAGGGCTGGGATGTGTAGCCGAGGCGAAAACGGCGTGTAGATCGGCGGCCCGCGAACGTCTGACCCGCCAGCCCCCACGCCCGCACCTTCATCGGGCGGCGACGCGGCGCCGTCTCCTCACGGTAGCGGCAATAGCAGCGTCGCGGGGGTGCGTAAACACGCGATGCACATGCCAGATTCGTTAGGCGATTGAAGATAGGCCGACCTTCCCGAAAGCCCGGCCGATCGTCGGGCCGGTCGGGGGCGATAACGAGCCGGGTGTCTGTGGCTGCCGCGATGGTGGACCTCATGCCGGCGGCGAGGTTGAGGCGCGGTGTGGTGGCGGCGACGGCTTTCCTCCGCACCTGCAGCGTGAACCCATCATCATCGGCGGGGCGAATGCACCTACGGGCGGAGGGGGCTGGTCGCGGCGGCGAAATGGCGGTGTCTGGAGACACGTCCGATCGGCGTGTCGTCGAAAGCAGCGGCGTCGCCCGGCGCCCCGGGGCTGAAGCGGCAAGAAGGCATGGCGACGATGGGCTGGCGCGTCGGCCGAACGCGCCGCATCGCATCATCATCGACCTCAGCGATGGTGGCGGTAGCGCCGCCCGGCAACGCCCGGCAGCGGCTGCGGCATGTCGGCCGGCATCCATATCGGCGACCTTTGCGGCGCCACGACTCGGGTCGGGGCGACGGGGCGAGGGAAGCGACACCATCGGACCTGGGGAAGGCCCGACGAAGGCGGAAGGCAATGCGCCGCCGCCGCGTGACCAGGGACCTCGACCGGCGCCCTCGACCTCGTCGTCAGAGCAATCGGAGAAATTATCCATCAACGCAATTCCTTGGATCTTCTGCTGCGGAGGGAAAGAATGGTGCCAGCGTCGGGGAAAGCGACCGCCCGCATCCGCTGGCCGGGCGTCGACGTGAGCTGCGGCTCGGTAAACCCGACGAGGTGGGCACAAACTCTCCTTCCTCGACATCCGCGGCGGGAGCGGACATGGATGGATAGGCCTCCGTGGAGGGGCGATGATGGTCCGGCCTGAGGGGCGGGCTGTCATCATCGGGCGGGCGGCGGCCGAGGCGGCTGCGAGGGGAGACGGGTGCTCGGCGTTCGGCCGTGAAGAAGGCCGGGCCCGACGATCGGGTCGGGGCCATCTCCACGGGGCGGCGCCAGTAAAGGCGGGCCTCGCGGCGAGGGCGACGGCCGCGGGGAGGTGGGCGGCGGCCTCGCCCGTCCCCTACGGGCCCGTAGCCAACTCCGCGGAAGGAGGGCGCTTGGGGGAAAAGGCGATGGCGGCCGGTAGCGACCTGGCGGCGGCGATGGCGACAAAGCGACGGGCGGGGGGCGCCCGGGGCGAGGAGCCAGGTGGCGTCCTCTTCTTCAGCAACACCATGGCCAACCGAGCCAAGCGGCGCGGGGCGGCGATGGCGTTCTTTGGGCAGGCTGCGATCCGGCATCGCCCGCGGGCGGCACTCCGGGAAGCCGGCTCGGGGGCCTCCACGCGCCCCGCGGCCACATGGGGGCGGCCCTCGACACCCTCCCAGCGGCGGGGATGCCGGATGGTGGAGGTCGTCGCCCGGCCTCCATGGGCGCCGGAGGTGACCCGGCCCGGGGCTGCGGAGGCCCCTACGCGCCAGGCTCGAGGGCGGGGGCGGCGCCCATGGAGGCGTGGATCGGGGGTGGAGGAACCCGGATCCGGCGTTGGATTGGAAGGAGGGCGAGGGGAGGGAGATCGATGCGGGGGGAGATGGAGCGGCGCCGTACCGTCGGGAGAGGGGTTGTCGGGGCTCTAGACGGCTCTTCCATCCGGCGTTGGTTCGTCTCCCCAAAGAAGAGCAAAAGGCGTTCAACGAGTTTGGAGAGAGGAAAATAAGCGACTTGAGTACAAAGCTGCTTTGTTTTGTTTTGGAGTTTCAAAGTGCTGTCGATCTGTCTTTTCTTTTCAGTTTTAGAGTTTCAGCCTCGTTCGTTGAATTATTGTAAGAGTATCATCTTGTTAGTTTCCTTTATATTGCAAGATAAACACACAGGTTTCCTTTATATTGAAGTGGCAAAAAATCTTTTGCTGACAGCGGCACCAAAAACACTGAGTTCATCGAGCTCTTAGAAACTATAAGTCGTTTCGGTTCGTTGGCGGTGAAATCTCGGCGACAATTAAGCATGACCAATTCACAATGCTTAAAATATAACGAGCATAGAATAAAAGTATAAACCTTAGCTAGCAAGCGGCGGAAACACACTCGATCTTACGGTGTAGACTCCACGAGGGGGACAATGGCGGTTGATCACAAGCCTAACTTCTTCCCGAGGTGTGGGGAAATAGCAAGGGTGAGTCCATGTCGAACTCCGCAAGCATAGCCGAGGGGGTTAATGAGGCTCGAGGTGACATTTGTCTTAAGCTAGGGTTGCTTTTAGTGTAGGTCAAGTTTTTTAAGCTTAAGCATAAAGGAATCCCATCGTCCCATTAATCACGGTGTGAACAGATATAAACATCAATTTAAATATCAACAACATAATAAGCATGTGATTCTATTCATTAATGTCTCAAGGCCGTTCATGACCCGAACCGCGGTGACATGTCGGTTTAATTAACTCTGCTTGCGAGAGGTGTACACTTTCACTACGGGTCATGGTTCCCACCGGAATAGGTTCATGACTCCCCAAACAAGTGAAAACCATATAAAGCCTTTCAAAGGGGTTATCTAAACATCTTGGGATAGCGATAGGGCTACAACCCATTCTCTTCGTTTCGGTAACCACCGACACGAGTAAACACCATCCACGAATGACTAAAGCTAGAGCCATGTGACCCCCATAGCTGTCTTGTATATCCCAGGATGATCACGAATGAATAAGTCCTTATGGAGAGCTAAGAGCTTCATAAATAACAACACAAGCTCTTTAAGCCCTATGTACCATGGCATCATCAACTAATCATATCGATTTAATCCATAAAGCAATAAATAAATAATGTGTGTTGGTTTTAGCGCTAGCAAATTACTACCAAATGCATAACCCATAGGAGACAAGGATCAAGTAATCAAGACTAGGTAAGTCCTTAGTGGTAAACAAGGAGGACACATGCATCATGAATTAATGATTAAAGTGAATAGGACATCAAGGATGATCCCAAGCTATACTTGCCTCAAACAGAGATCCTTTGTCAGGTCCAAATCTTCAATAGAACTCCTTGATCATCAACTCTTCTAGATTGCCAACATAGCGCTCATCGTCTACTTGATTCCAATTAGCAACACACAATCATCAGAGCATTCATACGAGGAAGCAAACAAGAGCATTATAAGATAACAGTACACCAATCATTAGAAAACAGTTTGAAAAGCTTATAAAACTAAGCTACACGTCACTATGATCACATCGGCGTAAAAGATCACGAAATCGGGCTAAAGCGGGGCGTAGTTATGAATTTTACAAGTTTACTAGTAATAAAATAATAGACTAAATAATTATTCGAAATTTAAAAGTTCAAAACCTGACCAACAGTGGTATAGACATGTAGATTATGAAATTACGAATCTAACGAATCTTGAACGACTCAAATCGGATTTAAAGCGAGAAAGATATGAGAGTTTGAATCTGGATGGCAAAACTGTAATTAGATGAAAGCGAAAACTACTGCTGATAAGATGGAATTACGCTTTGCCGAAGGCATAGCGTAAACGCGAAACGCGCCAAGGACTCTTACGGAATTAACCGTAGACGGCAGGGTCTAACTTGCAAAATAGCCGGGATGAAAGGGTTCGGATCTTTCCGACCGCACGATTTAAAATCGACGGCCGAGATTAGATGGGGGTGACCCCGGCGGCGCTACCTCGCAGGGGAGATAGGGACGACGGCGGCACCATCGCCGGAGACGGCGAACGTTCGCCGGGTAAAGTGGTTTGGGCGCTACGGTTCACCGTTTTCGACGCGGTTGGGCTCAAAAAGAAGAGGAGGATGCCGCGATCTCACCTGAACCGATCTCGCGGTCGATTAGGGCTTGAGGACGGCGCACGATCGAAGATGGCGGTCGGCGGCGAGCTGCTCACGTCGGCAACAAAGAACAAGCCAACTTGCTCGGGTTAGAGTCTTCCAACGCGTGCGCAAAACCGAGGCAAAGCTCTGGGGCTTACCTACATCAGAAGAGACCCGACGGCGCTCGGGAATTCGAGCTCGGCGGCGGAAAAACGGCGGCGGCGGCAACTTGCAGCTGCTGCTCTTGCTAGGGCTTGCGGCTGCTTGTAGATGGAAACGTAGGGCGATGCGGACGCGGCTGCTAGGATTATATAGGGCTTCGGCGTGGGTTGCAAGATAGGAAACCAGGGCGCATCGTGGCCGGGTCGGTACTGGAGTCCGGCTCGTGCACCATGTCGAACTCGACATCAGGAAGAGGAAAGCTACGGGGTCCACTCGTCAGCTGGTCAAGGAAGAGAAGAGCAGCGGGGCTGCTGCTGTTCAGCGACATGGGCCGGCCCAAAATGAACCTCGGGCACGGACTATAGCAAGAAGACAGGCCGATCAAGCCTTTGAGCTGAATTACCCGGAAGAGAAAAGAAATAAATAGGAGAGCCTTTTGCTTTTACTAGAATTTGCTTTTCAAAAGGGTTTTTAATAAATTTAAATTTCTTTTCAGATTTGACCAAAACCAAACAACACAAAAATAAAGAATGCTCCAGCATGAGTGCACAACATGTTACTACCTTATGATAAATTTTATTTTGTCAAAAATATTTATTTTCCTATGTTTTATGAGCATAAAAATACATAAACAAATCATTTTATTCTATTTTTAGAAAGATGCAAAATTTGGGGTGTTACAAATCTACCCCCCCTTAAGATGAATCTCGTCGAGATTCGGAAGTTGATAGTCAAAAGAGATGGATATACTCCGTCTTGAATCTTGGTTGGTACTCGTAATTCCATTTTCTCGGTAATGGCGTTGCCTTGCTTTTCCTATCGATAATCTCACTCCAAGTGACTTGCTAACTTATCCCAAGTAGGTAATGGAACAACTCTGAGTGACTTCACCCAAATCCTAGTACATCAATTGTTAGCCCACTTGTTACCATTTTAGTAACCTTAAATACATTGTTGCTACCGATGTTAAATCACTCTTCACAGCGATGTTCTTTATGACCCTTTTGAGATTAAGCGTCGACAATTCCTTGTTCCCAACAATTCCAAACTGCAACGTCTTAAGCCTCAACATGTTACTGCTTTGTCACTTTTTAATCCGCACTAACCAACCTCCTACTTCATATACTCACGTCTAGTTCTTATCATCTGTGGTCAACAACGATAGCCTTGATAAGGATAGATGATCCTAAATAGAGGGTAATCCAAAGACAAACTCACAACTTCAAGATAAACTTCGTAACTTGAAGATAGTTTGAGAGAAATAAACACATGAGTTTAAGCCACTACTCCCCTTAAGAAGAGATAGACCCAGGTAACTAGGGGTAGTTTTTATAACATTAAGTACCTTAACCATCATATAGACCTTCCAATTGACCCACATTACTCCCTTGATCCAAAGTGGGTTCCATTCCAACGTTCAACTATTAGTATCCTTACTATGGTTGAACTGCTCAACTCTCATATTCTGCATATAGCTCTGTATGCTTTGATGTTATCGACCTTCATTAGCACGGTTTGCTATGCTAAAAGTACCAACAATGTCATATGCTTCATCTAGACGGTAATATTTTAATGTCATGTATCTATGGTCACTTCAATCCAATAATGATATCACATGCCCAAAATCAACTTAGTGAAAAAGTCCTTTGTGAAACTTTATCCCAAAGTAGACTATTCATCCAACTTCAAAAGATTGATTGCTCAATCCTTGAATCCAAACTTGTGATGTCATTTCGAATCTTATCGGCATAGCTCTTCTTTGCTAAGGGCATCGACAACGACTTACGCAACTCTATATTGTAGCATCTTTCCCAAGTCCTCACTCTTGACTAGCCCAATCCAACAAGAACATGCAACTCAAAACCAACTTAGTAATCCTATGAATTCCTACAATCCACGTAGACGTCACTGTTAAAAGCCATGTAACTGTTGCACTAAGGACCAATACAACAATACCTCCAAATCCATATGCTTCATAGTCGACTTGACATCTAAGCATCACTCAATATCTGGGCGGAGCTACGTTATGGGTTGTGGGTGCCCGGGCACCCACAAAATTTTGAAAAATCACTATTAGAAATAAATTTTCACTATGGTTGTAGACTAAAATTTCATATGTACAAGAGCAAGGCACCCCCTCTAGTTTTCTCTAGCTTCGCCACTGCGCATGAGAGGGGTTACCTGTGTGGGCTGATCACCATGTGTCGATGTCCGTGCACACTCCGCGGCGACCCTCAACGATTGGCGTCCTTGGCGGAGGCGATTGGCGCGGTGATGGCGTCCTCGTCGTCGCCGTTCGTCACGGCGAAAAGCTCAACCGCGAATGATGCGCCCGCGGGCCCAGTGCCTTGGCCCCAACGAACGCGGCCCCGAAAGCGGCCATTCTCCCTCCCGCCGCGGCGTCGCAGACCCTTCACCGCCGCCCCGCCCGCGGCGTGGCTCTCAATAGCCCGCCTCCACCGCGGCGTGGCCCTGGTATGTGTCATGGCTCCTCTCCTCCCGTCCTCCCACATTGGGTGACCCCGCGCGTCCAGCTTCTCGCCCCCTCCCTCCCAAGCCTAGGGTTGCGCCTCCTCATCGGCGGGGGAGTTCGTCGGGTCGCGAGCCGGCGAGCACGTCGGCGTCACCAACCCGTAAGCCCCTGCTCCCCTCTGAAGCAGTTTTGATTCGGGTTCGATCAAATCGATTTGGACGGTCAGCGGTGGATATGTGGCGCGTGCATTTGGTGTATGTGTGTCGCAGGTGACGCAGGAGGTGGTGTCGCGGATCCTGCTCAGTGCTCACTACAGCCGATGAGTTTAAGGCTGCGGGACAGCCTTCCCGGGTGGCTGAACACGCCTGTCACGACAAGGCAGCGCGTCATGTTCAAGTTCCATTCCAGGGAGCTCATCCGGGCTACATGGTGGTTCCTTGTTCAGTTCAGGTACTTATTGTGTCATCCTGATGGTATCTGGTCTTTGTTTTCATGACTGTCGGTTGCTTTCTGGTTACAGGACAAGCTTGCAGAGAACATCACTACGAGCAGGGCAAGGCGGCTGAAAGATACGTGGGGCGGCGTGTTCCGCGGTCTAGGTCAGTTCCCAGATTATTGGAAGCATGCACTTGGTTTTGAAATATTCAATCAATTCAACTATCACTTGATTCAGACTTTAGTTTTGCAACAGGAGGCACAAAAAATCTTGCTTAATCATATATTTTTGTCATTATTTGTGTAGTCTCACATGTCGTCTCATGATTTCCACATCTAGATTGCATCAAAAGCCAATAGTACTGCTGATTTATTTGTTTTACTCAACAATACTCTTCTCATATGCTTGAACTGACCTTTTCATATGCTTGAACTGTTGACCTTTTCTGTGATAGAATCCTTTCTTATTTGACCATTTATTATACCACTTTGATTTTGAACTCTTAATCGTATAGAGGTGGTGGAGCATGCTTGCGGAATGGGAACACTGCAAATGGGTGAATATTTATCAAATGGTTCTAATGGGATTGACACCTTCAGCATTCGGGAACGCTTGGTGTTTGTGCTGGGATATGTCCATTTAATTTTCCTGCTATGATTCCCCCTATTGGTATGCCTAACCTGACCTTCCCTGCCAAATTGTTTGTAATAGAAGGCTGACACCATTGATCATTTTAACTATGTGACACTGTGACAGCTATACCCGTGCATTCTTACTTAAATATATAGGACATGATCTGTGCTGTTTTCGTGAGCATACTATTCCAGACGATGTAGTTATTTCTTCTGCTCTTTTCCATTGAAATAGTTAAACTGAAGAAAATAAGTGTAAATAAGGTTCTTGTCACCCTTTACTTGTATGACCTGAATATTGAATAGAATTCTACTGTAGGTGCTAATCAGTGCTAACACTGAGATGGACCTGTCACATTAAAATTAATTGGTTCGGGGATTAGTGAGTGACATTACTTTATCATAGTGTGACTTTGCTTAGTACTTAAGCACCTAGTATCGAAGTTGATATCTGGCCTCAAGTTAGTTCAGGATTCAGGGTCATTGAATGTTTTTTGGCATATAATCATATGCGAGTTATCCAGTTAGTATTTGTTAGACTAGTGGACAGGAGAGGAGTGTCTACGGGCCTCCCATTATAGTGTGTGTGTGAGAGTATGTGTAGGCATGCCTCCCATTATAGTGTGTGTGTGTGTGTGAGAGTATGTGTAGGCATGGAGACTTGGCATGGCCGGCCAGGATTGTTCCATGCCTACTATATGTACACGCACCTTCTCTCAGGATTAATTGATCACCGAGACATTACCTTCTCTCATGGTATCGGCCGTATCTTGATCCTCTCTTCCGGTGCCCTACCCCTCGAAGCGCCGGCCTCACGCAGTCGCGACTCTTTCTTCGGCGGGTCTGGCCTCCGCCCAGCGCCACCCTCCCTCACCGGCGTGGGCCTCTACCCAGCCGCGATCCCTCCCCTGCGCAAGATCCTTACAGCGCGCGACTACTTCCTTCGCCAGCGCCCGGCCCTACAGCGCAGCGATCCTATCCGCGATGGCCACGACCATGCCTCTTGCTGCCCCCACCAAGGCAGCAACCCCTCGGCCAGCGGCGGCGGCGGAAGACGCCGGAGGGGGTCGCCTCGGTGAAAGGTCCCTTGTGGTTTTGGTAATTGAGTGTCAACGTTAGGTGAACTAATATGTGTGATTGAGATAATACCACGGGAGATTAGTTCACTCATGATGACAAATGAAGGAACTTTATTGCATATGAAACATGACATGGAGTCATGTGACCAAGGTGGTGAAGATCAAGACAAGGCTTGGCTTGATGGACCGGTTGCAAGTGTGAAGGGCAAGTCGAGGCGGTGAAAGCGATGGACATGGGCGGTGAAGCTTGGCAAGACTTGGCGCCCGGCGGACCGACGCCTAGCGGTGAAAGAGCAAGTGAGGTCAAGATCGATGGACCAATAGTGTCACGTGATGATATGAAGTGGATCATATCATTTGGTGATCGTGTTGGTGCATGTGTTGCATCGGCACTTGGAGATGGAGCGGAATGGAAATGCGCCGGCAAAGGTATAACCTATAGGGCATTTCATTTCACGGTCATGAGGAGCTTAGAGAAGTTTATGACCGGGTTTAGGATAGATGGCCGTACTATCAAGAGGGCAAACTTGTTTGCATATCGGTCATCTAGTGCCACTTGAGCGATCTAACTTTGCGATGTGTTAGGATCGAGTGGCGTGGTAAGAGCTAACCGGGCCTTTGAAATGATTGTGGAAAAGCTAACACACATGCACATGGTGATGTACACTTGGTGGTGTTGGCACATTTGCAAAGGCGGCGGGTGATTGCGAGGGGTTGAGTTGGGTTTGGGAACCACTCATCCTCGTGCACAAATTGGTATACTTGATGGGTAGCATGTCGAAGAGAAGGCGTCGGTGTTTCGGTGGAGTTTTTATTTGGAAAACGTCGGCCGGACCTTCGACGGACGCGCACCGACCCGAGCCGCGCCGGTCGGTCGCGTCTGGCGGAGCCCCTGCGAGCCGGTTTGGACGGACGGGGACCGGGCTGCCAGACGGACGCATCCGGTCTTGGCCGGAAGCTGCGGCCGGGCGCTTCGAGTAGCCGTTGGCTGTGGGGCCGATGGCTTGTCGGTAGTGACGGATAGCGTCGGCCGGACCAGCGACCGGACTCGGCGGTGAGTCGGTCGGTCGCGTCCCCGGCCAGCGCGGCTGGGGATTTCACCCCAACGGCTCTATTTGACTTGGGGGCTATATATACACCACATACCCGACCTTGTTCGGGTGCTGAGCACACTGGGCCTTGGTGGCTTGTGTTGTGGTGCTTGAGAGCCCTCCCACTCACTTGTGATTGATAGTGTTCATCCAAATCAAAGTGAGGAGTGATTCTAGTGCATTCGCGTTGAGAGATCGCATTAAGTGGCACTAGGTGATCGTGTTGCAAGCGGTGTGCTTGTTGCTCTTGGAGGTTGCCACCTCCTAGGCGGCTTGGTGGCAAGAGACCGTGAAGCACGCAAGCGGAGATTGTGCGGTGCTCCGGGAGGATTTGTGAGAGGTTCGAGCTCACCTTGCGGGGGATCGCGAAGAGCATCACTACTAGAGCGTGTCTTTGAGCTACCTCACTTGTGAGTGTGGTGTCTTGCGGTGCCTTGTGATAGGCTCACTTGAGAGTGGTGTCTTGCGGTGCCTTGCGGGCGTGCCTTGAGAGGCAAGTGATCGGAGAGTCACAATCAAGAACCATCTAGGTGAAACACCAAAGGAACCACCCAAGGTGTTGGTCGACACAACGAGGAGTAGGGGAAGTTGGCAAGCTTCCCGATACCTCGGTAAAAATCACCGGTGTCAACTTGTCTACTCTTCTCGGTGGTTTGCATTCTCCAAATCACAAGCTTTGTATTTACATTCATATATTCCTTGTGCTTGTGCTTGTGGGTAGCTCTTTGCAATTACTAGCTTGTGTAGCTTGTTAGTTGCTTTGCTTAGTTTGTGTAGCTAAGTAATTTTGAGCCTTTGGGTTGGGGCGTGTGTCGCCTTGTCCTTAGTGCATCTAGTGAGCTTAGGTTTGGCTTTGTGCTTTTGCTCATTAGAATTGTGTAGGAGCTCACCCTTGTTTAAAGTACTAGTGCATAGGTTTGTGTGACCTTGCAATAGAAACGGTTAGGAGCTCGAGCTAGGCTTATCACCTCATTTGCTTTGTGTAGGATCTTTTGTGAGGTGATTTAGAGTCTTAGCTAGAGGGGTGAAGTCTTGGCTAAGCGAATAGTTTTAATTCCACATCATATTTGTTTAGCCCGGCGTAATTAGTTTTTAGAAAGGACTATTCACCCCCCTCTAGTCCCCATCTCGACCCTACACTGGCGGCCGAGTTTCTACAATCCGTGGTCGCCTCCATCGGATGTGGCGGTGTCCACGCCGCCTCTGGCGCCCATCCTGTCTTGCCGCACGCGGCGGGCGCTGCTCATGCAGCGGCGGCGGCGGCGTTGTTGGCTCACAACGGCGGGCGCGGCCTGATGGCTTATCGGCGTGGGCTGCCCTAGGGTACTACAACCCCGTCGGCCTTCCTTCACGGGACTCGGCGGCGGCTAACGCCTTCACCACGGCGTTGCTGAACCCCCACCCTCCGGCCCTAACGGCGGTATTTCGACTCGGTGCTACTTCCCACATGACCTCTCGGTCCTCCTCTCTTTCATGTTCTTTTCCCCTTGGTACCCTACTCCTTGACTATTGTCGTTGGTAATGGCTCCACTTTTGTCATCCGCGCCCGCGGCTCCACCGAGTTATCACCCACTTTACGTCTTAATAATGTCCTTGTATCGCCACAAATTATTAAGAATCTCATCTCTGTTCGTCAGTTTACCATCGACAATAATTGTTCTGTTGAGTTTGACCCCGCTGGTTGTTCTGTGAAGACTCTTCCATCTCGGACTGAGATCATCAGGTGCAATAGCTCGGGGCCGCTATACCCACTTCGTCTTCCACCGGCGCACTCCCTTGTCGCCCGGGCATCCTCCCCCCGCGTGGTGGCATCGGCATCTTGGTCATCCTGGTCATGAGGCTTTGTCTAAGCTAGCGTCTAGTGTGTCCTGTCATATTCAGGATTGTTCAGATTTGTGTCATGCTTGTCAGCTAGGGCGACATGTTCGTCTACCCTTTCCTGTGTCCACCTCTCGTGCATCCAATAAATTTGACCTTGTTCATTGTGATCTGTGGACCTCTCCGGTTACCAGCATTTCCGGTAATAAATATTATTTGGTCTTACTTGATGATTGCACTCACTACTTGTGGACTTTTCCTCTGCGTCTCAAATCTGACACTTTCAGCACACTAGCTCACTTCATCGCCCACGCCTCCACCCGGTTCGGCGCCAAGTCAAGGCTGTTTCGGTGCGACAACGGCGAAGTTTGATAACTCCGGCTCCCGCCACTTCTTCCTCTCACAGGGCATTCACCTCCGCATGTCCTGCCCCCACACCTCGTCTCAGAATGGTAAAGCTGAACGCATTATTCGTTCTATAAATAATGTCGTTCGCTCACTACTCTTTCAGGCGTCCATGCCTCCATCCTACTGGGCTGAGGCCCTCTCCACGGCCACTGTTTTGCTCAACATATTGCCTACCAAGACTCTCGAGCTTTCGACCCCGCACCTTGCCCTGTTTGGCAAGCCACCCACATATGATCATCTTAGAGTCTTTGGTTGCAAATGTTACCCCAACATGTCGACCTTTGCTCCACATAAACTTCGCCCCTAGGTTACGTCTGTGTGTTTTTTCCTAGGCTACTCTTGCTCATCACAAAGGGGTACGCTGCCTTGACCTCTCTTCCAATAGAGTCATCGTCTCCGGCACGTCATCTTGATGAAACGGCCTTTCCCTTTCTTGGCGCCATGGTCCTAGTGCTCGGTGGATCTCAGTTCTCGATGACGATACTCTCGCGACCCTATGCTCCCTCCCTATCGGATCGATGCACAAGTCTTTGTCTGCGGAACTCCCTCTATCGCCCCTGCCCCCTATGTGGCCATGCAGGCGCCCTCGTCTCGGCTAGCCCCGGCCCACTGTCGGTCATACCGTGACTGTGCACGCTGGGGCGCTTTCGCCGCTTTCTTGCGATGACAACGGCCCTCTCGGCGCCAGCGCTCTACATCCCGCCTACGGCTGCGCGTCTTGGGGACCTCTTGGCGCCGCGCGGCGACCACGATCCCCCACCTCCACGCCATCTTGGCGACCCACGGCATCCTCGCCGGTCTCGTTCGCCGCCACTGCGCGTGCGGGCGCCCCATCCTCGGGGTTCCCGCCTCAACGGCGGGCGATTCTTGAGCACCACTACTCTCGTCGCCCCCGCCCACGGCGCCTACCGCTACACCGGCCCGCCTGCACCGGTTGCCCCCTTCCTAAGAGCGTTGCCGTGCCTCTCAATGGCGAACCGGCACGCCATGGCCCACTTGGGCAAAGTGGCTTCCCGGATGCTGCCGCCTTCCACGCCGCTTAAAACTCTCGGTGCCGGGCAACTTCCGTGGCGCTCTTGCCAACCCAAAGCTGGCGAGCCGCTATGGAAGAGGAACCTTTCACTTTCTCTGCTTTGAGAATCACACTTGGGATCTCGTGCCCGTCCTCCAGCGGGCAAATGTAGTCAGCGGCAAGTGGATCTTTAAGCACAAGTTCGGTCGATGGCTCTCTCGAGGTACAAGGCCCGCTGGGTCGCCGTGGTTTCACTTTCGCGCCACAGGGGTTGATTTCGGCCAGGCGTTCAGTCCTATGGTGAAACCCGATTCTTTCCGCCGGTGTTGTCTCTAGCGCTCTCCGCGGTTGGCCCATCCACCCGGCTCGATGTGAAGAAACGCCTTCCTACGGCACCATGCGAGGCGGTCTCTTGCCCGGCGGACTGCGGGGGTTTGAAGATCCGGCTCATCCGGGACTCTGTTTGCCTTACGAAGAAGTCACTTTACGGCTGAAGCGAGGCTCCTGCGCATGGTACAGCCGAATGGCCTCCTTCTCGCTGTCCCTAGGTTTTGTTGAAGCCAAGTCGGACACCTCCTTTGTTCATCTTCAGTGGCTCGGACATAGCTTACTTGTTGCTTTATGTGGATGACATTGTTCTCCACGGCTTCCTCACCTAGCCTCCTTCGACGGATCATCGCTGCTCTTCAGCGGGAGTTCGCCATGAAAGACCTTGGCGGCTGCATCACTTCCTTTGGTATGCGGGGTTCAGCGCGGCGATGGCGGTCTCCTCCTCTTGCGGCAGTACATGCTAGAGATTACGGACGGCGCGGGGATGAAAGAGTGCAAGCCGTGCTCCACTCCGATTGACACCAATCCGAAGGTTCTTTGCAGCCGAGGGGGCCCGGTGTACGATGCTCGCGGACTTTTCGCGATCTTGCGGAGCTCTTGATTGCACGGCGTTCACTCGGCGGACGCCGCATGCAGCGGTTCAGCCGGTGCGCCTTCACATGCACGATCCCGTGAGCCTCATCTTGCGACCTTGAAGCGGATTCTTCGCTACATTCGAGGCACTCTCCACCTCGGTCTTACATTTGCGGCCATCCTCGGCAGCGAGATCTTGTGGTATACACCGATCTTGGCCCGGGCGGTTGCCCACACTCGCGAGATCCACCTCGGGCTATCGCGGTGTTCCTTGGTGATAACCTTGTCTCCTGGTCCTCAAGCGCTAGAATCAGTGTCAAGATCAGTGCGAAGGCTGAGTATCGCGGCGTGGCCAACGGTCGCGAGAGGCCACCAGCTCGCCCGGTATACGGGCTGTACACCCCTCCCGGCGCTGCTGGTGGCGTGCGACAACATCGATCTGCGATCTACATGACCTCCAACCCGGTCAACATCGAGAGAACCAAGCACATTGAGATTGATCTTCACTTCGTCCGAGAGAGAGTTGTTTGTTGGTGATGTTCGAGTCCTCCATGTTCCCACCTCGTCACGGTATGCGGACATCTTCACCAAAGGGCTGCCATTTTTCGGTGTTCACGAGAGTTTAGGTCTGAGTCTGAACGTGCACGGTGGCTGACGTTCCGACTGAGGGGAGTGTTAGACTAGTGGACGTGAGAGGAGTGTCTACAGGCCTCCCATTATAGTGTGTGTGTGAGTATGTGTAGGCATGCCTCCCATTATAGTGTGTGTGTGAGAGTATGTGTAGGCATGGAGACTTGGCATGGCCGGCCAGGATTGTTCCATGCCTACTATATGTACACGCACCTTCTCTCAGGATTAATTGATCACCGAGACATTACCTTCTCTCAGTATTTATGAATGACTGAAGTTACTAGCTTTATTGTTTGGCTGTAATACTATTATCAGCTTGGGATTCATACCATTATCGCAGTCGATGGAGGTTCTTGATAAAAATGAACTTTCTGTTTGTTGCGGATATATCTTATCTTGCAGTCTTACTTCACTACCCATGAACTTTCTAGCTTAGAATTGAGGGCTAACATTCAGCTGTTTCTTTTCTGCTATCACCGACAATCGTGGCAAAGGATCGTATCTGTAAGTTAGTCCAAAGTGGTGTTGACAAATGGTGCTCGTATATTGCTTGATGGAAGAAAGATTGTGGTAATTTCAATAATCCAGTTGTTTATAGCCTGCCTGCAGTTGTACTACATCTTGTTAACCTGAAATCTCTGTAATATGCAGGTTCCTCAGTATGAAGATGGAAATTTTGTTGGTCCAACCATTCTGGCTGATGTTAAAAGTGACATGGAGTGTTACAAGGTAGTTTTTAGAAATTGGTTATGAAATTTAACTTTGCATTTCAGTTGTAGGATTTGGGGTCATGGAGAAGGAGAACTATCTGTAGGATCTGCTGTCCGTATATTTCAAGAATTAAAATATGGAGTCCACTGTAGGTAAATTGGTTCCAAATTGAAGTGCAAACCTTTGAATATGTTCGACAGTTGACACAACCATATTTAGGAGCCATTATCCATTGTGAAAATGCACATTCTGAATTGTATAATGCTGATGCACCATTTAACATAATCCCTGATTATGACCAGAGAACTAGTATTCCTCAGCACTCCACAATGGGTCACAAATCATCTATTGTGCATAATACGTATTCAAACTGCAATTATGTTAGTTTCCACCTTCAAGCCGCTTCCCAAAATCCCCATAAACGGATTATCCTTTTATGGTGGTGGAAGCACATATGCATGTAATAATTAACAGTTCATCAGAAGATTCATTCATATTTCTGAGTGTCAGTGGCAGCTGCTGCATACTTTGTATGCTATGTGAAGAGTCTTACTCAAATTAAGTATTTTCTCAAATCTCAAAAACAAACTTGGAAAGAATGTATAAATTGGAGGTCAAATATGCTGTTAGTTAACAAGTCATTCCCAAAATAAATCAAGGAAACTTACCTTGATAAAGGTATATTGATTCAACCTTGCTAACTTATTGAAACAGGAGGAAATATTTGGTCCAGTGCTTCTCTTAATGAAGGTACGCTGAATTTCTTTTTTTTGGTTTCAGCATCAATAGGTTATGCTGTGCTGCAATTACTGACCCTTCTTTTATTCCCCAAAAAATTTCAGGCAAAGAGCCTGGATGATGCTATCCAAATTATAAACAGAAATATGTAATATCTTTCTCCTCTATGCTTGTAGATCTGAAGCATTCCTTGTGATCTAGTTTAAATATTTATTTGTTCCTGTTTGCAGGTATGGAAATGGGGCTTCCATATTTACAACATCTGGTGTCTGCCAGGAAATTTCAAACAGACGTTGAAGCTGGCCAGGTATAGTATATGACATTTTCAAAAGACTATTACCAGATTGCATTGCATATGCTACTTGAAAAAAAAAAAAAAAAAGCAAAAGAAAGAAATGGTTCCATTCTGAATTTGATTAAACTAGAAACCAGAAGAAAACGTACCGATTCCTGTTCCCTTGCCATTCTTCTCCTTCACCGGCAGCAAAGCTTCATTTGCAGGAGATTTGAATTTCTACGGTACACCCTTATCAGAGCGCTTAACACCACTTGATCGTTCCCTAATAATCAATATGGCACTGATGTGATCGCAAGCAGTTATATTCGCGAGTATGCATGCAAATTCAAAACATCGAATTACCAAGATTTAGATATGAGCGCTGCCCATTCTGCTGTGTAAAGGTTAAAGAATATTGTAAAAGCCCCAGGTTTATAGATGGAATGTCATGTGTAAACCCACAATAAGAGCAGAAATAAAATGTCGCCAATCGCCATGGTGGTTTGTGGTATTTGCACCTGGCAACCTACAATATCCCCAGTCTTCTTGGTCAGTTTGGGGTTGGCGCCTATATATATCATATATATTCATTCAAGAGAAGTAGAATATAGACCTGTGATCTCCACAATTTTTTGAATCAGTAAACTGATAGGAATGCAATAATATTTTCAAAGCAAGATTCTATTCAATCATGACCTGCATTATCATACACTGCTTACCGTACGAGGACTTGAGGAGGCGAATGAGAACAGAATTTCACACTCTGCCTAGTCATTGTTGCTTTTCCAGCTTTTGCCCAATTCATAGATAAAAGTTTCAGAAATAATGTAGCACAGATATGCTAGATATATCAGAATATATGACACGAGTTGATAAATTCTGTTTCGGAGTCAATACAAATCTATATTACAACAATTCGAAGACTCAATACGAGTTGATAAATTCTGTTTCAGAGTTAATACAAATCTTTATTACAATTTGAAGACACCGCAACATGTTCCATTTTGGAGGTAAACAAACAATAAACTGGTCATAGTAATAAATGATATCACAGGACATGGAGAATCTCAGCATGTATCGTCCTGAAGATAGATAATGACATTCCCCAATCTGGTGTAGGGAATAGTGATGATGTGTATGGCTTTGGGATAGAGAACCTGCAGCAAGCAAATTAACATGGAAGTCTGTAAAACTTGTCTGTGTAGTCGAGGATTCAGCTTGTACTAATGATCAACGTCCTGCCACAGTAAGAAAGGAAGAAAAAGAAGCGGCTATTAGTTTAACGTTCTGTTAGCAAAATGGTAGTACTGTGCTTTACATGTGCCAGAGATGTTTACCTTGTATATACTATATTTTGGCAATAGTCAGGCAAGATGATAAATTAAGCTTGGGTCTCCTCCTCGATCTCTCCTGCCCCACTGCTGCAAGCCTTATTGCTACCTTGAGAAGTCTCTGCAATTGGCTTGGGCCTCCGGAAAACCACCTTCTTCTTCTTCTGCACTAATAGTTTTTTTTTTTTGAACAAACCTTTCACTAATAGGTCACATTGAATCGATTTGTTGGGATGTTCCCGGGCTTCTTTTGTCACGACGTCGATTGTGGCGCTGATGCACGGGCTGTCTGCTCGATACCATTCGTTGCTTCGGAAGCGGACAACATTGAGGTTCACAAGGTGCTTGATGCCCATAGGCTGGTCTGTATTTGGTGGGCCACCGTAGAACTGGAACACGAACTCAAGCAACCACAGCCTTGGCATAGCTCCTTCCTGGAAGGTAATCCGCGGCACTTGGCTGTCAACAGTGAGGCACTCGAGATTTGCGAACCCTTCGCCGCTAATGGCTACCGGCTTTCTGGGAACAGCTTCGAACCTTAGCGTCAGTGCCCTCAGGTGGGGCATGTCCCGTAGAATCTTGAGATCCTGCTCCTCTAGTTTGCAGATCCGGATGTCCAAGGAGCCAATATTGTTGAAGTGCTCTTTGATCCACAGCGGAATGTGCATGTGCTTCGTGCCGACGGTTAGTCCGCCATCACCACTCTCCGAAGTCCTTTCTGAAAATGACAGGATCTCCCTGGCTAGCGATGACACCAGATCGCTATTCTTCCAAGCTCGGCGGACGCACTTGGGCAACCCCTCTAATTTTGAAAGCTGACCAGCTTCAAAGGGTAGTGTCCCGAAATCCGCGTCAAGATTCTTCAGTTTCTTCAGTCCCCCGATTTCAGGTGGTATCTTCCTCACATTCGTGCCACTCAAATGTAGAGCCTCTAAATGCTGCAGTTTCCCAATATCCTGAGGCAGCTTTGTGATTGTACTAACTTTACCCAAATGTAGAATCTGCAATCGATGGAGATTCCCGATCTCACGGGGCAGCTGTGTGATCCCTGTTGTACTCAGGTTCAGCTTCTCCAAATGCTGCAGTTTCCCAATCTCCTTGGGCAGCTCTGTAATCCCTTTGTTCCAACTCACGTCCAGATTCTTCAGCTGCTGCAGTTCACCAATGTCCCTAGGTATCCCTGAGAGCTTAGGATTGCTACTCACGTCCAGAGTCTTCAGTTTCTTCAGTGTCCCCAGGATCTCCCAGGCTTGCTCTCTGATCTTTGTGTGACTGATGCACAGAGTCTCTAATATATGTTGCAGGTTCCCCAGCTCCCTAGGCAGCTCCGCGATCTCTTCGTTCCAACTCACGTCCAGAGTCTTCAATTGCTTGAGGTAACTGATCTCAGCAGGTAATCTTTCAATGTTTGTTGCAGTCACTTCCAAAGTCTCCAAATGCTGCAGCCTGGCTATCTCTATTGGGATCTCAGTAATCCCCTCTCCACCAGACACTAGCAGGTGCCTGAGACGGAGCAGCCCACACATATCCTTGATATGTTGATCCTCAAGAGCTCCATGTTTGATACGAATCTTAAGAGCCCCATAATGGAGACGAATCTTGAACCCACGCTCAGCGGGTTTCAAACGTTGGACATCCAGCACTCGTAGGTGTTGCAGATTCTTGTAGGGTACCCTCTTGGCATCTTTAAAAACGACAAGGGACCGGATATGACGGCAATCAATTCCTGACAAAGGCTCCACTGCATCACTGCTCGGCCAGTAGTCAATACATAGCCGACCAGTTGGAGATGATGGAACACCATCAGAAGTGCAAGCGATGAAATTGTCTTCACGCAGCTTCCGTCTAAGGTGATTTCGAATCATGGGGTGCATTTTGCAAAGGTACATGAATCCTCTACTGACGAGCTCATCAAAGTAATCTTTTGCTACCTCCTCCTTACAAACGAAACCTTCAGCGATCCATCGCCTGACCAAATAATCCTTTTCAAAAACGTGACCCTCAGGGTATATGCAGCAGTACAACAAACAAGTCTTCAACATATGATGAGGAAGATCGTTGTAGCCAAGCTCTAAGCTCTCTACCAATGGTTCAAACCCTGGAGTAGTGTTCTGAATTCCATTTCTCATAACTTGTTCCTCAAGCCTGTCTTGCATATCACGTGTCCTTAGTACACACTGCAGCCCTTGTTGTTGTTCTTGACGCTCTCGTTCCTTTGCCAATGCCGAAGACATACAAGCCACTGCTAACGGCATACCACAGCACATGTTCACAATAGGGTGGTGACGGTCAAAACCTTCTCCAAGCATGTCAGCATTCATGTCAATCATTTTCTTAATCAAGCCTGCTCTGTCCTAAGCACTACTATGATCAATTTGGTGGACCAAGGCATCAAAATCATCACGCCACTTGTCGGTTATAGCATTAACACGACTCGTGGTGACGATTCTACTGCCCAGATAATTTTCTGGAAGGGACTCCTTGACGGTTTCCCATTCTCCGCTATGCCAGACATCGTCAATTATAACCAGGTACCTGTACAAGTTTAAAGAGACAATATGTTAAATGCACCACATGGTGTGCGTCTTGTATTGGTCACTGCTTCGGTAGCCAAAACACACTTTCTATATCTAAAGCTTTTGCTATGCACTTAGATCTACACTATTTCTAGATATATCACTTAAGTGTACACTAGGTTCAGATATACAGTAAAAAAGCAATGTATCTTGAAAAGCTAAAATGTCTTTTATAATTTGGAATAGAGGGAGTTGTAGCGCCACAAAACGTACCTACTATCAAGGTTTTTAATTTCGGTAAAGCAAAAATTTCGGCCACCACCGTAATTACCAAAATTCGGCCGAAATTTCGCCAATTTTTATACAAATTAACACATGAAGTATGCTTCTTTCTAAAAAAAGTTTAGATCTAAACAAATATTAGTATGATTATGACTACACATATATTGAATAGAAAATATATAATATAAACAGTAGAAAAAAAATAAGTTTTGAGTTATATAGCACATGTATTAGTGTATTACAAAATTTCAGACTTTTCCTTCGGCCACCACTGTAATTACTGAATTTTGTGAAATTCAGCTGAAATTTTGCCAAAATTTTTGAACCCCGCCTACTATTATTGCGCTGCTTAAATTGAGTCTTAGATCAACTCAATCAGATCTCCTTTCCCATATCCCTTAAAACATGGTATAGTGAACTGAGAACACTAGATTGTAGAAGATAGGGGAAATGGACCACAACAGATGGAGAAAAATGCATCCCCTTTATTTATGTAGGACCTATCACGCGCCCAATATGGGCCGTATCCCCTGGCGACGACTACGGGCCAATCGAGGCCCAAGGAAAAGGCGCCACCGCCGCCTGAGCCGGGATGGCCGCCCTACCCTAGGCACACACAGGAGGAGGGCGCGGCCGCCGCCGCCGCCACTCACGTCAACCTACCATATCGAGTCCTTGTCGGTTTAGGAAATAAGTCGCTAAGATAGCAAGTTGAGTTTGTTAAAGGAGAATCCGATTCGATAAGGATATCCTAGTTTGCTTAGGAGTCAAGTCTCGTCGGAACTATAAATATGAGAGGATGTAATCAATTGAACTCAAGTAATAGAAAGAGTGAAAGCTCCCTATTCTCCCTCTCCCCCTCCCTCGTGCCTGTGCTTGCCCTAGCCATGCCGCCACCCACGCCCTGCCAGCGCACACCGCCGCCGCCCACGCCACCGGCCCGCTGCCGCGGCTAACCCAAGCCGCCGTGGTGCTGCCACCGCCGGCAACCCACGGCAGCACCCTCACACCTGGTATCGCGAAGCCATTCGATCCGACACGTCGCTGCGATGGCCATGCAAGCTGAACTCCAGAAACTGTTTGAGGTCTTCACCAAGGAGATCACCACCAAGTTCGAGAACGTCCGCCGACAAACTTTCCGCCGACAACCGCCTCGCGAGACACCAAAAGGATCACTCCGCGAATGCGATCTCTTGGCAAAGGAGCTCGAGCGCAAGAACGCCGAATAGATCGAACGCAGGCTGACGGCCAAACTGGAGATCGCCATCAAGCACGCCATGGAGGAAGCGGGCCGCAAAATACCTTAAGAACAGGTCACTTCGGCAAAATCCCAAGCACTACCGGGGATCGCGGCTACATTTGGAGGCCAAACTCTTCTGCAAAGAAGAGCCCAAGCTGGAAGACCAGTACAGAGGCGCCATTCCAGGCGCCTTCCCTGGCCTGGACATACGCCCGCACAAGCTCTCCTTCCTGACGTACGATGGCAAGGAGGACCCGCTTCCATGGCTTAACCGTGAATAGTTCTTTAGGGGGCAACGACACCGTAGATGAAAAACATGGTACGCCTCGTTGACACTCAATTAATGCATGTTTTACTACCACCAAAGTGAACCACTAAATACAATATTACATGTGAAAACATAACCAAACATTATTTATCTAACGAGTTCCACGAGTTTTGGTGTTTCAAGTTGTTTTGCGGGAATGTTGTGGAAATACAAATAAAGTATGCCAAATAAATTGGGAAGCGCAAAGTCAAAAATACGCCAAAGAGCAAAGGGAAGCAAGGAGGCCGATTCCACGCCTCATCTAGACTTTGCCCCAGGGAAAAACCATCTACCAAGGCCCACAAGCCCACGAGAGAAAGGAGAGGCAAAATGGGGCCCACATGCTGCGGCGGCCGGCGCCTTCGCGGTGGCCGGGCGCAAAATTTCGGCGTTTTTTTCCGCCCTTTCTCTGGGCGGTTCGCTACGGACTTCACGCTGCGGTTGCATGTGGTGCAAACTTTCGTTCCTTAAATGCCCCTCGGAACAAGGATGGCCCTCCATTCTCTCCTCTCTTTTCCTATATAAAGAGACCCCTACACCATTGTACAACACACATCCTACCTTGTGAGCATCACTTCCACATTTCATATCAAGTAGTAGTGTCCCTCTAGGTGTTCATCACCTAGTTGTATTAGAGGAAAAGAGGAAGAGAGTGAAAGGGAAAGAGCGGAGGAGTAGCGGGATTGTCGGCTTTGCCTCAACTTTGTACCTCTTCGAATCCGACCCGCCCGAGAAAGATTCAAAATTATCTTGTGCTAATTCCAATATTATTATTTCACTAAATTCAGTTCATGCTTGATTTTACTTACGGATCTCCGTTCGGCCGAAGGTTCTAGTTTTCGTGCGGAACTAGTTTCTCAGATCCGCTAGCATAGACGTGGTGTCCGGGCTAGAGTTTACCCGAGATTGCGCCCAAACCTACGGAATAGTTGTGGTAGCCCCGGGGGTGACAGCTCCGATCGGGCCTTTGTAGTCCACCACGCACGGGTTGGTGTTTTTCGTAGAGCTTTTGGCGGCCCGACCCGATTACCGTTTCCCAGTCTTTTCGAGAATCGGAAAGGTTCCGCTGCTCCGCAGTAAGTGGGGTTAAGTAAGCCTGAACTTGGTATTTAATAACTTTGGGAAAACCTTAGAGAACCTCTTTCTTCCTACCAAAAACAGTCTTTGGATGACCTTGGCCTTGCTCCAGTTCACTTCTCGTTCCCGTGGAAATCGATACCTGAATACTCCTCCGGTGAAAGCTACAACGGTACTTTCCGTGCGCTATGGATTTATCTGTGGTGCGTTAAAAAATACCAACAAGCTTTCTGGCGCCGTTGCGGGAACGGTAGTCGTTCTAGGATCGAACCAAGTCGTCCGTGTATTTTTTTACCACCATTTTTATGCACCTTACCACCACCATCACCACAACCATATGGACTCAACGCCTATCTATAAACATTCGGCTCCAAAGGGCGATTTGTTGGAGCCTCCACCATCATCCCATCCGATTCTTAAAAATGGCTTTGAAATTCGCCCGCTTTCATAGCCATGGTTCGAGACCAACCCTTCTCTGGGCACGATAATGAAAATCCATATAGCCACCTTCGGAATTCGAGCACCCGTGTTCTTGCCTCATTTTATACGGCATGACACAAGAGACCATTAGATGGAAATTGTTTCCATTCTCCCTTTTGGGAAGAGCGAAACAATGGTATGCTCATACCGTAGGAGGTGTTCACGGAACCCCCAGGTTGAACTTCGAGACAAATTTTGACTTGCTTTCTTCCCCCGATTCCCGAAGTCGCTGCCCTTCGAATAGAAATTCTCGATTTAAACAAAAAAGAGAAGGAGACTCTAGGAGCATCCCCGGCGAGGTTACTAAGTCTTATAAATACAGGCCCAGACCTTTCTTTGCCAGACCAAGTCATTCTTTGCCACTTCTATTTTGGTCTTAGAAAGGAAGATGCTCTCCAAATTGACCTATCTTCGGGAGGCTCATTCATGCATAAATCCATTAGTGAGGGGAAAGCCATTTTAGAGAAAATTCTAGAAAACACCCCTTACACTGGTATATATGACGAGTTTCGGAGAACCAATGGAGTCAAGCCCCCGCCAACAAGAGGAGGCACTTACAACCGAATTTGATGTTCCTTCAAATTCTTCTCATAATCGGTTGTCGAGGAACCTCCGTCATGGGAACATGCAATCACACTTCTTGGGATGATGAATCCCATCCTTATGCATGTCCATTTGAATTCAAGGATGGCCTCTTTCTTGATGATGATTTTGGGAATGCTTTAGAAATTCCCAGATCAGAATCATCATATACCTCGAATTCCGATATGAGACATCAAGAACACTCACAACACATAGAGGGTGAACCAATTCATATAGAAGACATTTCTATACTTTCTCCCTCTATGCCCACACATGATGTCTCATCGAGAATTCATTCCTAATCACTTTGGGAAGAGCGTGAGATGCGGTCTCCTCATTAACAATGTCTTATCCATGTTTTATGGATGATTTGATCTATCATGAAAAAGAAAGTGCTCCCCACAAATAGGAGATTTCACCAATGAACATGGAAGTTACATTCTAAATGTCCCATCCGTTTCATGCTCATATGAAAAATCTCCTGAGTTGATCTATAGCTCTGCCAACAATTGCAAAATCTACAATCCCTTTTTGCTCCCAGCTCACAAAAACTTTGAAAGGGTCATTGTAGATGCTTTTGTGTACCACAAATTTTGCAAATCTCGTAATGTTTTGGCATGAGCTTAGAAGTCGACACTCAAAGGTTGGTGTTGGAGGGGAAACCACTTCACCAACACTGGTTTGAAATTCAAAGGTTTCCCAAGGACGAGCTTTCGTCTTTAAAACAAAAGCACTTCCGAGAGATAACCTGTCATTATGTCTTTTACCTTCAATAAAATTGTTCCTTAAAAAAACTCATTTCTCTTTACCTCTGTCTTAATCTCTATTTCTTGTTAAAAAAACACTCTTTCTTTAATAAAAGCAAGAACATGTTATCTAGTTAGCATGCACCTTCGGGTATTTTTGTCGCTAACCATTTCAGGTGAAGACGAAGAAGAACAAGGAGGCATGTGACGCTAGAAAAACATGGGGCTACATCAACTACAAAAAATTTGACACCCTTGGATAATGAAACACACTCTAAAGGAGACCACGACCTTGCACACTTGACTTTTTACACAAAAGTCCAAGTGTGGGGGAAGGATGGTGAGAGTCCAAACGCTTCTCACACCAAGGTGTCATTCAAAAAAAAAAAAAAGAGATGATGTCAGCCTTGTCTCGCTAAAAAAGAGAGAGATAAAAAAAGGGATTGAAAAAAAAGAGAGAGATCGAGATAAAAAAAAAATAAAAAGAGAGAGAAGAAGATTCTCCTCCACTATACCTCTGCTATCATCAAAAGCTTATGATCTACACACACCATATATGTGTGGGGCTTAAGCCTTGCCGAGTACCTGAGTTGGATCATGTGCTACAAATCAATCAAGGCGGCAACTTTGGAACTCCATCCACATGTTCTTGCTGGTAAGAATGCCCAGTATCAAAGGTAATAAATATTCACCAACTCACTTACTCATTCTTATCACCATATGATCATACAAATTCATGCTTCTTTTGTTTATGTCGTAATGCTCTAGTTTGGGTGTTTTCTCGAGAAACACCTATAGGCCTTCTTAAATTGAGCATGGTGCTTAGGTTAATATGGCCTTCTTTGATCAAAATTTTGACATGGTGTTAAAACTTTGATTAATGAACCTTGAGTTGTTGTCATAAACAATAGAAGTAATTTATGTTTGGAGATATGTCAAGGCTTTGTTTACATTTCAAACTTTATCTTGGTCTTGATTGAGTCAAATGAAAAGTTGGATGAACAGGTTTTTTTCAAGAAAATAAAATAAATGAATAAAGATTTTTGGTTTGCATAATAAACTTGTTTTAGTCTAGTGTTGTTCTTGAGAATAAAGCTCTAACCTCTCTCTCAACATATAAAAAAAGAATATGATGATAACAATGTTGCCTCCCACAATAAAAAAAATGGTGCTACCCTTTGTGTATTCTCTGTCACTAACATCTACAGGAACGAAGGGGAGAACATTATCGAAAAACATCTTTGCACCAAATCATGAACTAATGGAGGAGCATGTACACAAATCGGTTTGATCATTTCCTCCCCATATGTTCATATGCATGCTCATGGTTTTATACTTGTCTTGCAAAACACTTAAAAAATACAAATTCCACACTTAGATTTAAAATTTAAATATGAATATAGCTCTTTGAGTTTGGCCTACATAAATTTTTGTTCCTTGCATATCCTTAGTGCTTGTGGGAAAAACACATAGGAAAAACATATTGCCTAAGTTGTTGTGAAGTGAGATATGACATTGACATGGAAATCCAACCTTTTCTATTCAAAGTACTTGGAGAATTTCCTTTTTCATCAAAATGTTAAAAACCATAGTCTCACATACTCCTCAATGGTGAGAAATTCCTACCAGGGCCAAATACCACGATACAATTTGAAAACCTTCTACATTTGCTACTTGTTGTTGCATTGAGCTCTGTCAAACCTTGTTGACCCTAGTTGAGAAATTTATCATGCTCTTAAATCAAGATCAAATTTATCATGCTCTTAAATCAAGATCACGCACACGCCACCAAATATATGCACTACTCCTACATTGGGTGTAGGCGCATGAACATGCCTTCAATTAGATCCATCCAAAAATGTTCTACTCCTACACTAGGAGGGAAAAAAAAAAGTATATTGGATAGGTTCCTTTCAAAATAATTGCTCCAAACACTTGTTGATATCTCACTCTCAAAAGTTTGAAAAAAAGAGACATGAGGCTATCATCAAAAAAAAAAAAAAAAAAAAAAAAAAAATGGACAAGTGTCCGGTTTAAAAACAATGGGTACTTAGATGCCCGCCTCTAAAAAAAAAAAAAAGAAGAAGAAAAAGAAACAAAAGATGAGAATAAAAGATAGCCCATGTTCTCACAAATATTTTCTCCAAAGTCTCAATAAAGAGAGAGATATTTCAAGGAGCATAGTAGAAATAGGATAGCCACTATATATATCCACACACTTGCACATCTTGATTTTATCGTATGACATCTTTCTCCATGGATCCATTGTTTGACCTAGCAAAATATGCAATACAAGTATGCCCACAAAAATTTTTTCCTACCCGAGCTCCACATAAGCCTTTTAGAAGTAGGAAGAAAAAAGAAGGCAATGCTATAAATGCCTTGGTAAGGGGAACATACACCACTTGAGCGATTTGAGAGTGCCATTTGAGGAGTACTTGTGAACTATGCTTTATTTCAAAAAAAAAAAAAAAAAAAAAAAACTCCAAGTTACTAAGATGTGAAAAGAGGATGACTTTGTTCAAAGCCGTTCCATTTCTCAACCACCCAAGAATATATGTTAGACACTCCACATATCCTACGGTAATGAGGTATGTCATGGGATGATCTTTATGTCGGGTTCATAACTCGAATTGCTATGTTTATACTTACTTTATCACTAACCTTTACTCGGGACGAGCAAAGAGTCAAGTGTGGGGAACTTGTTGACACTCAATTAATGCATGTTTTACTACCACCAAAGTGAACCACTAAATACAATATTACATGTGAAAACATAACCAAACATTATTTATCTAACGAGTTCCACGAGTTTTTGGTGTTTCAAGTTGTTTTGCGAATGTTGTTGTGGAAATACAAATAAAGTATGCCAAATAAATTGGGAAGCGCAAAGTCAAAAATACGCCAAAAGAGCAAAGGGAAGCAAGGAGGCCGATTCCACGCCTCATCTGGACTTTGCCCCAAATGGGAAACCATCTACCAAGGCCCACAAGCCCACGAGAGAAAGGAGAGGCAAAATGGGGCCCACATCGGCGGCCGGCATGCTGCGGCGGCCGGCGCAAAATTCGGCGTTTTTTCCCGCCCTTTCTCGGGCGGTTCGCTCACGGACTTCACGGCTGGTTGCATGTGGTGCAAACTTTCGTTCCCGCAAATGCCCCTCGAACAAGGATGGCCCTCCATTCTCTCCTCTCTTTTCCTATATAAAGAGACCCCTACACCATTGTACAACACACATCCTACCTTGTGAGCATCACTTCCACATTTCATATCAAGTAGTAGTGTCCCTCTAGGTGTTCATCACCTAGTTGTATTAGAGGAAAAGAGGAAGAGAGTGAAAGGGAAAGAGCGGAGGAGTAGCCGGGATTGTCGGCTTTGCCTCAAACTTTGTACCTCTTCGAATCCGACCCGTGCTCGAGAAAGATTCAAAGTTATCTTGTGCTAATTCCAATATTATTATTTCACTAAATTCAGTTCATGCTTGATTTTACTTACGGATCTCCGTTCGACCGAAGGTTCTAGTTTTCGTGACGAACTAGTTTCGTATCCGCTAGCATAGACGTGGTGTGCGGGCTAGAGTTTACCCGAGATTGCGCCCAAACCTACGTAATAGTTGTGGTAGCCCCGGGGTGACAGCTCGATCAAAGCCTTTGTAGTCCACCACGCACGGGTTGGTGTTTTTCGTTAGAGCTTTTGGCGGCCTCGACCCGATTACCATTTCCCGGTCTTTTCGAGAATCGGAAAGGTTCCGCAAGCCCGTAGTAAGTGGGGTTAAGTAAGCCCGAACTTGGTATTTAATAACTTTGGGAAAACCTTAGAGAACCTCTTTCTTCCTACCAAAAACAGTCTTTGGATGACCTTGGCCTTGCTCCAGTTCACTTCTCGTTCCCGTGGAAATCGATACCACGAATACTCGGGTGAAAGCTACAACGGTACTTTCCGTGCGCTTGCGGATTTATCTGTGCGTTAAAAATACCAACTCTCTTACCATCTCACGGTACCGGTCAACAATGGTACATGAGACTTCCACAGACAACGACATGAGGGATTGGGTGGAGTTCGCCGATGCGTCGGCAACAACTGAACCGCCCACCGGCGCAACCCCTTGGGTGAGCTCGCCTCCCTAAGGAAGATGGGCACCATCGATGACCTGGCGCTTCTGGGCGCGACGTTGCTCAGCGTCAGCTCCCTCAACGAGCTACAACAAGTGAACATCTACATCACCGGACTAGTGGAGCCGCTCAAGACAGACGTCGAGCTACTCAACCCGCAGGACATGGAGTCCACCATGTCGCTCGTGTGGGCCTATGAGTGGCGGATGTCAGTCGTAGCGAAGGCAAACAAAGCGCCCACAGCCAAAACTAGATGTTTCTTTGCCCCGTGACCGTGACTACACCAGGCTGCACCTCGGCGGCGACAACCACGCCAGCGAGCGTCACGGCACCCGGCGAAGACGCTCATTTAAGCGCGACACGAGGAGGAGATGGCGGAACGACGTCGCGTCGGCCTCTGCTTCAACTACAATGAGCCATTTACACGGGGTACGGGGTCACAAGTGTAAACGGCTCTTCGACATCACTGTCATCAATGACTATGACCAGGAAGGGGCTGACAACAGCCTCATGATTATGGTCGGTGCGGGGCAAACAAATGTCCCAAGCGCCGTCTCATGTACTTGATAGGGATGCTCTAGGGAAGTACACGGACGCGCTACCACAATTAGTGCTCCACTACGGGTGGACGATGACGTCTTCTTCATCGACGCCTTCCTCCTCGACATCGGTGGCAAAATTGATGTCATCCTTGGCACACCATGGCTAGCAAGCCTTGGTAGAGTCACCTAGGACCTCGACACCATGGAGCTAGAGTACGTCTGTGATGGACATAGATGGAGACTCACCGGCGCCTGCATCGACACTCCCAGACGACCGTGGCGGCACTCCCAAAGCACCACCGCCTATAGGGGCATCAACCACACCACCACCATCACCATAGAGGGTGATCAATCAGGCACAACGTGCTCGACTCTCCAACTCTCTGGACAACATCAACGACTCGAACAACACGATCTTCAACAATACATGCCACGACATCACTAGAGACGATGAGCTCAACACAATGGTTCAAGCCATTGTGATAGGACAAACCTCGATCATGGTCGACGGACGGAGGCCTCATCTTCTTCAACGGGCGCCTCTACCTATCGGCTACATCGATATGGCTCCCTGATCTTCTGTAGGTCTTCCAATGCAAAAGGCGCAATATGGTGGAGCTGTTGGAACTAGGCGTCCACCTTCCATAGTAGGGTGACCAGCACAGAAGGAGTCATCACACGTCCTTTTGTGCCACCAATGGGAACCACAACAAGAGGTGGCAGCAGCAACAGTCGTCTTCACCGACATCACGGGATAGCTGTTGGGGCACATGGGGAACATCATCATCGACACCGCCCCAACCTCCAGCGGGCAGTACATATCCTCGGCCAACATGGGAGCCTTTATGTTTGGCTCCATGTTGGACTTGACGACATCTCTGCCCTCGCATACGACCTCCACCATTTGGTGTCGACTAACCTTCAAATTGGTGCCCGACATAGACAACCACATGAGATGCTTCACCTCACCACCGAGTGAGATGCTTCGCATCGCCCTTCCAGGTACTGTTCCATGACCACTCCTGACAGGAGCAACGGGCGTGGACCAAGCAGGAGACCCGCCACACTACTTCCTCTGCTGCATGTTCAGCTACATCGGCAACCTCTAGTATTACCTTGAGCTCACACTAGACGATGACCCCACGACAGAGGAGCCCATAGATGGTCGGATGACCAGCTACATCACCAAGGTCCCATCAGAGGCACCACTACCACCGGATCGCGTGGACAGGTGGATTGCAATTCAGCGTGATGACACGTTGAGCTGAGAAGAGGGGTACTGTCACACGCCCAATATGGGCCGTATCCCCTGGCGATGACTACGGGCCAATCGAGGCCCAAGGAGGAGGCGCCACCACTACACGAGCCAGGCTGGCCGCCCTTCCCTAGGCGTGCATAGGAGGAGGCGCTGGCTCGTTGCCGCCACTACGCCGACTTGCCATATCGAGGTCCTTGTCGGTTTAGGAAAGAAGTCACTAAGATAGCAAGTTGAGTTTGTTAAAGGAGAATCCGATTCGATAAGGATCTCCTAGTTTGCTTAGGAATCAAGTCTCGCCAGGACTATAAATACGAGGGAGATGTAATCAATTGAACTCGAGTAATAGAAAGAGCGAAAGCTCCTTATTCTCCCGCTCCCTTGCGCCTGCACCTGCCCTAGCCGTGCCACCGCCGCACAACCGCGCACACCGCCACCACCTGCGCCGCTAGCCGTTGCCCGTGGCTAACCCTAGCCACCGGCTGCGGCGGCGGCGGCAACACCCCTCACAACCTACACTCTAGTCTCAATCCTCTAATTTCTTTTTCTATCTTTCTTCTCTCTCTTCTCTCTCTCGGTGCTCATCCGCGGCGGCGTGGCTGGACCGAAAGCACCGCCCGCCCGGTGTTGCTCACTATAGCGCTCACTCGCTCGGTGCGGCAGTAGGGGCGGCCCGCGGTCTCGTCTGCCTAGCATGGTGGCGGCGGCGGCTCAGGCTCCATCAGCATAATTGCTCGGCTGCATGGAACGACATCCTGCATTCATGTTGCCCTAGTGCGGTGGCGCTTTCCTGCCCCCTAGGTTTTTCAAAGGCGGGGAGAAGGGGAAAGGGGATTGAGAAAAACTTGTAGTCGTTCCCCCTTCATTTGAGGAATTGAGGTATGATTTTGAGGGATCGAGAAAAAAACTTTAGGGAAAGGGGATTGAACATGAGAAAAACTTGTAGTCGTTCCCCCTATTTTTTGTTTGGATTGATTTTATTGCTTGGTATAGAGAAATGGATTGCGTTTACTCAATCCGATGAAGTTGCTCTTATGTATAAAATAGGATTCGTCCAAACCAGCCAAATGACCTTATTGATTCACAAACACAACAAACATACTGTGGTCCCATGCATGTCTTGTTTGGATGCACTCTAATTGATCCTAATCCACATATATAGGCACGGATTCGGGTGAAAACTATTAATTTTTTAACCCAATATATGTGGATTGAGATGGATTGAAGTACATCCAAACATGTTGTTGGATCTAAATTATGTTTGGAGAAATCATCTAACACTACACAAAATTCATACATAATTGTTGGGTCTAAATTAAACCTGGCATCACTACCACAGTTGGATCCAACAAAGGCCAATTGGCAAAATGATGATACACTGGATTCATACATCACTACCGAAATCGGATCCGGCAAGGTGTCATGCGCCAGGACCAGATGGGCCCCAGGCCCCTTCACGCAACAGCCCTAGGGCTGGGCGCCGCCGCCGCCCACCTCGCCATCATCTTCGTCGTCAAGTAATCAATATTTAGGGATAGAAAATAGAAATAGAATAGGAAATAAAGAGGAGATATACTTCTCATGCAAGTCTTCCCAGGACTATAAATACAGGGGAGATGTAATCAGTTGGATTTTAATCAGAAAAATTAAGGGATAACACCCAACAGCTCAGGCTCTCTCGCTCTCGCACCCCAACCATAGCCGCCGCCCCCCGCCCCTCTACACGCGCGCCGCCCTGCTGCCCACGTGCGTCGCCCCCAATGCCGCCCGCGCTGCCCGACCCGGCGCGCCGGCCGGTGTCCTCCGCCGCCCCCTCGGCTGCGGGATCAGTGACAGGCGGGATCCGGAGACCGGGAAGATTCCCACCAGCGGCGGCTTCCGACCACCACCACCGTCTTCAAGATCAGATGGTCAGCGCATGGACAATCGCGTTCATGGAGGAGCTCCACACCATCTTCGGCGACTCACGAGTAGGCTGTGACAGCACACCGAGGAGACAACGGCGGGCTGTATGCGGCAAGCTGCCATGGACAACGACAACGCCGCCATCGCCGTCAACGACATAGCGATGGTCACGCCAACAGCAACCCCGCAGCACGCGGCCATGCTATCCGATGCACGCGCCTCCGACGTCACCTCAGCCACCACCGATGACGTCCTTGCCATGGGCGCCGCCCGGCGGTGACGAGCGTCCCCCAGCGCCGTCTACGTCACACCCTCCACGATCATCGACGCTACAAGCAACGGACACGCCTACCCCGAGGATGCCCCAACTATCGCGGTCCGGATCAGGATCGAGATCAGATTAGGAGGCTACAACCGACGTCCACCGGCTACTCGACGAAAAGCCTACCCAACTAGGCCAACGTCGTGAGACCCGACAGAACGGTCGGATAAGTCCCGACAACACCGGCAACGCGTCATCTCGACATTAGGAATATCGGGGCACGCCAACGTCACTATGGGCGACACAACGGCGTCTACCGGCGTCGACATCGACATGGCTGATCCGGATATCCCGGACAACACCGGCAACATGAACATCAACGGCGATAACTTCCCGACCCGAGCGTCCACACGCTCCAAAGTCACCGGGCAAGTCCATCTCAACCAACTTGGAGTTTCTACCTCTACCACCCATGCTTCAACGACACGTCCGGACGTCGTCGCCGCCAACCATGACGTCACCGGCGACCCGACGACATTGCCAACGGGCGGCGACACTACCTTTGGGCGCCACCATCGGCAGCGGCGACACCTCCAAGGGAACAACCAACGGTGATGACGCCCCTCCAAAGGGCACCACCATCGGCCAATTTGGCTTCATCGACGGCGGTCTTCAGCTCATCAAGGGAACGCGACGCCAATGTCGACATCACCAAATACGATGCCCCGGGGTGACACCACCGACGTGTCGGCGATTCGCTGAACCGACAACTACATCAACCCGCTACACCTCTTTGGGCGTTCCATGGACATCCACTACGGCGGAGAACGTTGACAAGCAAGCTATGACTCCTATCGTAACTTCAACCCCGGGCGAAGTACAAAGACGGGCAACCCCACCCTCGGCCAGTCAACTTCGATGACACCAAGATCGGCTCAGTAGCGAAAGGCGCCCCCTTCATCACCACGACATTGGAACATTATCACAGTCAAAGACATGAGGTATGCCGCTATCCACCTGATCATAGCGGTACTTCTTTGGTTCATTAGCATGCCAAGCCGCAGGCGCCACTGGAGGGGCGGGACACCTCCACACGATGTCTACCGGCGGCTTCAAGCTGCCCATCTACGGCAACCTCATCACCAACCTTGTGCCAACCTCGGCCGGAAGAGGACACATGCGACTACATCGGCACCTTCAAGTTCGTCAACGGGCTCCATGCTACACAACGGGATGCACTACGGTGGGAGCGCCCCACATGATGGGCGAAGTGATTCAACTCACCCGGTCTCCTCGGCGTCCCTTCATCACGTTCGTCACATGGCTCCACGACAACCGGCCGGACACAACATCATGGGCGACTTGGCTATGACAACCGGGCGCCCGAGTCAATCCAGCCCGGCTCCCTCGTTCCTCGGCGGCGGAACGCCCGATGCGACTACACCAAACGAGCTCTATAACAAGGTTTGGGCTATAATGCATCAGGAGGCGCCCTAGATGTTGGGAACGACGCTCCAACTCCCCCACCAGTTCGACGCTCCTGTCTCCTATGAGGCCTTTAGCAAGCCTTACTTCGCGAGCTCCATCGACGACGACATGAGGTACATGCCACCCATAGCGATCCCCTACCTCTTCGGCCTCGTCGCTACCCCGGCGGCTCTCATCCATCCTCAACTTGCTACACCGACCGACGACAACCTACATGGCCTTTGCGAACCATCATGCTCCAACCAGGATCAACGGCTTGGGCGCCACCCATTGGCGTTCACCTCCTGACGACTTCGCCAACCATGCCAAGAATCACGACAAGCATCTGGTTGATGGAGGAGTGCCCACAGAACTTCTTGCCATCAGTGCCAATCTTCTTCCTCGACAACCACCGCTACTACACCTCAGAATTATCAAAGGTGCTTTGGGATATTCTCCAGCCAGGTGGGATCCTTTTGCACACACTTGAGGTTGGCTTTCACCCCCCGCGTATTCGGCACCGATGCAACGATCTCCAGAGAGCAATGGAATTCCATCCATTGAATCAGCATTAGCAAAGGTCAGCATCTTCATCTTCATCCAGCTCCTCTCACATATACAAGTGGATGCAACAATCTTCGGACAATCTTTGCTTCGATCGACCCGTCAACGACAACAAGCGGTGCACAACCACGGCGAGGGACGCTGCCGTCGGGGAAAGGGGAGAGATGTCATGCGCCAGGACCAGATGGGCCCCAGGCCCCTTCACGCAACAGCCCTAGGGCTGGGGGCCACCGCCGCCCACCTCGCCATCATCTTCGTCGTCAAGTAATCAATATTTAGGAAATAAAATAGAAATAGAATAGGAAATAAAGAGGAGATCTACTTCTCATGCAAGTCTTCCCAGGACTATAAATACGGGGAGACGTAATCGCTTGATTTTAATCAAAAAAATTAAGGGATAACACCCAACAGCTCGGGCTCTCTCGCTCTCGCACCCCAACCATAGCCGCTGCCCCTGCCCTCTACACGCGCGCCGCCCTGCTGCCCACATGCGTCGCCCCCCAACGCCGCCAGCGCTGCCGCCCGGCGCGCCGACCGGTGTCACCTCCGCCGCCCCTCGCTGCGGACTGTGACAAAAGGGGAATCGACAGTGATGGGGCCAAGGTCAATCTTATATTGTATATTTGACACTCTAAATGATCTCAATTGAAAAACTGTTAACTGCAAATTTTGTTATTTAAATAATCAAATATGACCACGGCTGAAATCAGTTTTATATATGTGGGTGTAATTTTATGACCACGGCTGGAAAAATTACTACCGGAAAAAAAGAGTATGAATCAATGGTTTTTATTAGATGCTAAATGCTAGACGGTCAAGATGTATTAGGATTTATGGGACTAAAAACTAGTTGGCTAAATAGGAAGACTGAGCCGAAGTCCCAATTACTTACTCTCTCCGTCCCAAACTATAAGTCATTTCAACACTCTTGATAGTCAAAGCATCTCAAGTTTGGCCAAATTTATATAATAAAACAATAACATTTAAGATATCAAATTAGTATCATTAGTATCTTTATTAATTATACTTTGATCATGTACCTATTCGATACCATAAATCTTTGTAATTCTCTCTATAATTTTGGTCAAACTTTATATGCTTTGACTCTCCAAGAATGTTAGAATGACTTATAATTTGGAACGAAGGGAGTATTTTTTTTAACTAGTCGACCAAACTCCACTAAACAGAACTAAGCAACAAAACTTGAAATGTCCAAAATACCCTCCTACCTGTTGTATTCCCCCTCTATCTCCAAAGCAAGCGTTATCGCCACTACACTTCTGCCTCCATGCGCCGCCGTTCTCGTGGAACTATTGCCCTAGCCGGCTGGAATCATGGACCTATGCCTCCGTTGTACATGGTCTAGCTAGGCTTCCACCATGACCCAATGCCTCCTCGACGGCCACCTGTACCTCTCTGCAATGGCCCACCTACACCCTATCCTCGTCGTGGCTCGCCATCGCTGTGGTTGACCTTGGCGGGCGTTGATCTGTGGACCAACCACGTATCTGCCTACGTTGACATTGATATGCATGCTTTGGCCTCGGCCACCCTGGCTCTTGGTGCTGGCCTCAACCGTTGTTGTTTTAGCCTCGGCCATGTGGACACTCCATCCCTTGCCCTAGCCTTGAACGCCAAGGAGGCCGGTTGAGAAAGAGATGAGTAGTGGGTGCAGGTGGGTGAGAAGAGAGAGCATAGAGGGAGGAGGCAAGTGTGTATGTGTGTAAGAGAAGGAGAAGAGAAAGAATGGGGGCCTAAGTCAAGGAGGAGAGGTAAAAAACAAGGGTACAGGGACAAGTCTATTATCTGAGTCCCATCCACCCTGAAATGTTTTTTTTAGTAGGAATAACAATTAGCTCTAGTCCAATCAAACTCCCAAATTTCTTTTAAACAGTTTGCACCGTAGAAGTAAATATACATACAAACACTATAGTTCCATACTAATTAATCTTTAAAAATGTGACTTGAGACATGCACAAAATTGCATAATAAGACAAAAATTAGACAAATAAACATAACGATTTACATAGTAGACATGTATTTTTGACATAATTCATGATTGATTATTATTATGCAATAACATTATGTTTACATTAGCTTCTAATAACAACAATAATGTCAAATAGTTTTACCAAGTTAGTTCTCCATCGCCAATACTGTCTTTAAACACCTGAACACTAGTGTTTAATTAAATGCAAGGTTGTTTACTCTTTTGGTCACTTAATTGATTTTTGTTCAATTCACCCTTTAGGGCATAAACTACACATATGCCCATAGTTTAGCGTTTACACCCATGTAAATGATGATTGAATTGAGTTCAGGTTACCACTGTTATTAACAAAGGATTAATGAACCACTACTACATATTCATGTATCACTGTCCGGTAGAAACCTGATAGTCACTATTGAAATCAGATCAAGAGAGGGCAATCAATAGTGATTGACTTGTCTATCACTGTTCGTTCTGAACTCATAGTGACACAAAGGAAGAAAATGTGTTTATAAGATTTGAACTCGATCAAGACCTCAATGATCTCTTATAACTACGTATTTATAGATCTTATATTGTATAAGCGATGCTATTATCCTACCTACATAGCTGATGCTATTATTTTAACTACATATTTATAAATCTTATATTGTATATTGGACACTCTAAAAATTTAAAAGTCATTACTGCAAAGTTGTAGATCTCTTCATGTTCTACAACTTTGATGTTGACTTTGTGTCCTTTAACATTGTCAACTATCCCAAACACAATCTAAGAACTGCTAGTTCATGACTATAACCGGCAATGATACCAAACATTACAAAATGTTCTTTTTTAACAAACTGCACTAAAGACATTGACAACTCACTTTAAACCTATACCTTTTAGACAAGCAACCACATGCAAGCTATCCACGTGTCATACCCACTAAGTGACACATCATCCCCCTATTAATTGTTATAATATCTTCCACAAAAATACAATTACCATTTCCAGTCTATCAATATACAAGGCATCCATGTTATACTATTTGTTTAGCCATCACATTCTCCTATAATTCCGTCTAATATTCTATAAGTGTTTTATTTGATTCCTCCATTACCTTACCCACTTGTCATCATATCTCATACATACAATGATACAACCATCTTTATTTCTAAGGAAGTCCCACAACAACACGTGGGGTATTCTTCTAGTTATATTAACACTTCAAGACAATAAAGCTAAAAAAAACTTCAAGACAATAAGTTTGGCAAGTTGTTACTCTAAATAATGAGCAGATCCTTGCCACAACCAAGCACGACCACTACAATAATCGCCCCTGACATGATTGAGCAGATCTAGCTTCAGGCACTCCATATCCGCCTAGAGCTGAACGCCCTGCATAGCCATTGTTTGTGCATTGGCACTTGTGCCCATTGCCTTCAATGTTCACCCCGGGCTTGCACCAAATCTTGAATAGTCACCATGGAGGGCGGCGACCCGATCCACGCTACGCCTGGGATAGCATGAAGACCATGCCACTACCTTTTGAAGCTGGCATGCGGGTATTTGGTGCCCTGCTCCGCAATCATGAGGTGTGAGGAAGAGCGGGGAGGGCTAGCTATGACCGAAACTTGGGGTTCATCCCAAGGCACATCATGGAGTAGAGGGATGTAAAGGAATATAAGAGTATCTCCACTAGATTGAGAAAAACAATCCTGTTTCCCTAAAATCTATCATAGAGAGGTTAAAAAAAACCCTATCATATAGGGGGAAATGAGATAAAAAAAAATTCTTTAGCCGATCCCCTTCCTCATCCACTTCTAATTTTTTTCTTAATCCCTCAAAAAACTCACATTCTCTTAAACAAGGGTACACAACACACCTCCTGTCCGTCTGCATCCCGCATTGCCACCTTCATGCGTCCACAGCTACTAGTGCTGGTTCAATGTTGGAGAGCTACCGCTAAGGCCGGTCACCAGTTAGAATCGGTCCATCGCGGCCCTAGCCAGCTTCCCCAAGCTTGTGGCATCTAGAATCGGCCAGCTACCCTGCCTGCTGGTGCATAACATAACCACACCACTGCCAACATGTTGATCTAGCTATGTCCCGCTGTTCCAACTCCACACTGCTTATACATTCTTTCTTATGGATTCTGCTGTCGCAGGTTAGCCTTCTCTAATTGTGACACGACCCACCAAGCTCCCCTCGACTAGGCTAACAAAACCCGCGAGAAAGAAAGCCAAGATCGAAGAAGGTAGTTAGGGCTGGTTCTACAGCGCCAGCACTAGCAACTCCTTTGCCAATGTCACTGGCCTTGACGGCCCCCAATTTCACCGTTGAGGGGGTTCTCCATGATGACCACAATCAGTTCTCTTTCCTACCCACTAAAGACCAAATTACGTGTGTTTTATACTTATTGAAGATTGAAATAAAGTGGAACTAGTTTGCATTGTGTGATCAGAATTCTACTTAGAAGTATATATAGAAATATAGTTGTTTGCTTGTGAATGTAGACTTTTGGGATATACAGATTGAGAAAAAGTGACAATATTTGCAGTATTGTTATTTTGTATAGTAATTGGTATTTTATATTGGTGTCATGATTTATGATTAGTGTTAATATTGATCTGTTTTTAATATGTTATGCATCTGGGTTACTTGATCTTCTTTTATAATGGTATCGGTGTGCAATATATATGCAAATTTACAGGTTTAGCTAAGATTATTTTTCATAATGTTTCATTGTAGGTTTGACATTTAGACTTAAATTTAGGGGTTATTTATGCTATTTTTCTTTATAGCAAATATGGATGTTTTCTTGAAACTTTAATAGATCTAATGGTTATAATGATCAAGGTCTACCAAATTGATGGCAGAATGACTCCGTTTTTATGATTTCTAGGATTTCTCTCAATCTCTCTCTCTCGCTCCCTTAGCTTATCATCCATGGTACAGTGTTTTCTCTCACAACAAAACAACACTAGCCAGCTTAACAGCTACATAATCCATCCAACGAATAGGTCTATGGCTGATAAGCCGGCTGGTGTTGTTTTGTTGTGAGAGAAAAGCATTGTACCATGCCTGATAAGCTAGGCTGATAAGTTCATGCGAACATGGTTGTGTCTCGTGAGAATTGATATTACATAGCCTTGGTTATGGCCTCCATTCAGTTATAGAAGGATATTGCATAGCCTATATAGAAACCTTAATAGATCGATAATGGCGCGGCTATAGTGACCGAAGTCTACCAAATTGATTGCTTAATGCTTCGGTTTCTTGTGATTATTTCTAGATTTTTTTTTCCTTGCGTGTCTAATGCAAAATTGACATTGTGGCTCCATTGTGGCCTTTCATTAGTATAGCGTACTTAGCCTATATACGAAATGCAGATATTAATTGGAATGAAGATGTGTGTGAACATGCGCACCTCTTATCCTTGAGGAAAGTCGATATGATGTCGATGATATGTTTATTCTTGGTGGCTGCTTTGGTGCCAGCAAGTAGTACATCAGTACTATTAGCTGCTAGTTGTCGAAGAATGCTTGCCAGAACCTCCGTCATATTATGACATGAAGTGATTGACACAAAAGCCCGGGCCTGGAACTTATCTTCAATCGCTTCATACACGAGGCGGGCAAGGGTTGTTTTACTCCATTCCCGCAGCTCCAAGGATGGATGCCATTTTGAGCTGCTGTGTGCTCTCCTCTTCTCCGATCAGGTGTTCGATGAGCTTATCCCTTGGTCTTTTCATCCCCACGAGCTCTGAGATATCCTTGTGGACATACGGATCAACGACTCGAGTCAGCCAATTGGCCGGACCAGAGTCGACGGTGGCTTTTGTTCTTGAACATAAGCTCGAGATGGAGGTCTGGGAAGTCTGGATCTTCCACTTGTTGCGGCACCGCTCAGACACATCAACTGCCCTTCTCCTGAGATCCTGGAAAGGACTCTCCTGAATCTTTGCCTGAATGAAGCGCTCGCCGTCGTCGTTGATGCGCTTGATCAAAGTGAGGATGAAGTCGTCGATGGCGTCGTTCATGTGGTCGGCGAGACGCCACGCTTCCATCCTCAGCTCCTTGCTTGCCACATCACGATCCTCCCTCTCCCATATCACCCAAAGGATGGAGTGAATGGACTTGAGCTTGGACCTGATGAGCTTCACGTCCTCCCGAGTCCGCCGCCGGAGCCGGTACTCACCGCCGCGGCGCAGCAAAGTGCTGAGCTTCGCTACGACAGGCCCCAATGCCCCCGTGGCTACTGTCACGGAGCGTCGTCCTCCATGCGTGCTGAGTGCCTGAGTCTCTCAGCGCTTGGCCTTGCTAGGTTGCTTGCAGGGCCGCCGGCGCCGGCGGACAAAGGAAGCAGTGGGTTTGTAGTTGTGTGTGTCTAGAAGCAATGGGTACGGTGGATTATTTCCAAACTACCACTACCGATGATGGTTATCATTGCACTAAACCCAGACTAGCTAATTGCATTGCAAGGGGCACCAAACCGAGAGACATTGCTAGCTTTTCTTTTGGACAAGCTTGAACTTTTACTTTCTTTTCTTTTGATATAGCACACGATGATGCCTTTTGTTCTGGATTAGCACAAACTAATCAATACACGATATCTTGGAATCTCAAGACAAATAGCGTTGGCCACCGGAACAAAGCTTAACACTGCTGGCGAAGCAAATCGAACACGATACTTTGGTTTCCTTACTAGTCCATCAACCCGTGCTCCCGCACGGGTTATATTTTTGTATGGGCTAACTTTGTGATACGTTAGCAATAGAAAATGATGATTATTATTTGCATAAATAAATTTGATTCCACCACTGGGATTTTTTCCCTTCCTTTGTTCGAACTATATGTATAGCATTATTATAAGATCATTATTTTTTAATAATATATTTTGATAATTTAGATTTAGTTTTTTTGGATTTAGAGTTCTCAATGGTACTCATATTTAACACATGATATTTATTGTTATTAGCCGAATATATTATATGGATATTACTGATTAATTTTTAGGATTCAACTTTTCATGTGCGTTATGAAAGTTGTTCAGCCAAAAATATTCTTATTAGTTTTTAAGCTAAGGAAAAAAAAGATTGATAGCTCCGGATATTATTCTCTTGTTAGTTAGATTAGAAATAACTTGCTAAATCATTTATTGTGCTTTAAGTTTTTGCCACATTTACTGCAAAATGCAGTACCACCCAAATTTTGTATTAATTGCATTTAGTGTGGCTTCAGTAGTAAATATCTTATCCTCGAACCACATATACATAGCATTTATATACATGTAAGAAGCAGTGTATATGTTCAAACAAAAAGCATACCTGTTTTGAGTAGTCATACAAAAACAAACCTTATCCTTCTAAATTTTTTTTTGTTGTACTTCAATTGCTCCTCAATGTCCCTTCAAGTGGTCGTCAATATGAACCTCCCAAAGACTACTATCACTTGAAGACATCCATAAAAAAATTACCATGTTAGAGTGTAAGCTACAAATATTAAATAGAATACTTATTATTTAAATTTGATTTACCCATTACGTGCATTCAATAGCTTTAGGAATTGGCAAATTTATAAAAACTTGTGTTGCATTTGTTGATGACAGAGAACATCCTACAAAATTACAATTATTTATTTTCTTAGGCTTGATCAATGACTAATATAATTGATGTAATGAAATTAAATGAAGACTTACTTCTCATGGAGTTTGCCCTCTCATGAATTTGCTGAACTTTAGCCCCCAAAATTGAACCTCTACTTCTTGTCCACTATAAATTCTGAATTTAAAAATACATATTGTAAGAGGTGTTGAAACATAGGGAAACGAATCTAACGTAAGCTGTTTAAGAACATAAGGAAATATCTTCAATTCATCACCTAATTTGGGTTGTTACTGTAGCATGCGTGAAAACCTTTAAAGTTTGGTAGCCTGGGAAGAAGAAAACTACTCGATCAGGAGCACAATATCATGTACTTTGGTCACGCCAAATTATGTTTTGGTTTCTTCTATCTGGTCCAATATGTGTTGTAACTCCTACGACACACATAAATATTTCCTAGTAAATAGTGATCAAGCTATAGGGAAAATATAAAAATATAATGTTACCGGTAATTTACCTGAGAGGTAATGCGTGTCGATATTTACTATATTAGAAACCATGTTTGTACTGAGAAACTGAAAACTATTCTTTGGAATGACTTGTATCTTCGACATTCTTTTATATTAGTTGTGGGCAAGAAGTAGAGTACCTTATATTTCTTCACAGGCCGGTATTTTTGTGCAGCTGCTATGACTTTCATATTTGAAATTACATAATTTTTCTATATGAGCTTCATTGATAACTCCATGTATTTTGGCACCCTGATTTTTTTATGATTAGCATACAGAAGTAATCAAAGACTACTATAAACACACGATGAAAAAACATTATACCTGATGATCAATAAGGATCATATCAAGATGGCTTTTTATTTGCCACTACCAAGCTAGATTACATCCCACATTCTAGTGACTCGTGCTTTGATTTTCCATAAATTTTCTTTCATGTCCTAATCTCACGTAAATTTTACTAACCATTGCAACTGGCATGCTTAAAAACATAACAATTATTTTACTAACTGTTGCAACTTGTATGCTTAAACACATAATAATAAGAACTCATTGGACTCATATAAGTGGTTCAGCACTATTTACTAAGAACTCATATATTTATATGAGTCCAATGAGTTCTTAGTAAATAGTTGCAACTCATAGTTTGAACTCATTGATCAAACTATAAGAACTCATTGGACTCATAACAATAAGATCACAGGAAATGCATTAGATCATCGTAAGTGGTTTCAGCACGATAGTCATACCTTTATTCGGTGAATGATTGAAATGATAGACCTTGTTGTAAACTAAAAAAGAACCATAATATGACGACATTAATTTCCTTCCTTTCAGGTAAATTGCAAGAACCAGATTATATCGTAACTGAATTCAGCAAGATAGAAATACCTTTGGTTGGTGATTGATGAAAATAGTTGACCTTGTTCATGAATGTGGAAACAGCACGGGCTCGTAAGGGTGACAGACCTTTGGTTGGTGATTGATGAGAGTAGACCTTCTCGGTTCGTGAAGATGTGGAAACAACATTGGATGAAGATTGAAAAAAAAAAAAGATTCAATCATCACGAGCAATAGTAACCATTGGATCAATCGGTTGGATTTTCTAAAAATTACCCACCACTGCTATTATAAAAATAAATTAAAAAAACTTTCTAAATCATTTAACGAAGTTCCCACGTCCTATATTGTTTTCCTAATAACCCATCTAATCTAAACCGAGCCCATTTTTTTCAGCCAGCTTCTCCCGGTTGCTTCCACCCCATCTAATCTAACTGAGACCATGGTTTTTTCAGCAGCTTCACCCGTTGATCTCCATGGCATTCGAGTATTCTCCTACCAGCGGCGCTCCACATATGCATGCCAGTCAAGTCAAAGATGGCTTCATCTATATATAGCTATGTCACGGATGCAAAAAGTTGCTCTGATAGCCTGCACGACAAAGCGATGGACCTCAGCGCATGAGAATTTTGTGCGTACAAAGTACATCATAGAACTCCTGCCAGAGTTTGAGGATCGATATGTCTCGGCCTGTGGACATACCCAAGCTCAAATAGGAGATCGATTCCAAGAAAAAGTAAAGCTCAAACAGTGAGTATACTTACTAAATAAAAAGAACCCACACATGTTGTTGATCAGTGGTCAGGGCTGCAAAGAGATGGTTCTTCGGGATGACGTGACTCGGGAGGAAGCTCCGCATGCACGATGGAACGGTGAATTTACCTTTTTCTGGTTGAATCTCGGTGAGTAGCGTTGGTTCTTTGCTCCACGAGAGAGTTCCAGGATGGGAGGAAAAAATGTATTGGTGTTTTTTCTTCTCAATTTAGATTAGATCTATTATTAGGTATACGTGGTGGGTTTCAAATATAATTAATTGATAGCGCATTATGTTTTATAATGGCAAAAAGTAGGTAATTAAGATATTAGTTTAAGGGTTACTTTAGTGTTTTTGTAATGGCATGGTGGGTAATTTTTTAGAAGAACGTAATGTAGATCTAATGGTTATTAATATTAGTTATAATCAAAGTCCATCAAATCAATGGCTAGATCTTTCTAATTTTTGTGAGAATTTTAAAGAATTTATCTTTTTTTATAGCGCTTCGGTGAGGATTAACGTGGTGCTTCCCTTGGAGCCTCCAATTAGTAATAGTAAGATTGCTAACCTCACTGAATATGCTTTCCTCCGAAGAAGAGTAAAGCTACTCTATGCAAATGGTGTCATTCGGCAGTGCAAGCAAAGCATCAAGCATGGTTCACTTCACACAGGCCAACAAGACTGTATCATGATCAAGTCGGTACATGTCAGTAAAGCACTACATGGCCATTTCAAAATAAGTGCACCGCTCACCTCTACTACTGAGTCCTGACGGCAAAGGAAGGGACAGAAACATCAAAGCATGGTTCAAAGGGGTCAAAATCAAAAAGAGCAAGCGCAAATATAAATTTGGTAAAGATCAATGAACAACCATGCATGGTTCAAAAGGCACAGACATGGTCCAAAGCAATAACACTGTCAGGTCGTACTCTGAATCGATAGTGTCGTTTCTGCCTAAACTGCCGGTTTGGACCCCAAACCGACATTGTTTGCTTTACTAACACTGCGGATTTCTATACAACCAGTAGTGTTAATTCACATCCTGCTGCCAGTTGGAGCCGACAACCGGAAATCTTGCTTCACATCACCGCTCTGGGGTAGTGAAAGCTACTTATGCATGGTGTCATTCGGAGTGCAGGCAAGCAAGCAGAAGAAAGCACGAAACGATGCAAATCAAGAGTCCAAGGTCTGGTTTACCACAGCCACAACACACATAAAATAAACAAAACAAAAGATACTTGGGTTGGGCACCCTACCCTACCCTACCCTACCCTACCCTACCCTACCCTACCCTACCCACAAGCTTTTGCTTTTACTTTCTTTTAGCGTTGGCGCTGCGTGTGCAGCGTCCGATGCGGGCGGCGGCGTGTAGAGGTCCGCGCTATGCATCGAGACAGTGGCGGCGGTGGCGGTCCGGATCAGATGATGCACGTGTGCTCGCGGCATCGTGGGTGGACGGCGGCGAGCCATGCCTAGAGGGCAGGAGGCAGATCCGACTGGATTGCATGATGGACGTGGCGGCGACGCCGTCCTCCCGACGGCGGCGATGGATCTAGGCTCGGTTTCGGGCCCATATGGGCCGGCATGGGGCTCAATTTTTTTTGTTCCGATTAACCATGACGAGCATAGGGCCCGTCATGGTTAATCCGCCATTAATCGTGACCTCAACTAAGTATCGTTGTATTCTTTGTTAATTATATTTTGATGTCACAAATCATGGTAAGTCAAAGCATGTCAAGTCCTACTGTATTTATATGATAATATAATAACATTTATGATGTCAACTAAGTATCATTGTATTCTTTGTTAATTATATTTTTTCCTAAAAGTGAGCTCAGCTCCTACTTCATTAAGGAAAAATGGATAGTTCAAAGATACACGACCTTTGCAATTCCCATGGCGAGATGCTAGGGAGCTGGCGCAGTAAAACAATAACACAAGACACCGGCTAAAACGGTGGCGCAGGAGGGTGTAAACTAAGAAAAAACAAAGTTGAGCTACAGTAGGTTGGGAAGACCGCTCAAGGAGGCAAGAGCATTGCGAGGAGCAGCAGCAGCAGCCCCCAAATCCCCAGCAGCCCAAGCGTTGCCCTAGCAGCGGATGACGTCAAACAACGGCAAGTGGCGTTCGATGCGTTGTCAAAGGTACGCCTATTCCGCTCCTTCCAAGTCTCCCGGAGACAAGGAGCACAAACGAAGTTGAAGGCCCTCCCGAGCTGCTGCAGTGCGGGGCGCACACACTCAGCCACCGGGGCAGCGAGGGAGGATGCCGGGTCGGATAGAGGTGCGCTAAGCCCACCCAAGAGAGCATAAGGAACCACACCTCCGAGTGTAGACTGTAGACGCATGAGGCGAGCAAGTGGTTCTCCTCAGCGAGCAGAGGGCGCAAAACCACGTAAGTCCCGCAGCCCATGGCGCTCCGCTGCTCGCCATCCAAGGCCGGGTCGTGCAAAGCGAGCCAACAAAAGAACTTCACCTTGGGTGGGGCGGACGCCCGCCAAATTTCTAGGGCACCCGCAAGCAAAGTCCTCCCGACAAAGAACAAGTGGTAGGCTGAGGAGCTGGAATAAGCTCCACCCGCTGTCCATCTCCGCACGGCGATCCAAGAGGTCCGGCTCAAGCTGCACTTGTTGCAAGATCTCCCGAAGGGACATGAACTCATTGATGACCGCCACCATTCCACCTCCACCCACCGTCCATCTCCGGACAAAACGATCCGAGAGGTTCGGGCTGAAGCCGCACTTGTTGCAAAGATCTCCCAAAGGCACATGAACTCATCGATGACTGCAAAACACGCACGCACGCATGGTAGTTACAATACGGAAAAAAGACGTGAGGGCCTGCGCCGCCGCTCCAACCCTAGGGGCCGCCGCCGCTCCCGTCGTCCACCATCGCTGGTCCCCTCCCTTCTCCTCCGGCATCACGGAGGCTGAAGGGAGTGGGGGATCCATCGTTTTTAATAAGTTTTTCTAGTAGATCGAGTCTTCAAGGTTTAAAGTTTCTCCGGAGATCCAATCAAGAATTTGGCCCGCGGCGTAAAGGCGTCGTCAAGATCATCGATGGAGCAATGGAGCATGTCGCTCCTCGGCGGTGATGGCAAGACGAAGACATCACCATTGATGGATAATAAGGTACTCCGCCCTTCCTTTGTCTCGTTGTGGTTCTTTGCAGCCATGACGATGGGCTAGTGAGATTTAGTTTTCCAACGATATCTATCCGGATGTCGGTTGGACTTGTGTTCTCTCATGACGAATCCGGTGAAGGCAACAATGATGAGTTCGACGACGTGTCGGCGGCGCCAATTTCATCATGTTCGCATGTGGAGTTTTAGCAGTTTATTCCTCTTTTACAAAAGTGATGGGTATGAGGATGACGGCGGTGGATGGTGAGATGGCCCTGTTCGCTCAGATCGGAGCTTGCGTCCGTGGCATATCCATTTGGGATGATGATCCTAGATGGTGGAATTTATGGCTTTTTCAATGTTTCTTGTCTCCCATTGATGAAGGTAGAATAGTTTGGATTACTTTTGTAATGAGAGGATGTAACTTGCTCTAGTATTAATGGAATTTTTTCTTGTCGCAAAAAAAAAAAAAACACGACCGGCCCCCTTATAAATGTAGGGAGTAGTAGAGACAGAAAAAAAAGACAGCAGAAAGACGGGCCTGCCTGACCGATCATTTGCTTCTTCAGTTACTCATCATCACCCCCCAGGCGAGCCGCCTCCACCAAAAACTCCAATCCTCGCCTCTTCCCTCCTACTCGGGCGAGCAGCACCCCATCTGCCTGACCGATCGTCCACGCAGACGCTTGCCCTGCTGCTAGAGCAGCCTTCTTTCATTCGCCTCCCCTGTTTCATGCAAATCAAACCAATGTTTTGGATGTAACCTTCCATGGCATTCCGTTCATCTCCACCGTTGGACAGTTGGACGACGGCAACCTGCACCCCAGGAAGAGTGAACGGTTGCCAGCTTAAGGTCTGCCCCCATCTTTGCTCTTCTTGTTAGTATTATTCTTTTGTTTTCTTATCACAGTGCTGATTGTTTCGTTGCCGTGGCAGACTGGCAGTTGATATGTTTAAGAAGGTCGTTGATCGTTGATGGTTGCCACAGGCAAGGAGAGTACAAGACACCAAGATCAGGTTTGTCTCTGAGCTTGTTTTTCATGCAACCAGTTTAATTTGAAGTGAGTATATGCTGTTGATGCTAGACTATTTGTGTTTTGATTTCATTTTTTATTTGGGAGATGGCAAAGTGGCCTTCAAATTCATGTAGTAATTCTAATATTGAGTGTATACTGTATACAATTGCTGGATAAGAAACGGAAAAGCTAACGGATCAGAGTGTTCTCGATCTGAGCTTTCTGTAATCCTCCTTTTTTCTACTTCTACGTACTACTCCTATAAATTATTTATATATGTCTTTTTCCTTTTGTTTTGTAGATTAACAACAGCTGGGAAGGTACCTGAGGTTCCTGCCCCTATTCATACATCACCGACAGGAGAGAGGCTGCAGCTGCGAAGAGCACAGAGGAGAATATGGAGTTTGTGGTGGGTGCTTCGGAGGCCACCATGCAATCTCTCTTAGGCAAGCTGGGTGGCCTCCTTGCCCAGGAGTACACTTTGATCCATGGCGTCCGCGGCGACATTCAGTACATCACCGACGAGCTCGCCAGCATGCAGGCCTTCCTGGGTGACCTCGGCTCCACCCAGGACGACCATGATCGCCGGCTCAAGAACTGGATGAAGCAGATCCGTGACATGGCATATGACATGGAAGACTGCATCGACGACTTCGCCCACCGCCTCCCCCACGACCCCCTCAGCGATGCAAGATGCTCCTTCATAGTGACACTCTTCTATGACCTGTGGACATTTTGGCCTCGCCGTGAAATTGCTTCCAAGATTGCTGAGCTCAAGGTCAGGGCGCAACAGATCGCTGAGTGGCGTGGCAGATATGGAGTGGACAATCCAAGCCCGAAAGGTGTTAGCAGCTCTGGAACCCATGCCATTACTTATGGCATTGCTGAGCATCTGATGGCGGACCGTCAGCTCATCCACACGCCGAAGCCTGTGGGAGTGGAGGAGGACATGAAGAAGCTTCGGCCTTGGCTAACAAAAGAATCTCATCGAGCTGCTGTTATTTCCATAGTTGGGTTTGGTGGGGTGGGAAAGACCACCATTGCCACCAAACTGTATGGAGATTTCGGGAACGAATTCGCCTGCCGAGCGTCAGTCACGGTGTCGCAGAACTATGATGAAGATCAAGTCCTCAGGGATATCCTGAGTCAAATCAAGCCACGGGACAGAGAGCAAGAGCAACAAGACCACAACACAGGGGGACCTGCTTCAGAGAAGAACCTAGCTGCTCGCATGAAAGGCTTTGCAAAGCTTGTTGTGCCTGTGACACTCTGTGGTCACTGCATCAGGAAGCAAGGCAATGATGGCAACACTCGTTGGACACAAAGCAAGATAGAAACAATGAGCCACGACCAACTTATTCAAGAGCTGCAATCGCGTCTCAAAGGAAGGAGGTACATCTACATTATTGCTTTACTTTTAGTAGCAGCTATGTTGAAGACTGTGTGCAGCGTATATACACACAAAGTCACTGAACATTGTGATATTTTAACTTGTCAACACTTATAATCTTAGATTAGATGACGCTCCGGGCGAAGCTAGAGTAAAATAGTGAGGGGTGCCTTGCTCTTATAGATATGAAAATTTAATCTAAAATAATGGTGAAAATCTATTCTTATAAGTGATTTTTTTGAATTTCGGGGGTGGTGCCTGGGCACCCTTGCCGCTAACGTGGCTCCGCCCCTCGCTCCGATTACTATCACCAGGCAAGAACTTAGGGCCACGAGTTATGAACAACCGACACGAAAATACAAAATAAATAACATCAATAATTGTAGTAAATTGATTCTCACAATAACTAGAAACATATACTTGCTATACTCTAATCGTCGTGGTCAATAATATGCATTAGATCTATTATTTCCAAAAAAAAAAATGAGTGCCGCCCCCAACCCAGAGGAGTGCTGTACAAAGCAATAAAACTGCACTAGAATCAATAGATTGATTAGGAGGCCGGTCTCCGTATCGCCCACCCGCTCGGGCGGCTCAGGTTGCCGCGCCGTCAACCACCACGCTCCTTCCCTTGCCGCTGCCAGAGGGAGTAGCCGGGAGGCCCGTGTGGCCCCAAGGACGGCGGCGGGAGGCTCTCACCCGGGGGTACCGCGAGTGCATCAGTGCGGGGAAGGAGCTCGGCGACCAGGGCAGCGGAGGTTCATTAGGGCGTTGGCGATTGGGGATCGAAGGTGCCGGGTCCGATCCTCCGATGGACAGATCCGGTCCCTCGGGGCTAGATCTCTACGCGCTAGGGTGGACGGCGGGCTCATGGGTGGACGACTCCGACGATGACGGGAGGCCCGAGCTGCTGGCCGTCTATGGGGCGAGCGTCATCGCCGGTAGAGGCGGCAATGCAGTGGTGCGGTGGAGCAATGGCAGCGTGGGGTGCAACACTCCGGCATCTTCTCTTCCCCGGCGCGACGGTGGTTCAGGGCGCCGCCGGTTAGGATGGACGGCGGCGCGTGGCGTGGCGGCGGTTCAGGGGACGCGATGGGATGGCCCTGTGGGCGGCTCAGGCGCATGGAGACGTTGGTGGTGGCGTAGAGGCGATAGTGGGGCTGGTGGTGTCAACGGCCGCCGATAGCGCTTTGGCACCTATGCCCGACGCGGGTTGCGGTCGACGAGTTGGGCACCAAGTTGAGGATTGGAGGTCGGTGTCAATGGCATCCGAAGGTGGCGATCGGCGTAACTATTGGAGGGCTTGGCATCTACTTGGTGGAGGGCGGCGCTTTGGAGGGATCGTGCGCTAGTTGCGCCCACGAAGATGGTAAGCAGGCGGCATGGGTGGCACCCATGAAGTTGGAGAGGAGGCCGGTGTGGGACATGGTGGCCAGCGAGTGCTTTGCCGAGGTAACTTGTGTGGTTTGGTGGCAGGTGGTCCCACTCCCACGGCAGCCATTTCGCATAAGGAGGTTCTTCCTTGACCGGGGCTGGTGGAGGATCCATGGAGCACATCTATCTTTGGTGAGGCAACTAGGTGGTTGGAAGCTACAAATGTATGCCCCTGGATAGCGGTGGACGGGATCGGATTGGTGTGTGCTAGAGGCAGCTTCACACGCATTGGTTTTGGCAGCTTGCGGCGAGACTTCGGCGGCTATCCCCGCTATACTTGGTTAGTCCGATGTGGTGCAAGCGGATCCGGTGGAGGGAGGGCTACGCAGCTTGCAGCGATCCATGGCGGCTAGCTTAGCTCGATGTGGGTCATCATCGCTTGTGATGGCGCCGAGTGGTGACAATGGCATTTTCACCCCGACATCCTTTTTCATCCGGTGTTTTGGTAGTGCAAAGTGTGGTGATCGACCTGCGGGATGAAGTTGGTGGTGGTTTCCTTTTGAGTTGTACTTCAGCTTAGTGCGGTCCATGTCGAGTCCCAATCCGACCGAATCGAGTTATTCCTTCTTTTTCCCTTTTTGATGAGTTGTTTGTTGGTCGTTGTTGTATCGTTGCGCCCATTTTGGGCTTCCTTCTTTTTAATATAATCTCCTGCCTAGTTTGTTTTAAAAAAAAAAAAAAAAAATAGGAGGCCGATGAGACAAGGTACATATATAGCCTATAGGCAAGGCAGGTCCTAGGCCGTTTAAAGAAGTATAGCCACACCGAGGATCTCCTTTGCCGGATATAACATTAATCATTAATCAATCTATAAGTAGCCATAAGGGTTCAATGGCCTACGTGCCTGTTTTAACGGATATATAATTCAGTTTGGTTTCTTCATTTCTTAGAAACTTCGCTTTCCGAAAACACAACCGATTGGTCCGTCCCTAATGAGAAACCGAAAGCAGTTTGGTGTTGCCTTTCTTCGGTTCTCGCTTTTTAGTTGAACCGAACAAACGCTCAAATTGGACCAGAACTCCCAAAAAGACCGTCAAATCCTTGATGAAGATGTCCGTATACTAGGATGACATCAACACGTGGAGGACGTGGACAACACTAATGGCAACATGCACCCGAAAGCAAAGTGAAGGTCAATCTCAATGTAGATTGTGCTGATGTTGTCGTAGTATAACAAGGGAGCCTTGCTGGGTGGGGACTGGAGCTAGCTCACATAGAAGTTGATGCTAGACCTAGAGGCAGCGTTCTAGCATTTGGAAGACCAGGAGATGAGGCTATCCTCGAGGAACACAATATAGCTTGAGGTGGATTTGGGGTGTCGAGCTAGCAAGCGTAGTCAGCGTTTGGAGTAGACAAACTGCAACCGAACTATGATGAAGGTCCAAGAAGTGATTTAGAGTGGCAAGGTGAGGCTCTCAAGGATCGTGCATGTGGAGGCGGACCTACTAGATGGCGTAGGAGATCGATGTCTAGATGGGTGGAGGTCAGGTATTGCAGAGCACTAGCCATACAACGAAAATCTATGGCATCACTAATGGCATACCAGCCCCCGCATTGAAATCTTGGTAGAGAAATCCACCGAGCGGTGCAGGGATTCCACTTAGCAATGCTCGCACGGTCGAGGATCTCTTGGATGTACTGATGCTGCAAGAGTGGCCTTTGAGCCGTCGCTGAACCTACATCTCGAGGAAGTGATGGAAAATGCCCAAGCCGTCCATCGACAACTCCTACTATAGGGCAACAATGGTGCAATGCTGGAGCACGATCAATGATGTAGTAAGGACGATGTCATCCACATAGAGCATGCAATACGTAGATGTGGTTGGTACCATATTGAAAGTTGAAACCATGGCGGGATCTCGATTAAAAAGGCTAGGCCGATAACAAATTGGAAAAGCCCACACTAGCCCATTAACTCGAGTCCTTGTATATATATACATACAAACCCTAATCTCTCACTTCCCCATCTCCCACACTCAATCGCCAATCCCTCTCCCCCAAACCAGTCATACCTCCCTCCCCTCCCATCTCCCAAACAACCCATCACTCTCCCCATTGTCTCCCTCTCCTCCAAAGAAGACCCACACCTCCTCTTCCCCAGCGACGGGCCGGCGGCGCATAGGGCGGTGGCCATAGTGGCACGGCGTAGTGGCGCACACGGGATGTCGGAGCGTAGGGCGACACACATGTGGGCTAGCGGTGCACGGGGTTGGCCATACATCTCGACGGCCTAGGGCACGGCGGAGCGGCGCGCGCGGGAATTCGGCGCACATGGCGGCGCGGCGAAGCAGCACAGCGGGGAAGGTGATGAGGATGGCGCACATGTCGGATCCAGTGTATGCCCTCATGCTCTCCCCCCCCCTCCGCTCTATCTCTAAAATGCAGCTAGGGTTGCCCCTGACCTCTCCTCTCTTAGATGCGCAGCGACAGTGACGGGCCTAGCGGCGGCGGCACGACAAGACGAGGTGGCCCGATCAAATCCAGGCTCCAGGGCACCCCGGCGGCAGATCCAGGGCACTAGTGTGGATTCTGGTAGTGGCAGCGTGCAGGGGGCAGCATGGATCATGGTGGCAGCTAGGCCCAGATGTAGGCCCATTTTATGCGGTTTTTAGATTAACCATGGCGGTTTTTGTAAAAAAACCACGATGGTTAATATTAACGGTGGCGGTTTTTAGGGGTAAGAAAACTGTTAACTATGGCCTTCTGTTCGTGGCGGTTACAAAAACCACGACGGTAACTAAAAAAAACCCGCCGTAGTAAAGATTTTCAGTAATGGTAGGTGGTTTAGAAAAGGAGTGAGTTGGTGGAGGTGGAGTTGTGGCATGAGTTAAAGGTGGCGTGATTAAAATAGGAGGAGAAGGCATGGAGGTATCATCACCAAAAAACAAGGAAAACACAAAAAGGTGATGGACTCTGTGCTGGAATACGAGGGCTTATTGGATGGGTTATAATAGAAAGGATGATGCTCAACAAAATTATCCGTGAGAGATCTGGATGCGGCGGGAGGAAGGGTCATAGCATCGATAACCTTTATCCTCCTTGTACAGATTCGTCTCTATAGACACTTCTAGAACCTTGTAGAGATTTCATATGTGTTGTAGTTTCGATTTGTGAGTGAATCCGATCATGGGTTGTGATAGTTGCCTAGCGCATTGGCAGTAGTTGGTGATGGAGAGATCACCCTGAATGAAGTTGTGGAAGGCGGCGTCGAGGTAGAACACCTGTTGCTCGCGGTTGCCTGTAAACTAATGTTCCATGGCGATTGAGATGGAGCGAGCAGTGGCAGGGCCTTCCTAGACAATCTCATCGAGATTAGGAGAGATGGTGCCAAGGAGCCACGTCATGACGACGCACTACATGCGCTCCCAGTCGGGGTAGGTGTGGTCGGCGGCGTTAGTGAGAACATGGCACCAGAGGGAGAACTTCTCGAGAACCAGAAGCATCCGGGTGACGCCAACGGGTGTAGTTGTTGGACTCCATGCGAGGGCAGCGGCAACAAGGGCGCTGATGTTATAGACATTTATGGCCTAGGTGTGGAGATTGATGATGGGTGACGAGGACCACTGGCCATTGTCAACATCGCTGGTAGAGGAGGCTCCGGCACACTTGGTGGCGTCAGCGGGCATGCTGAGCTTCAGTAGCTAGGGCGTGCTCGGCCTCACGGGCAGAGTTTATTTGAGTCCATTCGAGTCCCAAATATGTGTTTTAAATTTATAGATTTTCAAATTCAAGGACTCGAATGTTCACATAGTTAATACCAAAAGTTGTAGTAGCCGACCTGAGCAACATGTTTACTATTGATAAGTTTATATTTAAAGTTGTTTAGAGCCTCATATATTTTTCTTAAATCTGCATATATTTAAATCTTGGATGGAGAGACATCCTATACCAAAGTTGTTTAAAGTTGTTTAGGCTGCGTTTGGAAGTCTGTATTGAGGCCATGATATTGGTATTGGAATCGGCAGACCTCAATTCCACGCGTTTGGACGGTCACGACATTCAAGTCTGGAAACTTGACTCATTTCCGCGGCATTGCGATTAACTGGCGAGAGCCCGAACAATACCGAGCCAACACCGGTATTGTCTTGAATTGAAGCATCGAGCCCTCCTCTCCCCCATCTCTCTCCCGCCCGCCAACGAGCGCCGCCCCCCTCCCGGCTCCCGAGCTCCTCCGCCAGCCGCGCGCCGCCCTCCCTGGCTCCCTCTCCACCGGTGAGCAGGCCGCCCCCTCCCGAAGCTCCTCGCCAGCCGCCCCCCGCCCCTCCCCCCCAGCTCCCTCTGGCAGCGCCGGGGCGAAACCGGCCATCCCTCCCGGGATCCTCCACCAACGAGGCGCCGCGCCTCCCGGGCTCCTCTCCGGGCAAGCGAGCCACCCCTACCGAGCTCCCTCCGTGGCGGCGGCGCACCGCCCCTCCATGCCTACCTCTGCCGGGCGAGGGCACCGGCCCCACCACGCTTTCCTCCGCCCGACGAGCGCACCACCACCTCCCAACCTTCCTCGGTCGACGAGCTCGCCGCCGCCCTCCCGGCCTTCCTCTCGCGAACGAGGCTCGCCGCTCCCTCCCAGCCTCCCTCCACCGGGCGGTGGTTCTCCATGGCCGGGCGAGACAGATCCGGGCGTGGAGCTCACGGGAGTGGATGGATGACCATCAATTTCATCCCTTTGCATCCAAACAGAAAATGGAATTGATTGGTTACAATAATTCCAAAAGGCAATGCATTGTCATCCAAACAATAGAATTCCATTTGTGATCCAATACAATACCATGACAGAATTGATATTTGTATCAATTCAATGCCAAAGCTCTCCAATACCAACATCCAAACGCAGCCTTAGACTTTTCAAGCAACCTTGGATGGAGAGACATCCTATACCAAAGTTGTAGTGCTTGACAGGATTTAAATCTTTGTAGGTAATTTTTTCATTTTAATTCATTATGTAGCCAAAATATTGAATATAAGATTAAAAAATGTTTACATAAAAAGATAGCTTATATGTTCAAAGGTAGGTTTACGGGTTGGATTCTCTAAAGTTGCAATGCAAAGTATATCCGCACACCAATGAGGTATTACTCATAATAACAATCCAGTCAATTGTATATCTCATTAGGTTTAAAAAAGGAAATTCATGAGGACATATGCATTCTATGACTAAACCAGACATAATAACAATTGGACGGATTAATTTATCTGCTCACAACGTCTCATGCAACAGACAAATGAAGTAGCACCTTTTTTTCTCACTTTGTAATTTATTTGATTTTTGTTCGCAGGTATATCTTTTTTGATTGATGACATATGGTCTGTAGAAACATGGGAGAATATTAGAAATTGGTTGCCACATGAAAAAGACAGTAAAGTAATTGTGACCACTAGATTTCAAGCTGTTGGTGCGGCGTGCATAGAAACAGATGGGACTGGTTATCTGCATACTGTGAATGTTCTTGATGATGCTATGTCCAAAAGTCTATTTAACCGTGGTATTTCTGAATCCCAAAGCACCAAACATAGCGTAAGTGGGAATGCAAGATCTCAAGCAGCTGGTATGGAGTTCTCCGAAGGCCAGGGAACTGATAATCCACATTCAACCAATATTTCTAGTGGTGCCAATGCCAATGCTAATGCCAATGAACCACTTAGTGATCATGTTTCTGATGCACAAAGAAGCAATGGAAGCGAGGAAGAAAAGGTCCATGAGGAGATATGGAAGTATTGTGGGGGTTGCCTTTGGCCATAGTAAGCATGGCTGGCCTTGTCGCCTGCAACCCAACAAAAAAGAGTGACCATTGGAGTACAGTTTGCAAGTCATTATTTCCAGAGCAGGTGGCTCCCCTTACCCTCGATGGGGTCACAAGGATACTTGATTATTGCTACAATGATTTGCCACCAGATCTCAAGACCTGCTCATTGTACTTGAGTATATTTCCCAAGGGTTCAAAAATTAGCAAGAAGCGTCTGACCAGACGATGTATATCTGAATGTCTTGTTATGGAGAAGCAAGGGCTAAGTGCAGAGGAAGTTGCAGAAACATACTTTAATCAGCTCATAAGTAGGAAGATAATACGCCCAGAAGAACACAGCAGCAATGGAAAGATAAAATCCTTTAAAGTTCATGACATGATTCTTGAGTATATTGTGTCCAAATCAAGTGAAGAGAATTTTATTACTGTTGTTGGTGGCCCATTGGCTGATGCCAACTCCTAGCAACAAAGTCCGTCGACTGTCCATGCAAAGCAGTGGTTCCAAACATGGGAATTCTACAAAAGGCATGAACTTGTCCCAAGTGCGATCACTGACAGTGTTTGGAAGCCAAAACCGACGACTTCCTTTCCATTCATTCAATAATGGAATAATTCAAGTACTGGATCTTGAGGGTTGGAAGGGTATGACAGATAGCTATCTGAAGGACATATGTAAAATGCTTGTGCTAAAGTATTTGAGCCTCCGGCGAACAGAGGTTGCTAATATCCCATCAATGATAGGAAAGCTTGAGTATCTAGAAACTCTTGACATAAGGGAGACGAGAGTTGAGGTGCTTCCAAAAGCTTTTGGTCAGCTCAAACGTCTTCGTAGCATGCTTGGAGGGAGTAAAAACCCAAAGAAGGCATTGAAGTTGCCACATGAGAAGCATAAGGAGCCAATGAAAGCACTTCGTTTATTGTCAGGGATTGAGATCAATAAGGACTCAACAGCTGTAGCAAGCCTTCATCAGATGACAGGGCTAAAAAAGCTTGCCATTTACAAGCTCAATATACAGGAGGGTGATAAGATCTTCAAACAATTACTCTCCGCTATTGAATATCTCTCTAGTTGTGGTCTTCAGACTCTAGCAATCAATGATGAGGGCTCTGAGTTTATCAACTCACTGGACTCCATGTCCACTCCTCCAAGGTACCTCATTGGGCTGGAGCTATCTGGCAAGATGGAGAACCTCCCAAAGTGGATCAAAGATCTCAGTAATCTCTACAAGCTGACACTTTCTGTGACAGTTCTTTGGACCGATACTTTCAAGATCATCCAAAACCTACCAAAATTATTCACTCTCACCTTTACACTCACTGCAGACAAGGATGATCGGGACATAGTGGACATCCTTGAGGAAAATAAACTGCTTACTGATAGGGAGATCATTGTTCCACCTGGAGGATTCAAGAGTTTAAAGCTGCTTCGCTTCTTTGCAACTCTAGTGCCAAGGCTGAGCTTTGCAGTTACAGGAGATGAGGTAATGCCAGCACTCGAGAGGATTGATATGTGGTTTGAAGACTTCGAAGGGATTTATGGCATTGAGACTCTTAAAAGTCTGCAAGAGTTGCATCTCAGTGTTGGTAATCAAGCAAATGAAGTAACTAAGTTCTTGGTAGAGGAATTGAAGCACAACGCAGACCTCAACTATTTAGATGGGAAATATGCAACGAAGTGGCCAAAAATAATCAGTGATTGAAGATATTCAAGGATGCCATTGTCTTTCCGTTCAGGTGCATCATCTGGTAGTGTATTCTTATGTGGAGACTATTTCTGTTCATCTGCTCCAGGTGTTCACCGTCACTTTGTTTTTCGTTAGCTTCAGAGTTTCAGTTTCGTCACTCAGTTCTAATTTGTTTTCGTTTCAGAGTTTCAGAGTCTGTCTTTCCCATTCAGTTTCAGAGTTTGGGTTGAGTTCTTGTAAGCCTGACGCGATTAGTCCGAGTCCTGTGCGGCTCTTGCGTGGTCGTGGGATGGCACGATCATAGTGAAGTTTGTGCCGCCCAATCAGGAGAATATCTCCTTGTAAGTTTCCTTTATATTGCAATATAAACAGCAGAAAATGCTGCCAGTTGACAGCACCAAAACATCTGAG